>JAJHSJ010000008.1:20594135-20794135 GCA_021015155.1 Magnolia officinalis
AATATTTCTAAATCGATTATCAATGCTTTGTATTTGACTTGATTATTAGTACAATTGAATAAAAGCTAGAATGCAAATTCTTCTTTTCTACCAGCTGGATCGATCAAGACAATCCCTTCTCCTAATCCTTTGTCGATCCTTGAACCATTAAATATCAGTCTCTAGGATGATCGATAGACCATATATAAATCTAATGTTTCCAAAGGAAGATGACTTTTTATGTTTGAAGGATAATCAACCAGAAAATCTATTATGGTCTGCCCTTTTATAGCCCTTTGTGGCACATATACTAAATCAAACTCAGATAATGTGAGAATGTTTGCTTGTCACCCCAAGTGCAACGTTGAGATGTAATAATAACTCGGTGAGACCGAGGTCGTACCCACAGGGACATGCTTTTGTACGAATTCTAAAATAAATTAAAACTAGAACTAAAATCTACTAACTACTAAATTTTGGAAGTAAGAGATCAATTGTGAATAAACCATCAGAGACAACGAAAACTAAAGAGCCAAGGATCCACTTATAGCTTTCTTAACGCTAATTTATTTAATTCAATTGGATAACACAACTGGAATCAAAAGTCCTATCTTTTCCATCCAGATAATTGAGCAGTTAAAACATCACGCATTCATCATATCTGAACTTCATTGAATTGGTTCCTTTATAAAGCATCAACGAATCAATTTGTAGTTTAATCAAAGCATCTATCATGCCCAGAGTCATGATAGATCAATGAATTCTATAGATCACAACCTCATAAGACATGAAAGAAAGCATTCATAGTTTTCATAAGCATCCAATGTACCCGAAGTCGATAATGGATCAAAATAAACTAGAAGTGCTTCTTCATTCAAAGCACAAAGTAATGAATTATTCAATATACAAAGCAAATAACTTGAATCAAAGTAAAATAAACATTAAAAACAACTATAAGCTTCACCTCTTAGCTCTATCTAAAAGATTAGCCAACCATGGACATGATTGAACTAGAACTCTTAAAAAAAAAGACATAAAAACTAACTAGAATTGAATGATTGAAGAGGAGGAAGAACTCCTTGAAAGTCTACAACTCCTTTCTCCGCTCCTACTACCCTAATTCGTACTTAGAAACTCCTAATGTAAGACCCGTATCCTAGATCGTACCATTCTGTAGGCTTTCACGATCCTCTCAGTCGAATTTCGACAGCCCGCGACCTGTAATGAGCGGTTGTGCGCAACTATAAGTCGCATCCTTTCGATCGGAGTCGGCTCGACTCAAAACTTGTACCCTAGCGACCGCGCCGTCGCCGTGGTTCTAACGTCACATCTCGCACGTCGATGCGATACCCGGACCAGGAGCTGTGGGCCCGCATTTATTTCGAGAAAACGTTGGGCATTAGCAATCCCGAGGGAATCTCTACAACACGTCACACCAATCAATCAAGTACTCATCCTATCACAAGTACAAGTCAAGTACAAGCAACCCATCCCTCTCCCATTCCCAAAGTCAACCTTTCCATCCCATCTCTTATACACCCATCACTCACCCATCCCACTCTTCTTACATCACTCTCCCTCTCTCTCATTTCTCTCTTCACTCCCAAGCAACCAAGGGAGAGACCATCCATGGAGATGGAGCTCTAAGGAGAGCCATGTGTGGCCCACTTTCTACCCCTCTCACTCCCATCCAACCCTTCAAATCTCATCATCCTCCATCAAAGAGAGAGCCTAGGAGCTAAGGAGTCTAGGGAGCCAAGAAGGAGCGCCTTCGGTGGGTGATCTACCGTTGATTTCCATTTGAGGGCCCACTTGTACTTGGGACCCATTTTGATGTATGTGTTGTAATCTAGAGGGGCCCATAGTGGCGGGGTCCCTCCACTAAGCCGATCTCCCTCTCTTTCTCTCTACCTCTCTCTCTCTCTCTCTCCCTCTCTCTCTCTTTCCTGATTGTATGGCCCACCTATGAGGTATGTATCTTATCCATGCCATCCATGCGTTGGGCCCACCTCGATGGACTGTCCAGTGAACGGGATTGCTGCCCGTCTGTCTGGACAGGCCCGGATGAAGGAATACACAAATATCAACTTTATACAAAGCTGAGGTGGGCCACACGTGTGGACCCACCATGATATATGCATTAGATCCACACCGTCCAAGGGCCAGGACGATGGGGCCTACCCTTGTGTGATGTGGTTTAAATCCACACCATCCAGAGCGTCTAAAGGGTCTGGACGCAGGACCATTTTTAAAAAAGTATATATAACAATATAAAAATCATATATATATATATATATATATATAGAGAAGAGTGGGGTGGCCCACTACGTGGGACCCACCTTGGAGTATGTATTGTATATCCACTCTGTCCATCTGTCCAGTTGGGACGTGGACGCCCCGCAGTGATGTATGGGTTGTATCCCACCGTCCAAAGGTACGAACGGTGGGCAGCTGTGATGTATGTGTTTTATTTACGCTGCATAGCAGCTGTGGGACCCACGCACGTGTGAACTCCACATGATGCATGTGTTTATCAATGTCGTCCATCTATTTATCAATGCCGTCCACCTGTTTATCAATGTCGTCCACCTGTTTTGCATCCACCGTCCAGATGACTGGACGGTGGTGCATACCGTGATGTATGTGTTTTATTCCAACCGTCCAGATGGCTGGACAGTGGACCATTGCGATGTATTTGCTGAAATCCACACCATCCAGATAGCTGGACGGTGGGCCACACCGTGACGTATATGTTATATCCAACCGTTTATCAGGAGGACCACACTGCAGAAATTAGTGGAGATTGAACGTCCACCCTTGAAACTGTTTGGGGTCATAGAAGCTTTGGATCAATATAATATTTGTTTTTCCTCTTAGTTCAGGTCTTTGTGACCGTATGAACAGACTGGATGGAAAATAAACGTTATAGTGGCCTTGTGAATTTTTAACAGTGAAAATCACTATCTCCGCTGCTATATGCGATGTGGTCCAGATGATCTTTCAATCAATATCTCCACTATTATTTGTGGTATGGTCCAGATGATCTTTGGATATGATTCACTTTGGGTAATGCCCTATAATAATCTCAAAAAAATAAAATAATATATTGTGTGGGCCCCACCTTGATGTAATGTACATGAGGCACATTGTGATGTGTTGGAGGCCCATGGGTTATGACCCTTTGTGATGTATTCAGGGCCCATGGGATGATCAGGGTCGAATATTACATATCAGACCCCAGTAATTGCCTAAATTTACATACCTGATAAGGCTTAATGGGGTGTATTAATTGTGTTTCTGTCACAGGATGAAATCAGGAGTAATAATTGAAAATTGATGTTAACAGCATGGATTTCATGATCCAAAGTCTCCAGAACACGGGATGGACTTCAGAGGACCAATAATGAAGATTTTTTACACGCCTGGGATCAGAGGAAAGCAAGCCAAAGGGGCCCGAAAAAGGTCCAGAACGCAAGATCACATGGTTCCCGCCATCCGATCAACTCGAAACTTCATACATATGATGGGGGCCGCAAATTAACCGTACATATTAAATTTCATCTATTGACGATCTCAGGAAGTGGGTCAACGGACAGATCAGCCCATTAAATCTCCAGTTTGGGGGTCCACCTGACATCTGAAAAGGCTGCAATTAATTATTAACGGGTTAATTAATATGGGAAAAAGGATGGACGGTGCAGATTGCTCGTGAGCATTATAGTGGACCCCACACGTGATGCATGTACACCATGCCAAGGACCGTCAGCCGTGCACCGGACGGTTGGGTCGGTCAGCGCAAGCACTGACCGACCCTCTTCTTCTCTTTTCAAAAAACGTTTCCAGCGTCTTTCGCTGCCGACCATTGGATCGGGTTGTGGGTCCACACCGTCCATCAAAACACCAATCCGGACCGTCCATCAGGTCCAAATGAAGGTCCTCTTCAATGCCTAGGTGTCCGAATCGTGAACAATCATCATGAGCGAAATCCAAGCAGTTGAAAACAATTCGGATGGTGAATCAAGAGATCAGATGGACCACACCGAAATCACTCCAATCTCAGCAGGTCTGACCGATTTTTCGAGAGGGAAGCAATGGACGGAGTGGATTTCCCAACAAAACATCACGGTGGACCCCACCATTTTCGCAGCGAAACTGCGTCCGCGTTCCGCGTCAGCGAAGGAACGGCGCTGGCCGTTTTTGCGAACGGCTGTGGGCCCCACACATCGCCCGTACGACCGATCCGAGCCGTCCATCTTGTAGAGGACCGCGAGCACTACAAACCCATGCTGATATTCCACTCCCATGCGTACACATGTGCATGATACAGAGGCCACAAAAGGGCTGCCCTGCAACGTTCAAAACTGATCTCTTCGTGTTTTCTTCTCTGGGCCGTGTTAATGGACGTTCAAAATCACCCATTCTTGACTGAAATTTCGTCCTGAATCCAATGGAAGGGGTGGATTTTCCAGAAAACATTTCGGTGGGGCCCACCGATCATGGCTGCGAAAATTTCCATTTCATGTCCTGCTACAACTCTGCCACTGATCCAGCCTTCCAGCAACTATAAAAAAGGAGTCTTGGACATGGGAAAGGCATTCAGAACCAGGGAGGAGCTCCAGATCTATAGCAAGGGAGAGAAGAAAGAGAAGAGAGAGAAGAAAGAAGAGAGAGAGAAATTAGTTTGAATTTTCCTTTATGAATTTTTATTTTTATTTATCCATTTGTTTAATGGAGTTTATGGGTAACTAATCTCTCAGCTAGGGCTGAGATGAAACCCCTAATTTGAATACCCTTTGTTATATATTGATTTTACTTTAATTAGATTGGTTTGTTTCTTCCCCTAGTGTGCTTGATTGCTTCAAATTCTATACTTCTCCATCTATGAACTTGATCAGAGTCTATGGATGGATGTGGTCTGGATGCTTATTCTAGGTGCTTGTATCTGATCATGAACAGGTGCCTGTAGAGGAAGAAACATGGTGCTTTACTGAACTGCATATTCCATATGCCCGATTTGGACATGGGATATGTTATTCATGGCATTGCTTGAAGGAATTAGACAATCTGTATGCCCGATTAAGGACACAGATTGTGCTTTCTCTAGATAAGTCGATCAATCTAATTTAAGGTGGATTAACAGGCAAAACAATGGTTAGGATAATTAGGGGTGGATTCGAAAGTCCTAGTGCTCTCTCTGATCGAATTTTCTTCCTTATTCTCAATAGTTATTTTCCATAGATTTGTGTTAGCAATTTGATCCTTTATTTGTTGAATTAGTTAAGGAGAATCGTGAATTTGAATTGTGACAACCAGTCCTTGTGGATTCGACCTCGTCTTACCGAGTTTATTACTACATCACAACCCTACACTTGGGGTTTGAACAAGTTTTTGGCGCCGTTGCCGGGGACTGTTTCGGTCCAAATTAAATTTAGGATTCTCTCTTATCATAATTCATAGCTTAGGATTTTACTAACTTAGAGTTCTTTTCTTTAGAAATTAACCTGTTTCCTGTTTTGTAGGGTCTTGAGATAAACTTCTAATTTGGTAATCCCCTTCTAATTCTTTACTTTTTTTTATTTTTATTTTTTTTAGGTTTTTACCTTTTAGAAATTTTCTAATTCTAGAATTTCTTGTGAATTTTTAAATTTTCTATTTTTAGATTTAGATTTTTCTTCTCTTAAGTAAATTTTCTAGTTTTAGAAATTTCTTTTTCCTTTTTAGAAACGTACTTAGCTTTTTACATTTAGTAATTTTCTAATTCTAGGATTTCTTTCCTTTTTAGCTTTTTTAGAAATTAACCGTTGCTTAGGATTTTTCTGTCATTATTTTAGGAAACCTGATTTGTTTTGTTTCTATTTTTCAGGAATTGAGGAAGAAAGCTACTAAGTGAGGAGGAGCTTCTTAACATCAATCATCTCCTTTTTCGGGTTCTTTCTTCCCATTCTTACTTACATAGTTTTAACTTGTTTTTGAATAGCATAATTTCTAGTTCTAGTTTTCTTTCTCTTAGGTTGTTGCTTAGTTTATGCTAGGACGTAGATCTCTAGATAAAGAACTAACACCTTTTGATCCTGAAATAGAAAGAACATTCCATAGAAGATTGAAAGACATTCCAGTTGAAATGGCAGAAGAGAATAGAACTAAAACTCTTAGAGATTATTCAGCTCCTGTCCAACTCAATGCGCCTTCATGCATAGTGTTGCCCACCACCACGACAGCACACTTTGAACTCAAGACTGGGGTCATTCAGTTGTTGCCTTCCTTTTATGGGTTAGACAAGGAGGACCCATATCATCATGTGAAAGAATTCCTAGACATTTGCTCCACCTTTAAATTCCAAAACTTCTCAGACGATTCGATCCGCCTACGCCTGTTTCCTTTTTCTTTGAAGGATAAGGCGAAAGCATGGTTGAATTCTCTAGAAGTTGGGTCTATCACTACATGGGACCAATTGTCTAGGAAGTTCTTAAACAAGTTCTTCCCTGTTCACAAAACTAATGCTCTCCGTAGAGAAATCACTAATTTCACACAAAAAGAGGGAGAGCACTTTCATGAATGTTGGGAAAGATGGAAGGACTTGCTTCTTAAATGTCCACACCAGGGTTTTGAGAAGTGGCAACAAGTGCAATACTTTTATGACGGTCTGACACCCCAGAACCGTCGCATGGTTGATGCCACCAGTGGAGGGTCCTTCATGACCAAAAGCGATATCGAAGCGTGGAAATTCTTTGAAACCTTGTGTGAAAACTCCCAGCAATGGGACTATTCGATAGAGGTGAAAGAAGTTCCCAACCACAAAAGAGAGGTGGCATATATGAGATAGGAGTCACACCAGATCTCCATGCCAAGATTGATGGCCTGACAAAGAAGGTTGATGCTCTGATGTTGCATAATGGACCCCCACAAACAACTCAAGCCGAGGCTTGTGCCATATGTTCTAGTCCTTCCCATCCTACACAATCTTGCCCATCTAGTACAGCATTTCCAGAATTCCTCTCTGAACAAGTTCATGCTTTGAACACCTTTTAGAAACCTGGGAATGATCCTTACTCGAACACGTACAACCCAGGGTGGGCTAGGCATCCAAATTTTTCTTGGGCAAAAGGACCGCAACAAGGAGGACCATCTGGAAATCCTCCTATGCAACCTCAGCAGTTTCCGCAATATCAACAACTGCCTGCACAATCAAGGAAACCATCTCTTGAGGACACACTCCATCTTTTTATGCAGAGTTCTCTCCAATTCCAAAAAGACACCCAACAAACCTTACTAGCCAACCAGCAAAGCTTACATGCAAATGTGCAATCCATTGCCAAGCTGGAAGTACAAATGGGTCAACTAGCCGCCACATTGAGTGAGAGAGAGAAGGGTAAGTTCCCTGGCCAACCTGTGGCTAATCCAAAGGGACAGTATGAGATTGGCTCTAATTCCAATCAAGGGCAATACCATGAGCAAGCCAAATCGATCATTACCCTTAGGTCAGGCAAACAGATTGACAACAAAATAGAGATACCTAGGGATGAATCAAATCAAGGTGAAGCAGAGAGACACACCAATGCATCCAAAGTCCAAAAACTCTCTGACTCTCCAAGAGCCGCTGACATGCCACCTTACGTGCCCAAAGCACCCTTTCCTCAATGTCTGGCACCAATGAAGAAAAGAAACAACTTTGATGAAATCCTGGACGTGTTTAAAAAAGTGCAAGTCAACATCCCGTTGCTTGACGCTATCAAGCAAGTTCCTGCTTACGCTAAGTTTCTTAAAGATTTATGCACTCAAAAGCGTAAGCAGAATGTTCATAAGAAAGTCTTCCTTGCAGAGCAGCTCAGCTCCATGATTCAACATAACACCCCTCCTAAATTTAGGGATCCAGGAGCTCCTACCATCTCTTGCGGCATAGGAGATCATAAAATCGGGAAGGCATTACTTGATTTAGGGGCGAGCGTCAATTTGTTACCATATTCGGTTTATGAGCAGGTAGGACTTGGTGAGTTGAAACCGACTAAAATAACATTACAACTAGCTGATAGATCTGTCAAGGTGCCCCGGGGTGTTATTGAAGATGTACTAATCCAGGTTGATAAATTTTATTTTCCAGTGGATTTCATAGTTATAGATACTCAGCCTGTTCAGAATCCTCATAGTCAGATCCCAGTCATTTTGGGTCATCCATTTTTGGCCACATCTAATGCTATTATAAATTGCAGGAATGGAGTTATGAAGTTGTCATTTGGTAACATGAATATTAAACTCAATGTTTTTAATGCAGGACAACAACCCGCGGATTTGGACGACATATTTGAAGTGGACATGATCGAGAGTCTAGTGCAGGACTCCTTCCGTAAATCTTTTGAAGATCCACTTGAGACCTGCTTAGCACAACATGGCACGGATTTTGACATAGATAGTCCCATCCACGAAATCAATGCACTGCTCGACTCTACTCCTATATTGGAGACTGAAAAATGGAGAGCGAAAGTGGAACCTCTTCATCCCTCTGAGACTCTTCCTGACAGCACAGTTTCTAACTCTGAGAAGGCAAAAGAGAACAGGTTGCTTAATGTTCTTCGAACATATAAGGCAGCAATTGAACGGAAGATAGCAGAAATATAAGGAGTGTGCCCCACTGTATGTAAGGATCATGCTGTGGAAATGTCACGTAAAATGCAAAGGAAGCATGATCCTAACATGGAAGAAGTTGTTCGAGCAGAAGTCCTTAAATTATTTGACGACAGTGTCAGTTACCTCATTGCAGATAGCACAGCTCATGGGAACTCACATCACTTGTCTGGGATTGGTTAACCACGTGTTGAGGTAAGTTCTTTGGCGGACCCTGGTCTTAAAGATTAATGAATTCATGGTCCGTTTTTGTCTGGCTGAAGACGTTAAACTTAGCGCTCCTGGGAGGCAACCCAGCATTTCATTCTATTTCTTTTTTGTTAGTTAGTTCAATGTTTGTGGGTAACATTACTGCAAACCCTCACGAGACTACAACTCGTCCACTAGGGGTAACCTAGGGGTTTAAAGGCTTGTTGCATACGCTAAATGCAATCGAGAGCACCTGCGAAAGTGGTATAGGTAGGGTTTTTCTTTTTGTGATTTTATTTTATTTTTACTGATTTCTCTCTTGTGCTGACCTACTTTTACGTTGATATTCTTGGGAAAGCCTCTTGATTCTTCATCCAGGTACTATCTTTCCCTCACTCTTCTTTTCTTCTCATTGTCTCATCTACATCGCATGATTATTTCTTTTACATTGAGGACAATGTAGATTTTAGGTTGGGGGTGGGAGATTAGGTTACCTAATCAGTATTTTCTTGGTCTTGAGCAAAAATTGTGAAAATTTTTAAAATTTTTCTGGAATTTCTATTGAATTCAAAGTGATTTTGAAGGATAGTTGGGATTTTGAAATTACAAGATTCAGAATGTGAGAAATTTATGACTCTTGGATTCGGTTGTCTGGCAGATTTCACACTGAAGTTTGAATTGTTAATCCACGATTAGAAGTTGTAAACATTGATTGAGCCATGATTTCACATATCAGATCTCGTTTACACATTAAGTTTTCAGTTCGATATTAATTGATAACATGGTAATCACTAAGCATGAAAGGAACCAGCCTGAAAAACAAAAATTTTAGCATCAGTCTATAAAGAAGAATTGAAAGAATAAGTCGCATAATCGTCATCATAGGTTTGCTCCCTATAGGTGAAGATTCGATTCCTCATAGTTGACATGAGAAAAGATTTAGGCGACAAGTTTTCACCATAGGTTTGCTCCCTATAGGTGCAGATTTGATTCTCCTCCTTGGCGTACTATTCATAAAAAAAAAAATCAAAAAAAAAATAAATAAATAAAAATGGTAGAATGAAAGGTTAATCTGTAAGGCAAGTGTTGGTTCCAGTTTTGGGTGACATGAGCTCCGTTGTTAATTACCAATGATATCATGAAATTGAATCTCTTAATGGTTGAAAGCTGAGATGATACTATACACTCATGAAACTCAATGTTTTAGGATTATTCTAATTCATGGTTTAATAGTTTGAACTTGTTTATGAAATTTACAGTGAACTTGATTCCAGGAGAAAATTCCACTCACCATGCATGAATCGTAGAATGATCACATCTCGACTATCTGTCCACAAGTCACTTGAATTTACAGGAATTGTCTTTTATTTCCGAAATTATTTTTCGCATGTTTTGCTCGGGACTAGCAAAATGCTGGTTAGGGGTTGTGATCAGGGTCGAATATTACATATCAGACCCCAGTAATTGCCTAAATTTACATACCTGATAAGGCTTAATGGGGTGTATTAATTGTGTTTTTGTCACAGGATGAAATCAGGAGTAATAATTGAAAATTGATGTTAACAGCATGGATTTCATGATCCAAAGTCTCCAGAACACGGGATGGACTTCAGAGGACCAATAATGAAGATTTTTTACACGCCTGGGATCAGAGGAAAGCAAGCCAAAGGGGCCCGAAAAAGGTCCAGAACGCAAGATCACATGGTTCCCGCCATCCGATCAACTCGAAACTTCATACATATGATGGGGGCCGCAAATTAACCGTACATATTAAATTTCATCTATTGACGATCTCAGGAAGTGGGTCAACGGACAGATCAGCCCATTAAATCTCCAGTTTGGGGGTCCACCTGACATCTGAAAAGGCTGCAACTAATTATTAACGGGTTAATTAATATGGGAAAAAGGATGGACGGTGCAGATTGCTCGTGAGCATTATAGTGGACCCCACACGTGATGCATGTACACCATGCCAAGGACCGTCAGCCGTGCACCGGACGGCTGGGTCGGTCAGCGCAAGCGCTGACCGACCCTCTTCTTCTCTTTTCAAAAAATGTTTCCAGCGTCTTCCGCTGCCGACCATTGGATCGGGTTGTGGGTCCACACCGTCCATCAAAACACCAATCCGGACCGTCCATCAGGTCCAAATGAAGGTCCTCTTCAATGCCTAGGTGTCCGAATCGTGAACAATCATCATGAGTGAAATCCAAGCCGTTGAAAACAATTCGGACGGTGAATCAAGAGATCAGATGGACCACGCCGAAATCACTCCAATCTCAGCAGGTCTGACCGATTTTTCGAGAGGGAAGCAATGGACGGAGTGGATTTCCCAACAAAACATCACAGTGGACCCCACCATTTTCGCAGCGAAACTGCGTCCGCGTTCCGCGTTAGCGAAGGAACGGCGCTGGCCATTTTTGCGAACGGCTGTGGGCCCCACACATCGCCCGTACGACCGATCCGAGCCGTCCATCTTGTAGAGGGCCGCGAGCACTACAAACCCATGCTGATATTCCACTCCCATGCGTACACATGTGCATGATACAGAGGCCACAAAAGGGCTGCCCTGCAACGTTCAAAACTGATCTCTTCGTGTTTTCTTCTCTGGGCCGTGTTAATGGACGTTCAAAACCACCCATTCTTGACTGAAATTTCGTCCTGAATCCAATGGACGGGGTGGATTTTCCAGAAAACACTTCCGTGGGGCCCACCGATCATGGCTGCGAAAATTTCCATTCCATGTCCTGCTACAACTCTGCCACTGATCCAGCCTTCCAGCAACTATAAAAAAGGAGTCTTGGACATGGGAAAGGCATTCAGAACCAGGGAGGAGCTCCAGATCTACAGCAAGGGAGAGAAGAAAGAGAAGAGAGAAGAAAGAAGAGAGAGAGAAATTGGTTTGAATTTTCCTTTATGAATTTTTATTTTTATTTATCCATTTGTTTAATGGAGTTTATGGGTAACTAATCTCTCAGCTAGGGCTGAGATGAAACCCCTAATTTGAATACCCTTTGTTATATTTTGATTTTACTTTAATTAGATTGGTTTGTTTCTTCCCCTAGTGTGCTTGATTGTTTCAAATTCTATACTTCTCCATCTATGAACTTGATCAGAGTCTATGGATGGATGTGGTCTGGATGCTTATTCTAGGTGCTTGTATCTGATCATGAACAGGTGCCTGTAGAGGAAGAAACAGGGTGCTTTACTGAACTGCATATTCCATATGCCCGATTTGGACATGGGATATGTTATTCATGGCATTGCTTGAAGGAATTAGACAATCTGTATGCCCGATTAAGGACACAGATTGTGCTTTCTCTAGATAAGTCGATCAATCTAATTTAAGGTGGATTAACAGGCAAAACAATGGTTAGGATAATTAGGGGTGGATTCGAAAGTCCTAGTGCTCTCTCTGATCGAATTTTCTTCCTTATTCTCAATAGTTATTTTCCATAGATTTGTGTTAGCAATTTGATCCTTTATTTGTTGAATTAGTTAAGGAGAATCGTGAATTTGAATTGTGACAACCAGTCCCTGTGGATTCGACCTCGGTCTTACCGAGTTTATTACTACATCACAACCCTACACTTGGGGTTTGAACATGGGACGTGGCCCATTTGATGTATATGAGGCCCATGTATTACGGCCCACTTGTTATATATGAGGCCCATGTATTGCAACCCATTTGATGTGGCCCAATGTGATGCATATGCGGTCCATGAGTGAGGCCGATGTGATGTATAGGCCCATGTAATGAGGTCAGGCCCATTGTGATTGTATGCGACCCACTTGATGTATATAAGGCCCATATATGAGGCCCGATGTGTTGTATATGAAGCCTATGTGATGCCCATATGGTAAGGCCCATTATGATTGTATGAGGCCCGTTGAAATTGTATGTGGCCCATTATGTTGTGTATGAGGCCCTTGTGTGAGGCCATGGGCCCACTATATGTTTTGCCCTATGAAGGCCACTCCTTGGGAGCAATGTTGGTTAAATGTTCACATTGATGGGCAATGATGGTTAAATGTCCACATTGTGGCCTTCCCTTAGGCCCTTTGTTAGGCCGATTATCGATGCTGATTATCGGTGTCGATTATCGAGGCCGATTATCAATGTTGATTATTGGTGCCGGTTATCGATATCGATTATGAGTATGTGACAGCATAACATCATGATACATTCCCATACGCATCATCTGCATGTTTGTTATGAGAAGTGGTTGACCATTGTATATGGCATAGGGCAGATTATTATGGGACTCCCCGATAGTAGGAGTTGCCCCCATGAGCGCACGTTACGCACAAGATTTGTTGCATGACTGGATGATATGACTCATGCATCTCGCATTTTGCGATATGACCACCGTACGCCCTAGCGACATCAGGGTTGTGGACTCCATAGGTATGTCATGGATGGCCAGATGGGACACTGGAAATATTTAGTTCTAGCATACGGGCTTCATAGATGTCCTTGGGTGAAAATTCTTAAACCTCCATGGCTAGGAGACGCCCCAACGTTTGGACCGAGTGGATACATGAGCGCCCTAGTGCAGAATACCAGTAAGCCGCATCTCCCACTATGTCGTGGTCGGTTGGGAAGGGGTTGTGGGCATAGCTAGGCTGAGTTTGACCATCTCGTAAATGGGTCTGCAATCGACGTGCTCGGTAGATATTGGCTGACTACTGGCCAGGCGGATAGTGAGGTCTCTTCCACTTGCATGGTTGCACGTCCAGTGGGCAGCGATTGCATGTAGAGTGTACTAGACCCCGGTGATGATCCCAAAGATGTACGGTACTATTATGTGGACTTCTTGAGTAGGAGTTGCATATTCAGTATTATACTCATTCATTCATTTATTCACTATTCACACTGGCTGGTGGTACACAACTAATTATTATGTGTACCTTCGTAATGGCCAGGATTTTGGTTGGGGCGTGTGACCAACCTGAGATCAGGAGTTTACCACATTGAGTTTATCTATCCGAATTTAGGTATGGGACTGGCTTGGATAGAAGTCCCTTGTGATGGACCCCTAGCTTATGATACTACGTACTATCATCCCGACTTCACACTCCAACATGGTCATTTCATCGCATATTGCATTGCATTTGGTTTATTGTGCTTCTGTATTGCATAACCTAATTAAGGTTGATGGTATTCGTGGAATCTGTATCTGATATTTGGCTTACTATGTCTTCGCATTGCATAACTGATCTACATTGCTTCCTCGGTATATGATATTGGCTTGTTATGTTTTTGCATCGCATAGCCTGGATAAGGCTGATGGTATTTATGAACTTACCAGCATGATTCCGCATTACTCTGATATTGCATTCTTAGCACGCATATACTGCTTACACACTTACACCACCCTCTAAGCTTTCTATAAGCTTATGCACGATAAATGCATGTAGGTGACGTTAGGATGCAGCCGAGCTGAGGCAGAAGCGTGCAATTGAGATTCTGGAGTTTTCTTGATATCTCTATATTGTATTTCCCTTTCAGCATTGTACTCAAATGATTATATTAGTGGATATGTGATGATGATGTTGTCTTTGTGATTTAGGTATACTTGTAGTTATTCTTATCTTCAAAGAAATTCATGTTGAAAATCCTCCTTCTAGGATCCCAGGATTAGAATCTGGCGTATGTGCGCTGGGAGCCGAGAATGAGGTACTATGGAGGCTGTCGACACCAGATTCAGCGATCGGAGATTTTTGTGAGCCCGGTTTTTTACTTTGAGGCGTAACACCTAAAACATCCCTTTATATAGGATTGGATCGGACTGACTTCAAAATTACCTTAAATTTACGCAGCTATCGTAGCTTCGATGGCATCAAAGTCTCATCGAAGAGTTTGATTGGAATTGTGAAACTCTCCAGCAACTAACTTTTGAATCTACGTAAGTCCTCAATGTCATCGCACGTCCTTTGATGGCATTAAACTTGGTTTCGATGGAATCAAAGAATGCTTCAATGTGTCTAGCGACCAAATCCCGAAATTCATGATTTTTACGATGAAATCGAGCTGGCTTCGATGTCATTGAACACTCCTTCAATGGAATCGAAGGGGTCCCAAATATGTCCAGCAAGGAAATCAGATTTTTTTTCCTTATCTTCGCGATGGGATGGAAGTGGCATCAAATTGTCAATTACAGCACTTCCGATGTCCTCGATGCTTAAACGATATCATCGAAAAGAGTACAAAAGTGTCCAACAACCACATGTATATCTGGACTGATTTATCGATGTATCGATCCACATATCGATATCATCGATACTTGAATTTCGAGTCCATCAGAAATGGCTCGATAAAATCGACAAAAAAGTTTCTGGCACCCCTGTTTTTTAAAGAAAATTTCAAATTCCTTCGATATATTGATGCTCCTTCCGATATGATCTAAAATCAAATATCGATAAGATCAGAAGTCCATCAATGAAATTATCGAGGGCGCGCATTTCTTCCAGTAAAGATTCCATCAATGAAATTATCGAGGGCCATTCGAGGAAATCGATATTCATATGTCGATGATATCGAGGCCGAGTCGATTGGATCGAGACTGGACACAATCTGTCCAGCGAGCTTATTGGTAAATCTATAGGATTTATCGATCCCATAGACACTGCCTTCGATAGCATCGATATGTAAATTCCGATGACATCGGCTGACCCTCGATCATATCTTAAAAACCTGAAATATTTCAAGTCAAGTCTCTCTCATTTTTCAAATGTCGAGGAATCGATCCTTATATCGATGGAATCGGAGTTCGAAATCCGATGACATCGACATAAGTATCGATGCCCTCGACCAGTTGGAAAAAGGTTTCAAAAGCATATGACATTTGAGTTTGTGTCATCGAGCGGACCGTCGACGCTATCGAGAGTATACGCTCGATGATATTGACACCGCTCGATGATATCGAACTCTGTCATAAATGTGACTGTTTTATATCCGTTGGAACCTTTTGCCTATTTAAAGAGAGACTTGTCTTTTGTTGCTAGAGAGAAAGTAAGTGTGCTTTTGAGTGTTTAACCTTAGATCATATACCCAAAGCTCTTTCTCTCAGGGAAGTTCATCCTCCAATCCACCCTTACCATTGATATTCAATAGAGTGGATTGGGGAATGAACTTCCGCATTCAAGGATCCTCCAGCTACTACCTTAATGGCAAATCAGTAAGCTGGGATGCCTTAAATGCCTAGATGATTGGAACTACTCTATCTTCATTGTAGGAAAACCTTTAGAGAGTAGGATTCCATCATAACCTTGACCCAACCCGTCACCATATATCGGTACATCTTTTGTGTTACAGATCAAGAGAGCAGAAGACTCTTCATCAACAAGGAGGAGGAGATCTTCGACATTGTGCTTATCAGGACTCACTTATTTGTAAGTATCTAGAGTCCAAACGGAACCTTTTGATCATTCCTTTGTAGGATTGGGTCTAAGGTGTTTCTCACCCTTTAAAGTCCTCAAGGAGGCCTCCGACGGGAGTGTACGTGGTGGGTGCGTTGTGTGGACCCTTGCTCTGTGGAGAGCATAAACATCTGGTTGAAGGTGAACCAACAAAAGCTTAGGTTTGAGGTCAATCGCTGTGAAACCTCGGATTTGAGGTGAACCGTGTAGAAACCTCTGGTAGGGTCTTATGGAAGATCCTTGGCCAGTGTGCCTAAAAGTGAGTCGTTGTGTTGACCCTTGCTCATGAGAGTATAAACCGTTAGCCTCAGTGTACGTTGTAAAGGTTGAAGGTGAACCTGATTTAAAACCTTAGGTTAGAGGTGAACCGCTGTGAAACCTCCTTAGTAAAATTCGGCACACTCAAGGGTTGAGTGCGTCTGTCGGGAGTGGAGTAGACTGATCGTTGAACCACTATAAAAATGACTATGTTTGAGATTGTTATTCTTCTGATTGTGTGATTTGCTTCAATATTTACATATCTGAATATCTGAAATCACACCTCACACACATAGTCATATCCATTATAAAATAGTTTGCATATTGTTTACTTCTAAAAAGGTTTGTGATTGGATCCTCTACCGGGCTTGGAAGCCAGTAGAGTTATTTTTGAGTAATCCTAATATATGTCTGTTGTTAGGATTAGTGTAATAGGATTTTAAAATAAATCATAAAAAAATTTTAAAAGTCCTACTCTGCCCCCTTAGGACATATTGGCATATTCCTTCTTCAACTAGTGCGGTCTTCACCGCCATTTCAATTGGTATCAGAGTGAGTCTCTCTTTAAGGGCTTCACCGCCTAGAGAGTGATCTTGACTGAAGTTGGGAATATGGCCAAAGGAGAGGTCTCATCAGTCACAAGACCTCCAGTATTTGATGGTTCAAATTATGCATACTAGAAGAGTAGGATGCATTACTTTCTGAGATCTTTGAATCATGATGTTTAGGATATAGTTGAAAGTGGATACGTGCCACCAACTGAACAAATCATACTTAAAAGTGGCACAACCATCGCAAAGCCCAAACCCAAAGAAAAGTGGACGGCGTTCGACAAAGAAAAATAGACTGATAAAGCAAAAGCTATGAACGCCATCTATTGTGTCGTGTCCCAGGATATAATCAATCAGATAAGTATGTGTGGGACATCCAAGGAACCATAGGATCTATTGGAAACAACCCATGAAGGCACAAGCACTGTGAAGAGGTCTAAACTTCAACTCATGACTTCACAGTTCGAAAGTCTTAGAATGGAAGAGCATGAGACATTTATGGAGTTTTTCACAAAATTGAATATATATAATCTGCAACTCCATGGGTGGATTGGGAGAAAAAAGTTCCGATACTAAAAATTTGTAGGAAAATCTTAAGATCCCTTCCGGAACGATTTAATCCCAAGGTTACAACAATTGAGGAGTGTAGGAACATAGATGAGATAAAAGTAGAAGAACTGGTAGGTTCCCTACAAACTTTCGAACTACACTTCAAACAAATCCCTAAATCCAAAACAACTATCCTAAAAACTTCAAAGAAAACATTGAAAGAGGACAGTGAAAGTGAAAAAGAGGATGAAGATGAGGAAGTGGCTTTGCTGGCACAACGATTCAGGACGTTCTTTCAAAAAATCGTGGCCGGCCATCTAGAGGAAGAAAGGTGAACAACAAACTTTCTGCAGGCAAATTTGGTAGAAGAACCAAATAACCACAATGTTATGCCTGTCAAGAGTATGGACGCCTATCAACCGAATGCCCAAACAGAAAAACTAAGGGCAAGGCAATGGCTACCAGGTGGGATGATACTAAGGAGTCAAATTCAGAATCTAGTGACTCAGAAAGCGATGGAGATCAGAAATCTTTGAAAATACTCATGATCTCCACTGCTTCAATCATTCCCACTGAATCTGAGAACGAGAAAGAACTGCAAACCACCAAATCATTTCTATCTGATAATGAGGAAACTGGAGAAGAAGAAGAAGAAGAAGAAAAGGATAAACTACAAGATGCTTACAATCAACTATATATCCATAGCATCAAAGTGGTTAAAAGACTTCGAATATCTGAGAACAAATTGAAATTGCTGTAAAAAGATTTGGATAAAACTCTAGAAATTAATACACATCTAATCATTGATTTATAGCAATATCACTCTGACAATTATAGACTTGAGAGAATTAACTCCTTCCTTAAATCCAAGTCTGAGAAATTGAACAAACAGGTCGAGATCTTAAAAGACAAAAATATGCTCCTTCAAAATGAAAATCATAAAATCCTGTTTGATCTAGAAGAATCCAAAAAGATGGCCAAGATCAACTACAAGTTTTCTCAAAGTGGCGAAAAACTAGAAAAACTGTTAGGAATGGGAAGACCTGGAAAGGATAAAAGCGGCCTAGGATATGAAAATTTTAAGCCAAAAGCTGGAAATGCAGCACCTAGAACTGAAAAATCTGCTGCTTCTGGACGCAAAACCAGGACCTCTCCAGTCTGTCATTTGTGTTGTGATTCTGGTCATTTTAAGTTTGAATGCATAACACCTAGGAGGACTCAACCTAACTCTGGTCAGAATCATGTTAACAAATTATCAACCAGAGAAATACAGAACTTCAAAAGTCCTCTTAAGGATATGGATAGAAGCAATGCCCTTGCAACACCACTCAAATCGGTTAATAAAATGAAATGGATAAGGAAGAATTAGTTCAGATAGAGCATTAAAGATCTGAACATGTGTTAAAATGAGTATTCTTTTTGTTGAGCTTAAAATGATATATCTGAGGTTCCTTGCCTCAATCTTTTGTATAAAAATTCAAATGTTTATGATTTTGTTGTGTACAGTGTGTGTACATAGTTTTTGTTGAGTATACTATTGATAGAAATACAAAAAGTATACTTGGAGAGTCGTCTGAATGCTGAAAATTGAAAATCTTCATCTTTGATATGACTGTCGATATGACATTCTCGACTTATCGATAAAAGATCGATATCATCGACACCTCTGTAGAATATGAATAGTCGTGTGGCCAAGAATGATATCGAAGACAGACTCGATAGAATTGACCAGCAACTTCTCAATGTTATCGAAACAATGATCGATAATATCGACAGATGTCGCCCGATAAAAGGCGGTGGAGAAAAAAAAGATCTTATTTTTCTGAAAAAATCTTCAGTTTTGCTCTCTGCTCGAACCCTCGGCCAGAAGACCATCGGCGGGTCCCAGAAACTTCAAAAGAAACGGCTATTATCCTTCCATTTCTTCCACTCTAGAGTCTAATCTCACTTTTAGTCGGGTATTTTTTGTTCTTTTGGGTGACCATCCTTACCTTTGCCTGTCTCTTACACTGAAAAATCATGAACAATGGGAAATGTAAGTCTCTTTCTCAGTCTTCAAAAGGAAAAGTGAAACAACCCAGTATGCATCAACTCATTCCATCGGTGAGACATCCAGCCACTGTTATTGAACTTCTGGTTCTTAATAGTGCCATTGAGCCTTCTGGTGTGGACCTCCTTCTAGAAGTAATAGGATGGCAAAATATTCTAAATCTTGGTGGTACTTATCAAATAGGGGTGATCCATGACTTCGTCAGTAAAAGTCATGTTATTTATGATGATCCACCTTGCATTCAAGTCGAATTATTGCATTACTCCAAGCATATCACTCTCATCACCTTGAGTAATCTTCTAGGCCTCGAGGTCACTCGCATTCCAGTCACCAGCCCGAATCTAAATGGTCTGGGCGTCTGGGGAGAGGTAACTCGGTCACTGTGTTAGGGAACTACTCTTCCTTAGAACGATGATAACTCCCTTCATATTAATCATCTCGGACCCACTTTTAAAATCCTTCATGACATTTTTGGGTCCAATGTCTATCCGTGTGATGTGAATAGTAATCATCTATCTCCCTTTGTGTTAAATGTGTTGTATGATGTGTATCAAGAAGTTCAGGTGTGTCTCCCAACACTTCTTCTTAAGCAGCTAATTCGTGTCATTCAAGGCAACCATCAGGATACACTATCTTTTCCTGTACTCATCTGTAAATTAGTTCATCATGTTGGTATTCCAGCCACATCTGATACAGTCTATCGAGAGAGATGGTTTGATAGTGATTCGGGTCGGGTGGCTCAACAGTTGTGTCTTCCTTCAGCTCTTCTCGAGAATAGTGTTCCCCTGCAGTCGGCTGGTCCATATGCTCATCCGTTATATCCATAGGGATCCAACCGAACGCAACTGGTAAGTCCGGAGTCTATCACAAATCGTTAAACTCATCACCTCGAACGTCACCTACTGAACAGTATGGCAAGCATGGAGGAGCGACTTCACAATTGTGAGAGACGTCTCACTGTGATTGAAGAAAAAGTCGATTCTCTCCAGTAAACAAATCAGCAAGTGGTAGACTTACTCACACGTGGTGATTCTCGGAGTCGGTAGAAGTTGATTGTGCAAGTTCTATATCACTATATTTTTTTGGGTACCTGTGCGTGGGCTTGGTGTTTTTGTTAAGATAACTGTTAATTTGCTGCCAATCATGGGCAGTTTATTATTGGATACTTGGATATTTTGGTTTCATTTTGGTAATGGCTGAGTATAATTCTTATTTTTACTGCCATGATTAGGTTTTAAAAATCCCCTGGTTTATTCAGTTTCTGACAAATGGTATGCATGTCCTGTTCTTTACTGATTATTCTATCTGCTATATCATTGTTTTATCTGATCTGCTATGCATTCATACTTTCTGAAAAAGGGGTCTGCTTAAACTGATTTAAATATTAAACATCTATCTGTTATTGGTTCTCCCACATGTCATTATCTACTTCAGTCAATATCAACTGTTATATCTTTGTCAATGACTGACAAAAAAGGGGTGAACATTTACAAACACCCCAAACAAAAAATTGTGTATCTGCTTGAATGGTTGTGCAGGTGTTTAGGAGGAGCAGCTGCATCAAGCGAGGGGGAGTTTACAGTGGGGGGGAGCAGCTACTGGTTGTGTACATGGCCTAGAAATTGTAAAATTGTGTAAAAAGCATGTACACACAATTTAGGATGTGTTTGTCGAGAATGCTCTAGGGTGTTTTGGGATTTTGTTACGTAATTGACAAAGGGGGAGATTGAAAGTGCCCTGGTTTGTCAATTGTTCGTCTACAGAGCCTGATAGGAAGATCAATTCAAGCGTCCGCCTCAACTGGATGTGTGCAAGCTCGCCACAGGTAAATCTGAGCCTCACATCCCTTGTCCCAAATCACCGGGTATATTAAAACCCTTAAAAATAATATAAAACATCACAGCATTTTTAAGTAAGAAAGCTTTTTCAAAATAGGAAAATCTCTAAGTTTTCTTGCCTTGTCGATTTTATCGAAACACCTTCGATATGATAGATCTGCTCTGTTGATGTCCTCGATGCTTAAATGATATCATCGAAAAGAGGACAAAAGTATCCAGCAACCACATGTATATCTGGACTGATTTATTGATGTATCGATCCACATATTGATATCATTGATACTTGAATTTTGAGTCCATCGATAATGGCTCGATAAAATCGACAGACAGGTTTCCGGCACCCCTGTTTTTATAAAAAAATTTCAAATTCCTTCGATATATCGATGCTCCTTCCGATATGATCTGAAATCAAATATTGAAAAGATCGGAAGTCCATCGATGATATCGATCGAGGGCGCGCATTTCTTCCAGCAAATATTTCAGGTTGGTTTTTAGTTTGATTGGGGGCCATTCGAGGAAATTGATATTCATATGTCAATGATATCGAGGCCGAGTCGATTGGATCGAGACTGGACACAATCTGTCCAGCGAGCTTATTGGTAAATCTATAGAATTTATCGATCTCATTGACACTACCTTCGATAGCATCGATATGCAAATTCCGTTGACATCGGCTGACCCTCGATCATATCTTAAAAACCTGAAATATTTCAAGTCAAGTCTCTCTCATTTTTCAAATGTCAAGGAATTGATCCTCATATCGATGGAATCGGAGTTCGAAATCCGATGACATCAACACAAGTATCTATGCCCTCGTCCAACTGGCAAAAGGTTTCAAAAGTGTATGACATTTGAGTTTGTGTCATCGAGTAGACCATCGATGCTATCGAGAGTATACGCTCGATGATATCGAACTCTGTCATAAATGTGACCATTTTATATCCGTTGGAACCTTTTGTCTATTTAAAGAGAGACTTGTCTTTTGTTGCTGGAGAGAAAGTAGAGAGTGCTTTCGAGTGTTTAACCTTAGATCATATACCCAAACCTCTTTCTCTCAGGGAAGTCCATCCTCCAATCCACCCTTACCATTGATATTCAATAGAGTGGATTGGGTAATGAATTTTCGCATTCAAGGAACCTCCAGCTACTACCTTAATGGCAAATCATTAAGTTGGGATGCCTTGAATGCCTAGATGATTGGAACTACTCTATCTTCCTTATAGGAAAACCTTTAGAGAGTAGGATTCCATCATAACCTTGACCCAACCCGTCACCATATATCGGTACATCTTTTGTGTTGCGGATCAAGGGAGCAGAAGACTCTTCATCAATAAGGAGGAGGAGATCTTTGACATTGTGCTTATCGGGACTCATCATCAACTTATTTGTAAGTATCTAGAGTCCAAAAGGAACCTTTTGATCATTCCTTTGTAGGATTGGGTCTAAGGTGTTTCTCACCCTTTGAAGTCCTCAAGGAGGCCTCCAGTGGGAGTGTACGTGGTGGGTACGTTATGTGGAGAGCATAAACATCTGGCTGAAGCTGAACCAGCAAAACCTTAGGTTTGAGGTCAATCGCTGTGAAACCTCAGGTTTGAGGTGAAATGCGTAGAAACCTCCGGTAGGGTCTTATGGAAGATCCTTGGCCAATGTGCCTAAAAGTGGGTATGTTGTGTTGACCCTTGCTCGTGAGAGCATAAACAGTCTGCCTTAGTGTAGGTTGTAAAGGTTGAAGGTGAACCTGATTTAAAACCTTAGGTTAGAGGTGAACCGCTGTGAAACATCCTTAGTGAAATCCGGCACACTTAAGGGTTGAGTGCGTCTGCCGGGAGTAGAGTAGACTGATCGTCGAACCACTATAAAAATGACTGTGTTTGAGATTGCTATTCTTCTGATTGTGTGATTTGCTTCAATATTTACATATCTGAATATCTGAGATCATACCTCACACACTTACATAGTCATATCCATCATAAATTAGTTTGCATATTGTTTACTTTTAAACAGGTTTGTGATTGGATCCTCTACCGAGCTTGGAAGCCAGTAGAGTTATTTTTGAGTAATCCTAATATATGTTTGTTGTTAGGATTAGTGTAATAGGATTTTAAAATAAATCATAAAAAACTTTTAAAAGTCCTATTCACCCCCCTTTAGGACATATTGGCATATTCCTTCTTCAACTATTGCGGTCTTCACCGCCATTTCATGGGAGAGTCCATATCCAGATTAGACAGACCGACTGGTGAAAAGGGCACTCGAAGAAGGTGCGCAATCAGCTCAGTGGTGATAACTGTGATGGCATGGAACCTGGCTTCGATGAAACTAAAGAATGCTCCAATATGTCCAACGACCAAATCCTGAAATTCATACGTTTTATGATGCAATCGAGCTTACTTCGATGTCATCAAACACTCCTTCGATGGCATCGAACATGGCTTCGATAAAATCGAAGGGGTCCCAAATATGTCTGGCAAGGAAATCAGATTTTTCCTTATTTTTTTGATGTCATCGAATTGGCTTCGATGGCATTAAACACTTACTTTAATGTCATCGATGGCATCAAATTGTCGATTACAATACTTCTGATTTTTGTACTTTGAATCTTTGATTTTCTTCCTTCTTCACTTTGTTTGCTTGGATCTTGGACTCTTAAATTCTTCAATCTTGACCTCCATAGATCCAATCTCTCACTTGGTAATCCTTTAAGCATCAAACTCATTCCTTACGCATCTTTTTCACCTTAAGCTCTCAAAATCACCTCGCAAGAGAAAACATGTATAATTAAATTGATTAAGTACATCCATGTTCATAAAACCAAGGCATAACAAAGGGGTAAATATGCAGTATTTCACACTCAACAAATAACCTATTTGCCAATTCGGCCATTTAGAATCGGCCGATTTATCATACATTTTAGTATATCAGTTACTGCAATGACATTAACTATTTTGGGCAATAAATAACATCATAATTTTATAGTCACAAAGTACAATGATAAACATAACTTTTTTATAACAGAATATCATCTCTCAGTATCTAACAATGTTCGATTAAAATAATAAACCGTGCGCTCTTTTCAGTCATCAACGTCTTGTGCTAGTAGAGCTCCAACCGATTCCGAAGAAGCCACGACATACAACTTGAGCGACCCTTTACTGGTGGCTTCAACATTGGTGGATTGGAAAAATAATCTTTAATGCTGTCAAAAGCCAATTGATATTATGCCTCCCATTTAAACTCATCTCCTTATTTTAGTTTCAACAAAGGAGAAAACATATTAGTTTTTCAAGCACAATTGGAAATAAATCTTCGTATAAAGTTAACCTTATTAAGAAACCTTTATAACTCAGTTTTGTTTCTCGGAGACCAAACTTCTATTATTACTCGTGCCTTATGCTGATGAATTTCAATTCCTCTTTGATGTACGATGAATCCCAAAAAATTTCAAGCAGATACACCAAAAGTATATTTAAGAAGGTTCATCTTTAATTTATGGATCCTCATTCTTTTAAATGACTTCGTAAGCGGTCAAAATGTTAAGTTGAATTGACCAATTTGACCACCATATCATCGATATAGATTTCCATAAATCGACCAATCATATCATGGAAAATGGCATTCATAGCTCTTCGATAAGTAACTACTGCATTTTTAAGTACGAAATAATATTATGACCCAACAAAACATACCTAAAGGACTAGAATATATAAAGGTTGTCTTTAGGACATCTTTTAATACATTGTTTATTTGATTATATCATGAATGGTCATACATAAAGGATACCATTATATGTCCATCAGCCTGATCGATTAGCTAATCAGCCATAGGCACAGGATACTCGTCCTTTGGTGCGACTCAATTTAAAAATCAAAAGTCAATGCATACTTTGATCTTACTATTTTTCTTGATAACAATAACTATGTTTGAAATATGTTTATCATATTTGGTGGGTTTAATGAAACCTTCTTTCAAAAGTCACTCAATTTCTTCGTTTATCTTTTGGTTACTTCAGTCGTCATCCACCTAAGCGGTTGTTTATGTGACTAATAACCTTCTTTCATAGGTAACCTATGTTCAACCAGATTTCAATCTAATCTAGGAAACTCATGATAATCTTAAGAAAAATAAATGGTGAACTCTTTAAGTAAGGTAATAAGTACAGACTGTGTTTAGGAATCTAATAATCCACTGATAAAAATAGACTTGGAATGTTGTTCCATTTCCAAATTTGTCTCTATTAGAAATCTTAAACCTGAGCTTGAGAATACCCTAATTTTTCTGGGGTTGGTTTCAAATCATTCATTTCAATATCATATTCAGTTATCTAATCAGCCAGTACTGTTATTTCGGCCATATTAAAAAAACATCCATTATCATATTTTCGCACACTCTCTTTTAGCTGTCGTACTCCGGCCGTGAACTTAGCCTTAATCAAAGAAAGGTCCATCGTGAGATTTCTTCTATCTTGTAACTTGTAGTCTCATGGAAGGGAATTATTGTCTTCAGCAACTCTTTGTTTAGTCGAATCATGGTAGCAATATTCTATACAACACTATCTGGGTTGAGTCCGGTGTCAATTCCAGTTGGTTTATCATTCTTGTCTCATCTAGTAAATCATATTGATCTTATCTCATTTTCATATAAATAAGTCTCAGTCGCATTAGACATGGCTAATAATGGTTTGTTATCAGCCAACACCAATTCTACTTTGTTTGGATTCCAAAAGATCACAAATTAGTGTAGTGATGATGGAATGCACGAGAATAAATGAATCCAAACTCATTCAAGTAAAGCATTATAATTTGATGAAGTGTCCACCACAAAGAAAGCAGCTAGCACCTTCTTAGTTCTCATCATTAGTTCAACCAGTAAAATACCTTATGTTTGCATTACTCCAATAAAATTACTCACCTTAACCTTGGTCAAAATAAGATTGTCATGAGTCTTTTCCAATTTAGTCATCATTCTTGTGGTAGAATGTTAACAACGGCTGCATTATCGACCAAAACTCGAGTGATCGGATACCCTTCCAAGTGTAGAAAGATATACAATGGCTTCAAGTGTTAGGTCATTATAAAAGTCAGTCTTTCAATAATTATTTTTTCAGAAGGGGATCATTATTCGACTATAACGGTCGACATCTTTTTGGCTTTGTCCTCAGAGTTAAAGGAACTATATTGTATGATTATAGGACATAACACTTCCACATCTCCTTCCATCTTATTTGGTTGAGATGGTTTAGCGTGGAAATTCAATCGCAGTTTTAGCACCATATTGCAATCTAGTGTAATTGGTGGGAATGAGTCAAATTGTATTACCGAATTTGGACAGTCCCCTCAGGTGTCTCTGAATTCGGTTGCTTATCCACTTCATTTTCAGCTTTAGCCTTCATTCCCTCATTCGGTTTAGAAGATACTAGTTCTAATGTTCTTGCTTTTGCAAACAATTCTTCAATCAGAAGATCATCTGAAAAATATTCATCACTTTAGTATTCAATTGATCCTTCCATATCCATTCCTGCCTTATCATAATTCTAATTTTTAACCAAGTTAATCTCCATATGAAGTTTGGATGAGTTCTTCAACATTGGCTTCTCACCTGCTTTGAGGATGTCCAAAAACGGTTCACCGAGCTCGACCTATCGTGGATGGATGACGAGGCTAGCTCGGTGGTTGGGGACATTGTTGATCTAGAGTAGAAAGTTGTTGGCGAGGAAGGTGTCGTTAAAGTCATCACTGAGCGAGTTACTGGCGAGGAAGGCATCGTTGAGGTCACCACCAAGTAGGAGGGACCCCCACCTTCATAGGCCATCAATGTTAGCCACAATTTTTGTAGCCTTTGTAGCTTTCTGGTTGTGCCTTGTACTTTGTATCTTCTTAAATTTCCTATTATAATGAAAAAATTTATTTAAATCTTTTATCTCTCTTTGATCTGCATGTGCTTATATGTATACTTGTATACTTGTTCCCCCCCCCCCCCCCCCCCCCCCCCCCCCCCCCCCACACACACACACACACACTTTCAAGCTTGACCTACTTGAGCTTGGAAGTGAGAGCTTCAGGTGGGATTCTAATTCTTTATAGCGATGTTTGCCATTCCTTCCTAACATTTTTTTTTTTTTTTTTACCGAATAGGGCCGGTAGAGTACTTGGGTCGGTATAGAAGGTGGCTTTTCTATCCTATCTTCCTCTAGTCATTACCTAATCAAGGCAATGTACTCAATTAGAGGGTTCCTTCTTTAGCCTTTCCCCCTTTTGGCTTTTTTGTCCAAACAGATAGTAGCCATTGAGTCTTTTGCAGTCAAAGGGTCCATAGTCTACCCTTACCCTTTCCTTAGGTCTCTAGCTATTGCACTTGTCACTTTGAGACATTAGAATGTTCGTCGATGCAGAAAAAATGATACTTAATTTATGAAAAATTATTACAAGTAGCTAAAACTTAAGGTATTTGTGGAAAATAATATGCTTGAAGCATTTGTAGAGCTCGACCCATCAATCTTTACTGATAGTAGAACTTCAAGTGCTCTGCATTCCATTAAGGGGGCAGAGCTCCTCCTTCTAAATCTTTTATCTGGTATGACCCTGGCCAGACTATACCGATGACTTTGTACGGTCCTTCCCAACTCGGTCCTAGGGCACCTGAGCCGGGATTTTTTATGCTTGGGTAGACTTCTCAAAGCACTAAGTCTCCCACTTTAAAGCTTCGTTGCTTCACTAAATAAAGTAAACCAATAGCCTTACAATTATAAATCAATTCACAATGCTGAAATCAAATCACCTTGATAAATAAGTATTGAGAGATTGATACAAATTCAGTTCTAAGGACAACCTTACACCATAATAAACAAGGGCTTATGGTAGGACAACCTTATTTCTAGAACATCTTTTGGATCAAGGACTCAATTTTAATAGAAATAAATGAATAGCAAGGAATTGAAATTAAATGCAGAAATATACATCTAAATTATTACAACAATCCCCACACTTGCTTGAAATGTAAATAGTTACAACATTCACATCCACATGTACATTCCACATAATTGAATGATAAAAGATATGAAAATTAAGCAAGCATTCAATCCACAAGACAAAGAGTTATAGTGGTTCGCTTGTGTGTACACCAACTGTCTTTCAACAGCCACACAAAATGCTACTCCACTCCTAATATCCTCACACAGGGGATATTAGCGTTCACTATCAAATAGGTTTTCACAAGTTCACCCAAAACCTTTACAATTGTGTCTTTTTCACTCGGGCTTACACAATTCAAAAACCCCTCTTTTCTGAGTTTTCTGGCTCTCCTCAGATAACTAATACAATGAGATTTTTCTGGCTTAACCTCAAACAAAATCAAAAGTAATGAAATTTTACAGAATTGTAAAATACCTGGATTTCTCCTTTTCGTAGCAGCCCAGTAGAACCAATCGGAGTAGATGATTGAATGTCAAAGTTCAATTTCCAATACTCACTTTAATATGGTTCTAAATTCTAATAGATTTTAGATTTTAACTAGTTGGGCATAGCTATATTTGATTTTGATTCCAAGAAGAAGGAATAAGGTAATTCCTCTTTTCAAATAAGATTGGAATACAGAAACAAAATCAAATTAAATAAGCTAGCAAAAAGGAATATTAAATAAGCACAACGTAGCTTAAAATAAACACAGACTTATCTCAGAGTGATCACTTGAAATTTTCTTGAATTGAATCGAGTTGAATTGTGAAAACTCTGAATTTCGTGTTCAATTTATAGAAACAAAAATCGCATCTACGACTGGTCTTAGAAACCTTCGACTAGTCGTAGCCCTAACGGATATTTGAAATATTGAGCGCGATCTTTGAAAGTCGTTCCACGACTGGTCGTGGGAAGCCTACGACCGGTCGTGGGTCACCTACGACTGGTCGTAGCACTCTACGACTGGTCGTAGGACCATAGATTAGGTTGCTGGACTTTGAGTCGTAGCCCTACGACTGGTCGAGAACGAGTCGAAGACACTCCTACGACCGGTCGAAGGACCTCCAGGACTGGTCGTAGGTGTACCAAAAAATTCTGAAAATCTTCAACAACTTAGGACTGGTCGAGGAATTTCTTGGACTAGTCGAACCAATGCTAGGACTGGTCGAACAGGAGCTAGGACTGGTCGTAGAATAGACCAAACTTATGTAAAATAAACATTTGATTTATGTATCCAAAGTGACCTACTTATAAGGTCAACCTAAGGTCAGTCAAACCTGAAACATGTCGTATGGACATTGAACTTCAACCATTCAACGAATGTAGATATTTGAACCATATCAAGCTTGAGATCTTGAACTTGTTGTAGCTTTAATCTTGAGATCGTCATCAGCGTGAAAACTACTTCATGCGTTGCTTATGAGTCTTGAAGTCATTTCTTGAGTCTTGAAGTTGTTTCTTGAGACTTAAACTTCAACATTGTAGCTTTAAACATTGATAGGATGATGAAGTACACTTTGTATTTCTTAAAAACATCCAATGTCATGAAGTGTTTATGCAGTGTCTTGAATACATATAAATCACCATACAAACACAAGACACAGATAGATGTTTTGACACAACAAAATTTGACAACCAAAGGAGCATGAGACCATAGCACTTACAATCTCCCCCTTTGTCAAATTTGTGACAAAACACCCAAATAATAATACTTCCAATAGAAATAAGAGAAGTACAGGCACAACAGGTTCAAATAGAGAATCATGCACCAGTTATATAGACATCATAAGCAATATCTAGCATAACTCCCCCTGAGAAGCTTAACTCCCCCTGAGTAATAGCAGCACATCCATATTTCAATAGACATGAATGAAACTAATCATAATCATTAAATCCAACCAAAGCCAAAGCCTCCCAAAACTTCTCCCCCTTTTTGACACAAAATGACAAAGGAAGAAGGGCAGCAAGGATAAGGTAAATAGGAGATGAAATATAGATGCAAGAGAGCATAGTGCATAATTCAACAAAAAGTCAGTAAGCATGCAAAGTTCAGACTAAAAGCAAAGAAAAATATTAGTTATTACAGACCAAATAAAAATTCAGTCAGAACCAGAAGAGGGAGCAGGATTAGATGGATCACTTTTGTGTAAACCCCTAGCAACCCGCCTCATATATTTGCGTAAATAAGAAAATTGAGTGTCTTGGGTAACACGAATTTGAGCCACCTGTTCTTGAAGAGAATTCAACCTCTCATCAAAATCAGAAGGCTGAAAGTCAGGATCATCAGCCGAGTCTGACTCAAGTTCTTCAAATAAATCATCCATATTCACGTCTCCAGGAAGATCACCAGCTTGATCTGTATTTCCTGCTTCAGCACCACTGCTACCAGCATCCACTTGGCCAGGAACCAATTCTAAATTCATCTTGTTAAGATTGGAATTATTAAAAGGGAGATGATGGATGGGTTTTTCTCTAACAGGCATAGCCACGAGCATATGATTGGCGAGCATAGTCATCAAATAACCAAAGGGAATATCACTATGACCTGGATGGTGACGAGACAAAATAATGGAGTGACAAATTAACGAAGGTAGACAGATTTTCACACCAGAAATGACAGAATGCAAAACACGAACCATGAATGCAGTGAGTTCGGTTTTATTACCAGAACGCGGATATAGATTTGAGATGAAAATCCTGTGAAGCACTCTGTGTCTGGGTAACAAGTACCTTAAGGGAAGTGCATGACCTTTATGAGTCCAGTGAACATCCAAATTACACAAATCTCTAGTAAGCATTTGTCGTTCAGATTCTGAGAGTTTGTCATGTAATATATGAATCGGAATGCCCTCATCATTGACAGGTATTTCCATAAGGTGAGCTATCAAATGTCGATCCACTGAAAATAAGCCTTCTTGAGTATCAATTTTAAAGGTTAAATTCTCAAGAGAAGAATCACAAATACATGCAAACATGGATTGGGCAATGGACTGGTATGCAGCTCCACCCCAATGTAAGATGTTATCCCATCCCACAGATTCCAACAGAGGAAGGATACCAAAGAAAGCAATGTGATTAACATTAACAGGACGCTCAACAATAATATTGCGCATACGCAAATCCCGTGCATCTGAAGGATCATTTTCGGGAGAGCGAAGATGACGTTGCGTAATAGATGCTGATCTAGATGAAGAGGGACCACGTGTAGTTTTCTTTTTACCCCTAGCATCCATTTTCAAAGGAGGAATCAAGGAAACTATAAGATGCAAGAAAGAAGAAGTGGGGTTTTGATAGAACAGATTTTTCAAGAGAAAACCCCAAACTTGCAATGAAAGAGCAAATAGATTCTACAAGAGTGAAATTTGAAACACCAATAACAAGAATCTGCAAGAAAATTGTAAAAGAACCACTAACCTTGAAGTATCATGAAGGTGGGTTCGACCGGTCGAGGCTAGGCTCGTTGGAGAAACAAAAGGAAATGAAGAAGAAGAGTCAAATCCCCAAAATAAAGTGAATTCACGAGTTTCACGACCGGTCGTGGATGTGTTCGACCGGTCGTATCACGACCGGTCGTGTACACTCACGACTGGTCGAGTACCGACTAAAATTTACAATTTTTCAAATGATTTCCAAATTTAAGCAAATAAAACATCAAACATATGTACATTATGATACACCAAAGCATGCAAATTCAATTTAAATTGCACATACCGAGATCAAACTTTAATTTATTAAACCTGCTTTTGTCGAGCGGTTTAGTGAAAATGTCCGCAAGTTGAGTCTCGGTTGGAATGTAATCCAAATATATTAATTTTTCTTCCACTAATTCACGAATGTAATGAAATCTAATGTCAATATGCTTAGTACGTGAATGCTGAACTGGATTTTTTGAGATATTTATTGCACTGGAATTATCACAAAACAAAATCATAGAATCCTGTGTAATTCCATAATCGCTTAACATACGTTTCATCCAAACAAGCTGAGTACATGCATTTCCAGCAGCAATGTATTCAGCCTCAGCTGTTGATAGCGATATAGAACTTTGCTTCTTGCTAAACCAAGAAACAAGACAATTTCCAATGTAGAAACAACCACCACTGGTTGATTTCCTATCATCAATGTTTCCAGCCCAGTCAGCATCTGAGTACCCGGCTAATTGAACACTAGTCTCATGTGGATACCAGAGACCCAGTTTAGCAGAACTTGCGACATATCGCATAATCCGCTTAACAGCAGTTAAGTGAGATTCTTTAGGATTTGACTGATAACGAGCACAAATACCAACACTCAAAGCGATATCTGGTCTACTTGCAGTCAAATAAAGCAAACTACCAATCAAACTACGATACAATTTAGGATCCACATCATTACCTGTAGAGTCTTTTGAGAGTCTCAAAGTTGTACTCATAGGAGTATCAAAATTTTTACCATTCTCAAATCCAAATTTCTTAATTAAGTTCAGAGCATATTTGGTTTGAGAGATAAAAATTCCATCAGGTTGTTGTTTTACTTGCAACCCTAGGAAATAATTTAATTCTCCAACCATGCTCATTTCGAATTTAGACTTCATTAAATCTGCAAACTCAACAGTCATGTTAGTACAGGTTGATCCATAAATAATATCGTCAACATATATTTGAACCATTAGAATATCATTGTTATGTTTCTTAACAAAGAGCGTCTTATCAACACATCCCATCTGAAAATTATGACTCAGTAAAAACTTAGTCAGTTTTTCGTACCATGCTCTGGTGCTTGTTTCAGACCATAGAGAGCCTTCTTAAGATGATACACATGATCAGTAAATTTAGGATCTTCAAACCCTGTAGGTTGTTCAACATATACCTCTTCATGTAAATCACCATTCAAAAAGGCACTTTTACATCCATTTGGTAAATTTTAATCTTCCTAAAACAAGCAATGGAGATAAAAAGTCTGATTGATTCAAGACGAGCTACAGGGGCAAATGTTTCATTATAGTCAATACCTTCAATTTGTGTATATCCCTGTACAACTAGCCTTGCTTTATTTCGAATAATATTTCCAAGTTCATCAGATTTGTTTTTGAAAATCCATTTTGTTCCAATAATATGTTTATCTTTAGGTCTAGGAACAAGGTACCAGACATCATTTCTGACAAACTGATTAAGTTCTTCCTGCATCGCAACTATCCAGTTTTCATCCGAAAGTGCTTCTTTCACGTTAACCGGTTCTATCTGGGATGTAAAGCATACATAGTTACATATGTCCTCTAATTGTCTACGAGTGCGCACACCAGTGAGAGGGTTTCCAAGTATTTGAGAAGTTGGATGATCTTTAACAGTCCTTAATTCAGAATTAGTTTCACTTGATGAAGTTCTTGTTTTTCAAGTATAAGAACTTCATCATTATCTGAACTAGGGACAGGTGTATTCAAATGATCGTCAATCACAACATTTATTGACTCTTGAATCACACCGGTCCTGTTGTTCAGAACACGATATGCACGACTGTTTAAAGAATATCCTAAAAAGATCCCTTCATCACTTTTAGTGTCGAACTTTCCCAAATTTTCACGGTCACGCAAAATATAGCACTTGCTGCCAAAAACTCGAAAGTATTTGACAGAAGGCTTTTTCTCAAACCACATTTCATAAGCCGTTTTATTATTAGATTTGCAAATATAAACACGGTTAATAATGTAGCAGGCAGTATTCACTGCTTCAGCCCAGAGATTCCTAGGGAGCTTCATGCTATTTAACATAACATTTCCCATTTCTTGAAGCACTCTATTTTTCCTCTCGACAATTCCATTTTGTTGAGGAGTCTTAGGTGCAGAGAATTCATGCGATATTCCCTGATCGCTACAGAATTTCTCAAAACCGCTATTTTCAAATTCGGATCCATGATCACTACGGATCTTGTTGACTTGAGAACATTTTTCAGTTTGAATCCGTTTTATAATCTTTTTCACTTCATCAAGGGTTTCTGATTTGTCCCTCAAGAATGAAACCCAGGTGTATCTTGTATAATCATCTACGATAACTAAGATGTATTTTTTGCCACCTCGACTTTCCGTTCTTGTTGGTCCTATAAGATCCATGTGGAGAAGCTCGAGTGGTCTTGTGGTGGTATTGGAGTTCACCTTTTTGTGAGAGCTCCTAGTTTGTTTACTATACTGGCATTCATTGTCTACTTTTTGCATCTTAGGTAGACCTCTAATTAGTTCTCCTTTGCTCAATCTGTATAAATTTCGGTAGTGTACATGTCTGAGGCGTTTATGCCATAATTCTGTCTCATCGGTATGGACCATGTAGCACGTTTGTTTAGATGAGCTACCATCGCTTACTATATAGCAGTTTTCAGAAGTTCTGCGACCAGTTAATATTACAGAACCCTTTTCGTTTATAATTTCACAACCTTGATTAGAAAATTTAACATTATGGTTGTTATCGCATATTTGAGATATGCTCAACAGGTTGTGTTTTAAACCCTCAACATATAAAACATTTTTAAATAAGGGAAGGTTATAGAGTTGGACCGTACCTTTGCCAATTATCTTGCAGTTGCTACCATCACCAAATGTGACTGACCCATCAGTCATATCTTTAAGATCGGTGAATAGCGCCTTGTCGCCTGTCATATGTCTGGAGCATCCACTATCTAGGTACCATTTCGAATGGCTTGTAGCTTTGAAAGCAGTGTGAGCAACCAAACAGGCAACCTTAGGAACCCATTTCAGAACTGTTTTGGGTTTAGGAGAATAGTTGGTCTTCTTTTGTTTACAGTTGTAAGAGTGACCTACTGAGTTAGATTTTAATAGCTCCTTAAGTAAATCAACAATTTTTTCAGCTAGTGGGTTTCGAATCTGATTTTTGAAATTTATATAGCTGCTTTTGGGTTTTTGAAAAGTTTTTGTATTTTTAAAAAAAACTTGACTAGTACCTTTTCCTTTTGAGTTAGAAGTCTCTCCTTTCACAAAATTGGAAGGAGTATTCTTCTGTTTAGGAGACGTGTTTTTATCATAGCCCAACCCGGATCGATCGCCACATTTTCTTGATCCGGATAATAATTTTTCTAATTTTGGATCACCTTGGGCATATCTCCATGTGTCCTTCAAACTCAGAAGAGAAGATACTTCATTTTTAAGTTTCTCATTTTCAGATTTCAAATTTTCAATCAGGGAGGTTTTGAATTCCAGATCACACTTTGATTTTTCAAAACAATCTGAAATTTGGGATTTTTTAAAACAAGGGTTTCAAAACATTCTTTGAGTTTAAAAAACTTTTCTTTTTGAAGTTTAAGTTTGACAGCAATTTTACAACTTTCCTTATATAAGGCATTGTAAGCATCTTGAAGATCTTCATCATTTTCATGATCACTATCCAAATTTTCTTCACTTGTTGAATCATCGTGATCTGAAAAAGTAAACTTGGCTAGAGTCATAAGGGCCTTAAGTTCACTGCCCGACTCGGTTTCTGAATTTTCTGATTCAGAAGAGGCTTCAGAATCAGACGATTCATCCCAAGTAGCCAACATACCCTTCCTTTTGGATCTGTCCTTTTTAGGACATTTGTTTGCTAAATGCCCATATTCTTGACAGTTGTAACATTGACTATCTTTCAAAGACTTCCAAGTTTTAGACTTAGGTTTAGAACGTTTCTTTTCATTTGCCTTTTGAAAGTGACTCTTTTCTTACTTTTGAAAATCTTATAAAACTTTTTCGCCAAAAAGGCCATATCATCTTCAGAATTTTCTGAATCTGAATTTTCTTGAGTAATACCTTTAGACGACTTCAAAGCAATAGATTTACCTTTAGGAGCTTTAAAACTTAATTCATAGGTTTGTAAAGAACCAACTAATTCTTCTACCCTCATATTATCCGTATCACGAAGTTCCTGGATTGCGGTTACCTTAGAATTGAACCGTTCAGGAAGAGAGCGTAGTATTTTTGCACACACTTTACTTTCTGGGATCTTATCGCCAAGACCCCACATTGAGTTTACAATATCATTCAATCTAGTGTAAAAGTCCATAAACATTTCATTTTCCTCCATATGAATTTCTTCAAATTTAGTTGTGAGGAGTTGGACTTTAGATTTCTTGACAATTGATGTACCTTCGTGTGTCATTTCTAATATATCCCAGGCTTGCTTTGCAGTATCACAGGATATGATTCTTTTGAACTCATCCGGTGATAGTGCGCAAGTGATTGCATTTAGTGCTTTAGCATTTGCACTACTCTCATTTTTCTGAAGTGTGGTCCATTGGAAATACGGTGTAATTTTCATAGATTTTGAACCATCAACACCAGTTACTTCCATGATAGGAGGATTCCATTCAGTCACTGTGGCTTGCCACACACTTTCATCCATTGATTTGAGGAAGATCCTCATTCTGGCTTTCCAATAGGCATAGTTGGAGCCATCAAAGGGTGGAGGCCTAGTAACTGAAAGGCTATCAAAATTTGACATCTTTTTATATAGCTTAGATCGTTAGCTCAGGAAATAAATCCAAATAAAAAGCAACAAAAATGAGCTATTAGGCTCTGACACCACTTGAAAAGGCCAAGCTATATGTCCTAGAGGGGGGGTGAATAGGACTATGCCAAATTAAAATAAAATCAACGGAAATAAAGTAAACCAATAGCCTTACAATTATAAATCAATTCACAATGCTGAAATCAAATCACCTTGATAAATAAGTATTGAGAGATTGATACAAATTCAGTTCTAAGGACAACCTTACACCATAATAAACAAGGGCTTATGGTAGGACAACCTTATTTCTAGAACATCTTTTGGATCAAGGACTCAATTTTAATAGAAATAAATGAATAGCAAGGAATTGAAATTAAATGCAGAAATATAGATCTAAATTATTACAACAATCCCCACACTTGCTTGAAATGTAAATAGTTACAACATTCACATCCACATGTACATTCCACACAATTGAATGATAAAAGATATGAAAATTAAGCAAGCATTCAATCCACAAGACAAAGAGTTATAGTGGTTCGCCTGTGTGTACACCAACTGTCTTTCAACAGCCACACAAAATGCTACTCCACTCCTAATATCCTCACACAGGGGATATTAGCGTTCACTATCAAATAGGTTTTCACAGGTTCACCCAAAACCTTTACAATTGTATCTTTTTCACTCGGGCTTACACAATTCAAAAACCCCACTTTTCTGAGTTTTTTCGCTCTCCTCAGATAACCAATACAATGAGATTTTTCTGGCTTAACCTCAAACAAAACCAAAAGTAATGAAATTTTACAGAATTGTAAAATACCTGGATTTCTCCTTTTCGTAGCAGCCCGGTAGAACCAATCGGAGTAGATGATTGAATGTCAAAGTTCAATTTCCAATACTCACTTTAATATGGTTCTAAATTCTAATAGATTTTAGATTTTAACTAGTTGGGCATAGCTATATTTGATTTTGATTCCAAGAAGAAGGAATAAGGTAATTCCTCTTTTCAAATAAGATTGGAATACAGAAACAAAATCAAATTAAATAAGCTAGCAAAAAGGAATATTAAATAAGCACAACGTAGCTTAAAATAAACACAGACTTATCTCAGAGTGATCACTTAAAATTTCTTGAATTGAATCGAGTTGAATTGTGAAAACTCTGAATTTCGTGTTCAATTTATAGAAACAAAAATCGCATCTACAACTGGTCTTAGAAACCTTCGACTGGTCGTAGCTCTAACGGATATTTGAAATATTGAGCGCGATCTTTGAAAGTCGTTCCATGACTGGTCGTGGGAAGCCTACGACTAGTCGTGGGTCACCTACGACTGGTCGTAGGACCATAGATTAGGTTGCTGGACTTTGAGTCGTAGCCCTACGACTGGTCGAGAACGAGTCGAAGACACTCCTACGACCGGTCGAAGGACCTCCAGGACTGGTCGTAGGTGTACCAAAAAATTTCAAAAATCTTCAACAACTTAGGACTGGTCGAGGAATTTCTTGGACTAGTCGAACCAATGCTAGGACTGGTCGAACAGGAGCTAGGACTGGTCGTAGAATAGACCAAACTTATGTAAAATAAACATTTGATTTATGTATCCAAAGTGACCTACTTATAAGGTCAACCTAAGGTCAGTCAAACCTGAAACATGTCGTATGGACATTGAACTTCAACCATTCAACGAATGTAGATATTTGAACCATATCAAGCTTGAGATCTTGAACTTGTTGTAGCTTTAATCTTGAGATCGTCATCAGCGTGAAAACTACTTCATGCGTTGCTTATGAGTCTTGAAGTCATTTCTTGAGTCTTGAAGTTGTTTCTTGAGACTTGAACTTCAACATTGTAGCTTTAAACATTGATAGGATGATGAAGTACACTTTGTATTTCTTAAAAACATTCAATGTCATGAAGTGTTTATGCAGTGTCTTGAATACATATAAATCACCATACAAACACAAGACACAGATAGATGTTTTGACACAACAAAATTTGACAACCAAAGGAGCATGAGACCATAGCACTTACAAGCTCTCTGCTGATAGGCGGTGACCTTCACTTGTGCATTGTCTCTAAGTTCTTCGTGCAGGTTAATACTTTGCAGCATTTGGCCTTCATTTTCTTCTAGACGAAACAACTAAGTTCGGCACGTGGGCATTCCGATTTCAACGGGGACCACTGCCTCAACGATGATGGCCAGTGAGAAGGGTGTTTCCCCGGTAGTTGTCCGAATTGTGGTTCGATATGCCCATAGGATGTGTGGTAATTCTTCTTCCCACACTCCCTTGAACCTTTCAAGCTTAGTCTTGAGGTGGCCCTTGATGATTTTATTAACTACTTCAACTTAACCTTTGGCTTGAGGGTGTTAAGGTGAGGCAAAGGCATTGCGAATGCCAGCTTGGTCTTAAGGCTTTGAGCTGCTAGAATGCCTGGTCGCACTCCTCTGTCCAAGTTAGCTTCTTACTCCCCTTCAGCTTCTTGAAGAAAGGTAAGCACTTATTGCATGCCCCAAACTCGAAAACCGGGCTCACAAAATTCCCAATCACCGAATCCGATACAGACAGCCTCCGTAGTAACCCATTCTCGGTTCCCAGCGCGTATATGCCAGATTCGATCCTGGGACCCTATAAGGAGGATTTTTCAATGTACATTTAACTCGTAATAAGCATAACCACAAGTTTACCAAAATCACAAAGGCAACATCATCATCACATATCCACTAATATAAACATTTAAATACAATGCTGAAAGGGAAATACATATATCGAAATCAAAACTCCAGAAGACAGATGCACGCTCCAAGCTCAATGCTGCTGCGACCTAACGCCACCTACACGCATTATCGTGCATAAGCTTATTGAAAGCTTAGAGGGCGGTGATCATGTGTGCGCAAGATAAGTGTCAAGCACACAAATACAATCTCGTAATCATACAATGTCAGAAATACTGGTAAGATCATGAACCATCAAAATGAGCCAAATATCAGATGCCGAGTATGTAATACAATATGCAAATCCTGACGAGCCACGAATACCATCAACCTCATCTAAGCCATAAAAATGTAGAAACATCGTATCTCAAAATGCTAAATGTTGCTAATGCAATGCAATATGCGGTGTGAATGAAATAACTAAGCAAGAGTGAAGTCGGGATGATAGTATGTAGTATCACATGCTATGGGGTCCATCACAAGGGACTTCTATCCAAACCAGTCACATACCTAAATTTGGATAGCCACACTCAATGTGGTAAACACTTGACCTCAGGTTACACTACAAGAAACATCGTTTTTACCGATGAAAAAAATTTCATCGGTAAAAGTACTATTTTACCGACGAATATTTTTCTTCGTCAGTAAAACAACACTTTTACCGACGACATATTTTTCGTCGGTAAAAATGTTTTTACCGATGAAAATTTTTGTCGGTAAAACTATTATACTTTTTAAGATAGACAATTTTCTCGCTATTTTGAAAATTTTCCCACTAAGAGTTTTACCGACGAATATTTTCATCGGTAAAAAGCAGAATACTACTTTTACCGATGAAAATTTTCGTCGGTAAAACTCATATATTTTTAAGGTAGAAAATATTCACGCTGAGTTTTACTAATAAACTAAAACCGTCAGGAATAATGTTTTTACCGACGAAAATTTTCGTCGATAAAAGTGTTATATTGTTAAGAAAGAAAATTTCGCACTAAGACTTTTACCGACAAACATTTTCGTCGGTAAAAAGCAGAAAACCACTTTTACCAACGAAAATTTTCATCGATAAAACTCATATATTTTTAAGGTAGAAAATTTTCACACTGAGTTTTACCGACGAACTAAAACCATCGGGAATAATGTTTTTACAGATGAAACGATGAAAATTTTCATCGGTAAAAATGTTATATTGTTAAGATAGAAAATTTCACACTAAGACTTTTACCGATGAACACTTTCGTCGATAAAAAGTAGAAAACCACTTTTACCTACGAAAATTTTCGTCGGTAAAACTCATATATTTTTAACGTAGAAAATTTTCGCGATGAGTTTTACCGATGAACTAAAACCGTCGAGAATTATGTTTTTACCGAAGAAAATTTTTGTCGGTAAAAGTGTTATATTTTTAAGATAGAAAATTTCCCACTAAGACTTTTACCGACGAACACTTTCGTCGGGAATAATGATATAATTTTTAACTTAGAAAATTTTCCCACTGCCTTAAAAAGTTTCCCACTAAGAGTTTTACCGATGAACCAAAGCCGTCGGGAATAATATTTTACCAATGAAAACTTTCGTCGAGAATAATGATATAATTTTTAACTAAGAAAATTTTCCCACTGCCTTCAAAAGTTTCGCGATAAGAGTTTTACCGATGAACCAAAGCTGTCGGGAATAATGTTTTTACCGACGAAAAAGTTTGTCGGTAATAATGATATAATTTTAACTCACAAAATTTTCCCGTTGAGTTTCGTGGTAAGAGTTTTCCCGATGGATGAAAACTGTCGGTAATGTTTTTTGATCGACAAACAAAAACCGTCGGTAAAAAGGTATTATGTTTGTATATATATATATTTAGTTTTTATATCATATGAGTGGGAAATTTTATATATATATATATATAATTAAAAGGTAATATTTAAATGATTTGTAATATCACATGAAAAAGAATATTGAAAAGTTTAAAAATTTTAACTATGTTTGAGAAAAATTTTGAAAACAAAATAATGCTTTTGAAGAAAAAAAAAATCGGCGTTTTGAAATTTTTGAGAAGAAATTAAAATATGAGAAAATTTTTGAGATTTTGAAAGTAAAAATTCAGAATTTGTATTTTAAATATTTTTTGAAATATTTTATAATAAAAATGATATTTTGTTAAAAGATTAAAAATATATATATACATTTTGAAAAAAAAATGTTATTTTTAAAAGGAAATTGAAATTTATCTGTGAAAAATAAAATTACTAAATTATTAGGCACATCCACTAATTGAACCTTTAACTGTTTCTGGACAATCTGATCAGTCCAGATTGAAGAGTAAATAACTTCAGATGTTTAAATCAAAATTCACTCAAATTGTTGATCAATCTTGTTTGCCCAATATCTTTCTCATATGTAGCATGATCGGAGCAAGTAACTAATCAAATTGAGGGTAATGATCAGTAAAATAGAGTGAATGGACCAGACATGTAAAATGGGCTAAATATTCTGGTTAAAATTGTTACCCAACTTATTGACCTCTTGAGAACCTAAGAATTGATGTTAGTAAGTTTTATAGGCCCCATCATGATGTGTGTTGAACATCAACACCGTGGATTTGATGTGTCCCCTTTAGGTTATGAGATATCTCAAAAATCGTCGGTAAACGAAACTCAAGTGGGCCATACCATCTAAAACTATGTGAAGACATCCTAAAAAAATATAAAAGCACTTGGTGGGGCCCACATGAGTTTTGGATGCGATTGAAACTTGGTCTAACCCCTCATCCAAGTGGGACACACATAATGAGTGGGTTGGATATGTGAATCACATTTAGGCAGGCCCAATATATGATTATGAATGTTTTAGGGAAACCCTTCTCCACTACATTTAGGTGAGTTACTCGTTACCCTTACCAGAGTAAACTCTATGGGGTCCACCATTATTTATTTATTTTATCCACTCCATTCATCCATGTTAACAAATAATTTAAGGTCTAAAGAACAAAAAGGAAGCATATCCAAAGCTCAAGTGGACCACACCATAGGAAATAGTGTGATTGAACCTCTACCATTTAAAATTTCTTGGAGGCCATAGAAGTTTTGGATCAAGCTGATGTTTGTGTTTTCTATTCGTTCATATATTTTTGATATTGTGAAGAACCTTTAACTGTTTTTGGACAATCTAATCGTCCAGATTGAAGAGTAAATAACTTCAGATGTTTAAATCAAAATTCACTCAAATTGTTGATCAATTTTGTTTGCCCAATATCTTTCTCATATGTAGCATGATCGGGGCAAGTAACTAGTCAAATTGAGGGTAATGATTAGTAAAATAGAGTGAATGGACCAGACATGTAAAATGGGTCAAATATTCTGGTCAAAATTGTGACCCGACTTATTAACACCCTGAGACTCTAAGAATTAATGTTAGTAAGTTTTGTGGGGCCCATTATGATGTGTGTCGAACATCAACACCGTGCATTTGATGTGTCCCCTTTAGCTTATGAGATATCTCAAAAATCATCTGTATACGAAACTCAGGTGGGCCATACCATCTAAAACTATGTGAAGACATCTAAAAAAATATAAAAGCACTTGGTGGGGCCCACATGAGTTCTGAATGTGGCTGAAACTGGGTCTGACCCCTCATCCAAGTGGGACACACATAATGAGTGGGTTAGATATGTGAATCACATTTAGGCAGGCCCAATATATGATTATGAAAGTTTTAAGGAAACCCCTCTCCACTATATTATGTGGTGTGGCCCACCCAAGTCATGGATTGACTTTATTTTTAAGCTCTTAGCCCACCCCAAGTCATGGATTGACATTCTTCACACCATTCAATGCTTTTATCGGATCATTTTAAGATATTAACTAAAAAATGGGACGGGTCCAAGGCTTAAGTGGACTACAAAGTGGGGATTGAACATCCACCATTAAAAATAACATTCATAGAAGTTTTGGATCAAGCTGATGTTTGTGTTTTCCCTTCATTCATATCTTTTGATATTATGAACATGTTAGATGACAAATAAACATTACTGTGGACCCAAGGAAGGTATCAACAGAGGAAATCATTATTCCACACTGTTTTGTGTGGCATGGTCCACTTGAGTTTTGGATTTATCGAAAATTTGGGACAACCCACACCGTTCATCCATTTTTCAAGATCATTTTATAGAATTATCCAAAAAATGAATCATATCCAAAGATTAAATGGACTACACCACAAATAAGGGGAACGGATTGGCTACTCCCCCTACACCATCCAATGGCTGGTGGTTGGTGCTGTGTGGGCCCCACCATGATGTATGTGTTTAATTCATGTCGTTCATCTATTTTTAAAGATCATCTTATGGCATGAGACCAAAAATGAGGCATATCATAATCTGAAATGGACCACGTTACAAGAAATAGTGTTGAATGAGCGTCAACCATTTAAAACATTTTGGGGGCCATAAAAGTTTTGGATTGAGATGATTTTTGTTTTTCCCCTTCATCTAGGCCTGTATGACCTAATAAACAGATTTGATGCCAAATAAACAGTACAGTGGGCCTTACAAGGATTTTAATGATGGATATCCAATCACTATTGTTTTCTGTGGTGTGGTCCACCTGATATTTATATACCTCTCATTTTTGGGCCCCACCATGATGTATGTTTTATATCCACACCTTTCATCCATTTGGAGAGATCATTTTAGGGCAATATCCAAAGAACGAGTTAAATCCAAAGCTCCAGTGGACCCTAGCACAGAAAACAGTGGGACAGTGACACCCACCATTAAAAACTTCTAAAGGCCACAAAAGTTTTTGATTAAGCTGATATTTGTGTATTCCCTTATTTCATGTTTTTTTTTTTTTGTTTTCTTTTTTGCTTTTGAACCAGTTGGATTTCAAATAAACATTACAATGGGACTTAGGATAGTTTCAACGGTGGAAATCACCCTCCCCATTGTTTTCTGTGGTGGGGTCCACTACAGATTTTTATCTGTCTCATTCTTTAGCTCATGACTTAAAATGATATCTCAAAATGGATTAACGGTGTGGATATAACAAATACATCATAGGTTTTTATATTTTTTAAATATATATATATATATATATATATATATATATATATATATATATATATATATATATATATCAGCCGTATACAGAACTCCGGTGGGCCATACCATCTAAAATCCTGTGAAGACTTGCCTAAAACATATAAAAGCACTTGGTGTGGCCCCACCTGAAATTTGGATGCATCTGAAACTTGGTATGACCCCTCATCCAAGTGGCACACACATAATGGAAGGGCTAGATTTGTGAACCACATCTATGTGGGCCCAAAAAATAATTATGAATGTTTTAATGGAGGGTAACCCCTCTCAACTTTTGTATGTGGTGTGGCCGACACAAGTCACACATTAATTTGATTTTTAATCCCTGGGTCCACCATGGAATGGTGCATCTGACTGATGGGGTAGATGTTTGACACGCATCATGGTGGGGCCCACAGAGCCATACCAGATCCAAAGCTCAAGTACAGTTTTTAGGTGAGAGTGAAAGAATGTGAGTTTTGTATTTGATTTAAAATAATGGTGACTCATTCATAACAATACTGGTAAAGATTTAGAGTTATCCAGACCATCCATATAATCAGTCTAGTTGTAGATGGTAAATATTTATAATTTTACTATATAATATAATCTTAACCATCTAGAAAATGGTCCCATGCATGTACGGCTATTAATATAGCTTGTGTTATAAATAATGGAATACTAACAGAATTTGGATTTCAAGTTTTTATCATATCCAAAAGAGGATATCCATCGAGCGTCATTTCCATCTTCCAAATTCATCTTCGAGCACCATTTCCGTCAAGCGCCATTGCCTCTTCTCCCTCTTTCATCTAGCATCATCTTCCATCGAGCGTCATCTTCCATCGAAGCACAATCTTCAAATAGGTAGAGCTTCTCTTTCATAGATCTGGTTTATTCATCTTGCAGGCCACAATATGGATTGGGAATGAACTAAAGGGCTAATGCATTGAACAATCCCAACCATCTAATCATTATACTTGCCTCCTATTGCATATTACGTGTTAAGCCTGTTGGTCACATTTACAAGAAAGTCATTGGCTTCCTAGGATTTTTTAATTGAGAATATTTTCAGTTCATTGCAAAGCTCCTTTTATTCATGTTTTTTTTTCTTTTTATTTTTCGTGGAGACTGGTTGACTTTCAGGAAGATTTTTCTTTCCATCAATTTTTTATTACATCGAATGTTGTTTTTTTTTTTTAATTGGCTTTGATATTTCAGAAGGCAATAATTTTTGTTTATGGCCTTATGTAGTATGGTTTGTGTCACAAAGAATGAAGGATTTAGATTAAGTTGTTGTTTTAAGAAAGACATGTACGATTACATGATGCTTGTTAGATATTTGATGAAATGGGCTTTTCAAGTTTGGTTGTTTGGATGATGCTTGTTAGATATTTGATGAAATGCCCAAGAGAAATCTTATTTGGGTAGAACTAATTCCATAGTTTGTGTATGAAATAAGTATTCTTTTATTCAGTTATTCAATATAGTTTGTATAGAAGCAATTCCAAAAAACAAAAGAAATTTTTTTAAAAAAAAAATACACTGTGATTTTTGTTCTTCAATTAAATTTTTGTTTTCTATTTGTTCTTCAAAAAAAAAAAAAAAAAAAATATTGCAATTTGAGAGCTAGTTCCTTACCGTGAATACTAAGAAACATCATTCATGGTTGCGTTCCTTCTTTTTTAAGCTGAATTTTAGCAATTCAATTTAACTATGCACCCAATCATGGCCTTAAATTATCAACGCATGAAGGGGGAATTAAATTCAGTCATGTTCTGGGGAATCATCTAGTATGAACTGGGAAGATTCCCACATATATTATAGTGTCTGGTCCTTTGCTCTGGATAGTAGGCCCCATCTTTGATGCATACTTGCATAGTGTCTGTTCTATGAGGGGGCCACCTGCCATGAACTTCCTTGTGACCAAGGAATTTACCTAACAGATGATCTTAGACATCCAATCAAGCACCTGCAAATGATAGTGTCTCGGATTGTGATGATTAGTAAAGCAAAAGGAGCCAAATTCCAATTTTACATTCGCATTAAGGGACTTGGCTCCTGATTGCAATTGTTTTACTCTTAAAGTTTTATTTAGACCTGGAAGAAATGTTTTATTTGAGGCTACTTGCATGAGTACTCAGAAACAACATTAGGTTTTGTCATTTCTTCCTGATTAAACTCAATGTTCACAATACAATTCACATGTGCATCCAAACATGCATATGAGTTTAGAAGCCAAACAAATCGGTTTAAAACAGAAAGATGATTGATCATTTTCTTGCTTGCATGTATCCATATTAGTTGCTCTTAAAATTGAGTTTTGTTGTCATGGAGTCTTCATTGTTGTTATCTACTTTATGTGCCTCATGTCACTTTATGCAACCATTGGTAGTTTCCAATAGTTGAAAGCCTTTATTTAAGAACTATCGTTTAAGTTCTAGAGTAAATATAATCTAAATTTCTATTAAAATGGTCGTTTTGACAAGATTTTAAGGGTTGGTTTACCATCTAGGTATGGAAGGCTGGCCATATTACAGGTATCCTGTCTTGAGAGTTGGTAGTGTTAGATTCAACATCATTATGTCTTCTGCATTAGATCTTGGTGGAGGTTGTCATGTGTGGTTCACACCTATAACATGTTCTTAATCTACCCACTTGTAGCAAAAGAGTATGTTTGAAACCGATCAAGAAGATAGTACTAAAATTCTGGAGGAGTTAAAGCTGAGGTTGGCATACAGGGAAGTAGTTGTGACTGTTCTCATTAATTTGGAATGCATGTTTATATTCAGCTGCCATTTTATATTACTATTTCTGATAAAAATTGATGAAGTTTGTGGTGGTTCATATTTTACATCTTGTTTTATTGTCATGATTTTATTTTTTTAACCAACTGTTCAATTTGGATGAAAGTGAGAGGTGTTTCCCATCCTCTGGATGCACTTTTTGCATAACACCAAGTCTGGAGATGCTTCATATGGAAAAGAGTTTGTTTACAAAAACTTCTAACATGTCACTAGAACTGAAACTCTTGGTGCGGTATCTCACCAATTTTCTAATGAAATCTTGTTGCTTCAAAAAAACCCTCTTGGATAAATAAAAAAAATAATAATAAAATAAAAAAATAAAAAAATTCTTCCTTCTGGTTTCGTGTTTTTAGTTTGATAAGTGGTGGTAAGTGGTGAAATCCTTTTTCTTTTCTTTTCTTTTCTTGTTTTTACAGGTATGCTTCAATTAAGGTAATAGAGAGTAAACCAAAACTTTCAAAGATCTAACACATTGAGTCCTAGATTCGACGTATACATCTCATTGTAAAAAGTGAATTTCCTTTCCTATATCGTTCTACATCCTTGGACATGAAGATCTGATCTTTTCTCTTTTCATAAGTTACTTACCTTGCATGTGTACGATAGTCCTTCGCATGAAAGGGACGTAGAACTAATTCGTTATCTTGGAATGTCAATTACCAATGAAAAATAAATGAATGAATGAGGATAATAGCATCCCCCCTTTTGAAATCATGTTGAATTTCTTGACTGTTTAGATTAGGAGTGAATCCCAACGGTTTACGATTTGCAATTAGGTTTTTGGGTTGTTTGAACTGCGTACTTCTAAAATCCATTTCCTTTCAGATGAAATGTGTAGCCTTTGGTATCCCTGGTTTGATTAGACATGCCTGCCTCCAAACAGATGTGAAGTGTCTCTTAGTTTAAATGCAGGCAATGTCTTTTTTTTTTGGGGTGTGTGATATTTGCTAATGGCATTGATTTTTCATAGTCATGATGTGATTGTTTTAATCCATTTTTTAGGACCATTTGATTTAAAACTTTCTCCCTCATCCATCTTTACTTTTTGTTTGGAATATTTGAATTTCTTTCATAATGAATTTTTAATTATAACTTGTTCTAGCATCTAATTTGGGTTATTTAATTGAATATGCAATTTTTTTCAATAAGGTACAACAGATTCAAAATGCAACAAATATACCTCTGTTTTCATAATTTCCATTATGTGGCCATTGGAGTATTCAACTGTGAATGTAGGGCCACAGCATGGTGTATTTGAATATGTGGCCTGATTTTTGCAGGTTTGTAAAGAGGAAACTATAGATGAGTTTGTTTTCCTTGGGAATCAACTACAGGTTTCGTATGCTCCTCGGGAATCAACATAAACATCTTCAAGTATGAGCTCTAAACCAAACTGATTATGGTATGTATTTCCTCCCATTAACTGAGACATCCTATGCCTAATCTCATATAATGTACAATATGCATTAAGTTTCCTTCAACTCATGGCAAAGTTTCCTTCAACTCATGGCAAGGACAATTCACCATGTCATAGGGATGCAATATGAACAAATAATGACATGACTTAAGGCATCCATCCCAACAGTGAAATGATATCAAGTTTTATCATTTAAGTAACAACTCAAAATCAACCTAGTACATAGAAGGAATATAGATACACTAGTAATGCGACCCTCATCACATATAATGTAATATTAACATCTTAGTCATAATCAACTCAAAATCAACCTAGTACATAGAAGGAATATAGATACACTAGTAATTCCCCTCAATATCTTCATATGGATGTTTCTTGCTTTACTTACCTTTTATGTTGTTTTTAAATGTATTAGCTTAAAATTGATGGAGCAGACCCGGATGTGCGTTGGAGCTATTCGAATGTTGAGCGGAGGTCCTTGAAAGGTGGGAACCGCTGTTATGACCATGATGAAGTAGTTCATTTCCTATAGACCGCATTGGAGTGGCCTGGCCATTTGGACAGGTTGTGTTTATATATTTGCTCGAAATTGATGGACCAAATCCGGATGTGCGTCGAAGCGATCCGGATGTTGAACGGGGGTCCGTGGAAGGTGGGAACCACTGTTATGACCATGATGAAGTTGTCCATTTCCTATGGACAACATTGGAGTGGCCTGGCCATTTGAACAGACCGTGTTTATGTATTAGCTCGAAATTGTTGGAGCAGATCCTAGTATAACCCTAAACCTACACCTAAAACTAAACATCATGGTGGGGACAGTGCCCCGACCGTTGATTCCTTCCTCGGACCTACCATGGTGGTTATTTGAGATCCAACCTGTTGGTAAGTTTACACAGACCTAAACTTGAAAAATGAATAACACAAATATCAACTTGATCGAAAACTTTTGTGGCCCCAATTCATTTCAAGGTCCACTTGAGCTTTAGATCTACCCCAAAACCTAAACCTAAAACCTAAATGTATTCTCAAATCCCTAAACCTAAACCTACACCTAATCCTAATCTTAACTCCCTAACCTAAACCTAAACCTAAACTTAAAAACCCAAACCTAAACCCGAACCCGAACCCGATTTCCTAAACATAAACCTTAACCTATTCTCAATTCCCTAAACCTTAACCTATAACCTAAACCTGTAACCTTAACCTAAACCTAAACCTAAACCTATAACCTAAATGTATTCTCAAATCCCTAAACCTAAACCTATAACATACAACATTAACATAAACTTATAACCTAAACCTATAACCTACAACATTAACCTAAACCTATACTTATAACCTAAACCTATTCTCAAATCCCAAAACCTATAACCTAAACCTAAACCTTAACCTATAACCTATAACCTATAACCTAAACCTATAACCTATAACCTAAACTCAATTCCCTAAACCTTAACCTATAACCTAACCTAAACCTAAACCTGTAACCTACACTTACAACCTAAACCTAAACGTAAACCTGTAACCTTAACCTTAACCTAAAACCTAAACTTAAACCTAAAACCTAAATGTATTCTCAAATCCCTAAACCTAAACCTAAACCTAAACCTATAACCTACAACATTAACATAAACTTATAACCTACAACATTAACCTAAACTTATACGTATAACCTAAACCTATTCTCAAATCCCAAAACCTATAACCTAAACCTAAACCTTTACCTAAACCTAAACCTATAACCTAAACCTTAACCTATAACGTATAACCTATAACCTATAACCTATAACCTATAACCTATAACCTAAACTCAATTCCCTAAACCTAAACCTAAACCTAAAACCTAAATGTATTCTCAAATCCCTAAACTTAAACCTACACCTAATCCTAATCTCAACTCCCTAACCTAAACCTAAACCTAAACTTGAAAACCCAAACCTAAACCCGATCCCGAACCTGAACCCGATTTACTAAACCTAAACCTTAACCTATTCTCAATTCCCTAAAGCTATAACCTATAACCTATAACCTATAACCTAAACCTAAACCTTAACCTAAACCTAAAACCTAAACCTAAACCTTAACCTAAACCTAAACCTATAACCTTAACCTAAACTAAAACCTATAACATAAACCTTAACCTATAACTTATAACCTATAACCTAACCTTAACCTAAACCTAAAACCTAAACCTAAACCTATAACCTAAACCTAAACCTAAATCTAAAACCTAAATGTATTATCAAATCCCTAAACCTAAACCTACACCTAATCTGAATCTCAACTCCCTAACCTAAACCTAAACCTAAACTTGAAAACCCAAACCTAAACCCGATCCCGAACTCGAACCCAATTGATGTAATAATGTAGCCCAATCACATGGCAACAAACAAGAAAATCTTGCTTTGTTGGCAAGCATACTCCAACTCAAGCATCACAATGCATCTATTTCCATCTCCACTATCTATCTCTTATAGCATAGATTATTTGAGATTTGGATTTATCTCATTTTTAGAGTCATGTCCTAACACAATATGATAATATTAATAGACAAGGTGGATTTGTCACCAACATTATTCCAAGACCCATATAACTTTTCCTTATAGGAAGTTGGGTAGGGCACATGCAGCTTGAATCCATCAAAGGAGATAAGGATCACCTCTCATATGTTGTCATACTCGATAACAAGAATCACAAGGAACCCGATGGCTGGTTCTGGCTGTAACAGCCTCCATAGTACCCCATTCTCAGCTCCTGAGGCAGGTTCCGATCCTGGGATCCTAAAAGGAGAATTTTTCATAACAATATAATCATTACCAATACAAGCATACACAAGATCACAGCAAGAACATCTGAGGATAACAAAGGCACACAGCGCAAAATCCACTCTAAATTTGAACTTTTACAATTATCCATAAGGTCCAAAAGGACATACATGAGACAAAAAGGAAAGGAGAGAAAGGTCAGCAACACTAGAGTCCTCAAATGCTCAGCTCTACTCCACGCTCTGTTGCTCCGACGCCTGCCTAGAATCTCCTACACGTATCAATCGTGCATAAGCTTATAGAAGCTCAGAGGGTGGAGAAGGTGTGTGACAATGGTGCACAGAAGAATAGTAGGAGGTGCAAGATGGAAAACATGCTCAATGAGGATATAACCAGCCTTACCAAGGCTTATCATGAATACGATGCGATGAGTACTGGACGCCATACCAAGACAGTGCATGAAGGGGCTTACACAGCCAATGCTAATGCAATGCAAGTAATGTCAGTGCTCATATCCAAACCACAAGTCAAGTACATTTTCAATCATAAGAAATCACCGGGGTCCATTACACTGCTGAATGACTGCGGCTCTACAGACCCCGCACAGTCAAACGAGCGTAAGAGACCTCACTACCCACCTGTGGACAGCCAATCACCAACAAGGCCTGATGGTAGCGGACCCATTCACGAGCTGGTTAGACTCAGCCTAGCAATGCCCCCTAAACCAGACAGGTAAGGCCACACTCCTATCCAACCGACTACACGACAGTGGGAGTCACGGCCTAATGGTATAAGGCCCTCATGCGCTCATATATTCCACCCGGTCACGGCGTTGGAGCAGATCCTTGGTAACATGGAAGTTTTGGGAATTTCACCCATGGGCACCCTATGCACCCGGTATGCTCAACGAATATTTCTGTTGTCCACACATACGGCCATTCATGAATATTCCTGTGGAGGCAAGGCCCTGATGAAGTAAGGGCGGATACCCACATGCTATGCAAATGTCAGATGCATGAATCACACAATCACTCATGCATTAATCTCAAGCATCCATCATGCTCCAGAGGGGAAAACTCCACCCCTCGGGGAGATACCAACATACCCTACACAATGGCACAACCATAGCCAATCATACCTTAACCAAGCATGCATATGATGCGTATGGGAGTGGGCCATGAAAATGAATAGGGATGTTAATGAGGTGAAGATGAACTCTCTACCTAGCTATGAAAGGTCTAGGTACTTAACCAATTTCCTCATATGGAATACAACCTCTAGTGGGGGCCCATTTACCTGGGGTAGCTCACGAGACTAAGGAGAACAATGATATGGGCCTAAATAGATGAAACGGGCCTACTAAGGGTCTATGGTGGGCCTTTAACCACCCATACAAGCCCATGGGCCTACCTTAGGGCCACCAATGTGGATATCCAACCACAATTGGTCCCCAAGAGGTAGCCCATCTCTAATTGATCATATATCAAGGCCCAAGGCCCACACAACATTAGAAATAAGAAATGGGCAACCATAAACATAACACATATACTCATGCTGGGCTTCAGAAAGGCGGCCCAAGGCCTATCCAAAACATGGGTCCAAGGAAAACACACATAGCCCAACCCATACATACCACTATGGGCCCATAGGGGAAGGGTTACGGCCCAACATAAAGGCCACAATCCCATATATTGTGGTGGCCTAATGGGCAGCCCATTACTCAAACCGCATAGGCAAATGTCATGCCCTTAGTCAAGTAAGGTTGGGCCTACAACCCGGCCCAAGTATGAATTTGATTTGGTGGGCAACCAAAGGCCCATCTACTTGTGTAACCTGGACCACTAGCCCAACACAATAGTATGGTAAAAGAAAATGGCCCAAGAGTATTCTAAAATATAATGGAGCAATAAATGCCCAATTTCCTCAATATGGTGGGCCCCATAGTCCTAGCCCCAATGGGCCCTAGAACATCAGGGATGGATCCCCAACTAATCATACACAAAGCCCAATGGGCTGGGCTCAAAAGTTCTGAAATAACAAAGGGGACAATAATGTATAGGAAATTTCTGCAATGCATGTTGCTGTCCTAAATTTGGGCACTCCATTAGAGTAGATCTAGAGCCTCTAAAACTCTGGGAATTGAGGGTCAAGGTCCCTCGTCATGCATACAATAAGAAAAAATCCAAAAACGTGGCCCACCATCAGAGGAAGCATTTTTGAATTATGATTTTTATCAAGGCATATTGTTGGACTGCACAGCAGAAAAATCTGGCAGTCCAACCATTTTGGCCCTTTCTTTTGAATGCTCAAATGGGGTCAGTTGGGGCTGAAATATTACAGGGTGATACTTCCATAGGTGGGCCAATCCTCAATAAAATTTTAGAATTTTTGAATATTTTTAAGTATTTTAATTAATTTAAACAAAATAGTATGTCTAAAAAAATCAGACAGACCTGGACGTCCCAATGTGGTGGGACAGTCCGGCCCTCACCACGGTGTACAAAGGGGTCCATTGGCCCTTAAATTTGGTAGATAGGTCCTAACATGAGTGGATCACAACTCCACAAAATTTCAGAATTTTTAGACATCTAAAAATATTTTAATTTATTTAAAGAAATCAATCTGTCCTGAAAATCGGACTGATCTGGATACCATATTGTAATGGGCCGGTCCAGCCACCACCATGGTGTGTACAAGTGTCCATTCGTCCCAAAATTTCGTAAGTGGGTCCTACCATGAGTGGACCACATCTCTGTAAATTTTCATAATTTTTAGACACCCAAAAATATTTTAATAAATTTCTGAATTCCAACCTGTCCAGGGTGGAATGTTGCTGGAACAGTGCAGAAAATCCAGACTGTCCACCTCACTTGGACCACACCTTTGGGACCCTAATGAAGGTCATATAGAGCTGAAATTTGGGGGAAATCAAGATGAGATTCCCACCTTTCAGAAAAGTATATTTGATGGGTACAAAAGGTCCCCCAATCAGTCCCAATTTTAAGCCCAAAGTCCAACAAAAATCTGTCCAAAAAATTTCTGGGTAGCAACATGCACATGAAATAAAATGAGCATAGGAACCAAAATAAGAGGAAATCACCTTATGGAATTTGAGTTGTAGTCCACCTCAGTGGGCCCCACAAATATCCAGACCTAATCCATACCATAAAATCTATTGCATGTGTCCAAAAAGGAGCAAATGGGGCACCTATGTTCATAGAGTGCACAGACATGGGCTTCCACTCTCTTTGGATGGTCTGGATACTTCCAGGCCACAAGGTGGGCCATACACATCTAAGAATAATAGATCAACAAAAGAATTGAGGCCCTTTCCTTCATCACAAACCACACATATCACTATATTGATGGGATTACAAGATCTACCCTTGCATGCATCCTCTAATCAAAATCCAATGGTGGAGATGTCATCTTCACCAAGGATCAAGGGTCTAAATGACCCACAAACCTATAAATCAAAGGAAAATCTCATGATGGGGTCCATGGAGAATGGCCCCATCATGGCAATCATGCATACATAAAGTGGGTTGTTAGCCACACTCATGGAGTCATGTAGGACCTCAACCATTGATTGGAAGGTCCTACACACTCCCAATCAAATGAAAAAGGTTCATGCAAGAGGAAAGGAAAGAGACTAATCCCATGAATCACCCACCTTGAATCTTCAAGATTCTCCTATCTCCAAGCTCCTTAAGCTCCAAGGGTTATAGATCTATGGTTGAGATCATATTCCAAGGGCTAGATGATGGGGGATTAGAGGGAGAAGGGACTGGAGAAGAGAAGGAGATGGAAGGGAAGTTGCTGGAAATTCCAAAAATGGAGGAAATGAGAGGGTGGGAGAGAATAAAGAGAGAGAAAGAGAGACCATGATGGGTTTGTAAGAGAATCCATCATTACCATAGGGAGGAGTTTACAAAGTTATAGGTTAGACTAGGCCTCTTAGTGGTGTTTGTGGTTGGTGGTGTTAGTTCCATGCAATTGTGTAGTGTGTGGGTAGTGTACCTTGGAACTTGTGCCAAGGGTGATGGTGGTCTACATGTATTCCATTTAAGTGGGCCACATGATCAATAGTCATATAATGAAATATACACAACTTTTGATCTACATATCGGATTTACGCGCGAGACGCGGTGTTGGAACTGCGGTAACGATGCGGTCGTAATGGCATAGGTCTCGGGTCAATTCGAGTCGAGCCTACATGACCGAACTCAAGGATGACCGTAAATACTATCCAAAGGTCATGGGTCGCCGAGATTCGACTGGTAGGACCGCGAGACCATGATGAATAAGATGCATACTCACACACACACATGCACACATGCGAACTCGGGTCAGGTCTCACATATGTTCTCTCTCTTTTCATTTTTTTTCCATAGGATTGTTTATTTTGTGGTGTCTGCTCAAATATACGTACAATATTTTATCATGTTAGTATAATTATAAGTGGCCTAATCTCACCTTTCCTAAAAACAACTAATAATAATTTCTACCTGATGAGAAATCACCAAGTACCATTAGGCTCAACCCAAAAGATAAATCATCATTTTCTTTCTTTCTTTTTCTTTAACACACACTCACACACCAGAGTCGCTTACGGCCACAATGAGTACTTGAACTCGTGACCTTGTATTGAAACTATTTTGAATCTACCATGAAGGCATGAGTAAGGACCTAGGTGTGTGTGCACAGTCGGCGATGTGTTCACCACACTGAATTTTGTGAGCCCCACCAGGAAATAGGTTATGAATAATTTTTTGTATTTTATTTATGATGTTAAACTTATAGGTATTTATGCGTGGATGAATTGATGTAGATAAGGTTGTTTATGTTTGGATGGATGTAGTTTATGTTTGGATGAATGTAGTTTATGTTTGGATGGATTTACGTAGTTTGGGTTTAGATGGATGTGAAAGTGAATATGATGAAATATATTATATAACTGGTGTATATCAGGAAGAATACGATGAAATATATTGTAACAAGTGTACATCAGGAATTTTGTGATGGAACATTGAAAAAAAAAGAGAGAGAGAGAGAGAGACTTTTACCTACGAAAATTTTCGTAGGTAAAAGTCTCATCCAAGTTTTTACCTACGAATAGTTTCGTAGGTAAAAGTTTTCTAAATATTTTTACCTACAAAAATTTTCGAGGTAAAAGTATCGTGAATTATTTTTACCTATGAAAAAAATCGTAGGTAAAAGTTTTTTACTTATTTTTTTCCGACGAATATCATCAGTAAAAGTTTTTTACTTATTTTTTACCAACGAAAACATTCGTCGGAAAAAGTTTTGTAAATATTTTTACCTACGAAAAAAACGTCGGTAAAAGTTTTACATTTATTTTTTACCGACGAAAAAATTTGTCGGTAAAAGTTTTGCAAATATTTTTACTTACGAAAAAATCGTCGATAAAAGTTTTTTACTTATTTTTTACCGACGAAAAAATTCATCGGTAAAAATCTTACCATTGCCGACGATCGAAATTTTCGTCGGTAAAAGCCTTTTCTGTCAGTCTTTTACCGATGAAAGTTTTCGTCGATAAAAGTTTTTACCTACGAAAAAATTACTTTTAGCGATGAAAATTTTCGTCAGTAAAAGTGGATTTTCTTGTAGTGTTAGTCGCACGCCCCAACCAAAATCCTTGCCATTGCAAAGGTACACAATAATTAGTTGCGCACCACCAACCTGAGTGGATAGTAAATGAATGAATGAATGAGTACGCAACTCCTGCTCAATAAGTCAGAATGAGTATCAGTACTATACATCTCTGGGATCATCACCGGGGTCTAGTACACTCCAAGCTGGCTACCGCCCCAGCCGGTCGCATAGCCAAGTGAGTGAAAAAGACCCACTACCCGCCTGCTAGTAGTATACCAATGTCTACCCGACTCGTCGATAGCGGACCCATTTGGGAGCTAGTCAAACTCAGCCTAGCCTACAGCCCCCTCACTCGGGTGGATAAGGCCACACTCCCTCCCAACCGACCACAACACAGTGGGAGATGCGGCCTACATTCGGCACTCGGGCGCTCATGTATCCACTTGGTCTAGACGTTGGGGCTTAGGGAATTTCACCCACGGACATCAAAAGTGCCCAGATGCTTGAACTAAACATTTTCGGTGTCCATCTAGTCATCCACGACATGCCTGTAGAGGCTATGGCCCTAATGTCGCTAAGGCATAAAGTAATCACAACACATAATGCAAGATGCATGAGTCATACAATCCAATCATGCATCAATCCTGCGCATACCGTGCGCTCATGTGAGACAATCTCCACCCATCAGGGAGTCTCATAACAACCTGCCCAATGACATATGCAATGGTCAACCACATCTCATAATAAACATGCAAATGATGCATATGGGCATGTACATGATGTTATGCTATCACATACTCATAATCGGTATCGACAACCGGCATCGATAATTGGCATCAATAATCGGCCTCGATAATCAACCTATAGAATCGACCTCGACAATCGGAATTGGCCTCGATAATCAGAATCGACCTCGACAATAGAAATTGGCCTCGACAATCGGGATCAGCCTCGATAATCAGAATCGGCCTCGATAATCGAAATTGGCCATGACATCGGCCTAGACAATCGGGGATCGACCTGGATAATCAAAATCAGCCTCGACAATCGGCCTTGACAATCAGCCTAAGGGAAGGTCACAATGAGGACATTAAACCATCATTGCCCATTGATGTGGACATTTAACCAGCATTGCTCCCAAGGAGTGGTCCACATAGAGTCAAACATATAGTGGGCCCAAGGCCTCAACAATGGTCCAATATACATCACCATGGGCCTCTCTCAAGTGCCTAATACACATCATAATGGGCCTCACTCATGGGCTACATATATAACACGTTGGGCCTCGCCATATGGGCCGAAATTATATCACAATGGGCCACAACAATGGGCCAATACACATCACAATGAGCCACGACATATGGGCCAGAAATACATCTCATTGGGCCTTACCAAATGGGCCAGAAACACATCACAATGGACTGTAAATACATCACATCGGGCCTCATCATATGGGTCTCATATACAACACGTTGGGTCGCATCACATGGGCCTAATACACATCACTATGGGCCACATCACACGGGCCTAACACACATCACTATAGACCGCATCAATGGGCCACACCAATGGGCCTCATATACGTCACATTGGGCCTCATGCCTGGGCCGCATATACATCAAGTGGGCCGCATTACATGAGCCACACATACATCACATCGGGCCTCGCCAAATGGGCCATAGATACACCATAATGGGCCTCGTCAAATGGGCTGGAAACACATCACAATTGGCCTCATACCTGTGCCGCATATACATCACTATGGGCCTCATAAATGGGCCTCAAATACATCATGATGGGCCACAACTCATGGGCCGTAAATACTCAACAAGTGGGCCCCATCACATGGGCCTCAAATACATACCTAGGCCTCATGAGGATCCACTCCATCCATTGGATTCTATAGCTCATGGCAGACCAAACGAGCCCAATATTCAGCATTTTTTGGTGTGTAGAAACATCAAAGTGGGCCCTAACAGATTTTAACAATCAATATCACTATTTTCTATGATGCGGCCTGCCAAATATTCGGATGGGCTTCATTTTTGGCTCAACGCCTAAAATGAGCTAGGAAAAAGGGTGGACGGTGTGGATCGGATACATACATTAAGGTAGGGTCCATGTGAGTATGACCCGCCCGCTTTCGAATTAAAGCTAATATTTGCTTTTCCCTTTATACAGTCCAGCAGCAGAGGCTGCTGGACATCCCAAGGCAAGACGGTTGGATATAATACATTCATCCAGGTGGGGTCACGTACATGTGGCTCATCAGCCACATACATTGAGATGGCCCCAAGCACACGTGCCCCACTGATGGATAGTGGTGTTGATATAACACATACCTCATGGTCAGCGCCCACTGATGGACGGTTTGGATAAAACATACCTCATGTGGATCTCATGAGATGGACGGAAGGTGTGGATGAAATCCACATGCAGGTGGGTCCCACGGCATGTACGATGTGGATCAAGCATCAAGGTGGGCCACAAAAGGGGAAAGAGAGAGAGAGAGAGAGAGAGAGAGAGAGAGAGAGAGAGAGAGAGACGTGAGTAGTGGAGGGACCCCGCCACTATGGGTCCCTCTTTGAACAATGCATACATCAAGATGGGTCCCACTATATATGGGCCCTCAAATCACAAAAATCATCGGTAGAAAACCTAAGATCACCCACCTTTGATCTCCTCTTCCTACTTCCGCCTATAGCCTCTAGAGCTCCAAGGGAACGATTTTAACGGTTGAGATGATCTTTGGATGGTGGGATTGGGTGGTAGGGAGTGGGCCACACTAGTTTCTCATCTCCTTAAAAATCATGGACGTTGGGTGCTCGGGGTTGCTTGGGAGAATGAGAGAGAGATGAGAAAGAGAGAGGTTGTAAGAGAGAGAGGGATGTGTGAGTGATGGGGTGAGTGATGGGTGAGTGATGGGTGTAATGGAAAAGGGATGGGTGAGAGAGAGAGAGAGAGAGAGAGAGAGTTAACTTTGCGTTGCTTGGGGATGGGACATGTACTTGACATGTGAGGTGATTGATTTGACATATCTCTCTTGGGTTTTGCAACACGCGGCATTTTTCTCAAACTGAATGCGAGCCCACATCTCCTGGCTCGGGTGCATGCTAGAGTACAAGTCTCGGGTTGAACCGACTCTAAAATATGGGATATGAATCAGGGTCGCGCGCAACCGTCAATTACAGATCGTGAGTCACCGGAATTCGACCGGGAGGACCGCCGAAGCCTACGGAATAGTACAGCCTAGGATACGGGTCTTACAACTTATCTGTGGCCCTTAAGATGTCCCATCACTCTGCCCGTGAAGCATTGAATCTCCTTTGTTGAATTAGGAAAGCTCATCTCTGGGAGAGCTCAAATCTTGTCGGGTTTTTCTTTGATCACTCTCTGATGGACCATGAAACCCAAAAACTTTCCCGACCTGACGCCAAAGGCACACTTACTCTGGTTAAGCTTCATCCTATATCTCCTTAGGATATCAAACATCTCTCCCGGGTCAGTTATGTGGTTCATGGCCTCGACGCTTTTAATGAGCATGATGTCAACATATATGTAACATCCTGGATTTTTACCAACCTGGGATTAGACGTCCTTAGGCAATGGGTCGATCCTAACACCTTATTAACTTGTCAGAACTCAACCCCAAAGTCTAAAATCGCTTGTGAACCCATTTCTTTCACAAATCCCACCCTTCACCACCTTGTTCTTTAAATTTTCTAAGTACTTTTACATTAGACGCTATCTTAAAGTTTAGGTAATGAAGAACAATACTTAAACTAAACATTACTACAAAGGACTGAGTACCACCTCGACCAAAAATCACTTAGGATTAAATCCTTTAGAGATTTGACAAAGTTAACTAAGTGCTAAACTAGATTATCCACGAAATCCGTTTGAATCGCTTTAAATACGATCTACAAGACCCAAAACTTGTAGAATCATTGACGCTAGGTTACCCTAAAATCTAAGATCAATCTCATTACCCGGCTGCTCTCGGGAGCATCTTGAAACTCCGTATCAGATCTGGACCGCACGTCGGAAGTCCGATGAACACGAAGTTAAGGAATTAGGACCGCCTTGCTGGGCTTGACAATAATCTCAGAAATCAAATCCAGATAGTGTCCCAGTGTAATTCGCTTGAGTCCGGAGCATGGAGTGTGAAAACACTTGATTTTCTTTAAAAATAAATATCTCAAATAGTAATCTGGCACCTCTCGCTTACGGATCAGTTTTAGGCAACCAGAACGTCAGAATCTAACCCAAATACACCCTCGGATCAGGAAAAATTTCATACACATATCCATGTACTCGGAATCTCCGATCGAGATCCGCTGACCGTTGAACTGATACTGGTCCGCCATTTGCGATCTGGAATCCCGACTGAAATGAAAACTTAACTAAACATAGATCTAGTGTTAGTGAGCTTAAGTCCGACCTTTGGCTCAAGGAGGCCCACTAGAAGTGCTCCGTTGAGCTGGAACAGGTCCGCTTTGGTTATAACCTAAGTATACTTTGAGCTGGAGTCTATTTCGGTGAGTTTTTAGACTATGTAAGGACCTTAAACCCTCTCTCATTGTAGCCATACAAATTTGAGAGAAACCCTAGAGAGAGAAGAGAGAAAAGAGAGAGAAAGTGTGAGAGCAGTGGGAGATTCTCCCTACCACTCTTCCCTGCTGCTATCCATGCTCAACCACTACGTTCTAATCACTTTTCCGGCATTTCCAGCTCCATTTCTAGGTAAGAAACCCTAACCCTAAACTGATTTGGGGTTTTGATAGTTGTAAGTTATGAAATAGTTAACCTATTTCATTCTTTAGGTTACCAAACTGCCGGATACGAAAGCTTAGCAATTCTATCGACTCCGTTACGATTCTACGACAAAAGGTGCAGACTTTAGGTGTATAGGTTATAGTTTTCAACGCTTTCAATGTCAGATAATGATAGATTAATGATCTACATGCAATTGTACATGTACAAAGTGTTGTCTGTTTTCCATTTCGATTAAAGATGAAGAATATGGAATTTTACATACTCTAGGTATCTGTAGAAAGTACCGTATACGTATAAATTTTGGAAATGTGTTTTCCATGATTACTTGTTGTATTAATATATTATATATGGATAAAATACTTGTTTGGCGAAAGGGTTCGCCCTAATACATGTTTTTGCTAAATACACTATGTATGTTAAAATAGTGTATTCTAAGTGTTTGTGAAAATGACCGAATGAGTATAGAATTCTCATTCGTGCTCACCATGACTAATTGTCATGGATTTATGATTGTTGTATTGGCAATATCCCTTTGACGAAAGGATTTGCCCTAAATTACGCCACGGCCAATATACACTACTTATATTGAAATGTGTAGCCCAAGTGTTTGTGAAAATGTTTAAATGAATATGGAACTTGGATTCCTACTTTCCATGACTATCCGTCGTGGGTGTACGCGTGTTATGATTGGGGCAACTCCCTAGTGAAAGGATTTGGCCTAATGCCTATGTGATCAACATATGTCATGTATGTTGATGTATGTATTTTAAAGTGTTTGTTAAAATGTTTGAATGAGTAGTAGTTAGCAAATTGTAATGTATCAGGGTGTTGAGATATGATTCTCAACTCCTTTAACTATGTGTATGATTTCTTTGGATAGCTGTGTGATTAGGAATTGAATATGTACAAACTCATGCTTGTGTTGTGCTTCATAACATGCTCAACTGCTTTTATGATTTTATCTATGTAATGCATATGTTTAAATTCATGTTTACGTTGTATGATCCGTCATGGGTGATGGGGGAGTGGAGCAACGAGTGCGTGCAACAGCCCTAGCAGCCCTAAACAGATAATATCAGATTTTGGTTGCATGATTTGAATCTTGATTCATTACTGCTTTAATTATCTGTAATTGAATGTGATTGGGGCTATGATTATAGTCCAGACAATCGGTAACGAAAATGAATGTGTGGTTGAGTTTCATTTGCCACGTGAGATGTGTTCAACGAACCCGAGTCGTACTTCGGTTGGCGATAGTGGTTGGCCACACGAAGTGCTTATGCGCTTCATATCGTTCAACATGTTGTGCGCTCGAGCTAGCCGAGCTCGTCAAGTAACCCGATCTGTCTTATGTATGTTCACTACCAAACTTACCAGTGGAATCCCGTTAACCATGGTACCTCGATCCGCTAAGACTCATGAGCCGGGCATGGTGGTATGGGACACCGTGGTCGAGCTGTCGGCCTACGCTGGGGCCACGTGCCTCCCCGTAGTGACCAGTGAGCAACCAGACTCGTGAGCTGATTATGGTGGTATGAGACACTATATTCGTGTTGTCGGCCTACATTGATAAGGCGATGGGGGAGTGGTGCAACGAATGCGAGCAACAGCCCTGGCAGCCCTTTGTAGTGACCTCAAGCATACTCTGAATTGCGGTGAGGTGACGAGTTTTGCTGTAGTATATAGAGTATGAAACTAGGCCTGTATCTGTATAGTGATGAATCATTAAAAAGGTGATGGGGGAGTGGTGTAACCTTTGTGCGTAACAGCCCTGACAGCCTTTGCAGTGACCTAGAAAACACACCATCGTTTGAGATTGACTAGAACTGACAACCCTAGAATGGATCATATTTGGGAATGATACAAGGGAGGTACCTTAGTTTCCCAATACTGCTGTTTGAAATGGACTAATAACAACGCGGTAATTATGCTCATCATGCATTGCATGTGCCTGGTAGTGTGGAGCACTGAGGGATAAACGCATTCGCGAACATAAGATGGTGTCGCATGAGGGTGGTTTGGCAAGGGCATACATCATGACTGCATTCATACTTGCATTAATAAGAGTAGTTAGGAGTGTTTAATTGTACTGCTTTATCATTACTGCTTGACTGAGTTGATAACATGTTAAGCTATGCTTTTATTGTTCCACTGAGTTAATCACTCACTCCCACGTTACGGGACGGTGTTGTACATACCAACCGGATTTGTTGAGTTTCAGGTGATGACGACGCTTATGAAGCAGAGCCGGACTGCTACTATGATGTTAAGGAGGAGTTCTCCTATTTGTAGCTCTCTGACAGGTTTATGAAGACCTGTTATTGTATTGACGGGGCTATGGTACTTGGGATAGAAGGCATTACACTTACACATTTGGTATATTTTAGAAATGTACTTGAAATTTATTAACCTGGTAATGTTATCACACTCTGGAGACTCACCACAGTGTTATATATTTTATATATCTATCACAGTCTTCCGCTTGCAATTTAACTGTCTCTGGAGTATGATATGTTGTTTTGGCTTAATCTCACTCATGTTCAATACACTAATGCAGACAACATTTAATCATTATTATCTATGTTGCATAAGTGATGTTCTAGAACTCGGGTGTTGAGTTTATGCTCGACCCCCGATTTTTCGGGATGTTACAATATACCTCTAAAGTCTTTCCGATCTGCTTGGCAAACATCTTATTCACCAATCTCTGGTATGTTGCTCCGGCATTTTTCAATCCAAACAACATGACCCAGTAGTAGTACAAACCTCTGTCTATGATGAAGGCGGTCTTTTGCTTTTCATACTCATTTATGCTGATCTGTTTATACCCTGAGTACACATCAATGAAGCTGAGGAATGCATACCCAGTGGTAGCATCCACCTACTAGGCGATCCTTGGTCGTGAAAAACTACCTTTGGGGCAAGCCTTGTTTAGGTCAGTGTAATCAACACAGACCCGCTATTTCTTATTAGCCTTCTCCATCAGCACTACATTGGTGATTAGTGAACCTCTTTAACCAAATTGGCCTGAAGAAGCTTCCTGACATACTCATTAATTGCGGCATCGAAATATCATCAATTCGTTTAGATAGGCTAGCGGTCAGGATCCATGTTTAGGCAGTGGACCATGTGTGACACCCGACCCGGGTTCGCATGTGTGCATGTGTGTGTGAGTATGCATCTCGTTTATTTTGGTCCCGCGGTCCTACCGGTCAAATTCTGGCGACCGGCGACTTTCGGATAGTGTTTGCGGTCATCCTTGAGTTCGGTCACGTAGACCCGACTCGGATGGACCCGAGACCTATGCCATTGTGACCGCATCATTGCCATGGTTCCAACGCCGCGTCTCGTACATAAATTCGGTATGTCCATCAAAAGTTATGGCCCGCACCATTTTTGGACTCTTAATCATGATATGGGGCCCACTTTACCCTTGTGCACTTTTAAAGTGGAGCCCACCCTATGAGCACTTCTCCCATAAAGCTACTAGCTTCCTAGGGTCTAGCAAGCAATTATGAGATTTCTTACAAAAATTCATTATTTCCCCCTCTAACCAAGGAGCCATTATTGTTTTTCTTCCCAAATCTCTTACTTGGCCATCATGGCCTTACTTTTGTTCTTCCCTAGCCAAGAGAGCAATCATGGCATTGGTATACACCCTCCTTCCTCTCTCTCCTCCCTCATTTCTCTCTCTCTCTTTCTCTCTCTCTCTCTCTCTCTCTCTCTCTCTCTCTCTCTCTCTCCTTCTCTCTTCTCTTCTTCTTCAGCAATTTTCCACCCATTTTCCAGCCATTTTTTTCCTTAATCCCCCATCATCTAGCCCTTGGAACATGATCTCATCCATAAATCTATAACATTTGGAGCTTAAGGAGCTTGGAGATAGGAGAATCTTGAAGATTCAAGGTGGGTGATTCATGAGATTAGTCTCTTTCCTTTCCTCTTGCATTGAACCTTTTTCATTTGATTGGGAGTGTGTAGGACCCACCAATCAATGGTGGAGGTCCTACATGACTCCATGAGTGTGGCCAACAACCCACTTTATGCATGCATGATTGTCATGATGGGGCCATTCTCCACGGACCCCATCATGAGATTTCCTTTTGATTTATAGGTTTGTGGGTCATCTAGACCCTTGATCCTTGGTGGAGATGGCATCTCCACCATTGGATTTTGATTAGAAGATGCATGCATGGGTAGATCTTGTAATCCCATCAATATAGTGATATGTGTAGTTATTGATGAAGGGAAGGGCCTCAATGTGGCGGAGCGCCTTCCCTTGTGGCCGATTCTTACTATTATTTTGTTGATCTATTATTCTCAGATGTGTGTGGCTCACCTTGTGGTGTGGAAGTATCCAGACCATCCAAAGAGAGTGGAAGCCCATGTCTGTCCACTCTAGGAACATAGTGCCCCATTTGCTCCTTTTTGGACAAATGCAATGGATTTTATGGTATGGATCAGATATGGATATTTATGGGGCCCACTGAAGTGGACCACAACTCAAATTCCATAGGGTGATTTCCTCTTATTTTGGTTCATATGCTCATTTTATTTCATGTGCATGTTGCTGCCCAGAAATTTTCTGGACAGATTTTGTTGGACTTTGAGCTTGAATTTGGGACTGATTGAGCGACCTTTTGTACCCATCAAATATACTTATCCGAAAGGTGGGAATCTCATCTTGATTTCTTCCAAATTTCAGCCTCATATGACCTTCATTAGGGTCCCAAAGGTGTGGTCCAAGTGAGGTGGACAGTCTGGATTTTCTGCACTGTTCTAGCAACATTCCACCCTAGATAGGTTGGAATTCCAAAATTTATTAAAATATTTTCGGGTGTCTAAAAATTATAAAAATTTACAAGAATGTTTAGTACTCATGTTAGGACCCACCTACAAAATTTTGGGGTCAATAGACACCTGTACACACTATGGTGGTGGCTGGACCGGCCCATTACAATATAATGTCCAGATCAGTCTGATTTTCAGGATAGATTGACTTCTTTAAATAAATTAAAATATTTTTAGATGTCAAAAAATTCTGAAATTTTTTTGAGTTGTGTTAAACTTATGATTTGACCTAACTACCAAATTTCAGGGCCAATGAATCCCTGTGCATACCTTGGCAAGGGCCAAACTGGCCCACCACGTTGGGACGTCCAGGTCTGTCCAATTTTTTGGACAGACTGTTTTGTTGAAATTAATTAAAATACTTAGAAATATCTAAAAATTCTAAAATTTTGTGGAGCTATGTCCCACCTATGGAAGTATCACTTTCTAAAATTTCAGCTCCAACTGACATCATTTTGGCATCCATAAGAATGGGCCAAGATGGTTGGACTGCCAGATTTTTCTGTTGTGCAGTCCAGCAATATGCCTTGATAAAAACCATAATTTAAAAATGTTTCCTCTGATGGTGGGCTACCATTTTGGGTTTCCACTTATTGTATACATGATGAGAGAGCTTGGCCCTCAATTCCCAAAGTTTTAGAGGCCCTAGACCCACTCTAATGGAGTGCCCAAATTTAGGACAGCAACATGCATTATAAAAATTTTCTGTACATTATTGTCCCCTTTGTTATTTCAGAACTTTTGGGCTCCAGCCCATTGGGATTTGTGTATGATTACTTGGGGACCCATCCCTGATGTTCCAGGGCCCATTGGTGCCATGACTATGGGGCCCACCATATTGAGGAAATTGGGCATTTATTGCTCCCTTATATTTTAGAATACTCTTGGGCCATTTTCTTTTACCATACTATTATGTTGGGCTAGTGGTCCAGGTTACACAAGTAGATGAGCCTTTGGTTACCCACCAAATCAACTTTATACTTGGGCCGGGTTGTAGGCCCAACCTTACTTGACTAAGAGCATGACATTTGCCTATGTGATTTGAGCAATGGCCTGCCCATTAGGCCACCATAATATATGGGATTAGTGGCCTTTATGTTGGGCCCTAACCTTTCCCCTATGGGCCCATAGTGGTATGTATGGGTTGGGCTATGTGTGTTTTCCTTGGACCCTTGTTTTGGATAGGCCTTGGGCTGCCTTTCTGAAGCCCAGCATGAGTGTATGTGGTATGTTTATAGTTGCCCATTTCTTATTTCTAATGTTGTGTGGGCCTTGGGCCTTGATCCGTGATCAATTAGAGATGGGCTACCTCTTGGGAACCAATTATGGTTGGATGTCCACATTGGTGGCCCTAAGGTAGGCCCATGAGCTTCTATGGGTGGTTAAAGGCCCACCATAGACCCTTACTAGGCCCGTTTCATCTATTTAGGCTCATATCATTGTTCTCCTTAGTCTCGTGGGCTACCCCAGGTAAATGTGCCCCCACTAGAGGTTGTATTCCTTATGAGGAAATTGGTTAAGTACCTAGACCTTTCATGGTTAGGTAGAGAGTTCATCTTCACCTCATTGGCATCCCTATTCATCTTCATGGCCCACTCCCATACGCATCATATGCATGCTTGGTTGAGGTATGATTGGCTATGGTAGTGTCATTGTGTAAGGTATGTTGGTATCTCCCCGAGGGGTAGAGTTTTCCCCTCTGAAGCATGTTTGATGCTTAAGATTAATGCATGAGTATTGTGTGATTCATGCATCTGGCATTTGCATAGCATGTGGGTATCTGCCCTTACTTCATCAGAGCCTTGCCTCCACAGGAATATTCATGGATGGCTGTATGTGTGGACACCGGAAATATTAGTTAAGCATACCGGGTGCATAGGATGCCCATGGGTGAAATTTCTAAAACTTCCATGGTACCAAGGATCTGCTCCAACGCCGTGATCGGGTGGAATATATGAGCACACGAGGGCCTTATACCATTAGGTCGCGACTCTCACTGTCATGTAGTCGGTTAGATAGGGGTGTGGTCTTACCTTCCTGGTATGTAGGGGGCATTGCTAGGATAAGTCTGACCAGCTCGTGAATGGGTCCGCTACCGTCAAGCCTTACTGGTGATTGGTTGTCACAAGCGGGTAGTGAGGTCTCTTACGCTCGTTTAACTGTGCGGGGTCTGTAGAGCGGCAATCATTCAGCAGTGTAATGGACCCCGGTGATTTTCTTATGATTGAAAATGTACTTGACTTGTGGTTTGGATATGAGCACTGGCATTACTTGCATCGCATTAGCATTGGCTGTGTAAGCCCCTTCATGCACTACCTTGGTATGGCGTCCAGTACTCATCGCATTGTATTCATGATAAGCCTTGGTAAGGCCGGTTATATCCTCATTGAGCATGCTTCCCTTCTCGCACCTCCTACTATTCTTCTGTGCACCATTGTCACACACTTACACAACCCTCTAAGCTTTTATAAGCTTATGCACGATTGATGCATGCAGGAGACTCTAGGCAGGCGATGTAGCAGCAGAGTGTGCAGTAGAGCTGAGCATTTGAGGACTCTAGTGTTTCCGACCTTTCTCTCCTTTCCTTTTGTCTCATGTATGTCCTTTTGGACCTTATGGATGATTATAAAAGTTCAAATTTATAGTGGATTTTACGATGTGTGCCTTCGTTATTCTCAGATTTACTTGTTGTAATCTTGGATATGCTCGTATTGGAATGATTATACTGTTATGGAAATCCTCCTTATAGGATCTCAGGATCGGAACCTGTCTCAAGAGCCGAGAATGGGCTACTACGGTGGCTGTTGCGGCCAGAACCGGCCATCGGGTTCCTTGCGAGTCCGGTTACTGAGTCTAGGGCGTGACAAGAGTTGGTATCAGAGCGTAGCAAGTAATTCTGGAATAACTTAGGATAACATCGCATGTCTGCTAGGAACATAGGACAAGTAGTGTCCCGAGATTCTTCCCTTCGCTCCGTATTGAGCCTATAATTGTCCTGATTCCTTGTGACGTCATTATTTTATAGACGATGACCCGTGGTCGTGGCACTCGTGGTCATGGCGCCCGTGGTCGTGATGCCCATGGACGAGGTGCCCAAGTTACCCATCCTACTCGAGCACATCCTGCTCCCGTTGTTGAGGATCCGATTTTTGAGGTCCCGATCCGGCCTGTTCCTTAAGTTGAGCCTGTAGCGCCCGTACCTCCAGTTGCTCTAGTTCCCCCACCTATCCCCCCCCCCCTCAGCCTATTGTTCCAGTTACAGAGGCCAGTTGCTCCGGTTCCTCCACCTATTCCCCCTCCCCAGTCTGCTGTTCCGATTTTAGAGGCTCCTGCTCCGATGGTCTCGCCCCTACTTTTTCGACAGTACCTATAGGAGCTGAGCATTTCCAGTAGCTGATGCAACTGGTTGCCACCGCAATGCAGACCCGTCAGCCAGTTACCACTGAGGTTTCCGGGTAGTCTGACTTACAGCGTGCTAGTGCGATAGCCCGAAAGTTCCGGCAGCATGATCCCCCGAGGTTTAGTGGTGATCCTGACCCTTCTGCAGCTGAGGCTTGGCGCACTGAGATTGCGAGGATTTTTGACACTATACAGTGTCCTGCGGGCCAGAGAGTATCCCTTGCCACCTACCTTCTTTAGGGTGAGGCCCGTCACTGGTGGTCATCCGTGTCCAGGATGGTCAGGGCTCAGTTCGTTTGGACATGGGAGGAGTTTGTGACCCGCTTCGACCAGAAGTTCTTCCCTGAGCATGTTCAGATCCAGCAGGCGATCGAGTTTGAGACCCTAGGGCAGGGCGATATGACTGTATCTAAGTATGAGGCCCGTTTCTTGGCCTTATCTAGATTTTCTCCTCTTCTCACTAGCGATGAGAAGATGAGGGCCCATCGTTTTGTGACTGGTTTGCGTCCTGCCCTTCGTAGCCGTGTGGTAGGGCACTGTTTAGAGACATTTAACCAGGTAGTCCATCGGGCACTGGTTTATGAGGAGGACTGGGCTATGACCTAGAGATCGAGAGAGCAGAGTTCCGATGGAGACCAGAAGAGGAGTGCACCAGCCAGTGGTTCTAGGCAGCATCGTCAGTAGAGGTGGAGGGGCAAATCAGGGTATCGGCAGCCTGCGGCTCAGTCAGTAGCCTCTTCATCGTCATCAGCACCGCCAGTTGCTTCATCTTCCGGCCCCTTTTCCGGTGTATGCTTCAGCTGTGGACAGGCCGGGCATCGGAGGCATGAGTGCCCTCTCCCCATTCATCAGCAGTGGCCACCGCAGTTGCCTCCTCCTCATCCTCCTCAGCAACAGCAGAGAGCTCAGCTTCCACCCGCCGCTCCTAAGGGTCCTCCTCAGAAGCAGAAGCAGCCAGGCAGACCACCTCAGCAGAGACAGCAGCAGTAGAGAAAGCAGCAGTAGAGACATCAGTAGCCGCAGCACCAGCAGAGGGGATATCCATATGTTGTTTGATCCCTGGGTCCAATATGTATAGCAGCCCAGCAGGCTCAGACTCAGGACCCTCATTCTTCCAGGTTGCTTCCCCTACCAGCTCAGGGCCGCTTTTATTTGCGCACCAAGCGCCAGGCCAGGACCCGCAGTCATCGACCGGTGGAGTCGTTGAGGGTATTCTTCTTGTTTCCGCTTACGTTGCTCATGTTTTGTTTAATTCTAGTGGTTCCCATTCTTTTGTGGCTGAACAGTTTTGCCGATCGACTGGTATTCCGTCGGAGGCCGTGTCTGAGGCCTTAGCCGCTTCGACTCCCATGGGGAAGTCCGTTGTGTTGACCCATCGTTGTCCTTCTTGCCCGGTGTTGGTGGGCAAGATGTTTCTTCCTGCCGACCTGTTCGTGATGACGATGTCAGGTTTTGATGTTATTCTGGGTATTGACTGGCTTACGGAGTATCGTGACATCTTGGACTGTGTCGCGAGGACAGTCACGTTTTATATTCCAAGCTTGCCAATATTCCAGTTCGTCGCCGAGCCCAGAGGAGAGCTGCTATCTAGTTTATTGGCTTTGGTCGTTGAGGATTCTGTGGCAGAGAGTATTGAGCAGCTGCCAGTTGTTTATGAGTACCCGGATGTGTTTCAAAAGATTTCGGGTTTGCCGCCGCGTCGGCAGGTGGAGTTCCAGATTGATTTGCCGCCGCGCCTATCTCGAAGGCCCCCTACCGGATGACACCGTTAGAGTTGAGGGAACTGCGGGACCAGTTGGATGAGCTTCGAGAGTTAGGTTTTTTTGTCCTAGCAGTTTGCCTTGGGGAGCCCCGGTATTGTTTGTAAAGAAGAAGGATGGTTCGTTGCGGCTCTGTGTGGACTATCGCAAGCTCAACAGAGTCACCATCAAGAACCGATACCCGCTTCCCCGTATTGATGATCTGTTCGATCAATTACAGGGTGCGCAGTATCTTTCCAAGAAAGACTTGCGATCCGGTTACCATCAGATTCGGGTCCGAGAGGAGGACATTCCGAAGACGGCTTTCTGGACACGCTATGGTCACTTTGAGTTTCTGGTCATGTCATTCGGACTGACCAATGCTCTCGCCGTATTCATGCAGCTGATGAATGAGGTTTTTCGGTCGTTCCCCGATCAGTTCGTGGAGGTATTCATTGATGATATTCTTGTATATTCGAGGACCCGAGAGGACCATGCTGAGCACCTACGGATTGTGCTTGAGACCCTCCATGCCCACCAGCTGTATGCGAAGCTGGAGAAGTACAAGTTTTGGCAGGAGGAGATGAAGTTCCTCGATCACGTATTGACAAGGGGGGGTGTCGCTGTGGACCCCTCGAAGGTTGATGCAGTGCGTCAGTGGGGCCAGCCCACGAACGCGTCCGAGATTGCCAGCTTCCTTGGTCTGGGGGATATTATCGACGGTTTATCCAGGATTTCTCCCATATTGCAGCACCACTTACCCAGTTGAAGTGGAAGGGCGCCGACTTCATCTGGAGTGACGCTTGCTAGAAGGCATTTACGGAGTTGAAGGACCGCCTCACGTCCGCTCCTGTTCTCACTCTTCCTGATGGGAGTGAGGGTTTTGTTGTTTTTACAGATGCCTCTAGAGTTGGCTTGGGTGCTGTGTTGATGCAGCATGGGAAGCCAGTGGTGTATGCCTCACGCCAGCTCAAGGTCCATGAGCTGAACTACCCCACTCATGATTTGGAGCTTGCAGCAGTTGTCTTCGCACTGAAGGTGTGGAGCCATTATCTATATGGGGTCAGGTTCGAGCTCTTCTCGGATCATAAGAGCTTGAAGTATCTATTTTCGCAGTACGAGTTGAACCTGCGACAGAGGCGATGGATGGAGTTGCTGAAAGACTATGATATTGATCTTCAATACCACCCGAGCAAGGCAAACGTGGTGGCGGACGCGCTCAGCCATCAGCCACAAGGCCTAGTGGCACAGATGATGGTACGAGAGTGCCAGATACTTAAGGATGTTTCAGAGTATGACTTTGAGTTCGCCCTGCAGTCTTCCATTGTTCAGCTTTCAAGCTTATCGATTCAACCCTCTTTGGTTGCTAGGGTGATCGAAGCTCAGCAGATGGACGAGTCACTTCAGGAGTACCGAGCAAAGGCCGCATCCATAGAGCAGTCAGACTGGTAGATTGGTTCCGATGGTGGATTACGCTTCAGAGGCCGATTGTGTGTACCAAACGTGCCAGATTTGTGTCATGATCTGATGACTGAGGCACACCGATCGAGACTTACTATCCACCCGGGCTCCATGAAGATGTATCGTGATATGAGGAGGCAGTATTTTTGGTAGGGGATGAAGCGCCAGAATACGAGTTTTGTGGCCGAGTGTGACACATGCCAGCGTGTTAAGGCCGATCATCAGAGACCCCTTGGTCCCTTGTAGTCGTTGAGCGTTCCAGAGTGGAAGTGGGAGCACGTATCGATGGACTTCATCGAAGGGTTGCCGAGGATTCAGCGCGGTCACGATACCATTTGGGTTATCGTTGATCGTCTGATGAAGTCGGCTCATTTCATTCCAGTGCGTGCTTCCTGGTCTATGGACCGGTTGGCGAGGATATTCATTGAGGAGATAGTGAGACTACACGGCGTCCCAGTTTCGATCGTTTCAAACCGAGACTCCAGATTTACGTCTCAGTTTTGGAGGAGTTTCCAGCAGGTGCTGGGGGTCACTTTGCGTCTCAGCACCGCTTATCATCTGCAGACGGATGGACAGACCGAAAGGGTCAATTAGATCTTTGAGGATATGCTCAGGGCTTGTGTGATCGACTTTGTGGGCAGTTGGGATGAGCATATGCGCCTTGCCGAGTTCGCGTACAACAACAGTTATCAGGCGACTATCGGCATGGCTCCTTTTGAGGCACTTTATGGTAGACCGTGTAAATCTCCTAGTTGTTGGACCAAAGTTGGAGAGCGTCGACTCTTAGGTCCCGAGCTTGTGCTGCAGACGTCGGAGGCTATTGATGTTATTAGGCAGAGGATGCGTATAGTTTAGAGCCGGTAGAAGAGTTTTGCTGATTGTCGGCGTCGACCCATTGAGTTCGCGATCGGGGACATGGTATATCTCAAGGTCTCGCCAATGAAGGGCGTGGTCCGTTTTGGTGTGAAGGGCAAGCTCGCCCCGAGATTTATTAGACCTTTTGAGATTACTGAGCGCATAAGCGCTGTGGCCTATAGGCTTGCCTTACCCCCTGAGTTGTCCGCGATCCACGACGTGTTCCATGTTTCTATGTTGCGGAAATGTGGGTCGGACACTATTCCCATGATTGATTGGCAACCACTTAAGGTCCGTGAGGATGCTTCCTACATTGAGCAGCCTATTCGTATTCTTGATCGGAAGGAGCAGGTCCTCAGGACCAAGGTCATTCCCTTGGTGAAAGTTCAATGGGGTCATCATTCGGAGGCCGAGGTGTCTTAGAAACGTGAGGTCGAGATTAGAGAGCACTATCCCCATTTGTTTGATGACTGATTGCTTGTATTGCATTCTCTTGAGATTGATGATTGATATATGTATGATGATATTATGCATCTTGTTGTTCCGATTTTATTAATTTCGAGGACGAAATTTCTTGTTGCTGGGAAGGATAGTGAGACCCGACCCAGGTTCGCATGTGTGCATGTGTGTGTGTGAGTATGCATCTCCTTTATTTTGGTCCCGCGGTCCTACCGGTCAAATTCCGGCGAGACCGCAACTTTTGGATAGTGTTTGCCGTCATCCTTAAGTTCCATCACGTAGACTCGACTCGGATTGACCCGAGACCTATGCCATTGCGACCGCATCGTCGTCGTGGTTCCAAGTCGCGTCTCGTACATAAATCCGGTATGTCCATCAAAAGTTGTGGCCCACACCATTTTTGAACTCTTAATCATGATATGGGGCCCACTTTACCCTTGTGCACTTTTAAAGTCGGGACCACCCTATGAGCACTTTCTCCCAAAAAGCTACTAGCTTCCTAGGGTCTAGCAAGCAATTATGAGATTTCTTACAAAAATTCATCATTTTCTCCTCTAACCAAGGAGTCATTATTGTTTTTCTTCCCAAGTCTCTTACTTGGCCATCATGGCCTTACTTTTGCTCTTCCCTAGCCAAGAGAACAATCATGGCATTGATATACACCCTCCTCTCTCTCTCTCTCTCTCTCTCTCTCTCTCTCTCTCTCTCTCTCTCTCTCTCTCTCTCTCTCTCTCTCTCTTCTCTTCTTCTTCAGCAATTTTCCACCCATTTTCTAGCCATTTTCTTCCTTAATCCCCCATCATCTAGTCCTTGGAACATGATCTCAACCATAGATCTATAACCCTTGGAGCTTAAGGAACTTGGAGATAGGAGAATCTTGAAGATTCAAGGTGGGTGATTCATGGGATTAGTCTCTTTCCTTTCCCCTTGCATGAACCTTTTTCATTTGATTGGGAGTGTGTAGGACCCACCAATCAATGGTGGAGGTCCTACATGACTCCGTGAGTGTGGCCAACAACCCACTTTATGCATGCATGATTGCCATGATGGGGCCATTCTCCATGGACCCCATCATGAGATTTCCCTTTGATTTATAGGTTTGTGTGTCATTTAGACCCTTGATCCTTGGTGGAGATAGCATCTCCACCATTGGATTTTGATTAGAAGATGCATGCATGGGTAGATCTTGTAATCCCATCAATATAGTGATATGTGTGGTTTATGATGAAGGGAAGGGCCTCAATGTGGTGGAGCCCCTTCCCTTGTGGTTGATTCTTACTATTCTTTTGTTGATCTATTATTCTCAGATGTGTGTGGCCCACCTTGTGGCTTGGAAGTATCCAGACCATCCAAAGAGAGTGGAAGCCCATGTCTATCCACTTTATGAACATAGGTGCCCCATTTTCTCCTTTTTGGACACATGCAATGGATTTTATGGTATGGATCAAGTCTGGATATTTGTAGGGACCACTAAGGTGGACCACAACTCAAATTCCATTGGGTGATTTCCTCTTATTTTGGTTCCTATGATCATTTTATTTCATGAGCATGTTGCTGCCCAGAAATTTTCTGGACAATTTTGTTGGACTTTGGGCTTGAATTTGGGACTGATTGGGGGACCTCTTAGTTACGCAGCACGCCAACAACGCAGTGAGCCTAGATCCAATCTTAGGCCTCACCCACAAATGATAAACAAGAAGAAATATAAACTATAAGTAGATCAAAGCAATCCAAAATAAACCATAAGACAAGATATACGTAGAAAAACCCCAAATTAGGGTTAAAAAAAACCACGGATGCAAACTTTCACTATGAAGAACAAAGATTACAAGGTAATATACTAACCTCTCCCTTGGAAGAACATAGAAAACCCTTTACTCATACCTTAGAATTATTTTTCCAATATTTCAATCTTAACCCTAGAATAGCCCTAGGGACCCCAATTTATAGTTTTGGCAACTTCCCTTTCCGCATCCCAGTTACGAAAGGACTTGCGACACGAAATCCGCGAAACTCCTTTCCGCATCCCAATTGCGGAAGGACTTGCGACACAAAATCCGCGAAACTCCTTTCCTCATCCCAGTTGCGAAAGAACTTGCGACACGAGATCCACGCATGTGACTCCACTTCTCAACAATCTCTCACTTGGAGACACACCGCTATAAACCTTCGTCTTCTTCATCCGGAGTGCACCACCTCCCAGTCTTCATGCTTGAAGACCAATCAAAGCTGAACAAAGATTTAAGTACTTCTCCCATGTGATCGCCTTGGTCAAAATATCCGCAGGATTCTCAGTTGTATGAATCTTCTCCAGAGCAATCGATCCATCTTCCAGTAACGAATGTATGAAGTGATATCTGATGGCAATATACTTGGTCCTTGAATGAAAGGTTGAATTCTTAGCCAAGTGTATTACACTCTGACTGTCACTGTACAGCTTGCAATCTACTTGCTTCTTACCAAACTCTTCCATAAAACCTTGCATCCACACCATCTCCTTGCACGCTTCTATAGCCGCAACATATTCTGCCTCTGTCGTACTAATAGATACTATCTTCTGTAACTGAGATACCCAACTGACTGCAACACTACCCAGAGTAAAGACATAACCTGTAGTGCTTCTTCTGCTGTCGATATCTCCTGCCAAATCTGAATCCACGTAACCTTGTAGCTTGAAATCCGATCCACCATAGCACAACCCTACACCCTTAGTACCTACCAAGTATCTAAGGATCCACTTCACAGTTTCCCAATGTTCCTTCCAGGGGTTGTTCATGAACCTGCTAACAACTCCCACTTCTTGAGCAATGTCTGGTCTCATGCTCACCATAGCATACATGAGACTCCCAATAGCTGACGCATATGGGACTTTAGCCATGTAGTCCTGTTCCTACTGCGTCTTTGCACCTTGCTCCTTAGATAGCTTAAAGTGGTTGGCTAATGGAGTGCTAACTGGCTTAGCCCCTCCTATATTAAATCGATCAAGTACCTTGGCTATGTACTCTGCCTGTGACAAAACTAGTTTCTTGTTTTCCCTATCACGCTTTATCCTCATGCCTAGGATTTATTTTGCAGCTCATAAATCCTTCATGGCAAATTCTCTAGACAGTTGTCTTTTGAGATCTGAGATGTCCTTCATGCTTGAATCAGCCACAAGCATGTCATCAACGTACAGAAGAAGGATGATGTATGACGTATCAAACTTCTTCAAATAACAACAGTGGTCTGCATGACATCTCCTAAAACTGTTTCCCGACATGAAACTATCGAACTTCTTGTACCACTGCCTCGGGGCCTGCTTCAGGCCATATAGACTCCTTTTCAGTCTGCACACCTTGTTATCCCTTCCTGGTGCCACGTATCCTGTCGGCTGATGCATATATATTTCTTCTTCAAGGTCCCCATGAAGAAAGGCTGTCTTAACATCTAGCTACTCTAAATGTAAGTCCTTTGTAGCCACTATACTCAAGACCATGCGAATCGTAGACATTTTCACCACAGGTGAAAATATTTCAGTGAAATCGATACCTGCCTTTTGTTGAAACCCTTTCACAATCAATATGCCCTTGTACCATTTCGAACCATCGTGCTCCTCCTTCAGTCTGTAAACCGACTTGTTATGAAGAGCTTTCTTACCCTTAGGTAGAGTGACTAGCTCCCATGTATGATTAGACTCAAGAGAGTCTATCTCATCATCCATGGCCTGCTCTCACTTAACCCGTGTACCTGACTGTAACGCCTCTTCAAAACATTCTGGTTCACCATTATCTGTCAACAGTAAATAATGTAAGGAGGGTGAGTATCGGATTGTAGATCTCCTCTCCCGAGTAGACCTCCTCACAACCGGTGTATACGGCTCTGCCTCATAATGCTCTTGTGCATGATCATCTTGTGGTGTTGTAACACCCGTGTCTGGTAACTCTTCCAACCCTACGAATTCCTTTTCCTCGGCCTTATTTTCTTGTACATTATCCTTATGCATCACTTTTTCATTGAAGAGTACGTCCTTCCTTCTGATTATTTTCTTTTTTTCTGTATCCCAAAACCTGTAGCCAAAGTCATGCTGCCCGTAGCTTATAAATGTGCACCTCCTGGACTTCGCATCCAACTTATTTCTGTACTCTGCATCAATGTGAATATATGAAGTGCGACCGAATACTTTGAGATGTACAAGGTTCACTTCTTTCCCAGTCCACGTTTCTTCTGGTAGCCCACCATCCGATGGTGCTGAGGGACTTCTATTGATGAGATATGCGGCAGTATTCACAGCATCTGCCCAAAAGGTCTTGGGCAACCCTGCATGTAACCTCATGCTCCTGGTGCGCTTAAGGATGGTCCTGTTAATGCGCTCAGCCACACCATTCTGCTGCGGTGTCCTGGAATCTTTTTTGATGTATGATTCCACTTGCTGCACAATACTCCTCAAACCTCTTATCACAATATTCTCTCCCATTATCAGATCTGAGACACTTTATTGTTTTACTTGTCTCGTTTTCTACCATAACTTTTCACTTCTTAAATACATCAAATACATCAGATTTATGCTTTAAGAAATAGACCCACAGTTTTCTACTAGCATCATCAATAAAATTAACAAAATAACGTGAGCCACCAAGAGATAATACCTGTGCCGGTCCCCACACATCAGTGTGTACAAACTCCAACAGATGCGTCTTTAGAGCGAGTCCCGTCTTCTTGAAGCTTACCCTCTTCTATTTGTCATACACGCAGTCCTCGTAGAATTCCAAGTCAATAGACTTCAGCCCTGGTAGCTTCCCTTTAGATAATATCACTTTCATCCATTTCTCACTCATATGTCCCAATCTCTGATGCCATAACTGCCCATTCACTCCAATTGATGCGACTGCGAGTGAACTATACGATCCTAAAGTCACGTATAAAGTACCTTCCTTTTTGCCTCGAGATATCACCAAGGCACCTTTTGTGATCTTCCCGGAATCACTGGTAAATGTCGTCACATAATCGGTATCGGCCAACTACCCCACTGAGATCAAGTTACGTTTCAAACTTGGTACATGTATGACATCCTTCAATTTCAAAGACGTTCCGTCTTTCTGATTTACATGAACGTCCCCCTTTCCAACAATACTGCACGGCTCATCATCACCCAGGTACTCTCCCAAAGTCACCTGACACATAATCAGGCAGAACTTCCTTACACGAAGTGGCATGAAACGAAGCACCCGAGTCTATAACCCAAGACTCATTCCTTACATCAAGAGACAAGATCAACGCCTCTGTGTCACTCTCCTCAGATAGATTCACTGAATCCTTCCCGCCTTGAGAGCTTCATTCTTGTTTCTTGAGCGCCCTGCAATCACGTTTCATGTCCCCTTCTTGCCGCAATGCCAACACTCGTCTTTGTCTTTCAGTCCCTTGGACTTCTTCCTCGACTTAGAATGCCCGTGTTTATTGCCTCCTTTGTTCAGCGATCTTCCTCTTCCTTCAACGTTTAGAGCATTCCCTGAGTCCCCTGGAACTCTTGATGCCTTCTAAATTCTTCGCTGAGAATTAGACCAGCCACATCATCAAATTTCAATTTTGTCGACCCTGAAGAATTGCTCACATCAATCACCAAACCATCCCAACTGTCTGGTAAACTGGATAAGATCAATAAAGCCCTGACCTCATCCTCAAAAACAATGCTAACAAATTTTAACTGGCTCGTGACTGTATTAAACTCATTTAAATGTTCAGCCACGCTCCCACCATCTGACATCTTCATATTGAATAGTTGTTTCATGAGATGAACCTTGTTGGATGCTGAGGGTTTTTCATATATGGTGGCTAGGGCTTCCATTAATTCTTTTGTAGTTTTCACCTTGGATATATTGAAGGCAACGCTCTTGGACAAAGAGAGTCAGATCGTTCCTAAAGCCTTCCTATCTAGTGAAAACCATTCATCATCTGTCATCTTTTCTGATTTCTTCTCTTTTCCTCCTAGAGGAATATAGAGGTCCTTCTGATACAGATAATCTTCCATCTGCATCTTCCAGAAGGCAAAGTTTGAACCATCAAACTTCTCAATTCTGGTTTTTCCCATCTTCCGTCATCGTTCCCAATAGAACTAAACTAATAGCTCTGATACCAGTTGTTGCGCAGCACGCCAACAATGCAGTGAGCCTAGATCCAATCTTAGGCCTCACCCACAAACGATAAACAAGAAGAAATATAAACTAGAAGTAGATCAAAGCAATCCAAAATAAACCATAAGACAAGATATACGTGGAAAAACCCCAAACTAGGGTAAAAAACCACGGATGCAAACTTCCACTATGAAGAACAAAGATTACAAGGTAATATACTAACCTCTCCCTTGGAAGAACATAGAAAACCCTTTGCCCACACCTTAGAATTATTTTCCCAATATTCCAATCTTAACCCTAGAATATCCCTAGGGACCCCAATTTATAGTTTTGGCAACTTCCCTTTCCGCATCCCAGTTGCGAAAGGACTTGCGACACGAAATCCACGAAACTCCTTTCCGCATCCCAGTTGCGAAAGGACTTGCGACACGAAATCTGCGAAACTCCTTTCCTCATCCCAGTTACGAAAGGACTTGTGACACAAGATCCGCGCATGTGGCTCCACTTCTCAACACTTTTGTACCGATCAAATATACTTGTCTGAAAGGTGAGAATCTCATCTTGATTTCTCCCAAATTTCATCCCCATATGACCTTCATTAGGGTCCCAAAGGTGTGGTCCAAGTGAGGTGAACAGGCTGGATTTTCTGCACTGTTCCAGCAACATTCCACCCTGGATAGGTTGGAATTTTGAAATTTATTAAAATACTTTTGGGTGTCTAAAAATTATGAAAATTTATAGGGAAGTTGAATACTCATGTTAGACCCACCTACAAAATTTTGGGGCCAATGGACACCTGTACACATCATGGTGGTGGCTGGACCGGCCCATTACAATATGGTGTCCAGATCAGTCCGATTTTTAGGATAGATTGATTTCTTTAAATAAATTAAAATATTTTTAGATGTCCAAAAATTTTGAAATTTTGTAGAGTTGTGGTCCACTCATGGTAGGACCTACCTACTAACTTTCAGGGCCAATGGATCCTTGTGTACATCGTGGCGAGGGCTAGACTGGCCCACCACGTTGGGACATCCAGGTCTATCCGATTTTTTGGACAGACTGTTTTGTTTAAATTAATTAAAATAATTAGGAATAGTCAAAAATTCTGAAATTTTGTGGGGGTATGGCCCATATATGGAAGTATCATTCTGTAAAATTCAGCCCCAACTGACCCCATTTGGGCATCCAAAAGAATGGGCCAAGATGGTTGGACTACCAAATTTTTCTGTTGTGCAGTCCAGCAATATGTTTTGATAAAAACCATAATTCAAAAATGTTTCCTCTGATGGTGGGCCACATTTTTGGGTTTCCTCTTATTGTATACATGATGAGAGACCTTGGCCCTCAATTTCCAGAGTTTTTGAGGCCCTAGACCCACTCTAATGGAGTGCCCAAATTTAGGACAGCAACATGCATTGCAGAAATTTCCTATACATTATTGTCCCCTTTGTTATTTCAGAACTTTTGGGCCCCAGCCCATTGGGCTTTGTGTATGATTAGTTGGGGACCCATCCCTGATGTTCTAGGGTCCATTGGGGCCATGATTATGGGGCCGACCATATTGAGAAATTGGGCATTTATTGCTCCCTTATATTTTAGAATACTCTTGGGCCATTTTCTTTTACCATACTATTGTGTTGGACTAATGGGTCAGGTTACACAAGTAGATGGGCCTTTGGTTGCCCACCAAATCAACTTTATACTTGGGTCGGGTTGTAGGCCCAACCTTACTTGACTAAGACCATGACATTTGCTTATGTGGTTTGAGCAATGGGATGCCCATTAGGCCACCACAATATATGGGATTAGTGGCGTTTATGTTGGGCCCTAACCCTTCCCCTATGGCTATGTGTGTTTTCCTTGGACCCATGTTTTGGATAGGCCCAACATGAGTGTATGTGGTATGTTTATGGCTGCCCATTTCTTATTTCTAATGTTGTATGGGCCTTGGGCCTTGATCCATGATCAATTAGAGATGGGTTACCTCTTGACGACCAATTGTGATTGGATGTCCACATTGGTGGCCCTAAGGTAGGCCCGTGGGCTTCTATGGGTGGTTAAAGGCCCACCATAGACCCTTACTAGGCCAGTCTCATCTATTTAGGCCCATATCATAGTTCTTCTTAGTCTCGTGGGCTACCCCAGGTAAATGGGCCCCCTCTAGAGGTTATATTCTTTATGAGGAAATTGGTTAAGTACCTAGACCTTTCATGATTAGGTAGAAAGTTCATCTTCACCTCATTGGCATCCCTATTCATCTTCATGGCCCACTCCTATACACATCATATGCATGGTTGGTTGAGGTATGATTGGCTATGGTTGTGTCAATGTGTAGGGTATGTTAATATCTCCCCGAGGGGTGGAGTTTTCCCCTCTAGAGCATGATGGATGCTTGAGATTTACACATGAGTGATTGTGTCATTCATGCATCTGGTATTTGCATAGCATGTGAGTATCTGCCCTTGCTTCATCAGGGCCTTGCCTCCATAGGAATATTCATGGATTGTCGTATGCCTGGACATCAGAAATACTAGTTGAGCATACCGGGTGCATAGGATGCCCATGGGTGAAATTCCCAAAACTTCCATGGTACCAAGGATCTGCTCCAACGCCGTGACCGGGTGGAATATATGAGCGCACGAGGGCCTTATACCATTAGGCCTCGACTCCCACTGTCGTGTAGTCGGTTGGATAGGGGCGTGGCCTTACCTACCTGGTGTGTAGGGGGCATTGTTAGGCTGAGTCTGACCAGCTCGTAAATGGGTCCGCTACCGTCAGGCCTTGCTGGTGATTAGTTGTCCACAGGCGGGTAATGAGGTCTCTTACGCTCGTTTGACTGTGCGGGGTCTGTAGAGCGGCAGTCATTCAGCAGTGTAATGGACCCCGGTGATTTCCTTATGATTGAAAATGTACTTGACTTGTGGTTTGGATATGAGAACTGGCATTACTTGCATCACATTAGCATTAGTTGTGTAAGCCCCTTCACACACTGCCTTGGTATGGCATCTAGTACTCATCGCATTGTATTCATGATAAGCCTTAGTAAGGCCGGTTATATCTCATTGAGCATGTTTCCCTTTTTGCACCTCCTACTATTCTTCTGTGCACCATTGTTACACACTTACACCACCCTCTAAGATTCTATAAGCTTATGCACGATTGATGTGTGCAGGAGTCTCTAAGCAGGCGATGTAGCAGAAGAGCGTGGAGTAGAGCTGAGAATTTGAGGACTCCAGTGTTGCCGACCTTTCTCTCCTTTCTTTTGTCTCATGTATGTCCTTTTGGACCTTATGGATGATTGTAAAAGTTTAAATTTATAGTGGATTTTGCGATGTGTGCCTTCGTTATTCTCAGATGTACTTGTTATAATCTTGGATATGCTCGTATTTGAATGATTATACTGTTATGGAAATCCTCCTTGTAGGATCCCAGGATCGAAACCTGTCTCAGGACCTGAGAATGGGGTGCTACGGAGGCTGTTGCGGCCAGAACAGGCCATCGGGTTCCTTGTGAGTCCGGTTACCGAGTCTCGGGCATAACACCTTGGTTCTCGATTCTATCACAGGCATATCCTAATGAGAGCATGCAAACATGTTAGCATGCTCTCTCAAGAGATCTGTCATTTCAGCTCGAAGTTGGGACCCGAACAATGACCCAATTGGTACCATCCTTTTAGGGTCTTCCTCAAAGAGTTGTACAAGGACCAGGTCTTCCACGGGCATTCCTCTTTCTATACTTTCCTTCATAGGATTTAGGGAGGTGATCTGCATTGCCTATTGTTATCGTACTCTTTCTCGAAGAGTTATCGAGTAACATTGTCGGGCTTCGTGTTGGTTACCACTGACTCTGTCGACCCATGCTCAGTCGAAAACTTCATGGATAGGTGTTAAATGGAGACTATATGTAACGCCCTGAAAATCAGGGGTCGAGCAGTAGCTTAGCTCCCGAGTTCAAACGCATCACTTATGCAACATAGATAATGATGATTAAATGTTGTCCGATTTAGTGCATTTAAACATGAATGGGATTATACTAAATCAACGTATCATACTCGCGAGATAATTAAATTAAGCAAGCGAAAGACTGTGATAGATATATAAAGCATATAAGTGGTTGTAAGTCCCCAGAGTATGAACGTGTTACCAAGTTAAATAATTACATGTATAACTTCAAAATATACAAAATGATAAAGTGTAATGTCATCTAATCCATATCCCTGTAGCCCTGGTGACACAACTCCAGATCTACATAGACCCGCCAGAGAGTTGCAGATAGGAGAACTTCTCCTCGTCGTCATAAAAGGCAGGCTCCGTCTCGTAAGCCTCGCCGTCATTTGAAACTACAACAGTCTGGTTGGTGTTTTAAAACACCATCCCAAAGTAGGAGTGAGTGATCAACTCAGTAGAGCTATAAGGCAAAGGTTAACATGTTATCAATTTAGTCAAGCAGTAATGATAAAGCAGTATGACAATCATGTCCTAAGTACTCTTGTTAATGAAAGAATGGTATGCGACAATGATATATGCCCTCGCCTGCACTCCCTCAGCGACATCATCTCACGATCGCGCATGCAATACTCCCGGTAAACGTGCACTTCCTCGCTAAAGCACATGCAATGCGGTACATGATCGTGTTAGTCAAGTTCTTATTTAGGCTTATTCATACAAAAGATTTGGGAAGCTAAGGTACCTCCCTTTATATCATTTACCCAAACAATGATCCATCTAGGGTCGTTAATCCTAGCTTGTCATATACGATAGGCAAGTTCAGGTCGCTACGGAGAGGCTCGTCACCTCAACGTAGGCCTATTTTATACTCGAGGTCACTACGAAAAGGCACATCACCTTAGCGTAGTCCCAGTGTATACTTGAGGTTACTCCACCGACGCCCTACCAACTGGCAGTCTATTTTCGAAAGCTCGTCACCAACCCGACTGGGGACCACAGCCAGGCTACGTTGGGGTAGGCCGACAGCTCGAATACAGTGTCCCATACTACCGTATTCAGCTCACGAGTTTGGGTTGCTCAATGGACACTACGGGAAGGCTCGTCACCCCAGCGTAGGCCGACAGCTTCAACCACGGTGTCCCATACCACCATGCCCAGCTGATAAGTCTTAGCGGATCGTGGTACCAAGATTAAACGGGCTTTGTATTGGTAAGTTGGTACCTTAGATTCAAGCAGTAGTGTTCATACATGGTAAACACACAATAGGTCAATCGGGTTACTTGACAAGTTCGATTGGTACGAGCGTACGCTGAATTAGTCGACATGGTACCCCTGTCGATAATCATCGTACGACTCAGATTCATCAAACTTATCCAATGTGGTGAGACTAGTTCGGCCACTCATTCGGAAATCATTACTGATTGCCTGGACTACGCAATAGTCTCAATCATACTTAAACACTTTAGTCATTCATATGTGATAGTCAAAATAGCATGTGACAAACAATTCAAATATAAATCTCATTTGAGCATTTTGACAAACACATAGCACACATGTTATCATACGTAGCATTTCATCCATAAAGCACATAATAGTAAGATAGGTTACATGAAGGAAACTATAACTAAAGATATGGTAATTGAGAATCCTATCTCAATACCCTCCTTAAACATATTTCAGCCAACATTTTCTCATTCAGGCATTTTATCAAACACTTAAGACTACACATGGCAACATACATGTAATAAATTAGTTATAACATATATTTTGACAAGTCCTTTTACACGGAGTTGTCACACATACAACAACCATATATTTACAATTTATAATCATGGCAAGCACAAATCATAATTCCATATTCATACAAACATTTCAACAAACACATGGAATGCATTAGTTTCAACATAGTTTATATATATGTATAAAATACGGAAAACATCGCATCTAAGCACATGTGACGGCAATCAAGTCAGTCATAAATCATTAACTGACATTGAAAGCCTTGAAAACTACAACATAAACGTTTATAGTCCGCACCTTTCGCCAGTAAACTCGTATCGAACTCAGTTCGAACACAACGCCTTTGTCTACGGCACAAAGGCAAAGGCTACCTATAGCATGAAATAGGTTAACTATTTCACCGATCTACCTATTTGGATTGCTAAAACAAATTAGGGTTAGGATTTCTTACCCAAGAACGGAGTCGAAATTGCCGGTATAGCGACACGGGTAGGATGATTCGGCACGTGAAACGTCGGGAACAAATCCCAGCAACTATCTCTCACTCTCTCTCTCTCTCTTCACCTCACCTCTTTTCTCTCTTCTCTCTCCTAGGGTTTAGGAATTTCGTAAGGAATGAGAGAGGGGTGGGTAAAGGCCCTTATATAGGTCCAGAACTGATGCCAATGGCCCCAGGGCCACGGTATACTTAGGATATAGCCAAAAGGTGGCTGTTTCGGGCCAACGGAGTTCATCTGGAGGCCCATTTTTTGCATACGGTTCAGGGGAAGTTCCCTGACAATGGATCTATGTTAGGTTAAGTTTTCGGTCCAATCAGATTTACGGATCGACCGCAGAGGACCAGTTTCAGTTCAACGGTCATTGTTACTCGATCAGGGCCACAAGTACATTGACATGTGTTGAAAATTTTTCCTGATCCAAGGGTGCAGTTAGGTCAGAATTTGATGGTCTGAAACCTTAAATTTGTCCTGCAAGTGAATGGCCCAATTCACTTAAATCTGAGTTCATTTTCTAAAGATATTCGCGTTTCTCACACACTTCTCGCCGGGCTCAAGTTGTGAATTTTTTAATACTATTTGGACTTGATTTTTGAGATAGTTGTCAAGCCCAGTAAGGCAGTCATAACCATATAGTTTCGCGATAATCGGACTATACGGAGTTCCAATGTGCTCCCGAGAGCAACCGGGTTTTGAGATTGATCCTAGGTTTTTAGGTAAAGTAGAGTTAGCGATTCTACTAGTTTTGGGTCTTGTAGTTCGTATAGAAAGTAGTTCGAGCTAATTCCACTGATCATTTAGTTTAGTACTTAATTAATTTTCGTCTAATTTCTAAAGGATTCGGTCCTTAGTGATTTCTGCCTAAGGTGATACTCGGGTCTTTGTATGGATTTTTCCGGGACATTACACTATAGCCCGCATGGCATCCATAGATGGTTTGCCCAAGATTGCATTGTACATGAAGGGTGTTCCACCATGAGGAAGTTTGTTATGGTAGTGACCTAGATGGAGCCCTCTCCTATCATCATTGGAAGTAAGATGCTCCATTCCGAGGTCACACTCTCTCCTATGAAATAGAGCAGAGGAGCTCACATGATCGTAATCTCAACCTTCCTATCCCCATCTTGTCAAAAGAAATCGCAAACAAAATATCTGTCGAGCTCCCTATGTCAACCAACATCCATGGTGACTACCAGCGCGTCATCGTGGATTTTGGATCCCCTTTACATTCTCGTTAGTGAAGGAAATCGTGCACGATTCTATCATGGGATCTTTCCTTGGACGATTGGCAAGGTTCACCTGATGGACCTTGTAGGTGAGCCTTACACTCCGAGCATGAGCTCGACGCGTTCAATTTGAGTCACCTCAACTGATGGGTCCTTTGAAAATGATATAAATTTTCCTAACTGGTTTATTTTCATTGTGCTCCTCTTGTTGTTCTAATTACCAAGGAGTTGGTTGGTCTTCCATGTGCCTAAAGACGAACTTGCGTATGTAGCCCTCTTAACAAGGGACTCAATCTCCTCCTTGATATCGAAGTAATCAGTCATGTTGTGGTCATTATCTCGATGAAAGTGACAGTATTTTGACATGTCCCTTTTCTCTGGATTGGCCCTCATCTTGTTTGGCCACTTCAAAATTCTCTCCTCTTTGACCTCCATGAGTACCTTCTCTGGCGTGGTGTTTAATGGAGCATACCGGCTCTCTGGAACTCAAGGAGCCCGAGGAATGTCACCCTAGTCGTCATCTCTCTTTCTTTTAGGATTGGCACAGGGTCCCTCCTTGACCTCTTTTCTCTTTCTGTCTTTTGTTGAGCTGCTCTCACCCTTGTAATCCTTGTGGGCATCGAAAAGTTCCTCAACATTGGTGTATTTCTGGGCTCGGTTCATAAGGTTGGACATTGTCTTCGAGGGTTCATACCGAGCGAGAAGAGGAACCTCCCACATATAAGCTTAGCCATCATAGCCATGAGGGCCACCTCATTGGAGTGGTCCTCAACCTAGACGGCCTCGGTGTTGAATTAGACGATGTAATCCTTCAACGACTCATCGTCCTTCTAAGTTACTATAACAAGGTGAGTTGTTGGCTTGCAAATATCTTTGCCTCCAATAAACTGGATGGCAAAGGCCTTGATGATCTGGGCGAAAGAGCTGATGAACTTTAGCTCCAATTTTTGTACCACTTCTGAGTTGACCAGTGAGTGTCAGGGAAAATGTCTTGCACATCACGAGTCCAGAAGCGCCATGAAGCTCCATCCACGCTCTAAATAACTCTAAGTGCTCAGTGAGGTCGCAAACCCGAATAGGGTTGAATTTTGGACATCCTGAATCTTGGTGATAGTTGCACGTACATGATGTCATCAATGAATAACGGCTCGGTTTGCTCAAGGATGGCGTCAACAGATATCAAGGCCTTTGCTCGATATGCTTGTTGAATATCACTTGAGTTAGTCTTGAATCTCTTTGATTTCCGCCCCCTAGGGGACCTCACTATCTGGAGCTTTCCCCCAAGCCTATTGCTTCTCTTCAAGGGTGTGGCGTAGGTTCGGCAAGCTCTATAGTCGCTTGCATCTACACTACGGTGGTGAGGCTTCCTTTAGCTTGTATTTGCCCTTAATGCTACTCGGGGCGCGATTGCACTGGGCGAGACTGCTCAGTCACCGCCTCTACCACTTCATTTTGGTTGGCCAAGGATGCTTACTATTTCTCTGGAAACCTCATGATGCGATCTACTTTATCAGGCAGGGTGGCAACCTGCTTCTCGATGGAAACGAGTCGGCTTCCCCGATTTCATGATTTCTTTACTACAGCTTGCGAGGGCAGCTGGTAATGGGGAGGTGACCATAAAGCCTAATCCTCGGGAAAAAAAAAAAAAAGAAAAGAAAAAGAATAACCCTAAGAAAAATCTAGTCAACCCACCAAGTTGACTCGTCGAGTCAAATCGCTAAGTCAAATCACCTAATCAACTCAATGCCCAAAACCAACACTAACCCAAGACCCAAGGCTAACCAAAAGCCCATTTGAAATCTTGGAGGTATAGCAAGTGGCACTAAAGGAGGTATAGCCCTCCACACACTTGAGGGAGCTCCCCTGCCAAAGCATGGAGCTCTGTGTGGCATGCGCAACACCCAATGTGCTACCTGCCATGTGGTAGGACCCCTATTTCGGCAGGGAGTGCAATTTGTGTGCCCCTCTCCCTTTTACGACCCTCAAACATGTGCAAGGTTGGGATGACTTCGGTGCCCCTCCTTCTCCAAATTTATGACCAATGCCATCCAATCCACCCATTTAGATATTGACACATGCCAATATCGAATCCAAGCCATCTAAGGCCTTTTCACCCTTGGACTTCACTAAAATTACAAGAAATTTGGCCAAGAAGCCTATAAATAGCCCCCACCCCTCCTCACTTAAGATCATCCTCTCCTTCCCATGTCACCTCATCAATACACCTAATCATCCAAGAAAACCCATAACACACCTCAAACCTCTCACTCTTTAGCTTAGTCATCCCATCCCTCCACCAAGGAGAGGAGAGAGTAACAGGAAGGAGTCCAGCCCAGGTCAACTTAGTCTAGCCTAATCCCTACCCTCCTAAGCCACTTAGGCCCTGATACTAACCATGCAACCCAATCCTTAAGACACAACCGTCCATCCAGTTGTCCAACTTTCAATCAGCTTCATTCATTTCACATAAGTATCGTTCAACACTTATTCCCTTCTCAACCCCCTTGCTCACTCCATTCATAGCATTGCGCACCCAATCTATTCAAACGTATGCTCTGTGGCTTATCGACATAGCCGGATCTTTCCCATCAGAAACTTGGATTAATCGATTAACTACTTCGTAAGTGGACAATCAAGGCGGATTTATCCAGCCAAAACTACAGCTTGTCGTAGGTGTTGCATTTAACACAGCATTGCACACACATTGCATCATTAGCCCGCAAGAACGAAGTGTTAATCCTCAACACTTTTCTTGATCTTATGAAGTAGAGACCTTACATTTATATGGACAGAGGGATACCTAACACCTTCCCTCTCTATAATCACGGTCCCTCACTTGAAAATTCTAGTCATATTTCAAGGAGTCATCTTAGGGCAGAGAAACCCCGGATTCTCTATCCTAACATTTCTACAGGGTCTAACCGACTATGGAATTGGATATGTGGCTAGAGGCTACTCTAGTCAAACATAACCCATTTCATTTTATTTATAACCCCAACCAAATAGCGAATGCCACGTGAGCGCAATCCACCCACCCAGATCCAGTGCCCACACCAAGCTACCCTTTAGGCCCTAAAAAGCCCAAAGGGTAAGCCTAAGAAGGCCATTAATGAGACCCGAAAATGATAAAGACCTTAAAATGATAAAGCGGATGGATCGAATGGACCATGGCTTGTTCGACCTGGTCCTAACCACTCGCCAAAAGGTACTAGTAAGTCAAAAATCACTTAAAACACATTTCCTCGACTCTAAAAGTACTAACAACTCATAAAAACACAGCCAAAAAGATCCCCAATGCCTCTAAAAAATAACCACTGGATTAGATCGATTAATGCTGGAACAGGAAAATGGTAGAACTGGGTCATTGCTCTTGCTGCAGTGGTAGACTCTCAGGAGTTTCAACACCTGATCAAGGGTTCGAGCACCCATAGGTGGTGAAATCCCACTAAGGCGTGAGTGTGTGGTGGTGTGTGTGCGTGTGTTAAAAAAAAAAAAAAAAAAAAAAAAAAAAAAAAAAAAAAAAAACAAATGGTAGGACCAAGATGAATGCCATAACTCCAGAGAATATAAAGGCACCGGATGCATAAAGGCCTGTCACGAAAATGGTTCTTTCAAAAAAAAAAAAAAAAAAAAAGAAAACCCTTAATGGGCCATCAACAGAAAGTATCTTCAAATTGTGGCACCTTTTGTAAATACCGATCTAATAGAATCACGTTTAAAATAAAGCAATGGGCCAAAAAACAGTCCATGAAGAGTCGTTATTCGGCCTATTCGCCCTATACGAAGGCCACAACAGCAAGCCATAAGAAGGAGAACAAGGGACCATGTGAAAGCAGAGCCATTGCGAGGAAATCCTCCAAAGCCGGTTGCAACTCATCCTGAGCCTGGTCAAGTCTTGTAGCACACTAACACTCCTTAAAGCCCGACATGTAATAGTCATGCTAACTCCCAGTTGTCCCAGAAGAAGCCTAGTTACACTGTCACCCTGCCTGACTAATCATTCAAAGTTGAAGTAGATAATGAAGTAAAAGAGTAGGCTTGGAATCAGGACAATCGGCTATCCCTTTTAATTGAAAATAGTGTTTGATTTTTCTTTTTTCTTTCTCACATCTTGAATCAGACGTACTCCGTACATTATGAAATTATCTACACATGCACATTTTCATTTTTACTTTATGTTTCTTCTTTTATCTTTCTTTACTTTGCCTACATGTGGTCCTGCTACCCTACGCAAAATGGCGTAACATAATAATACTAAAGTTTATTTGAATTCTTTAAAAATTGTAAAATCCCATAAAATAAAAACCGTGCATTACACAGGTGGAAAATGGTGTCTAATTCTTTTCTTTTTTTAATAACCGAGATCCTTATCCAGAATTTATTATGGAAGTCAATCATAGAAGTCATGTGGGTCAGAAATTTTGGTATTATCCCACTCCACAAACAATTCTACAGCTTCTAGTTTACTGTAAATTTTGAAATATATTTAATACACTCGATAACATTACCTAACAAATGCAATTCTTAATAGTAACCATCATCCTGACAAAAACTAAAACAAAATGCAAACAAACAGTAAAAGAATCACAGCAACATTTCTCGCTGAGTGCGTATCGTTCACACGCACGATGGCATTCACAATTATATATTACCAGTATTTTTAAAATTAGAGTCAATGCCTACAAACCTTTTAAATGAAACATGGGGCACCCAATCATCAACTGGGACGGTTCATTCAATGGCGCCATTGGGAGAAAGCTATGCTGTAAAAAATCACCCCTATCGAATGATCTTAACCATACAAAATGTGACCAATTTATTACAACCGTCTATTTTTTTTCGAGCCATAGTTTACATGGTTAGAATCATCTAACAGAAACAAAACAAACGAGGATCTAACGGATAAATGGTTGAAGATGATGATCGGACTTATTTATTTATCGACTCTTTAAATTATAATTATCAAATATCGAAGTGCGTTAGGTCGATCCTTCAGGTCCACCTGGCCAGATGAACGTTGAGTCTGAGTTTTTTGAATTTTTGAACTATCGAGTTAAATATTAAAAACATCTAATTATGTTGTTTCAAGAAACAAGTGACCATGAAATCAAATATTAAAACCAGTCCACCATTGTGATTTTGAAAGTGGATTATGTTGCATGTAGTAGGGCACCAAATGTACACCATCCAAGGCTAATGAAAAACCACCATATGCACCTATCATCCTAGAAATGCATGATGAAGATGTATAGACTAGAGTTGTACACGAGTTGAAACGAGTCGAGCTTGGCACAACTTGACTCGGCTCAGCCACTAGCTGACCCCAGATCGAACTTGACTCGACCCGGTCCTCAAGCTTGACTGACCAGCTCGGCTCAGTTCAGTCAGCAGCTTGGGCTAGTTCGATCTGAGTTTGAATCAGTGCGGCATTTTCTTAAACACATGGGAGTGCACCTTCAATTTCTCACAGTATGCAAAACAACAACAACAATTTACAAGTATTTCATCAAACACTCAATAGGCAGCATCAAAATCAAGATTCAAAGGTAGTTTTGTCATGTAATGTTTTTCTTTTGGTAGTGATTTGTTTCATATCCATACCTTCCTTGCACCAGTCGATCCCACACAGAGAATGTATGCACTCAAAACATCACTTTGTTCGGTCATTTCATCAAACACTTGGTGAGCAACATCAATAACAAAATAACCAAATCATCGAACCGGTTCTGTCAATCCAAGTTCGATTCGAGTTGAGGTTCGATCTGTGTAGATTCGAGCTCAGCCAAGCTTGAACTCGGCTCAAAAAAATTTTAAGCTCCAAAAATCAACTTGGCTCAGCTTTAACTCGGTTTTGAACCAAGTCGAATTGAGCTTTTTCGAGTCGAGTTAAGCGAGTTAACCAAACTAACTCGGTCCGTGTACAGCTCTAGTAAAGACTCACTGCATGAAATGATGATTTTGACCCTTTTAAGTGTGCCTATACATGCACAGATGCCACTTTCGATTGGAGGTGGATAGAGTGCGTCCACTGCCTGTAGGAGGTAATTTGCTTCCATAATTTTGGGACGTGACTCATCCATGGTTGATTTCACAATGTATTCGGTTTAAACTAAGTTAAATGTATACATGTGTGCAACATCTAAGTGCTTGCATTTCAAGCAATTTGCAGGAGTGTCAGTGACTCTTAAAGCTCAAAAGCAAGTTTGAGATTTTTACCATGACCAACCGGATGGTGAGAGACACGTGCACCCGTCTCTCAGGGACGCGGACGGGTTACTGCCCCCACTGGGACCTCCCAAGAGATGGGAGCGGATTAGGTGAGACACCGGATCGACCGAGGTTGGTGGTACCCTTGACTGTGGGGCTCACAGTGATACATGTGCCTTAAATCTACACTGTCATTTCTGGGCATGATTCTAAAAATAAAGCAGATCTAAATCTTATGTGGACCGTAGCACAGGAAAAAGTAGTGATTGAATCCCATCATTAAAAACTTTAAGGGGGCAGCTGGAATGTTTATTTGCCATCTTACCTATTGATAAGGCCAAAAAGATTTGAATGAAAAGACTACACAAATATCAGATTGAACCAAAACTTTTGTGAACCATGAGAAGTTTTACTAGTGATTACCACTGTTCCCAGTATGGTCCACCTGAGATTTGGATCTGCTTATTTTATGAATCATGTCCTAAAATGAGTTTTCAATATCGATGGACGGCGTGGATGTAGTTACATACATCACAGTGTGCCCCACAGTCGGGTCCCACTCACCTCGTGGAGGGGTTCTCACCTAATCCTCTCCCGCAAGAGATTACGGTCCTGTATCCTGTCAGGGGCTCTACAGGGGCCCTATGAAGCCTACCACGATACATGTGTCGTTACCGTGCCATACATCCATTTTGACAGGTCATTTAGGGCATGAACCTAAAAACAAAGCAGATTGTAAGCTCATAGGACCATACTATAGGAAGTAGTGGGTCCATTTTTAAGGCATGAGGCTAAAAACAAAACTAATATTTATGTTTCCTTCATTTAAGTTAGTAGGACCACTTTAGGGCACGAGCCTAAAAACAAAGCTAATATTTACGTTTCCTTCATTTAAGTTTAGCAAATGACCATTACGGTAGAACATAGGAAGGTTTTAACCAGGGGTGTCATTGTCACCACTACTTTATGTAGTAAGGTCCACTTCGCCTTCGATCAACCTCTTTCTTTGTATATTGCCCTAAAATTACTTATAAAAATAGATGAATGGCGTAAAACATATAGATCACCGTGGCTCACAGGGATCCTATCAGGACCGTTCGTCTCCGGCTAGTGCAGTACCCATTCGGCGACCGACTCTCGTTGCAAACCAATGGCAAACAGAAAGCGGATTGCACGGACTCACCGTGGGTATGGGTTTTATCCATGCTGTCCATCGTTTTCCCAGGTCATCTTATGGAATGAACGAAAAAACGACGCAGATCCAAGTTTTGATCAAGCTGAAATTTTTATTTTCCCTTCATGGAGTTCTATATCACCTTATGAACGGATGACAAATAAGCATCATGGTAGGCCTAGGAAGGTTTCAACGGTGGCCGTCATTATCACCGCTGATTCTTATGGTGTGGTCCACTTGAGCCTTGGATCTGTTTCATTTTTATATTAATATCTTAAAATGATCTGGCAAAATAGATGGATGGCGTGGATAAAACACACACATTACGGTTGGCCCCACATAGCTTCTGCCTGGACCGAATCCGTCCAGCAGGGGCTGGGCGCAATCCAGTCCGGGCAAACCGTCTTTAAAAATAAAATAAAATAAAATAAAGGAGAAAGGGCAATGGCACGTGCTGAAGCTTATCACTCTTTTTCACGTGGGACAACTCGGTCACCACACAAAAAGCCCGGCTCCCAGTCGATAAAACAATGAGAATATGCCCACATTATTATTGCCCCTGGACAACTTGATATTTACCAAAATGCCACTTTCCCTCTCGAGTGACATATGCATGATGTAACGTTCCCGACCGTTTCAATAAAAGAGAGGTGTTTATTTTTGAACAAAGGTTTTCTACATGAGAAAATACATCCCGATGTATCTTATTTCTCTGGCCATTGGATTTGGTTTTTTTAATGATCCAAACGGTCCGTGATAATGGTCCACTTGGATTTGAGATGTCCCACAAACCTCTCAGATTGAATATTTCGACCCTCCGATTGTACAAATATTGTGTCAACCGTCCATGTCCAAAGGAAAAGAGCCAAATTATTGAAGGTTTAAGATAATACAGTGAAGTGCTTTTATTTGTTGCCTATCCACCGTACAAAGTGATCATCATCATTTAAACGGTTCAGATGATTTGATAATGAACCGGATTCAAAGGCAAGCCTCTATTAATAAATCCATAGAGAGGTAATCTTAACCCGAGGCTCCCAAAGTTAACGGAGGTTTTAACTTCTAACGACTGGGGTCCATGGTTCGTTAATCCAGAACATTGGTCTTCACCGTCCCATTTAAGACCGGCCATGGCAACAAATATCCCAGAGTGCCAGACCTAGCTGTAAATATTAAGACATGTTTCACTTAAATATAAATTGTTACTGTGTTTCTTTCCTCAACCGACTATTTGTAGGTAAATAAATCAAAAGATGAATTTTATGGCAGGGCCATCCAAAACTTTCTTGACCCTGTTGTAGTTTGATTTCAAATTTGGTCATATGATTAGTGTGGTAATGCTAGAATTGAATTTGAGGCTCAATTCAAACCGAAGAGCTATGACCTCAAGCACCACGATAGGCAGATACATAATATATGATTGAGATCAAATGAGATCGGTTGCCTATTTAGCCACTCACTCAATATATAAATAGGATCAGGCGATATCCAGATGGTAGGGTTCGTCCTCTCACAATGATTTATACATTTGCCTTTTTATACGAAATGACTTTTCAATACGGATAAAAGAAAACATGAAAAGAAACCTTGTAGTCGGTCGCAAAAATCATCTACAAAAAAACTATCCCGGATGGAGAACCAAATTGAGCGTATGAGCGTGTTACAAACCATTCATCGGAAGTGGTCAGTTGTACGTGTCATTCTGTTTGCATGTATTTAGGCATGGTTTTAAGCATGTTTGTAAGTGAGGTCAGTAGTTAGTTGTATTAGTTACTTATTTCATGCATGAGTCTTAGGTAGTTTCCTTGTTTTAAGTCCTAGTTTTAGGGAAGACATCCCCACATCCGTGTAGTGGGAAAAGTTGGGTGTATAGTGGGAAAAGTTGGGTGTAATTGAATCGGTTGTAACTAGAGTCTACAAAAACGGAAAAGGAATGAATGAAGGACATGACGTTTATCTCCAAACAGCTGTCTGCAACAGAGATTGGATCACTTTAACAATCCTATAGTTTTTTCTCTCACCATTGGTCAACCAAAGAAGACACCTAAATCCATTCCGCCTTCACCTCGTCCCTTTACTCGATCCCACGTCCACTGTCAAAACTCATGTCGTAACATTATGGAATCAGAGATGGGGCCAATGAAGCGTCGAATGGAAAGTGTATAGAAGGAGGTCAGCACACTTGCTGCCGGCCAAGAGAAGATCATCGAAAAGATGACGATCTCTTCACAACTTGGTCGTCGAGGTGGGAACCCCAAGCCAATCCGCGAGAATGGGGAGAAGCTTCTCAACCTTGCAACAATGGGGGGGCCCACAACAGCTCAACTAGTACGAGAACCTCCATTAATTCCGGTGCTCCAAATCTAGTCAAGCTCGACTTTCCGCGATTCAACGACAGTGAAGATCCCACAACTTGGATCTGTCGAGTGGAGCATTTTTTGAATTCCAACGCACCTTAGAGGAAGAAAAGGTGGCACTTGCTTCCTTCCACATCGAAGGGGATGCACAAATGTGGCTGTAACTTCACAAGCAAACTCATGGGGCCATGAATTGGGAGGAGTTCAAATAAGGAGTACATGCAAGGTACGGTCCTACAAAATTTCAAGATTTCTTTGCTGACTTGATTAAATTGAAGCAGTTTGGGAGTGCCAAAGAGTACCCGACACAGTTTGAACGCCTCCTCTCACGAGCGGGTCAAGTCACCCCAATACAACAGGTTAGTTGCTTCATCAGTGGGCTCTATGACAACTTGCAAGCCGATGTGAGGGCGGGAAATCCTGCCACGCTGGAAGCAACGATTGGCCTTGCTCGCTTGTTTGAAGCCTGAAATCAGGCCATCCGCCGACCACCGGTGCTCGAAAATTCTAAATTCAAACAAGCCCTAGCTCCAACACGCACCCCCACAGGCTTCTCCAGTCAAGCGCATGACACAGGAAGAAGTCAAAGAAAGGAGAGATAAGGGTCTTTGCTTCCGCTGCAATGAAAAATACTCCCCTGGCCATCAATGCAGATGCCTATTCGTCATTGAAGCTTGCTAGCCCGAGGAGGATGAAAACGATGGAGGAGAAGGGTCACAAGAGGTCGAAGGAGCTAATGAGAGCACGCCCAAGATCTCTTTCAATGCAATTTCTAGAGCTCATACTCCCCAAACTATGAGATTGAAAAGTACGTTGTTTTTAACACCAGTAAAGATTTTGGTGGATTCAGGGAGCACACACAATTTTATTAGTAACTCTCTGGCTGCTAAAGTTGGGCTCCAAGCGTTGGAAGGGAGGCCATTTGAGGTGGCCGTAGCAAGTGGGGAACGGTTGATCAGCCCAGGCCGGTGCAACTAGGTCCCACTCCATATCCAAGGTACCCCACTTTTATTAGACTTCTACTTGTTACCCTTGGATGGATATGAGATTGTCTTGGGTACCCAATGGCTCAGGACTTTGGGTCCCATAATCTGGGATTTTACCAACCTTCAAATGTGTTTCACAGTTTTGGGAAAAGAAATCTCATTGCAGGGTTTAGCATCTCCACGAGACAAGCTCATAGAAAACTTTTGCCTGGAAAGAGTATTAACGCAGGGGCGTCGAAGAGTGGTCTTACTGCTTAATGCAATAGCTACTCCACAAGCCAAGGCAATCGACAGCACCCTCCTTGCAATATTGGATGATTATGCAGATGTCTTCTCTGAACCAGTCGGTCTCCCACCACCACGCCAGCATGATCATCACATCTCACTCCTTACTGGGGCCGAACATGTCAAGTACGCCCATATCGGTACCCTCATTTTCACAAGACAGAGATTGAAAAATTGGTGAGCGATTTGCTGAAATCAGGAGTCATACGGCCTAGCACGAGTCCTTATTCTTCGCCTGTGTTACTGGTCAAGAAACATGACGGGTCATGGAGGATGTGCATCAACTATAGGGCTCTCAACAAGGTCACCATAAAAGACAAGTTTCCAATTCCTGTGATCGATGAGCTGCTGGATGAATTATATGGTGCTCTCTTCTTCTCCAAGCTAGACTTACGCTCTGGCTATTATCAAATTCGAGTCCACCCCTAAAACATCCACAAAACAACCTTTTGAACACATAGTGGGCATTATGAATTTCAAGTCATGTCATTTGGCCTGACAAATGCGCCCTCCTCTTTTCAAGCCCTCATGAATGACATCTTCTGCGATCATCTCCATAAGTTCGTCCTTGTTTTCTTTGACGATATACTGATCTATAGTAAGACATAAGATGACCATTTACAACATTTGAAGGTGATCTTTGATATCTTACGAACTAACAAGTTATTTGTGAAAAAGCAAAAGTGTCATTTTGGTGACACACAGGTAGCCTATTTAGGCCACATCATTACTCACAAAGGAGTGACGATAGATCTTGAGAAGGTTGCAGCTATGACTAATTGGTCCAAGCCGATTACACCCAAGGCGCTTCGAGGTTTCCTTGGCCTCACTGGTCATTACCGTAAGTTCATTCAGGACTACGGAAAAATAGCTGGGCCTCTTACAAAAATGCTAAAAAAAGATGGGTTCGCCTCGTCCCAAGCTGCTGAGGAAGCTTTCAAAAACCTGAAACAAGCAATGACAAGGGTGCCTATTCTAGCCTTGCCTGTTTTATCTAAAAACTTTGTGGTAGAATGTGATGCATCTGGGTCGGGAATTGGCGTTGTCTTACTGCAGGACAAGAGACCGATAGCATTCTTCAGCCGATCTCTTAGTGGGAAGAATCTCCTCACGTCAACCTATGACAAGGAGATGCTTGCACTAGTCTCTGCGGTCCAAAAATGGAGGCCATACTTGCTTGGAAGACCTTTTATTATTCGCTCAGATCAACGAAGCCTTAAGTACTTGTGGGAGCAAAAGATCACCACCCTTGCACAACAAAAATAACTCTACAAACTGATGGGGTTCGACTTCACCATAAAGTATAAACAAGAGGGAGAAAATGTGGTGGCGAATGCGCTATCCCGAAGCAACTACGAATGAGAGGTTGCAGCTGTCTCTTCTCCCGTTCCACGGTGGATCTCAGCCATCAGAGAAGAAGTTGCATCTAACCCCAAGCTCCAAAGACTAGTCCAGATATGCTTGGCAGATAATGTCATTGGCCCATGAAGGTTTCATGAAGGTGTGCTTTTTTTAAAGATCGCATTTACCTTGCAGATGACTCCCCGCTCTTGCAGGATATACTATCTCAGTTCCATAATAGCACACATGAAGGATTAGTCAAAACACTCCAACGCTTGAAGGCGGTGTTTTACTGGACCGGGCTTAAGCAACAACTCAAAGAATTTATCAAGAAGTGTGATGTCTGTCAGTGGAACAAGGCTGAGCACAGACAACCGGCTGGACTTCTCCAACCTCTTCCAATCCCTACATAAATTTGGTCCCACATTAGCATGGACTTCTTGGAGGGACTTCCACCCTCCCAAGGCAAGTCAACAATTTTTGCGATAATAGATCGCCTATCTAAATGCAGTCATTTTGTTCCACTGAAGCATCCATATACGGCTGTAGGAGTTGTTTGTGTTTTCTTTAATCAAATATTTAAGCTTCATTGTATGCTTGAATCCATAGTTTGTGATCGAGACCCAACTTTCACAAGTGCGTCTTGGAAGGAGCTCTTCCAACTGCATGAGACCCAATTCAATTTTAGCTCCTCTTACCACCCGCAAACCGATGGGCAGACAGAGATAACCAATCGTACCATGGAGATGTATCTTCGTTGTTTCAGTAGAACCAAACCAAAAGAATGGATGCGATGACTGACATGGACGAAGTATTGTTATAATACAAGTTGGCATTCAACGATCAAGAAGACTCCATTCGAGGCAGTGTATGGCCGCACCCCTCCAACTTTATTATCTTATATTTCTGGCACTGCAAAGGTACAAGCTGTGGAAGATTAGCTGCTTCATAGGGACAAGGTACTGAAGGAGTTGCGTGAGGCCTTGAAGAAAGCTCAGTCTTGTATGAAACAGGTTTATGATGGGTCCCATAGAGAAAAAGATTACTCTGTAGGAGATTGGGTTTATCTTAGACTCCAACCCTACAGGCAAGCTTCCCTTGCTCTCAGGCGAAATATGAAACTCGCTCCCAAGTATTACTATAACGCCCTAAAAATTGGGAGTCGAGCAAAGCTCAGCTCCCGAGTTCCAACGCATCACTTATGCAACACAGATAATGATGATTATGATGAGAGCATTGAAACATGAATGGAACTATACCAAAACAACATATCATACTCCAGAGATAGTTAAATTGCAAGCGAAAGACTGTGATAGATATATAAAATATATAAACTGTAGTGAGTCTCCAGAGTGTGATAACATTACCAGGTTAAATAATTACATGTGCAAGTCCAAAATATACAAAAAAAATGTAATGGCATCTAATCAGCAACCATGTAACCCCGTCGATCAAGACACGGCTCGCATGAAGCCGCCAGAATACAGCATATACAAGAAGGCATCCTCGTCGTCACAAAAGTCCGGCTCCGCCTCATAAGCATCGTCATCACCTGCAGCTACAACAGGGTCTGGTTGGTGTGTACAACACCGTCCCATAACGTGGGAGTGAGTGATCAACTCAGTGGAACAATAAAGCATAGGTTAACATGTTATCAATTCAATCAAGCAGTAATGATAAAGCAGTACAATCAAACAATCCTAATTACTCTTATTAATGCAAGGATGAAAATGCAGTCATGATGCATGCCCTCACCAACATACTCCCTCATGCGACACCATCTTACGTATGCGGCATGCGTTCATCCCTCAGTGCTCCACATCTTCCAGGCACATGCAGTGCGATGATGAGCATGATTACCGAGTTCTTATTAGTCCTTTTCATACAGCAGTATTGAGAAACTAAGGTACCTCTCTTATATCATTCTCAAACAATGATCCATTCTAGGGTCGTCAATCCTAGATAATTTCATACGATGATGCGGTTCTAGGTCGCTGTAAAGGGCTGTCAGGGTTGTTACACGCACTCGTTGCACCGCTCCCCCATCACCTTATCAATACAGGCCTAGTTTATACTCTATTTACTACGGTAAGGCTCGTCGCCTCGCTGTAGATTCAGAGTATGCTCGAGGTCACTACACCAGGTACGGTCAGGGCTGTCAGGACTGTTACATGGAATCGTTACACCACTCCCCCATCGCCCATCAAAACAGTGTAGGCCAACAGGTTGAATACAGTGTCTCATACCACCATATTCGGCTCATGAGTTTGGGTTGCTCACTGGTCACTACGGGGAGGCACATCGCCCCAGCGTAGGCCGACAGCTCGACCACAGTGTCCCATACCACCATGCCCGGCTCATGAGTCTTAACGGATCGAGGTACCAAGGTTAACGGGGTTGCACTGGTAAGTTCGGTACCTTAGGTTCAAGCAGTAGCGTCCAAACATGGTGAACATACATTAGACAGATCGGGTTACTTGACGAGCTCGGCTAGCTCAAGCGCACGACAAGTTGAACGACATGAAGTGCATAAGCACTTCGCGTGGCCAACCACTATCGACAACCGAAGTACGACTCGGGTTCGTCGAACACATCTCACGTGGCGAATGAATCTCAGCCACGAATTCAATATCGTTACCGATTGCCTGGACTATACAATAGCCCCAATTACATTCAATTACAGATAGTTAAAGCAGTAACGAATCAAGATTTCAAGTCATACAATCAAAAGTTCGATATTGTCCGCTTAGGGCTGTCAGGGCTGTTGCAAGGAATCGTTACACTGCTCCCCCATCACCCTTCATGGATTTTATGGAATACAACTTAAACATGTGAAGTAGTCAGAGCAGAATTAAATAAACAAGTAATTCAAACATATTAACAAGCATGTTATCAAACGTAAGGCAAACAGGAAATCCAAACACATATGTTTCCTAAACCAGTAAGTGATTAAACTAAACAACTTACATGAAGGAAATCATACACATCACTAAGGTAGTTGAGAATCCTATCTCAACACCTACTCAAGGCACTACTAGATTAAGTACATACCTATACAAGCATTTTCACAAACACTTAGACTACACATTCTAACATACCAATAATATACTAGTTAAAACACGAGTCGTAGCGAATCCTTTCACAAAGGATTGCCACATGAACCACGATCATGCATTCACGTCCAATAGTCCTGGCAAGCATAAATCATAGTTCCATATTCATTTGAACATTTCTGCAAACACTTAGGCTACAACTAGTACAGACACGACGTATTTTAATATAACAAGTGTTAGGCTAATCCGTTCACCTAGAAGTTGATACACAGGTACCTAGCATACCTAGACAACAATTAATCATGGCAAGCACAAATCCGTATTTCATACATATACGGTATTTTCTACAAATACGAGGAATACAGTATATTCAACATAGTTAACGTATAACCGAAAAATGAAACGGACAGCACTTTGTACATGTGCAATAACATCCAGATCATGAATCTATCATTATCTGACATTGAAAGCATTGAAAATCATAACCTATACGTCTAAAGTCCGCACCTTACGCCGTAAAAGCGTAATAAACTCGATAGATTTGCTAAGCTTTCGCATACGGCAGTTTGATAACCTATAGAATGAAATAGATTAGCTATTTCATCATTTGCAATGTTCATAACCCTAGATCAGATTAGGGTTAGGTTTTCTTACCCAAAAATGAAGTTGAAAATGCCGGGAAAGAGATAAGAACGATGTGGTTAGTCACGGATAGCAGCAGGGTAGAGTGGCAGGGAGATGCTCCCACAACTCTTAACCTTTCTCTCTTCTCTCTCCTAAGTTTTCTCAAATTCGTATGGGCTAGATATGAGAGAGTTTAATGTCCTTATATAGGCTAAAAACTCACCAAATTAGACTTCAGGTCAAGGTATACTTAGGTTATAACCAAAGCGAGTCTGTTCCGTTTCAACGGAGCACTTCTGGCGGCCCCTTTTCTGTGTGCGGTCGGACTTAAGCTCACTAACGCTGGATCTAGGTATTGTTAAGTTTTCGTTCCAGTCGGGTTTCTAGATCACAAATGGCGGACCAATTTCAATTCAACGGTCAGCGGATCTCGATCAGAGATTTCAAGTACATGGATATGTTTGGGCAAATATCCATGATCCGAGGGTGTAATCTGGCCTGATTCTGATGGTCGAAATCTTTATAACTGATTCACAAGCGACACGTTCCAGATTACTTAAATTTATATTTTATTTTTAATTAATTTCACATTTCTGACACTCCTCACTTCGGGCTCAAGCGAATAGTCCCGGGACATTATCTGGATTTGATTTCTGAGATGGTTGTCAAGCCCAGCAAGGTGGTCCTAACCGTTTAACTTCGCGTTAATCGGACTTCCGACGTGCGGTCCAGATCTGATACAGAGTTTCGTGATGCTCCCGAGAGCAGCCGGGTAATGAGATTATTCCTAGATTTTAGGGTAACCTAGCGTCAATGATTCTACAAGTTTTGGATTTCGCAGATCGTATTTAAAGTGATTAGTGCTAATTTCACAGGTACTCTAGTTTAACACTAGCTAATTCTCGCCTAATTTCTAAAGGATTTAGTCCTGAGTGATTTCTATCTGAGGTGGTACTTAGTCCTTTGTAGTTTGTATATAAAGGGATCCAAGTTATTAATACTCAACTAAAGCACGCCCTAATGACAACAGAAGAAGGTCCTAGGGCAGGAGAGGCTAATGTTCCAAATAGCTTATTCGTTTTGTGGGGTTCCATAAGGGTAATGGTTAAAAGCCCATTTTATTTCTGTATTTACTAGTTACAGTAATTTATAGTTTAAGTATTGTTCTTCATCACCTAAACCTTAAGATTAGTGTCTAATGTAAAAGTACTTAGAAAGATTTAAAGAACGAGGTAATGAAAGGTGAGATTTGTGAAGGAAATGAGTTCGAAAGCGATTTTAGACTGTGGGATTGAGTTCTGAAAAGTTAATAAGGTGTTAGGAGCGACCCATTACCTAAGGACGTCTAATTCCAGGTTGGCAAAAATCCGGGATGTTACAATTACGGACCATCCAAGATAATAGAGAAGATTGGTTGTGTTGCTTACAAGCTTGACTTGCCAAAATATTCAAGGATACATCCAGTATTTCATGTTTCATTTCTCAAACCCAAGATTAGGGATGCTAAGCAGGTGATCGAACAACTTCCTGAAGTAGATGAAGAGTCTCGAATGGTTCTAAATCCTCAAGCAATACTAGACAAGCGCACAAAAAGAGGGAAAGTTGAAGCATTGGTGCAATGGGTGGGTCTATCTCCTACAGATGCCACGTGGAAAAATCTTGAAGAATTGAAGATGAGGTTTCCAGATATAGCCCTTGAGGGCAAGGGCTCTTTTTAAAGAGGAGGGGATGTTACAAACCATTCATCGAAAGTGGTCAGTTGTACGTGTCATTCTGTTTGCATGTATTTAGGCATGGTTTTAGGCATGTTTGCAAGTGAGGTTAGTAATTGGTTGTATTAGTTCCTTATTTCATGCATGAGTCTTAGGTAGCTTCCTTGTTTAAGTCCTAGTTTTAGGGAAGACATCCCCACATCCGCATAGTGGAAAAAGTTGGGTGTGTAGTGGAAAAAGTTGGGTGTAATTGAATCAGTTGTAACTAGAGTCTACAAAAACGGGAAAGGAATGAATGAAGGACATGAAGTTTATCTCCAAACAGCCATCTGCTGCAGGGATTGGATCACTTTAACAATCCTATAGTTTTTTCTCTCACCATTGGTCGACCAAAGAAGACACCTAAATCCATTTCGCCTTCACCTCGTCCCTTCACTCGATCCCACGTCCATCGCCAAAACTCAGGCCGTAACATTATGATATCAGAGAAGACATCTGCATAATCATCCAATATTGTAAGGAGGGTGCTGTCGATTGCCTTGTCTTGTGGAGTAGCTATTGTATTAAGCAGTAAGACCACTCCTGGGAGCCCCTGCTTTAATACTCTTTCCAGGCAAAAGTTTTCTATGAGCTTGTCTTGTGGAGATGTTAAACCCCGCAATGAGATTTCTTTTCCCAAAACTGTGAAACGCATTTGAAGGTTAGCAAAATCCTAGATTATGGGACCCAAAGTCCTGAGCCATTGGGTACCCAAGACAATCTCATATCCATCCAAGGGTAACAAGTAGAAGTCTAATAAAAGTGGGGTACCTTGGATATGGAGTGAGACCTAGTTGCACCGGCCCGGGCTGATCAACCGTTCCCCACTTGCTACGGCCACCTCAAATGGCCTCCCTTCCAACGCTTGGAGCCCAACTTTAGCAGCCAGAGAGTTACTAATAAAATTGTGTGTGCTCCCTGAATCCACCAAAATCTTTACTGGTGTTGAAAACAACGTACCTTTCAATCTCATAGTTTGGGGAGTATGAGCTCTAGAAATTGCATTGAAAGAGATCTCGGGCGTGCTCTCACTGGCTCCTTCGACCTCTTGTGACCCTTCTCCTCCATCGTCTTCATCCTCCTCGGGCCAGCAAGCTTCAATGACGAATAGGCGTCTGCATTGATGGCCAGGAGAGTATTTTTCATTGCAGCGAAAGCAAAGGCCCTTATCTCTCCTTTCTTTGACTTCTTCCGGTGTCATGCGCTTGACCGGAGAAGCCTGTGGGGGTGCGTGTTGGAGCTAGGGCCTATTTGAATTTGAGTTTTCCAGCACCGGTGGTCGACGGATGGCCTGGTTTTGGGCTTCAAACAACCGAGCAAGGTCAATCGTTGCTTCCAGCGTGGCGGGATTTCTCGCCCTCACATCAGCTTAGAAGTTGTCAAGGAGCCCACTGATGAAGCAAGTAACATGCTGTATTGGGGTGACTTGACCTGCCCGTGAGAGGAGGCGTTCAAACTGTGTCTGGTACTCTTTGACACTCCCAAACTGCTTCAATTTAATGAAGTCAGCAAAGAAATCTTGAAATTTTATAGGACCATACCTTGCATGTATTCCTTGTTTGAACTCCTCCTAATTCATGGCCCCATGAGTCTGCTTGTGAAGTTGCAGCCACATTTGTGCATCCCCTTCCATGTTGAAGGATGCAAGTGCCACCTTTTCTTCCTCTAAGGTGCGCTGGAATTCAAAAAACTACTCCACTTGACAGAGCCAACTTGTGGAATCTTCACTGCCGTTGAATCGTGGAAAGTCGAGCTTGACTAGCTTCAGAGCACCGGAATTAATGGAGGTTCTCGTACTGGTTGAGCTATTGTAGGCCTCCTCATTGTTGCAAGGTTGAGAAGCTTCTTCCCATTCTCGTGGATTGGCTTGGGGTTCCCACCTCGACGACCAATTTGCGAAGAGATCGGTCATCTTTTCCATGATCTTCTCTTGGCCGGCAGCAAGTGTGCTGATCTCCTTCTCTAGACTCTCCATTCGATCCTCCATTGGTTCCATTGGCCCCATCTCTAATATCATAATGTTATGACCTGGGTTTTGGCGGTGGACATGGGATCGAGTGAAGGGACGAGGTGAAGGCAAAATGGATTTAGGTGTCTTCTTTGGTCGACCAATGGTGAGAGAAAAAACTATAGGATTGTTAAAGGGATCCAATCCCTGCTGAAGACAGCTGTTTGGAGATAAACTTCATGTCCTTCATTCATTCCTTTCCCATTTTTGTATACTCTAGTTACAACTGATTCAATTACACCCAACTTTTCCAACTACACACCCAACTTTTCACACTACACAGATGTGGGGATGTCTTCCCTAAAACTAGGACTTAAATAAAGAAACTACCTAAGACTCATGCATGAAATAAGGAACTAATACAACTAACTACTGACCTCACTTGCAACCATGCCTCAATACAGACAAACAGAATGACACGTATAACTGACCACTTCCGATGAATGGTTTGTAACACGCTCATATGCTCAATTTGGTTCTCCATCCGGGATAGTTTTTTTAAGATGATTTTCGCGACCGACTACAAGGTTTCTTTTCATGTTTTCTTTTATCCGTATTGAAAAGTCATTAATGCAATAGTATTTCGATACACGTAGCAATGTCATAGTAATCATCTCTAACCGATATAGCCCTACACATCAATTCTAATCACACTTTTTCGTAATAAGGGCTAACCCCGTTGTGACACGTGTACTCGTATCGTACAAAACATAATTTTAATAATACCCTAATAAATGCTCCATCTCCTTGGTCAATATAAGCGTCATTTAAAAAAAATTCACTCTACGCTTCTTTCTTCATCATTCTTCCCCAAAATTTGAATTCCTTCCTTTTTTTTTTCCCAACCATAACAATGGGTGTCTTTTCGTCCTCTTCCCCATCTTTTCATTAGGATGACTTAGTCACTATAATGAATGTCCTCAGCGAGAAATATGCCAACGAAATAATCTTCAAATCACCGATTGGAGACTATTATTGCATGGTATCGGCATTCTTCCTGGAGATTGATGCCGATGAAGTTAGTATGATGGTGTGACGCCCGTATCCTAGCCTGTACTGTTCCTTAAGCTTTCGCGGTCCTCTCGGTTGAATTTCGGCGGCTCGCGACACGTAGACTTCATTTGCGCGCAACCTTGAGTCACCTCCTGTATTCTAGAGTCGGTTCGACCCGAGACTTGTACCATTGCAACCGCACCGTCACCGCAGTTCCGACGCCGCGTATTACGCGCCGAGGCGATACCCAGGCCAGGAGATGTGGGCTCGCGTTCAGTTTGAGGAAAACACCGCGTGTTTGCAATCCCAAGAGAATCTCTACAACATGTCCCATCAATCAATCAATCACCTCATGTTAAGTACAAGAGCAACCCCAAAGTCAACTCTCTCCCTCTCTCTCTTACACACCCATACATGTCAAGTACACCTATCAACCCACATCCATCACCTCTCCCTTACAACCACCCATCCTCTCTCTCTTTCTCTTCACATTTTCCAAGCAACGAAGAGCTAAAGAAGAGTGGACCTCCAAGCAATTCTAAGAGAGAAAAAGTGTGTTGTGTGACCCACTTCCCATCCCAAAATCTATCATCCTAGCCCTTCATCTCTCATCACCTTCCATCAAAGTGAGACTCAAGGAGATTGGCGTTCCATCGGACCAAGAAGATCGAACGGTGGGTGCTTCTATAGGCTTCGATTTCATTCTTTTGATGATGAGCCAAGTGGGGGCCTACCGATTGATGGTATGGATCTCACTTTGGACCCTAAATGTGGCTGATGGCCCACCTTGATTCACATGATCGTTCCATGATAGGGTCATTCTCCATGGACCTCATCATGATATTTACTTTTTTAAAATTTAAAGAGGTCATCTAGACCTTCCATTTTAGTGGAGAAGTAATCTCCACCGTTGATTTTTTATTCGGTGGGCCCACATGTATTAGGACCCACTTGATGTATAATTGAATGCTTGAAAGGGAGGACCCATCGTGTCGGGGTCCCTCCATTACACGTGTGTGTCTATCTCTTTCTCTCTCTCTCTCTCTCTCTCTTTCTTTTTATTATTATTATTATTGTGTGTGATGATGTGGCCGTGTGGCCCACCCGGATGGACCCCACCATGAAGCATGTATTTTATCCAAACCATCTATAGGTGGGGCCCACTTTATATACGTTTGTATCCACACCATCCACCATTTGGTGGCCCACTTGAGCAGGGCCCACCTTATATACGTGGTGTGCCCAAACTGTCCAGTGTCCATAAATATTAGCTTTGGTTCAAAGCTTTTGGGGTGGGCTACGCATGCAAGCCCCACCTTGATGCATTGATCTAATCCATTACCCTACTCATTCCCCTACTCATTTTAGGCGTTGAGCCAAAAAATGAGGTCAATCCAATTATTTGGTGGACCATAGCATAGAAAACATTGGTTTTCACCGTTAAAATTCACTCGAATCTTTCTACACACCGAAATACATCGAATATTAGGCTTGATGGGTCTGTCTTGAGCCGTAGAAGCCAATGGGTGGGGTGGATTCACCTGATGCGGGCCCCACCTAGGAAAAACCACAAATATGCAATATATATAGGCAGTAGCACCTGATGCCACTGACGTGCAGAGCAGCAGGCGCTGCTGGGTTGTACGCTGCCAGACTGGCCCCACCGTGATGCACGTGCTGGCCCCACCACGGTGTATGTGCTTTATCCACACCGTACACACCATTGGATGGTGGGACCCACTATAAAGTATGTGTTTCATCTATGTCGTCTAGCCATTTGTTGGGTTATTGGACAGTCAGTGGACCCCACTCTTGATGTATGGTTACATCCAAACCGTCCATCCAGTGGCGAGCTAGCCTTAAAGCTGGAGGCAAATGAGGTAGATCTACCTATCAGGTGGACTACACTGCAAAGATCAGTGGACAATGACGTCCACTTGATCAAGCTTATATTCTTGTTTTCACTTCATCTATCTCTATGTTAACTTATGAATAGGTTGGATCTCAAATACATCACGGTGGGCCACACCGTGATGTGTCCAGCCCTTTGATCAGGTGGACCACACCGCAAAGAAATAGTGGGATTTTAACGTCTACCATTAAAACCCTTTGGGGCCATGGAAGTTTTGGATCAATATGGGATTTGTTTTCCCTCTTAATACAGGTCTTTAAGACCTTATGATTAGATTGGATGGAAAAATAAACTTTATGGTGGGCCCTATGATTTATTTAACATTGCGAGTTTATTATCTCCACTGCTATTTGTGTTACGGTCCAAATGATCCTTTCATATGATTCTTCTTGGGGATGTATGAGGCCCACCTTGATGAAATATATATGAGGCCCATGTGATTAGGCCATCTTAATGTATTTGTGGTCATCCGTTGAGGCCCACCTTGATATATATGAGGCCCATGTGATATGGCCCATTTGATGTATCTGAGGCCCATGGGTCAAGGCCCAATGGGATGTATATAAGGCCCTTTGCAATGTGTGATTCCACCTTAGTTATGTAATGATGTTTATGGCAGACCATGCCTTAGGAGCAATGTTGGTTTGACGTCCACATTGTAAGGATAATGTTGGTTAAATGTCTGTATTGTATCTCACCCTAGGGCCCATTGATAGGCCCATACTTGTTGTGTGTAGGCCATCTAGGCCCATCTTCATTGTGAGGATAGTTCATCACCTTATAACATACTTAGTGTAACTCCATAATTCATGCCCATACGCATCATATGTATGCTTGATATGAGTAGTGACCGATCATAGCATATGTTATTGGGCAGACTATTCATGGGACTCTCTGATAGGAGTTACCCACATGAGCGCGTGGTACGCGCGAGATTGCTGCATGACTGGACAGTGTGACTCATGCATCTCGCATATGTGTGACATGATCATTGTACGCCCTAGCGACATCAGGGCCGTGGCCTTCACAGGCATATCGTGGATAGTGTGGAGTGTACTAGTCAGGCGGATAGTGTAGTCTCTTCCACTCACTAGGTTGTGCGGCTAGGGAAGTGGCAGTCAGTGTGGAGTGTAATAGACCATGGTAATCCCAAAGAGGAATTGTACTGATATGTGGACTTGATATGAGGACTGACATAATATTATGACACCCCGTCACTGTTGCACATGTGGGCGGGCACACGTGGTCGGACGCTGATGTGGGCGGGTGTGATGTGGGCGGGGATAAGGCCTGGGCAAGCTACCACACTGGGCGAACTACTAGTGGTTAACAGGAGTTGTATACTCATTCATTCATCCATTCACTATCCACTCGGGCTGGTGGTGCGCAACTATTTGTTACGTGTACCTTCGCAATGGTCAGGATTTCGGTTGGAGAGCACGACTAACCTGAGATCAGGAATTTATCACATTAAGTCTGATTATCCAAATTTAAGTATGGGACTGGTTTGGATAGAATTTTCTTGTGATGGACCCCATAGCCTACGATATTACGTACTATCATCCCGACTTCACTCTAGCTTGGTCATTTCATTCGCGTCGCATATTGCATTTCATCCACGGCATATGGCATTTTAGATTGCTACATTTCTTCACTTATATGGCTTAGAAGGACTTGGCAGGATCTGCATATTGCATTGCATCTGCAGTATATGATATTTAGCCCATTATGATCTGCATTGCGTACTCTGATATTATATGACTCATGGACTTACCAATATATTTCCGTTTACTCTGATATCGTATGATTCATGATCTTGTCAGTATTTCCACTTATTCCGATGATGTATGATTTATGGGCTTTATTGTATACTTGATACTTACCTTACATACACTTTCACCACCCTCTAAGCTTTCTATAAGCTTATGCACGATAGATGTATGCAGGTGGTGTTAGGTCGCAGCAGTGTTGAACTTAGAGCATGCAGCGAACTTCTGGAGCTTTAATTTTGATACATATGTATTTCCCTTTTTAGTATTGTATTCAAATATTTATATTAGTGGATATGTGGTGATGTTGTTTTGTGACTTGGTTATGCTTGTGGTTATGCTCCATTACAAAAAAAAAAAATTCACACTGAAAATCCTCCTTGTAGGATCCTAGGATCGGAATCTAGCACATGAGTGCCGGGAGCCGAGAATGGGGCACTGCGGAGGCTGTCGGCACCGGATTCAGCGATCGGGAATTTTATGAGCCTATTTTTCGAGTTTGATGCATGACAGATGAACCATCTATTTCCTATCTGCCCAGGTGAAATTTTACTAATTTAATCTAACTCTGTTCTAGAACTAACCAATGCCCTAAAGAATCCTCAATCCTGGCCGAAACCACTATTAAAATGGGATGTTTGGTTTGCTCGTGTTTCTTCTCAATATGAAATGATATGGAGGAACTCTGACATTTACGAGTGCATCAAAATCTCCATAAACGATTTTCCACCCAACCATATTCTTCTTACAATGGCGTCGACATTTTGGAGCCCATCCATCAACACCTTCTTCAAATGCAACCCTACGTGTCCATTAATTTTGGACATTGCAGCTTTGACCCAACTTCTTTCATTCAACAAGGCAGTCTTTCTAAGATTGACATTTTGCAAATAAGACCAGCAATGCCTATTCATACTTTATGTAAGGGTAGCACAAACGTGAAGGCCCAATTGATTATAAAGAACATACAAACTTTTTGCTACTCAAGATTTACCAACATTTACTCTGCGTGAATGCTTTTCAAATCACGAATGAGTATGTTCAACTGACCGGTGCTTACACGGGGTCAAAAACTTATTATGGCACCTTTTATACTAGGCCACTTGTATAGAGGTATTTTTGAAATCACCATCAAAGGTCTGTATCTTGGAGGAGGACTGTTATGGCTTCTTCAGATATAGATTTACGAATATTTATGTCATTCTCTTGTATATGCCCCTATTCATTTTGATGTTATTTATTCTTCTTACGGTTAGCGCATCATCCATTCTCTTGAAGAGATCCATACATTTTTTTTATATGGACTACTTATTCTTTTATCATAATAAAAGTAAAATGATTTAATCGTTCACCCCTTTTTATGATAAAGAGTTTGGTCCAGCTTGATTTATTGGCCGATACGAGGATAAAGATAGCCAAGAACCATCGCAGATGCATCTTGCTTGGGAGAGCTACCTCATTTCTAGGGATCTCCCATATGGTGGCACAATAGACATTGGCAATAATGTCAAGGCTGGAATCCAGCAATATTGTTCAAGCCTACTCGGCCGTTGATTCAGTCTTGTCGAGTGCATTCCTTATCCATTCATTAAGAAATCATGCAATCAACCTCCCTTTACTCAGTCGATCGTCAATCAATTTGATCTTTATCATTCTTTTAATTCCACTTTTCAGTCGACCAGTCTAACTCTCAATCTTCCCATCTATCCGTATCAACCTCAGATGATGGACATCTTCTCTAATTGGTGGGACAGTCATTACAAAATGTTGGTTAATAAGTCTCATCAAGTTATCATCGTTGAACTCTTCTCTACTATGAAGCTTCAATGAAAGAAAAGAGCAACACCTTAGTTGGCCACAACTCCTAACTGAAAATTGAATAAATCGAAGACTAAATCGGCCACCGCTATTATTCTGCAAGCTTCACTAACCGAGACAGTTCATCAACCAAAGCGCCAAAAATCTATGGTGAAGGTACATGTTCCTCCAAAATCTCCATCAACTTGACCATCTCCAACAACCCCAAAGAGGATCTTGACTCAGGAGCTCCTCTCAGCCTAACCCCACAACTTCCCACTTTAGTCTCCACACGCAAAGATCCACCTCCTCAACTAACCATAGTAAATCGGCCACTGCCGACCACAACCAAAGGATGATGGCAATCAGGTACTTCTTCGGCCAAAGTTGTGTCTTCATTTGAAAAATACTTTAAAACCAAATATTGGTCAGAGCTCTCCATTAAAGACTATTTCAAAGAAATTAAAGAAGGTCTGAAACGTCACTAAGAAACTCACTATAATAAATGCTGGAATAAATAGTGGCAGGATAGGAAAAAATTAAAAAACCCTGATCTTTCATTCAATGAGAAATACCTTACTCCATATCACCCTAATCCGCGATCATTCACTACTTATACTTGAGCAATGGTGGTGATTATTAAAAACCCTTAATCCATGAACAGACGATTCATCACCCTTGTCATCCGTTCTGATTTTGGTGGAGACAGTTTTCACTTATTAACTATTCTAACTTCTTTACCTTTTTTTTTTTCATTAATTCTATCATTTTTATAGTTACTCGAGAAATATTGGACACAGAAAACAAAATTGTCGTGGCGTAACCGCTATAACAATGTCAAGTAGCGATCGATATACCCGAGATAGTTGAAGTACATATTGTCGAATCTAAAGGAACCGTTAGTAACAAAGCTCCTCCTTCTCATAATTCTCCAAGGGCTACAATTGTCATCATAGAATCTGAATACATGGTCAATGTCCCTCAAACACCGATCATTGTTGTCGACTGGGAAGAAGAAGAAGAAGATGAGCATCCCATGAGTGTCACTCCTTAGAGTTTCAAAAGAGAATCGTCCCCTTAACCCATTCCTCCATCAACTTTCTTCGACTATGGAATCTCTTCCTTCAGAAATTGAAGAGCATTTTCAACTGAGTGCAACACATGATATACTTATCTTCGATCAAGCAATGGACGAGGTCCCCTCGACCGATGTCTCTCTACCTTGCTCAAGCTTGATTCCAACATCTACATCGATGCCAACCGATGATACCTCGGATTTTACTACAACGACTAGAGGTTCACTCTCAGTTAAAGACATCATCTCTTCCCTCTAATAGGCTCTTATCAATGATATCATTATATTTGAGTCCCCTACTCTTTCCAAAGAGTTGCAATGTCTCAATGAAGAGCTCCAAATACTTGTGAATTATGGGTTGTTAGGAATTGTATCGATCGATATGATTGATAGGCTTACTAAGCTAATCGATTAATATCGAATCCTTTCTTTGTTGGATGAGAACCTCTCAGCCAAACTGCTAGCAGTTAGGGATTTTTTTGAATACATCAAAGAAAAATATGAGCTATATACCATAATCAGACGCTTCGAAGCTGAGCAGGTAATAGTGGGATCCCAAGTAGCTATGACCAGTAATATTGTTGATAGGCTATTGGCTTGCTACACAGAACTAAAGATGTCAGATGCTAAATTGGAGAAAATGAGCATACGAATTGTTGCTCTAGAGGCAGAGTTGATGTCTTTAAAGAGAGATTTTGAAGAGAGGAGTGTTGAATGCAATCGAAAGAGAAAAATTGTTGAGGACCTAGCCGCGTCCGCTAAGGCTCAAATAGAGGTTATTGGCTGCGTTTGACAAGCAATCATCAAACATGAGGTTGTTTTGTGTAAGGTGAGAGGTCAACTGGAGAAAGTTGAAGCCACAATTCAGCAATTTTCTCCTTTAAGTTATAGTTTTTCTTTCTTTTGTACCATAATTGTTGACTAATAAAATTGGCCATCAAGTCTTCTTTTATCATCGATCACTTTACTTAACATTCTCCTTCTTTTTCTAGTTTTTGAATAACTAAGAGATGACATGGGGTCCAGAATACAAGGAGTCGTATTTAATCCTCTGAAATAATGGCCATGAAGACTGTACGTCCCTAATTTCAGGAACACGAGGCGTCTTTGTTTACCATAAGTGCATCAAACATGGGTTTCATAATCACCTATTTAAGCCACCTTAAACTCCCATTCTAAACTCACATTGAAATCCAAGTAAATTCTTCAGCTCCTTGATCTCTACAGCCATGGCTTCTAACTCAAGCTCCCCTTCCTTCCATGATGGCACAAAGAGTTATCTAAAAGAGATCTTTGACTAGGGTCTCATTGACTTCAACCAATCCTCATTGTTTTTTTTTATGTTAATTACTTCATCAGGGAAGCCTTAGAGGCTACCAAATCAAACACCATGATGAGAGAGCTTTTGAAAGTGTTGAGCTCATCTTTGAGTCCGAACAACTTGTGCAACACCTAAGGAAGCAAGATGCAATTCGGGAGGATTCTCTGCCAGTCAATGAAGTTTACGAACTGGCAAGGAACGACTGATTACGATGGAACCAAATTTACTAGTTCAATTGTACCTTACTTCATGTGCCGCAAGCACAGCACATCGAGTTGCTAGAGAACATCAAGGAGAAGGAGCGTTCCTACGCCCCTAAGTACCTTGACATCCCAGAGGATCTCATCTCCTTCATCAATTCACAAATTGCCGATTACCAGGCTTGGTCGAAGGCAAGCCTATCTAGGAAGAGGGAGGCCGAGGGTCGAGTCTCCTCGCATAGCAACCGCGTTAATCAACTCCTACATTTCCTACCCCTCTACATAAAAGGAGCTGATTGGAATGCCTGAACACATGAGCTTCTCAGCCGTTTTACTTTTATTGATATGTTTACTTTGTAATACATCCGATGGAAATTGTTTATTATCACGTTGTTCAGATATCTATTATGGAATATTTTCTTCCTTAATGTAGAATGGCTTATTCCCCATTGAATCATCATCATTCCAAAATACCGAGTAACGGCCTTACCACTTCAATTGGTCATTGGTCATTACTCAAGATATTCAGAATGATAGACTGACTAGAACCTTCCACTAGCCTTTCATCGAATGAATTGGACTAAATGACTCATTAGGTGATTACCTCTGTAGCCGATACAATATAAAACAATGATGTCAACCAAACTATTGATGATCCTTATCAATAAGACTTCTTCAAAACTTAGCCGCTTAGTATTTAGTCTCTTTTTTTAACCATTTATTGACTGGACCGATGTGGATAGGGATTTGTGTGCCGCTTTTCTAGGAATTCTCATTTATTGTAGTTACGTATCCCGACCTTTTAGGAATTAAATCAATACCGCACTGCTTAACTTGGGTATCCCAACCATTGCGCTTCACCAAATGCAAGCATTAATTACTCCTAGTGATGCCTATAAAAGCATCATTTCTCCCTAGATTTGTATTGCACCTCTGGCTTTTGTTCAATTATAAACTTCAAACTCCATGGCCTCCATAATGTTTTGCTCACAGTCCCTGACCATTTTGAAGGAGATCTTTGATGAGGGAATTCAATACTTCTCCAATCTTATCTCCTTCACAACATCCATCCCTTTAGTAGGGATGCCTCTAAAGAGACCAAAATTGATGAAACTCTGCGAGAAATCCTGGAAGTTCTTACCAAACTATAGTGCCTCGGAGAGGCCTATTCTAAGGCCGGCTTGGAACTGCAATGATGTGGTGGCCCACTGAGAGAGAAGACAATTGTTCATGCTAAGTCCAAGACTCTGTCAACCTAATGTGATGCTGCTTAGAAGGGTCAATTACAATGGACTCGTCGGCATCGCTTCGATAGGACAATGTTGTAATAGTTGGAAGCCCAATGCAGCAATCTGGCTATCGATCACTTGAAGATCGCGCATCTGTCTCCCTAACAGGATCGGGTAAACTCCCAAGATCTTTATGGCTTTCATCGAGTCACAGATAAAACTCTATTAGGTGCATGGAAGCAAGCAAGTTTGGAGAGAAGAAGGTCGAGTATGAGGTTGATGCGATCGGCTGCCACTTTGACATGGTGATAGACTTTCTTCACCAGTGTACAACAAAGAGTCCGTCATGTAAGAGCATGCAAGCACAGGCTCGAAAGGCAAATGAGTCAGATCTAAAGGGATTTGAAGAGCACAAGGAGGCTTACAATTGAACTACCCAATCGGCTAACTATACCCCTCTTTTTTTCCTTTTCACACATGTAATTAGGCGACCGATGACTCAAGGCCCTCTATCAATAATAATAATAATAATAATTTTCCTTCATTCTGCTATTTGTGGTAGAACATTTTCTGTTTTTTTTTTTTCTTCTTTTTGCACTTACTCGGTGTGCTCCTACACTACCTCCCATAAGGAAGGATAGTATATTTTAAAGAATCAGCCGTTAATTGGAGCCTGTACAAATCTTTTGTTTATGTCTCCTGAGAGATAGGTTGTACCCTTGCGGACTTGGATGACAACATATGGCCCATCCCACGTGGGTGACCATTTCTTATCCAAGGCACGATCTGTGTTCCCTATTAGCAGCACCAGTTTCTAGACTTTATCTCCCTCGAAGGATTTTCCTTTCATCCTTTTATTGTATGCTTGAGTGATAATGGATTTGTTGCTAATAATGGAATTCAGGGCTTTCATTCGAGTTTTTTCCAGCACTTCAAAAAAGACAAACATTACTTATATGAACTTAGGAGGGGTTAACTTGGCATGATGTGTGACTCTCAAAGGTGACACTGTAATTTCCAAAGGCACCACTACATCGTGACCATATGTTAATGCAAATGGACTCATCTTACTACTAGTGCGGGAAAAATTTCTATATGCCTAAAGCTCTTCAGACAGTTTTGTATGATACTCACGAGAATTTTTTTCAATCATTTTTTTTCAAAATATTCTTGATCACTTTATTGCTAGCCTCAGCCTGACCATTGGCCTGCACATAATATGGCGTCAAATATAGAATCTTGATCCCATATTTATCAGCCATGGCCTTCACTTTTTTCACTGAAAATGTAGCACCTCGGTCCTTAGTGATTGATTATGGAATTTTGAACTGATGGATAATATTACTTTCAATGAACTCAGTTATCTCCTTATGGCCAACCCCTTTCATGGGTTTCGCCTTTATCCATTTGGTGAAATAGTCATTAGCCACGATGATGAATGAATCCATGTGCATTGAAGGCGGATGGATTTGGCCTATCAGATCGATCACCCATCCTCGAAAAGGCCATGGTTTGAGGATCGAATGGATCTCGATTACGGGTACGTGTTGAATCTGCCGTTTTTTGTAGGCTTCACATTCTTTAGCACATCAAATACAATCGGCCATCATTGTCCGCCAAAAATACCCACAACACCTAAGTGTGATCTTCATTTTTCTTTTGGCCTAGTGAGCTCCACAGAACCCCTCATAAACCTCACTCATTGCCAGCAAGGCTTCCTTTTTACTAAGCATCTTAGCAGAACTCCATCGACCCCTTTTCGGCATAATTCACTGTCGATTATGACATAATTAGTGGTCGATCTTCTCACATCCCTATTGACTCTAGTTCATGAGCTTTAAAGATAACCCATGAGAGGAGCTCTCTAGTATTTTTCTTCTATTTCGACCTGACATATCTCCATAATGCCTTCTTTTTTGAAAATTGAAGGCAATCGCCTCCTGTGATTGATAATCATTCTTTTTTCCAATCCTTTTAGGACATCAAGTCCTACAGCCAACTACGTTATTTCATTAGCATCCATATTGTTATTCCTAATGCCGTGCATTAATTCTACTTCATTGAAGCATCTATCATCTAGGATGTCATGGCGTAATATGGTAGAAGGGCTATACTAGTGCATTTAAAGAATCCTACCATTTGGTTTATCGCCAATTGTGAATCCCCTACGGTCGTCACGCTTCCGCACCTAACTCCATCAATAATTCTAGGCCAATTATCATTGCTTCATACTCGACTTGATTATTAGTGTACTTAAATTCTAGTTGTAATGCAAATTCCTGCCTATTTACATTTTATACAATTAGGATGATTCTAACTCCTGAAGCTTTGTAAGTTTTTGACCCATCAAAGATCAATTTCCATGGGGTTAGATATGTACAGTATGGATCTAAAATTTCTAGGGAAAGCTGATGTTCTAAGTCAGATGGATGGTTGGCCAGGAAGTTAGTTATGACTTGACCTTTTACTGCCTTTTGGGGAACATAGCAAAGATCAAATTCAGATAGAGACAACACCCATTTGCCAATTCGGCCATTCAAAATTGGCCGATTAAGATGCATTTCACTAAATCGGTCAATTCTATTACATTCACTCTTTCAGCCAACAAATAATGCCTTAATTTGGTGGCCGCTAAGTACAATGGTAAGCACAACTTTTCTATGGTAGAATAGTATCTCTCGGTATCGAGGAGCATCCAACTCAGGTAGTAGACTGCATGTTCTTTCCAGTCATCGTCGTCTTGGGCTAGAAGGGCTCCGATCGACTCTCCTAATGTTGTAACGTACAGCTTGAGCGGTCAACCTTTAACTAGTAGCATTAATACTGGTGGCTTCATCAGATATTCTTTAATTTTCTCAAAAGCCTGTTGATATTCTGCTTCCCACTTAAATTCAATTCTCTGATTCAATTTCACTAACGAAGAAAATATATTAGTCTTCCTTGCACCGTTAGATAGAACCTCCATATGAAGTTAACCTTACCAAGAAACTGGTGTAGGTCTAGCTTGTTCTTCGACGGGTAAGAATTTATAATTGCTCGAGCCTTATTCTGATTTACCTCAATCCCTCATGATGCACTAAAAATCCCGGGAAATCACCAATCGAGACCCCAAAAGCATACTTAACTGGATTCATTTTCATCTTATGAAGCCTCGCTCAAATGATTTGTGCAAATGAGCAAAATGAACCTCTATGTCGGCCAACTTAACCATTACATCATTGCCGTAGACCTCCATAAACTAGCTAATCATATCATGGAATATGGTGTTCATTGTCCTCTGATATGTGGCCTCTGCATCTTATGCCCAAATGGCATTATTACCCAGTAATAGGTCCTTAAAGGACTAGGGCACCGAAATGCCGTCTTGAACACATCATCCAGTGTTATATAAATTTGGTTATACCCGGAATGGCCATCCATAAAGGACACCACCCGATGCCAGCTACTTTATCGATTAGCTGATCAGCGATCGACATTAGATATTCGTCCTTTGGTGTTGCTAGATTTAAATTTTAGAATTCAATGTAGACTCACAACTTGTCATTCTTTTTTATGACTGGAACCACATTCAAGATCCACTGATCATACTTAATGGGCCTGATGAAACCAGCTTTTAATAGCCATTCAATCGCTTCTTTTATTTTCTAAGTTTACTTCTGCCGTCATCCACCTAGGCGGTTGTTTATGCGGTCGATACCCTTCCTTTATTGGTAACTTGTGCTCGACTAAGCCTTGATCTAGTCCTGATATCTCATGGTAGTCCCATGTGAAACAATCAACAAACTCTTTGAGCAAACTGGTCAATTCCAATTTATCTTGGGGCCTAAGCAGTCCACTGAAAGTAAGCTTAGGATCTTTCTGTGTCTCTGGGTCCCTAGGTTCACCTTTATTAAGGGGTCTTGAACCTAGCCCTAGGAGTCTTCCAACTTATCAAGGGCTTCCCTAAATTCCATGTCTTCTTCCTCGGTTAAGCTGTCCGTGTTAGCCATATTAACAAAATAGTCATCGTTGACATCCTTTAGGCTTTCATTAAGCCTTCTTATTCTAGCCGTGAAATTGGCCATGCGTCAGTCATCTTTCAGTGTATCAATCATGAGATTTCTTTGATGGTGTAATACGACATCAACCAAAAAGGAATAACATCCCTCGATAGGTCATTAACCGGATAAATCACTTCCGTAATATCTTGCACGATATTGTCTGGATTCTTTTTTATCGATATCTCGATCAGCTGGTTATGCTTATTTCTTCTGGTGAATTGAATGTCCCTACTTCTTCATGATAGTAATAAGCTTTATTTGCATCCGAAGTGGCCAAGAAAGGTTTATTTTCCGTCAAAACCAATTTAACCTTATCTTGGTACCAAAAGATTATGAACTTATGTAAGTGTGATGTGATGCATGCAAATGAATGGATCCAGTCCCTACCAAGTAAAGTATTATAGCTGGATGAGGTGTTGACCACAAAAAATGGAGCCGACACCTTTTTTTGTCCTGAAAATTAGGTCGACTAGCAAAACCGCGTATTCGTAACGTGGCTAGCGAAATTACTGACTATGACCTCATACAAGATTAAATCGGTTGCCGTATTTTCCAATTTTGACATCATTCTTAGTGGGAGAAGATTGACGGTAGCCCTATTGTCAACCAAAATCATAGTGACTGGGCAAGCCTTAAGATGAGCCGATATATACAATGGCTTAAGGTTGTGTCATGCCATGGGTGGGTCTTTCTATGACTACCCTTTCTGATGTAGCTCATGATTCCACTGTAATGGTGTTCACATGTGGCAGTTTGTCCACTCCTGATCTCCCTTCAATTTTTCCTCCGAATGGAAGGAAGCATGTTATATTACTACGGGAGAATTAAATTACTTTACATCGCCCTCCATCTTACTTGTCTAGGCCGGCTTGGCTTGGATATAGAATGTAGGGTAAGTACCATATTACAATGAAAACATCGGGTGAAAATGTCCCATACATAATCGCCAAACTCGAACATTGCCCCCCCCCCCCCCCCCCCCCCCCCCCAATGTTTCTGGACCATCTTGCATATTGGAATTTTATTAATATGCTCAGCGTTCTCATCGACCGCAATGCCGGATAGCATGGCGGTAGGTGAAATCACTTGTAATGCGTTAGCGGTCACCACTAGTCCGTTTACTATCCACTCATCCCCTGAGAAGCATTCGTTACTAAGATAATCAGATAGATTATCACACTCATCCTTGTCCTTCGGACTAGCCGACCCGTTGGGTTAGGCGAGATCGTTCGTACCCTAACCACATAACACAAGTTGTAGAACTCCCTCAATCGTGTTAACGTCAGTTATTCCTTCGATGGAGGGATTTTCCAAAATGGTTGTGGCTACATTACTTCTGGTCAAGATGCACCCTCAACCTCTGCCGACTCTTTCCTCATGGCAGATATGTGCTTTTGCTAGCAACGTTTCTGAGTTCAGGTCATTACTTCTGGCATAGCTAGGAATTTAGGGTATGTGACCTATTTCCAGACTCATTTCTAGGTTGATGGAGGTTTAACCATCCTATGATTTGACGCTCTGCCCTGGGGTAGCGATCAAGAGGTGAAGGTCTTCTTTACGGCTGGTGATGACCCCTTCCTTCAGCCCTTCTTGGGGCCATGTGTTGGCCTTGCGTCCTTGGTCGAGGAGGCTCTTTCCAACCCGGGATAGTCCTTCAGGCACATCGGTCACACAATTGTGAACCCCGATCATCTTGTTAAACTGTATTCAGCTGCCTAGTGGTTGACTTGGGAGGTTGATATTGCCCTTACCCTGGCCATCATGATGTGCCTTCGCAATTAACCAGGCCGAGATCGACCCTTTGTTACAGTCAATCAGATCTTCGTAGATTTTTCATAGCCATATTGACCTCAAGATTAGGTGGGAATGAATCAATATCGATCAACATCGCTTCCTCACCTTTCTCGGGGCACTTCAACAACCTGTGGTCAATGTTATTCGAAACCATGTTCATGAATAGAACACACATTTTTTAGTCGAATGGGAACGAGTTCCATGCCATTTATTGTATTTATTTTTTTTGCAGTCCATCTGTCAAGGGTATCTTATGGTTTATGGGAACCTTGATAACTTCCCGGTCAACAGAATTTCAAATATCTCATCAACCCTTGTGATATCAAAAGTATACACTTTATGGGCCTTTTGTGGGGTCGATGCGATCGATTTTGCCTTGACCAACGCCGAGCATATGAGTGGTTTCTTTGTCACTACTTCGGCAATCACAACCTTGTAATTTGGGTCATGATAATGTCCCAATTGACAAGTTATTTTGCCTAGCACCTTCTTGAAGAAGTTCTTCATACCTAAAGATCTTCCTAGTTAGGTCATATAGGTCCATGAATTCCATTCCAATGAAATTCTTGTGGAGTTTGTATTCAAACCCATCATGTGCAAACTACAAAAGTTTGGCTTCAATCATAACAACCTTATACTAGCTCTTCGCCCTTTTGAACCAGGCAATATAGCTCTCACAAGTTTCTCTTAGTAGCTGTCAGAAATGGGTGAGATCGACCATGAATGTTTCCTTATTCTTAGAGAAAAATTGAGCATGGAATTTTATTTCCATCTCTTGCCAAGTATGAGCTGAATTTGACAATAGGTTGGAATACCACGTGAAGGCCGCTGCCATCAGTGATGGTCGAATAATTGCATCTTATGATAATCGTTATTTGCTAGCTCCCTACACGGCATGGTGAATCGGCCTTCATGCTTGATAGTATATTGGCCAGGATCACTCAAAAATAGGACAAAGTTCAGTTGATAATTCATTGGCAACATATGTTGCCGATCAATCCATTCAGGATAGCGCTTATGATAGACTGGAATGGTATTACGGCTAAGTACTTGGCCTGCCACTTCTTGACCTAATCAATTTGGTTCCTCTTAGAACAAGAGATTCGTAGGGAATTGTTGGAAGTTATGCCCTCTTGGTAAACCCTAATTCTGAACTTCATGAATGAAATTCCTAACCTCCTGCTCTAGTCGTCTAAATTCGGCGGATGGTGGAGCATTTTGTATTTCCTAAACTGGAATTGGTGGTGGGTTCCGCTGTGGAGGGAGCATCGTTAGCGGCTGGACCGCATTGCTGATATAACTTCCTTTGACAATATAGTGCATTGCAGCAGGTGTTCTTTCAACCGTCATAACCATCAATTGATGCATGACCTCAGTCTAGCTAGTCATAAATTTGTTAGTATTCTCAGTTTGAATACGAAATTGCTCGACCTTGCTCTTCCATATTCTTAAACATGTTGGATACTCAATTTCACATCTCGGAGTGTGACCATTATCTCTTCAGGAGAAACGGCCTGAGAGGTCGAAGCCCCTTCTTGATTCCCGGTACTAAGTGTCAGACTACTATTCAAATTTAAAACTATAAGTGTCGCTTGAACCGGCACGTCCTTGGTCAAAGGTGGTGTGGTCGGTGTGGAATGCTCTACCCCAGCGATTCGGTTCCTCATGTTCATAATTTTGATTAACAACGTTACGCCAATAAGTTAGAGACAAGGTCCCACCGACGTGCCAAACTTATGTTGTGGTTCGATTTCAAATTTGATTACTTGATTAGTGCAGGCGTGCCAAAATTGAATTTACGGCTCAATTCAAATCAAACAACTATGACCCCAAGTGCCGTGATAGGCAAATACATAATATATGACCGAGATCGAATGAGATTGGCAGCCTATTTAATCACTCAATCAGTATGTAAATAAGATTATGCGATATTCAGATGGTAAGGTTCATCCCGTGATGATGGGTTACACATTTGTCTTCCGTACAAAAGGATTTTTCAATACAAATAAAAGAAAATAGGAAAGGAAACCTCACAATCAATCGTGAAGAGAAGCTGCAGAACACCTTCCTAAATGGAGAACTAAATCCAACATATGAACGTAGACCCAAATTACAGTTAAGATTACCAGCTACTTGATTAATGCTACAAATTACATTATGGAATGTAAACAACAGACAAAAAGTAAAGGATTATACTAAAAAATGTAATTGACTTGTAGAAATGTAGAATGATTATACTAAGGAATATAAATGATGAGTAATTGAAAGATATATTGGGTTTGATTAGGTTGGTATAAGATAAATTCTTCCTTCTAAATTCTTTTACTATTTATAGCCTTAATTTAACAATTTAAATGCTTCCAACATTCTAACAATTGATGCAACTGTATCACAATCTCAACTCTTCTTGCCTATAATAATCTTATCATCGGTCCTCTAACCGCTTCTACCCGATCAACCACTTAATGAATAATATGGCATCCCTGTATGCACTCCAAATGTACCATGCAAATACATTTAAATTACATGCATTTTGCTGTGTTTGACTTTTGTAATAATTACCGACAATGGGGATGAAAAACCCCTGAGAATTTTTCAATGGTAGATGTTGAATTCACACTGTGTCATGTGATGTGGTTCACTTTAAATTTAGATATGCTTCATTTTTGTCGTAAGTCCTAAAATTACCGGGTAAGATGGATGGAGTGAATAAAATATATAAATCACGGTAGGCTTGAGCTGCTCGGTACGCAATCGCTTCCGCGGATAAGGTGTTACTGGATAACACTGTACTCGGTACTCCAATGACCATGGGGTCCGCATTAATGTATGTTTTGTATATCCACGCTGTTCATCCGTTTTTCTAGCTCATTATCAGGCATGGTCCAAAATAATAAAGCAGATCAAAATATCAATTTGACCACACCACAGAAAATAGTAGTCATTGATTGCCCACCATTAAAAACTTCCTAAGGCCCACTGTGATCTTTATTTTTCATCCAAGCGTTGATAAGGATGCATTGAGCTGGATGAAGGGAAAACAAAAATTTCGCTTCATCGAAAACTTTGTGGCCCACAAGAAGTTTTTAATGGTCAAAGACTATGTTTCCTGTGGTGTGGTCCACTTGAGATTTGGATCTAATTTATTTTTGGGACTTCTCTAAAATCATCCGTGAAAACTTATGGACAGCGTGGATGTAAAACGTATACATCAAAGTGGGCTCCACGGTCAGGGAAACATCCACTGACGTGTTACCCGGATAACATCTGATCCGCTCACTGAAAATACGCAATTGCCGTACCGTATACTATAATTCCTATCCTTACCTTCACCCACACCTTTTCCGTTTTCAGCCATTGATTATTTGGTTTTGAATGGGAGTTAACTGATACTCTTGCAGAGCATCATACTTGATACACATGCCCTTAGCAATCGTGCACCCAGCGTGCATGAACTCACACAACACCCAGTGCTAGCTAATCACAGTCCCAAACTAAGATTATGGTCAATCGAGAAATCTTAAACTCTAATTCGTGAACACTTTTTTGTTGAAACAGGAATCATTTCAACCGTCCAATAAAAATCTACCAATCGGATACTCAGATTATCAAATAAGCACAACATTCGGTTCATGACACATCCAGATTGAGGCGCATAATTTGGACCGTTTAATTTGAATTAATATCATGTGACCTTTGCTACTTGTAATTAATTTTTAAGTGCCTGTGTATCATCAAATGCACACTATCAGAGTATCAAAGCTTTTCTCTTCCTATTCCTGTCCTAACCTTCTTCACCCATAAGTTTCCAGTCCTGAGACAGGGGTACTGAAAGGGCCATTCTAACCTTCGCCTCGTGGGTGAACGTTAAGAAAGCCTTTCATTGAAGGAGACAAAAGGAAAAACTCCCCACTTTATAACGGAAACAGCCAAAAGAAACGACATCCAATTTCATAAAAAAGAAAAAGAAAAAAAGAAAAGAAAAACAAGATAAAGAAGACAAATGGAAATCGAAATAGCAATAATCCGAAATTCAAGTGGTTTCTGTAATTTTGTACTGAAAATATAAAGACATTTTACTAAAACGACGTCCACTTTTTCTATAAACGTCACGTGACTCTTGTGTTTAGAGGGGCTCTTTTGTCGTTCTAAAATGACTTTGGTTTAAGCAGCAAATATCATCTAACCCTATATTATATTATGGAGTTTTTTCCCTTGTAATTAGTTTCATGGGTGGGAAACTTTCAATGTTTAAAGATATCAAAATACGTTTTAAATGAAGCCCCGAAATGTCTTGGGAATTTTTAAATATGGCTGTGTGGTAGCAGGACTTGGCTGCAACCCCCAACCAGTGGGTGAGACCTGACCTAAGGCCCACATCCACGTATGCATTGTATATCCAGGCCGTCCATTGGTTTTGCCAGTTTGTTTTAGGTAAGTGTCCTAAAAATAAAGCAGACAAAAATTTTAAGCGGACCACACCACACCAAAACAATGGTTAGTGACCATTAAAAACCTTTCGTGGGCCACAAAAGTTTTGGATCAAGCTGATATTTGTTCTTTTCCTTTCATCCAGGTCTTTGTGAGTTTATCAACTGATTGGATGGTTAATAAACACCATGGTGGACTCTAAGAAGTTTTTAACGATAGGATTTCAATGACCTCTATTTTCCTATGGTGTGGATAGCCTAAATTTTATTTCTACTTCATTTTTTAAACATGCCCTATGATAAGTTGGAAATATTGATGGACAAAGTAGATACACAATTCATATATCAAGGTGGGCTCCACCGTCAGAGTCACACCCACCTCACTGGTTCCAGAGTCGCACCCCTCAGCGTGATAGAGTGCAGCTCAAATTTCACCAAAATGAGCTTGTGGAAGATTAGATTTACTGCATCTTTTCAGTTCTTCAATGTAAATATCTTGCAGAACTTAGTTTTTGTAGTTGGTTCCATGGAGCAAATTAACAAGTAGACTAGGTAACAAAGGTGATGTGGTAACACTTTGATGAACGTATGAAATTTATACTATATATCTGTTACATTGGCTCACATCAAGACACTAGCTTAAAATTAAAATAAATCTAAAGCACAAGTGAATCACAACATTGGGAAATATGAAGATGCTTATTCAATGCAAATATCCTACTGAGTACTTTTCCTAATCATTTGTGTGGGGCAGCATGAGCATATTAATAGGACCATGTAACGAAAGCTCTATGTCATCAGTGAAATTAATGCTATACATATATCTTGTTATCTAGAATTAGAGACCAACTTTTTTCATTTCTTTTCTTTTCCATCTACTTACGCACTCACACCCCACACATATTCACACCTCCGTGGGATTTGACAACAATGGGTACCCGAACCCAAGTCCCGGTGAATAAGAACCCATTAGCACATTGATGCAGGGATGAATGTGATGAGGTCGATCACTATCTTCCTCAAGGATAACTATTTCGAATCCACAAATCTTATTTGGACTCTTCACATAGACTTTTTGTATCCACGAAGAAAAAGCAAGAAAGTAAAAATAATATTTATAAAAATTCATAAATGATTAATGATTGAAATGAACGAGTTTACGATCCTTTAAATAGCTATTCCAAGCCTTGGAAGAAGTTTCAGAATAAAACTATAATTAAAACTCCCTAAAATTCATAACTTACTATAAATAATAAATTATAGTAAATTTATTATTTATAGTAAGTTTTCTATGTAGCTTAACCACATTATTCTCCTAATTTTTCTAAACAATTTTCATGTTGGACACAACTCCTAAAGCTTAAAGATAAAGATTTATAATCAAACTAAAACTTACTATAAATATTAAAAACGGAAATAAATTTGATTTTCAACCGTTGATCTGATGGAATCTTGTAAATTTGCCATGGACAACCCGGATATCTGGGTTGGTTGGCTAAAGTAGCTCGTCCTACCCCAAAATCATATATGGTACGTCGAGTAAATCATTCCGGCTTGCGAGATATGTTTGTTTTAAGGTTTCAACGATCTTGATGACTTCTGCCTTCGATCAAGTTTTAAAAAAATCTTAGACATGAAAGTGTCCACGACCCGCTGTACGTCACACATCAAACTTAAAAATGAGATAAATCTAAAGCACGAGTGAGCCACAAATAGTGAGACGTATGAAGATGAACTTCTTTTTCTCAAGTCCATGTACTCATCGAAGTGTTCCTGTTTTTTAAATCCTTTTTCGGATTCTCTAACTTTTTCTCTTTTTTCATCCGCTTTATGCATGAGCTGCATGTGCTTCTTCCATAGCTATAATTAATGTATCTCACTGTCCACTTAGCGTGTGCTTCCAACCTATTAAGTGCATGTGATATGCTACCATTTTTATAAATTGGCCCCACCGTGAGGTTATCTAATGCAAAAAATGGCTTATCTACTTATCAAGTGAGCGACATTATAGAAAACAATGTCCAGCCATTGATGAATAGCAAAATGGTAGTGTGGACCACTTGATGAATGGATATGGCTTAATTTTTCATAAGGTAATCCTTATGATAGGGTCAACCTATTGGATGGATTTGATTTTGCAAGCACATAAAAGATTAGAAGTTATTTATAAGTGGAATAATAATAATAATAATAATAATAATAATAATAAACCAAAGAAACGTAGAAGTTGGGTTAGACGTGTTCGACCGTCAACGATTAGGATGGTCAAGATTGCCGTACAACTATACAAGTCTAAGATCTATGAGTCATGGTCATTTTTAAATGTTCCCATGTTAAACACCTTAACCCATATGTGTGAGATCTTCACGCCTCATCTACAGGGCCCTGCCATGATGCGTGTCGGGTCGAGTGCTCCCAAAGGCCGACTGGAACACCTCCGCCACTGAATATGGACCATTGTGGCATTTTAACGGTCCACTATATAACGTAGGTTCCTGCAATTGGTGGCTAGGATCATCAAATCAGTGTTAATTTTATAGTACAGCCTATTCATGCGGGGACCAAGAGCTTAATGCCTCAGATCTCATACATGTATCACCAGCAGCTTTTCCATCGGAATGTTTCACGTGTCCACCTCATATATTGAGCCAAAAAAAATAAAGCAGTAAGACAGTAGGTAATGGATCTAGTCCTAAAAAAGAAAAAGCAGTAGGCCATGTATCTGCCCTAGGCTTGATGGGAGTCTAAAGCTGCACACCAGCTGGGCTGAACCGAGTTAGTAATTGGCTTGGCTTATTTATGTGACATCCCCGGATTGAGTTTTACATACACTGAGCTTCGAGCCTATTTTTACTAATCGAGCATGGTTTGGTCCATATTATATAAGCTTGAGCTTGATTTGATTTGGTCCAAATATCTGAGCTGAGTTGAGATGGACTGAGCCAAGTTTGAAAAAACCACAGGAAATAGTGTGCATTCATGTACATGTATTATATATTATCCACGTCGTCACACACACACACACACACACACACACACACACACACACACACATATATATATATATATATATATATATATATATGCTTTCCATCCATTTTTACGTGTACACACACACACACACACACACACACACACATATATATATATATATATATATATATATATATATATATATATATATATATATATATACATGCTTTCCATCCATTTTTACGTACATATCATTTTCAGACATGATCCAAAAATTGAATCATATCCAAAGCTCAAGTGAATCACACCACACGAAACACTGTGCATACAATTTACAAGGTGAATCAAGCCAAATCAAACTGAGTTTAATCAAGACAAGCTTCAAGCCAAGTTGAGCCAATACTGCCCTTGGATTAAGCTTGGTTTATTTGTTTGTTTGTTTTTAATGAGCTTGAATTCAATGCTTGGTTTGGTTTGAACTTTTATTTGAAGCAATCCAAGCCAAACTTTTTCAAACCAATAGGAGCCGAGCTCACTCGGTTTTTGTTTAGATCTAAATGGGACGCTGCTTTGGTAGATTTGGGATCTCGTATCCAATGGTCCTGACTGTGGAGCACACTATGACATATGTGCCTTACATCCATGCCGTTTATCCATTTTGACAACTTGTTTGAGGGCATGATCTAAAAATTAAAGTAGATCCGAATCCTAGGTGGACCACACCACAAGAAAAAAATGGTGATTGACTATTAAAAACTTTTTGTGGGCCACAAAACTTTTGGATCAAGCTGATACTTGCTTGGTCTTCATCTAGGTCTTTGTGCCCTATCAACAAGTTGGATGGCAAATGAACATTTTGATGGCCTCCAAGGATTTATTATTATTATTATTATTTTGTTTAATGGTGGGTATTCAATCATCATTGTCTTATGTGATGTGGTCAACCTGAGATTTGAATCTACTACCTTTTTTGGTTCATAATCTAAAATGAGCCCCCACTATTTCCCGTGGTCTTGTGGTGTGGTTCGCTTGAACTTTGGAAATGCTTCATTTTGGATAATGTTTAAAAATGAGCTGATATAAGATATGACACATCAGGGTGATATTTGTTTGGTCTCTTAATTCTGATGGTAACAAGTTGGATGGCAAATGAACATTCTGATGGCCTCCAAGGAATTTCTGAATTGTGGGTATTTGATCATCACTGTTTGATGTGATGTGGTTCAACTGAGATTTGAATCTGTTGCATTTTTTGGATCATAACCTAAAATGAGCCCCTAACGTTTCGTGTGGTCTTGTGGTGTGGTCCACTTGAGCTTTCAAAATGCTTCATTTTGGCTTATGTTTAAAAATGAGCAAATACAAGATAAGACGTATCATGGTGATACTTGTTTGGTCGCTTCATTCCGATGACAACAAGTTGGATAGCAAAGGGACATCTTAATGACCTCTAGGGATTTTTATAATGGCGGGTATTCAAACATCACTGTTTTATGTGATGTGGTCCACCTGAGATTTGAATCTGTTGCATCACTGTTTTATGTGATGTGGTCCACCTGAGATTTGAATCTGTTGCATTTTTTGGATCATAACCTAAAATGAGCCCCCCACTGTTTCCAGTGGTCCTGTGGCGTGGTCCGCTTGAGCTTTGAAAATGCTACATTTTGACCCCCCAAGAGTTTACTAGTACCTAGTAGGCTAGTGACTGTTTGGGTGTGTTGATTTGGAACCCCTTGGATTAGAAATCCTTCTGTTGTGTTTGGCACCTTGGATTTATAATCCTCTCTTTAGCAAAAATAGTAATGCATAATATATTTACAATGGAGAATTTAATTACTAAATCAACTTAATATGTCTAACTAATGTACTAATGTAATGTTTGACATAATGGTTATAATTAATCCATTGAAATATATACTTTGACATAATGACACCATGGATTTGAGGGGATTTCAAATCCTATCGTTGTTTGGCACCATAATGTAAGTCAGGGTTTCAAATCCCGTCGAAAAGAAGGTTTGAAATCCAAGGTGAAAGATTGAATTACAACTAAAATCTTTCCAAGAATTACATGTATAATATGTGTCTCACTAGATTATTAATGTATTAGGCACATGGCCCACTAATGATATCCTAAAACAATTAGATTATCAATTGCATCACTATAATTACTCTAATATGATGATCAATGCCGTTCAAATATTGTCAATATAAATCAACGGTTAAAAATTGTTAGTTAATCACTCGGACATGATCTTGTGCTTGTAGCTCATTCAAGACTTAAAATTTCATCATTTTAAGGCAAAGTATATATTTCAACAGGCTTATTGCAACTATTATGTCAAGCGTTACATATGTTCACTAATTAGAGATATTAAAGTTGATTCAGTAATTAAGTTCAAATCCCTATAAATATACAATGCATAACTATTTTTGGATTAAAGTTATTCATAATCAAGTGCCAAACACAACACGAAGATTTCAAATTCTGGGGGTTCAAAGTCCACTCTCTCAGGCAATTCGTGTCCTTGTCGTCGATATTTGACACACAGGCCATGAATCCCTCTCCTCGTTTTCGGAATGGAATTAAGGAACATTTCCTCTGATGTAGGAGGACCAATGGCATCAAGGAAAGTAGTTGTTACCCAATCCAGTCCATTGCTTCATTTTGTCCCATCATAGATAGACGATGCCTAAAAAAGTGCCCTTGATAGGATGATCAGAGCTTTTTAATTTATGACCTTCAATACAGGGTTAAGAAAACAAATCCAATGACAATTCCTGGGATCTTCATATCTTTTGGGGCATTCTCCATCTAGGGTAGGACTCAACAGACCAATCCATGGTCAGGAATCTCAGGATTACCGAACGAGGGGCCCAACTTATCAGAACTAGCAACCCACGTAGACACAAATCCTCTGGCAGAATTATTGAAGGTCGAATCAGTGCACTCCAGTACTCCTGGGTCCCACTGGTTCTCCCGTATGGGTGTCGGAGCTGTCAAACGATTTGGTAGTCCGGCAGACTACCAACCCAAACTCTTTTCAATTTCTTGCAGAGCATGTTGTAAATTCCGAAAGATCCAGGGGTAGGCTTTTAAACCATTTCAAAATACACCACTTCTTTGTGATTTCCATCCGTCCGAAATATCAAATCCATTTCCTTCTTGACTCTCTCATTTTATTTATTTATTTATTATTATTTTTTAAAAAATTAGGCTCCTATGTTAGTTTAGTACCATTTTACAAGGTGGTGAGTATTTAAAAGTACATCTGGCATAGTTTTAATGCAACCCGGACCACCCTGTTGATGAAACTTAAACAAACATTTCACTGAGAAGATAATATAAGCATCTGTTTTTCCCCTACTGATTTGGACCACCAAGTATTTAACTTTCAATCGTCCATTAGATAGCTATTAATTGGTTGGTTTAGATTTATTGATGGGTGGGATTTTAGATAGATGCTGCATATAGAAATGGGACCCACAATTTGTATGGTCTAGATAACAGTGCATCAGTGCCACATCTGAGAAAGATGAGTCACCACCAGATCTCAGATGATGCAAAAGACTAACATACAAGCTACGGGTTTTTTTTTTTTTTCAAAAGCTAAAGCTGAAAGAAGAATACTCAACTTGCAAGTGCAAATGATAAGCGCCCAACACGAGCCAATATAACACGTATGGAAGATCGGGACCGTTCATCGTATGAGACACATCGATTTCACACAATCCACCCTTTTATTACAATGTGTGCCAAAATCGATTATTAAATGTGGACCTTTAGTATCCTTCTCACCATCCTTTTTCGCACACCTTTGGCCCACTTCAAGAGGACCAGCTTGAATCAGGGTATATTCACGGTGGGACCCTTTTGATGAGTTGCCATTATCCAATCCCACGTTGCCACGTACGGCACGTGTGGCGCTTGCGTTTGGCGTTTGAAGATGGGCGTACGCACGCATCAGCCTTCAAGTGGAAAAAGCGCCGAATAGCTGGAATCTAGAGATCTTATATCCGTCGATTTCTAACGGTCAGATATGATCGCAAACGGCTCTCTGACGCCGTTAAAACGTTTCCCAGGCAGTCCTTCGCTTTTTAACGTGCTTTAACGGCATAAATATTTCTCCGTTTCTATTTCTCATTTAAAGACATACCATCTCTCTCTCCTCTCCGTCTTCACCAGTCCTCAGCATTTCTTCAGAAGCCGTGTCTGCTAGAAAATCATCGCCAGCTTCTAGAAACCTCCTTTCTCTTCTCTTGGATTCTTTTCCTCTCATATTCATCTCTCGACCGGACGGCTTTCGTTTCACCGTAAGTTTTCCTCCATTCCTCAGTCTCTTCTGCTCTTATGTCTGTCGTACATTCCGCAACTCCGTCGATCTTGCTTCATATTCCCGCTGCATTTCTTTTGATTTGGATTTGATATGCTGAAATCTTCATTCTTGAAATTACCGTCATGTTTTACTGCATTTTGTAGTAATTTTAATTTTAATTTTCCGTCGGAGGTTTTGATCTGATCAGTTCTTGAATCGGTGTTTCTCTTGCTTTACATTGAATAGATTTAGGTGAATCTCAGCCGTTTCATCTTGTGGGCTTTTGGATGATGCTCGGTTTGGGTGTCGGATCCATTTCTGTTTTTAGTTTTTGAGGATTTGACGACTTTTTGAACTTCGATTCTGGATAATTTTACTGTCTGATTTTGACTGCATTTTTGTTATGATTATCTTCTTTTGAGGATTCTTGATTCTCCTGATTTTTTTTTTCGGCGCATATTGGCTGTTCGATCTTATGGTGGATATTTGGTTGCTCGGTTAAATCTCATTTCTGGAAATTACGGTGTTTGTTTTACTGAATTTGTGTACTGTTATTATTCTTTTTTAGTGAAGAGTTTCTTACTTGATAGTTCTGGAATTGCTGCTATCTTTTTATTCTGTGGGGGGTTTTTTTTTTTTTCCCTTCTTTCCTTCTCTATTGGTGGCTTCTGATGGTTTGATATTGAGGAATTTCACTCAGATGCTTGTTAAGAGCTTCTGATCATTGGACTCGATCTAGGATTTTTGGGGTTTTTTGAATTGTAGGGTTTGTACTACTTTATTTGACATTTTTGGAGTTTTATTTGTTCCAATTGTCCTTTATTGATAATTTTTTGTGTTGTTTTTACATGTTATGGTTCTGGTGTTGCAAATGTGAGGTTTTTAGGCCCTTCATTCTGGAACTTTCTCGTCTCAATTTTGCTGCATTTAGGTAATTCTCAATTCTGATGAAGGCTTTCATTTAATATTTTTCTATTCAGTGCCTTTTTTTTTTTTTTTTTCTGGGCGGATCCCATTTGTTTTTCTCGTTGGTTATTGTATTATGCTAATTTAGAGGTAATGTAAAAACCTAGAGTTTCAAGGAGATGTTTGACATTTTGGGAATTTGATTTGAAATTTGCTAGGTCTTGGTTCAGTTTTTACGCAATTGGGTCAATCCCAAACCTGCACGCTCCACGTGTGTGCAGAAGAAAAGGCCCAGTTTTCCTTTTTAGCTTGTTTTTAATTTCCTTTCTTTCATATTGGTATGTTAGGAAAATGTCTCTATGTTAGGAAATAAGAGATCTTTATGTTTAAGGGTTTTCTTATTTTAGAGATCTTGGCTAGCAAGGAATTCTATTTTCATATTCCTTAATATTAGTTAAGAAAGCGTATAAACACTCATTATAAATTAGGCATAGGCATTATGGAATTAGGCAGTTGAATGATATTTTTTTCTGAGCAAGTTCTCTTGTTTCTCTACGGTTGTGTGTTGATGGAGCAGTGATGACCTCTAGTACAAGACTTAGATGACTATTGAGCATAGTCTTTGTATCTTTTCTCCTGTGTGATTTGAACTTTAAACCTGGTATGCTGAACTTCATTACAATGAGTTTCTTCCTTGACCCCGTCTCGCGAATTATCAAAATCTACTATAACGAAAAGTGAAACCTTATATTTTGTGTTTAACTATGTCTTTTTTTGTTGTTGTTTGAACAACTCACATCTCTTTTTCGATCATTTCAATTGTCATTACGATTTATTTGGTGACTTTATTAGTCCATGAAATCGTTGCATTATTTATTATATCAGAGCAAGTTTTGCTCTTAGGAATTTTTTGCTCTTTTATTTTTCTCCTCTTCCCCATCCTCTTTCCACAAATTCTATCCCAATATTCAACCCAAACCTACCCTCAATTCCCTAGACTAGCCTGTTATTTCAGCCCTTCACCACAAACTATATACAACCTCCATCTCACCTAAACCCCATTTGTATCTTAAACAATACCAAAACCTGCCCACATTCAATCAGTAAACAACCTGTAATCTATCATACACCCGACCTTTCCAAAACCTTCTTTCCATTCCCCATATAAAAGAAACCATCAAACTCAATCCTACCAAAACTTTCTGCATTCCAAAAAAGTAAAAATAAAAAAATCTAGCACCAATCATCCTTTTCTTCCTTTCTAAAAAAAGAAAAAAAGAAAAACCCAAAAGCTATTCTTGCATATTTTGTATAGATTTGATGTCATATAAGCATCCGAAGGTGGAGGACTTCTAATCGTGGGATGACTATTGAACCTCAAGATGGGATTATATCGACCTTGCAGTATGTGGTCCATTTGATCACAAAACAATTGGACGATATGGAGGCTCTTTCACGACCAAAGTAGATATCGACCTTGCATATTTTGTATAGATTTGACGTCATATAAGCATCCGAAGGTGGAGGACTTCTAATCGTGGGATGACTATTGAACCTCAAGATGGGATTATATCGACCTTGCAGTATGTGGTCCATTTGATCACAAAACAATTGGACGATATGGAGGCTCTTTCACGACCAAAGTAGATACTCTGGAAGGATGAAGTACTATTCTTGAAGAAGCAAGAAAGGTAATCTATCTAGACTGTCAAACATCTATGGATGCCATTTGATCACAAAACAATTGGACGATATGGAGGCTCTTTCACAACCAAAGTAGATACTCTGGAAGGATGAAGTATTATTCTTGAAGAAGCAAGAAAGGTAATCTATCTAGACTGTCAAACATCTATGGATGCCATTTGATCACAAAACAATTGGACGATATGGAGGCTCTTTCACGATCAAAGTAGATACTTTGGAAGGATGAAGTACTATTCTTGAAGAAGCAAGAAAGGTAATCTATCTAGACTGTCAAACATCTATGGATGGCCTTCAGGGAGACTTGGAATATAGGAATGGATGTCCCAAGGCACCTTGGCTGAAATTATGAGTCGGGCTATATGATCCAACAGTATCGCTATCCGCAACCAGAAACAAGAGGAACAGACAATTCCCAATTAGACTATCCAAATTATCCTGAAGGAGGGCAGCATTCTCACTCTACGGATCCTGCTAAGCATGTCAAAATTGAGATTCTGGATTGATGGTGATATGGATTTTTGAGGTTTTTAATGACTGGTTAGAGTCAATATAGTGATATTTCTACTAGTACAAAATGAAAGAAACATATCGCTAGTGGCAACTAGAAACAAGAGGAACGAACAACATCTAATCGGACTCTTCCTGCTAAGCATGTCAAAATTGAATTCCGGATTATGATGGTAATATGGATTTTTTGAGGTTTTTAATTACTGGTTAGGGTCAATATAGTGGTATTTTTGCTGGTAGAAAATGAAAGAGACCAATCGCTATGAGCAACTAGAAACAAGGGGGACGAACAACCTATAATCCGACTATTCAAATTATCCCGAAGGAGGGCGTCATGTTTACATTGTGTATCCTACCAAGCATGTCAAAATCGAGATTTTGGATTACGATAGTAATTTGGATCTCGAGGTTTTCAATGACTGCTTAGAGTTAATGAAGTGATATTTTCGCTGGTACGAAATGTTATTTCCGTTTGTACAAAATGAAAGAGACTGATCACTACGGGTAAACTAGAAACAAGAGGAATAAACAACCTCTAACCGGACTATCCAAATTATCCCAAAGGAGGGTGTCATGTTTACATTGCGTATCACGCTAAGCATGTCAAAATCGAGATTCTGGATTATGATAGTAACTTGGATCTTGAGGTTTTCAATGCGGCTGGTTATAGAGTCAATGAAGTGATATTTCTGCTGGTACAAAATGGTATTTCCGTTGGTACAAAATGAAAGAGACCGATCTCTACGGGCAATTAGAAATAAGAGGAACGAACAACCTCTAATTGGACTATCCAAATTAGGAGGGCATTATGTTTACATTGTGTATCCCGCCAAGTATGTCAAAATTGAGATTTTGGATTATGATAGTAATCTGGATCTCGAGGTTTTCACTGACTGGTTAGAGTCAATGAAGTGATATTTCTGCTGGTACGAAATGGAAGAAGCTGTGAAGTTATGTTTTACTATCTTGAAACTTAAGGTTGCCGCCCAAAACGTGCCGCCCAAAATTGGTGCCATGCTATTGAAAAAGACATGTAGCAACTCTTGTAGGCAGTTAGGAGGTAATGAAAGTAAGATTGAAGTAGAGGTTTTTGCCGTTGGATTATGAGACAACTTCTTTAGGGAGTTCCTCATATCGTGGCAAGACAACTTGATTGTGAAGGAATACAAACTATGTTTTTATGGATAGTGGTGATTCGTTGTGGCCTAAAGAGATGGGGAAGTAACAAGTGAAGCATTATTGCAATGGACTATGGTTTGACATTGAAAGAGAACTAGTGACTATTCGGCTTACATTGTGGGTCTTAACATTATGGACAAAGCGCACCAAATGGCCCCGAAAAGTGCATGAGTAGAAGTTGGTGACAAGATTGAAGTAGAGGTTTTTGCCGCTGGATTATGAGATAACTTCTTTAAGGAGTTCCTCATATCGTGGCAAGACAACTTGATTGTGAAGGAATACAAACTATGTTTTTATGGATAGTGGTGATTCGTTGTGGCCTAAAGAGATGGGGAAGTAACAAGTGAAGCATTGTTGCAATGGACTATGGTTTGACATTGAAAGAGAACTAGTGACTATTCGGCTTACATTGTGGGTCTTAACATTGTGGACAACACACCAGATGGCCCGAAAAGTGCATGAGCAGAAGTTGGTGACAAGATGCCCTCAAGACGCATTCACTTGACCTACTGATGCCCTACTAATAACAACTCCACAATGTGTCAGTCATGCCCTTAGGTAGTTTTCCTCAGGATTACAAAATTAACCAGAACACTGCCTCTAATCTTGTTATTTGAAACTTCGACAGAAAGAAAAAAGTTTATTCAGCTGCTCCGTCAACCAAAACTTATTTTAAGTGCTGGAATTGTGGACATTATGTGATGGAGTGTCCCTTTTGCAATCTCCTCTTTTACAAGGGACAAGAGGGTAAATGTTACAAAAAGGATTTCGTTAAAGACCATATGGAAGGTGAACATGAAAGCAATCTAAAAGGTGATGATTAAGAACCCAAGGAAGGCATAGATGGCCTTAAGGAAAGTAAGTATTGCTAGTGGTCTGAAAGATTTTGATGGCACTAAAAGAAGAGGCCCAAAAAGACTAGTTGAGAATCAATTTCTTTCATACACGAGTGTTACATTGTGGGAAGGCTGTCAAGGTCATTATTAACAAAGGAAGTAGTATAAACATGGCCTCGTAAAACATGGTGGGCAAGTTGGAGTTGAAAATTCTAAAACTTCCCAAGTTGGACAAGATTGGTTGGATGAATGAGACATTCATCCTTGTGACCACCAGTATGAACATGGCCTTGCAAAGCATGGTGGTTAAGTTGGAGTTGAAGATTAAAAAACATTTCCAGTTGTATACGATTGCGTGGTGACATATTGATCTACTTGACCAAGGAGTGCTTAGTGAACATAACGTGGCCTCGTAAAACATGGTGGGCAAGTTGGAGTTGAAAATTCTAAAACTTCCCAAGTTGGACAAGATTGGTTGGATGAATGAGACATTCATCCTTGTGACCACCAGTATGAACATGGCCTTGCAAAGCATGGTGGTTAAGTTGGAGTTGAAGATTAAAAAACATTTCCAGTTGTATACGATTGCGTGGTGACATATTGATCTACTTGACCAAGGAGTGCTTAGTGAACATAACGTGGCCTCGCAAAGCATGGTGGACAAGTTGAAGTTTAAGACTCAAAAGCATCCAAGCCAAACAAGCCATACAAGATTATACGGGTAAATAACACATTCGTCCTTGTAACTAAGCAGTGCTTAGTGAAATTCTCCTCGGGTTATTACAAAGAATCACTTTGATGTAACATTATTCCAATGAAAGTCATAGAGATGTTGCTGGTGTTGTTGTATGTACGAAAGAGATGTATCTCATATGGATCAGTTCATGTTCAACTTCATGTTCGAAGGAAGCCCATCTCTGTCTTAACCCTACGAGAGATGGTGAGTTCAAAGAGGCAAAATCGGTTTCCACGGTGTTGAGTGTGGCCCAATTCATGGAAGAAAGTCAAGAATAGCGAAATCATGTATGCTTTGGTAGGATGTGAATTCAAAACCGATTCGATTGGTGAAGGTTTTGTTCAACCACCTGAGATTCAGGACATTTTGTCCTAATTGTAGGATTTGGTCTCTAACGACTACCTAGTGAGCTTTCCACCCATGCATGACATTCAACATGCAATTGATTGGCATACGGAACGCCATTGCCAAATCTCCCAGTTTACTGAATGAACCGGATAGAGCATGCAACGTCGACAAGTGGAGGAATCGTTGACCAAGGGTTTCATTTATGATAACCTCAGTCTGGGTTCCATGCCAGCATTGTTGACGCTAAAGATGGATCGTAGTTGGCAGATGTGTGTTGACAACTGTGTCATTAACAAGATAATGGTAAAGTATTGTTTTCCAATTCCAAGCCTAGATGGCATGTTGGACTTGATGACGAATGTTACAATTTTTTCAAATACCAATTTGCAAAGTGGGTATCACCATATAAGATTTTGTCCTGGGGATGAATGGAAGATTACTTTTTGAATAAAGGATGGATTATATAAGTGGCTAGTCATGCCTTTTTGCTTGACAAATGCACCTAATTACGTTCATGCGGGTGATGACGCAAATTCTACTATCATTTATAGGCAAGTCCTATTTCATGTACTTCGACGACATCCCCATTTATAGTTGTGCACGAGAAGATCATTTGAATCCATCTTTTCCAAGTGATGAGAGTATTACGCCATGAGTTCCAACCTAGTCTATTTCCTGTTCGTCATTTCATCAGAAAGTGTAAGGGGTGATCCTGAAAAGATATGGGCATTGTCAATTGACCTACTCTGACAAATATTCACGAGGTCCGCAGTTTTCACGAACTAGCAACGTTTTATCGAAGGTTTATCCATAACTTTAGTTCCATTATGGTGCCCGTTACTAAATGTATGAATCTCAGTTCATTTGAGTGGACCAAAACAACAACAAAGGTAGTTTAAAAAATCAAGCAAAAAATGACGAAAGCTCCAATTCTTAGGTTTCGTAATTTTGAGATAGTGCTCGAGGTTACTTGCGATGCATCCCACATAGGCATAGAAGGCGCCCTCAGTCAGTAAGGACATTTGGTGGCATTCTTCAATGAAAAACTCAACGAGGCATGAAAGAAGTATATATGATGTGGAGTTTTGCGTTGTTGTACAGGCTTTAAAACATTGACATCATTACTTCATTCATTAGGAGTTTGTTCTATATTATGATCATGAAGCATTATGTTATATTTGAATTCCCAAAAGAAATTGAGCATAAGGCATGAAAGAAGTATATATGACGTGGAGTTTTGTGCTATTGTACAGGCCTTAAAACATTGGCATCATTACCTTATTCATTGAGAGTTTGTGCTGTAATATGATCATTAGGTATTACGTTATTTGAATTCCCAGAAGAAATTGAGCATAAAACAATGCTAAGTGGAGTGCTTCTTTTTAAGAGTTCACATTCAACCCAAAGCTTTAACTCATTGTAAATAAGGTAGCAAATGCCCTCAGTTGAAAATCACATTTATTGTCTACCTTATTAGCCTACTATGTTATTCGGTTTGAGGAACTTAAAAAGACACTATGCAGTAAATAGTGATTTTAGAAAGCTATTTTCAAATCTCTTTGTCAGCTTAGGCATTAAGTACCCACAATATAGCCTCCACAATGGGGGTATTTTATGATTTGATGTTGTCTGCCAAAAAACTCATTAAAAGAGCTTGTGATATAAGATTTTCATTTTGGTGGCCTTGGTAGTCACTTTGGAATCAACAAACAATAGCATTGGTTGAGAATCATTTCTATTGGTTGGGTTTGAAGAAAGAGGTTGGAATCATCGTTTGATAGTGTCAAGTGTGTCAGCTAGCAAAGGTAGCAAGCAGAGTACTAGTCTTTTATACACATTGCTTGTGCCAAATATTCTATATGAAGACATCCGTATGGGTTTCGTCCTTAGATTACGTAAGACTCAACGTGGCTATGACTTTGATTATATTGTGGTCGACAGGTCTTCTAAAATGACTCATTTCATTCTTTATAAAAAGACATCGGATGCTCTACACATTGCCGATGTTTTCTACAACGAGGTTGTTCGTCTACATGGTGTTCCCAAGACAATTGTATCTGACTTTGATGTTAAGTTTATTGTGGAAACTAAAAGTTCTCAAGTGCTGATCATCTACAAATAGATGGACATATTGGGGTAGTCAACCTGCAATGGTTATGACTCTAATTATATTTTGGTTGACAGGTTTTCTAAGATTGCTCATTTCATCCCTTATAAGAAGACATCGGATGCTCTACATGGGGTTTCCATGAAATTTGTATCTGATCATGATGCGTTTAGCATGGAAACCAAATAAAAGTTTTCAAGTGCTTATCATCTACAAAAAGATGGACATATTGGGGTAGTCAACCTACAACCTTGGGAATCTACTTCTATATTTGGTTGGTGATCACATTAGTTCATCGGACATTGTTTTATCACAAACTGAGTTTGCCTATAACAAATTAGTTCATCTACATGTTGTTTCCATGACAATTGTATCTGATGGTGATGTGTTTAGCATGGAAACCAAATAAAAGTTTTAAAGTACTTATCATCTACAAAAAGATGGACATATTAGGGTAGTCAACCTACAACCTTGGGAATCTACTTCTATATTTGGTTGGTGATCACATTAGTTCATCAGACATCGTGTTATCACAAACTGAGTTTGCCTATAACAAATTTGTGAACTGCACTTCGCGGGGCTCTCTCTTTTCAACATTACGTCTGTATGTAGCCTTAATAGCCTATTGATTTAGTCCCACTTTCTATTGTGACTTGATCGAGCTAGGATGTCTACGCTTTGGCACAACATATCAAGGAGATGCGTGAAGAAATCAAATGGAAGACCTCCCTTAAAAATCAAAATTACAAGGGGCAAGCAGATTTTCAATGGCATTTGGCACAATTTCAAGAAGCAGGTAGGTCATGGTGGGGCTCAAACCTGAGAGGTTTACACTAGACTCTTACTCCAAGCTCCACTTTAAAATGGTGGGTCCTTATCGTATTTTAAAGAACCTAGGTGATAATGCATGCCTGATCAAGCTGCCACTCGAAATAAAGATCAACCTCATTTTCAACATTGAAGGCCTTACAATTTATCTGGGATATCATGGAGATGATCTAACGGAAGAACATAAGGAACTCAAATGGAAGACCACCCTTAGAAATGAAAATTGTAAGGGGCGTGCACATGTTCGATGGCATTTTGCACAATTTTGAGAAGGAGATGTGAAAATTGCAAGGGGCTTGCACATGTTCGATGGCATTTTCCACAATTTCGAGAAGCAGATATGAAAATTGTAAGGGGTGTGCATATGTTCGATGGCATTTTGCACAATTTTGAGAAGCAGATAGGTCATGGTGGGGATCAAGCCTGAGAGGTTTCCACTAGATTCTTACTCCAAGCTCCACTTTAAAAAGGCGGGTCCTTATCGTATTTTAAAGAAACTAGGGGATAATGCATGCCTAATCAGCTTCCACCCGAAATGAAGATCAACCTAATTTTCAATGTTGAAGACCTTATAGATTATCTTGGATATCATGAAGATGAGAGCATTGAAGAACGAGCTATCTAGATGCTCGAGGTACCATGCCAGTTTGAAGAAATCGTAGAAGATGTGTTGGACAATCAGATAATTTCCACACTCCAAGAAGACCTCACAGTTTATCTTAGATATCTTGAAGATGAGAGCATGGAAGAATGAGCTATCCATATACTCGTATTTTAAAGAAGCTAGGTGATAATGCATGCGTGATTGAGCTTCCACTCGAAATGAAAACCAGCCTCATTTTCAATGTTGAAGACCTTACAGTTTTATTTTGGATGTCATGAAGATGAGAGCATGAAGAATGAGTTATCTAGATACCTGAGGTACCATGCCAGTTTGAAGAAATCGTAGAAGATGTGTTGGACGATCAAATAATTTCCACACACCACGAAGACCTTACGATATTATCTTGCATATCATGAAGATGAGAGCGTGGAAGAATGAGCTGTCCAGATACTTGAGGTACCTCACGCTAGTTTGATGAGATCATTGAAGACGTGTTGGACAATGAGATAGTTTCCACACACCAAGGAGGGTATAAGAAGTTTCTCGTTAAGTGGAAGAGCTGACCGAGATCCGACAACATGTGGATCTCAATAGACAATTTGAAGCACATCAACCTAGAGCCATATGAGGAATGCACTGTTGTTAACTTCGGACCCTAGTTCTTTTTCAAGTCGAAGGGGGGAGTTGATGCAATTGCACCACATCCCACACATGTTGGACAATGAGATAGTTTCCACACACCAAGGAGCATATAAGAAGTTTCTCGTTAAGTGGAAGAGCTAACCGAGATCCAACAGCATGTGGATCTCAATAGACAATTTGAAGTGCATCAACCCAACGTCGTATGAGGAATGTATAGCCATTAACTTGGCGGAGCCTAGTTTTTTCCAAGCCGAAGTGGGGAATTGATGCAATCACACCGCATCCCAGACATACACGCTCCACATGTGTGCACAAGAAAAATGCCCAATTTCCTTTTTTTATTTTTTATTTTCCCTTCTTGTCTCTTATTATTCCCTTCTCTTATCTCTACATTAGGAAAATATCTCTATGCTAAGAAATAAGTATTATTACATTTTCATGTTTAAGGGTTTTCTTATTTTAGATATATTGGCTAGCAAGGAATTCTCTTTTTAGATTCCTTATAGATTATGATAGAGATTTTCTCAAGTAGAAAACCTTGTTAAGACTCATTATAAATAAGGCATAGGCCCTGATATTTTCTTTGAGCAAGTTCTCATGTTTCTCTATGGTAGTATCAGTGTTCGAAATATCGGTATCGCACAATGTATCACACCCTTGGGATACATATTCATATCGGTTATCGCATGGGATATATCGTTTGTTTCGCATAATTTATTGTACTTTTTGGGAAACATGTGGAAACATTGGGAAAATGATTGAATTTTTCAATGAAACTTCAGGTATTGTTAAAAAAGATCTTAATACACACTTTTAAATCATAACATACATATAAAAAAAAGTGCACACAATAGGTTTACTTTTGTGTGCACTCGAGCTTTGTGGGCGTCATTGATAACTTTTGTGGCCCTTAGAGGTTTTTAATGGTGGGCGTCACTCTCTACACTTTTTTATTTTTTTTTTTGTTTTTGTTTTTTTATTTTTTTTTTATTTTTATTTTTTATTTTTTTTTTTTTGGTGGGGGTCCACTTGAGCTTTGGATCTGAATCATTCTTTGGCTCATGACCTAAAATGGTCTCTCAAAATGGATGGACGGTGTGGATACAAAACATACATCATGGTGGGACCCCAGAACTTGGTGACGTCACTTCAGTAGCAAGTCTGGCTACTCAACCCGTCAGTAGTGAATCCGTGTCCGATAAAAGAAGGGCTCCGAAGTCATTTTTCACTGCAGAGACCCTAAAACCCTTAATTCTCCCCCAAATCTCCGGATTTCTCTGGATTTTTTTTCGCATTTTCTTCCTAAATCAATTTCGTTTTCAAGTAACAATCTAATCGAAGAAAGAAAAAAGGGAATCGAGATTTTCTTTACACTAACCTACGAATGGTGAGCTTCGATTCGAATGCCCACCAAATGCAGCTTCCAATCGGGACAATCTATTCTACATGTATGGAAATCCACCCTATTGAAAGTTTCCCTCTCTCTCTCTCTCTCTCTCTCTCTCTCTCTCTCTCTCTCTCTCTCTCTTTCTCTGATTTTTTGGAATATTTCTTCCGATGTGTTTCGTATCGTTGGACTGCGTTTCGTATCGTTGGACTGCGATACCGATAATATTGGCCGATAGTATCGGTATTGCGAACATTGGGTAGTATAAGACTCGAGGATTGTTGAGCATGCTCCCAGTTATTGCATCTATTTTCTTATGTTATTTGAGCTTTCAATCTGGTATGCTGAACTTCATTACAGCTAGCTTCTTCCTTGATCTTAGTTGCATTAAGTTTCTAGGATTTTAAAATTCTTTTATGGTTTCTGAAATTTGGATGCATTAAGTTTCAACACATGATTTGAAGTTGTCTTTGTAGTTTTTTTTTTTTTTTTTTGGGTGTTTGATTTGAAATTTAAGTCTTTGTTAGGTTTCTATGGCTTTTGAATTTCTGATATTTTTGGCATTTGAAATTCTATGGTTTGTGGTTGCAGCGAGCTTGGATAATTTCGGAATTCTGTAAGCTATGGATTACTCTCAGTTGCAGCAACAAAAGAAGGGAATGGTCTCTCTTTCGCCTTCTCAGACTCCACGATCGAGTGACAAATCCATAAGAGAGATGCGATCAGGTGATGGGAATTCAAATAATAGTAGGCATGATAAAGACAAAGGAGTGAATGTTCAGGTCCTTCTCCGATGCAGGTGAGATTTGCTGATCGATTACCCGAGTTCTAGTGATTGCTTGAGTTTGTGCTTCAATTTTGATGGTAATTTTCTTTTTCTTTTACCTTCATTTCCTTTTGCATTTTGTGGGAATTGTTTTAGGCCATTAAGCGAGGATGAGTTGAGGGTGAACACACCTGTTGTCATTTCTTGCAATGAGCATAGGCGGGAAGTTTCTGCAATTCAAAACATAGCTAACAAGCAGATTGATAGAACCTTTGCCTTCGACAGGGTTTGAATTCCTTTTCTTTTAAGACCTTTGCTTTTATCTTTATACAGGGCTAGAATCAAAATTTCCATTAATCACTAATAGATTCTCTTTTCAAATAATCTTTGCATAGGTCTTTGGGCCAACATCCCAACAGAAGGATTTGTATGATCTAGCAGTCTCTCCTATTGTAAATGAAGTTCTGGAGGGCTATAACTGCACCATTTTCGCATATGGCCAAACAGGCACTGGGAAAACTTACACGATGGAAGGAGGGGGAAAGAAAACAAAGGTTTTCATCTGATTTATAAATGACTATGTTCATGTACTTTCAATGATCCGGACTCCCGGTTATCAAATAAAACTCAGAACTCAATCTTGCAGGATTGCTTATCAAGTTTTGGGGTGTGTTTGGCAACCCTGATAAGCTGCAGAATCACTGGTTCCTGATACTTTTCCTGATTGAAATGGCTCCCCTGATAAGCAGGAAAATCACTGATTCCTGACACTTTTCCTGATTGAAAATGTTTCTGGTCAGACTAGAAACTTATTCTATCACATGAAGGCATGATTATGCATAATCCAATATCTGTCCAAGCACAACGTAAATAGTTTTTTTTTTTTTTGGGTTTTTTTTCCATCTTTCGTTTTGTTTTCTGATTGTGGTGGTTTTGCAGAATGGGGAATTTCCGAGTGATGCAGGTGTTATTCCGAGAGCCGTTCGACAAATTTTTGATATACTTGAAGCACAGGATGCTGAGTACAGCATGAAAGTTACATTTCTGGAGCTATACAACGAAGAGATAACAGATCTTTTGGCACTGGAGGAATGTTTGAGATTCGTAGATGACAAGTCAAAGAAACCCATAGCCCTTATGGAAGATGGGAAAGGTGGTGTTTTTGTGAGAGGCCTGGAAGAGGAGATAGTTACAACGGCTAATGAAATTTATAAGATCTTGGACAAAGGTTCTTCCAAACGGCGTACTGCAGAAACCCTTCTTAACAAGCAAAGTAGCCGCTCTCATTCTATATTTTCTATCACTATTCACATTAAGGAGTGTACACCAGAGGGTGAAGAGCTTATCAAATGCGGAAAACTTAACCTTGTCGATCTTGCTGGTTCTGAGAACATTTCACGTTCAGGTGCTAGAGAGGTATCCCACCTTTTATCATGTTTCATTTTGGTACTGAAGAAAATGTCTTATTGTAGTTACATATGCTGATAATTGGTGTGCCTATTGAAGTGTATTTATATTGTACACTGCAAAGCATATGTAAATGTATTATCCTATGTGATGGGTACTGTTAGAATGCCTTTTGTAGTGTATGTATTTATATTGTACACTTGTAAGCATGTATGTGAAATGCATTATCCCATGCAAAATGAGCCTTTTGTAGGGTTAGAGATGGTTGTTTTTTTTTTTATAAAAAAAATTAATACCACGAATTGCCAAGTCCTAGTGTTAAATACCATATTGGGATTTCTGATTAAACTAATATTTGGCATTTATTTATATTAAATTCTTATCTTGCAAATTGTTATGGATATGCTCTCTGGATTTGGTTGCAGGGTAGAGCAAGGGAAGCAGGAGAGATCAATAAAAGCTTGCTTACACTTGGTCGTGTCATTAATGCACTTGTTGAGCATTCTGGTCATATTCCATACAGGTGTGAATCAGTGGCAGTTGGTTGGTTTCCAATTGTTGTCTTGATAATGTGGGTGTGAGAAAATGATGATTTCCTTGGTACAACAGGGATAGCAAATTGACGAGGTTACTGAGGGATTCCCTGGGAGGAAAAACAAAGACATGCATAATTGCAACCATATCACCTTCCATACACTGCTTGGAAGAGACACTCAGCACTCTAGATTATGCACACCGTGCAAAAAATATCAAGAATAAGCCAGAGGTCAGTAAATGGGAACTGGTTAATGCCATTTGTCCACTATCTTTGAAGTCAAACATTATTTTGAAGGGTTTATTTATTTATTTATTTTTATTTTTTTTATATATAAATATTTGCAGGTTAATCAGAAGATGATGAAATCAGCATTGATCAAGGATCTTTATTCTGAAATTGATCGTCTTAAACAAGGTTGCTAATGCCTACTATTTTGGATCTCGATTGTCAATTTAAGTGAAATATGATTTTGACATCAGTTTCATCCTCCTGTCAAACAATTGGATGCTTGATGTCAATCTAATTAGATTAAAATTTGCATCTGATGGATACAATTGCTCATTATGTTTCTGAACCCAACCAGAGGTTTATGCGGCAAGAGAGAAGAACGGCATCTATATTCCACGAGATCGTTACCTGCATGAAGAAGCTGAGAAGAAGGTTGGGCTCTAAATAATCCAATCTGTTTGTGAATATCTATTCTTTGGAACAGAAATGAATTGGTGTTTTTTTATCAAACTTTTTTATTTTTTCCTCTCTTTGTCCAGGCCATGGTGGAAAAAATTGAGCGCATAGAACTTGACTCAGAATCGAAGGACAAGGTACATCCTGCATCTCCATTTAGTTGGTTCCTTGCAGATCATTTCATTTCTCTATTTTCAATGTCTGACTACATAGTTGTATGTGGCATGCAGCAACTCATTGGGCTTCAAGAACTTTATGATTCCCAGCAGCAGTTGACTGCAGATTTAAGTGACAAACTCGAAAAGACTCAGGTATAACTACAGGGATAGCCATGTTTAAGACCTGACCTGTACACTGAGCAATGTCCAAATTCTGATCTATGTGCTAATTATGTTACTTGAATGTAAGAAATTATCTCTATTTCGCATTTGCTGCAGAGAAAACTCGAGGACACTGAACATGCATTATGTGACCTTGAAGAAAGATATAGACAAGCAAACTCCACTATTAAAGAAAAGGAATACCTGATTGCTAATCTCCTTAGATCAGGTGAGCGAAGTTTATCATATCCATTTAGCAAGTTCATCCTTTTCCATTAATATCTGCTGTGTTGGGAGTTGGGACATGCCTGTTGAGTGAGAATGCCTAGAGGTGGCATTTGGGACACACCTATTGATGCCTTGAGAGGTGGTATCTGGGACAAAATCCTCTATACGTTATCTTCCCTTTTCCTTGTATTGTCTGCATAATAAGCTTGAGCACATAAAGAAATATTTGGGACATGCCTGTTAAGTGAGAGCTCCTCAAGGTGGCATTTGACACCTATTGATGCTATGAGAGGTGGTATCGGGGGAAGTCATATGTTTTTTGCTCATATTACATGCACAATAAGCTTGAGCTTATGTAGAATATTTTCGGGTGCATTTGGAATTTCCTGTTCTCACACTTGATTCACTATCATCAAAACACATGTGAGGTATGTTTAGTGCCTCCCAGTACATACTCTCCTCTGATTTGGGTGGAAAAAGCAAGAAAAAGGAAGCCAGCTTCTTCATGCAAGTTCTGTTTTCCATGCCTTCCCAACTGCTAATTGCAAGTTTGCTCGAAAGTCGCTCAGAAGCACAAAGTTGTTGCTATATCCAAATGCAAGTATTGATACTTTTATTATAATTTTTTAAACGCACATGTTATACTAAAGAAATGTATATTTGAATTGTAGCATAGCTTATTAAAAAATAACTGTACAGATGTATTTGTGCAATATTGGTTCTTTTTGTTGCAAATTTTGATACTCGTTTCACATATTTGCATCTTGGTTATTATTTATGTGACTTGAAACTAAAAATATTTATTTTTCTGCAAATTATTATTATTATTTTTTTCCTTTTCTTGATAGCTGTGAGATGATAGTTTGTTGTTCTTTCAGAGAAAGCACTCATTGAGCGTGCATTTGAGCTTCGTTCAGAGCTAGAGAATGCAGCATCAGATGTATCAGGCTTGTTTGCTAAAATTGGTTCGTATCTGTGATTTTGAGGAACCCATTTGTTTTGGGCATTTAATTGCATGACAGACAAGGTACACTAGTTCATTACTGCCAGTGATTCTGCTATCTTTGATGTTCAGAGCGTAAAGACAAAATAGAAGATGGAAACAAGACTCTTGTCCATAAATTCCAGTCTCAATTAACTCAGCAGCTTGAGCTCTTGCATAAGACCGTTGCTGCTTCCGTAATGCAACAGGAGCAACAACTGAAAGGAATGGAGGAAGATATGCATTCCTTTGTCTCTACAAAGGCTGAGGTAGTGTGACATCTGTGAAAGCAAACCGATGCCATTTTCTGTGCCTATATAATCCATTCTCAGTAACTGTATCTGGTGATCTGTTTGTCCATAGGCTACTGAAGAACTTAGAGAAAGGGTAGGAAAGTTGAAAACCATGTATGGCTCTGGGATCAAAGCATTGGATGATTTGGCTGGAGAACTTGATGGGAATTCTAGGTCGACTTTTGAAAATCTTAATTCAGAAGTATCAATGCACTCATTGGCTCTTGAGGATGTAAGCTTATCTTTACTCCTGTTTAAGTGGATCTTTCTTTCCTTTCTCTTTTTGCTGTTTTAACCTTATTTTCCCATGACACAGCTTTTCAAAAGAATTGCTTTGGAAGCCGATGTGATATTGAATGAACTTCGAAGTAGCCTGTCTAATCAACAAGAGAAACTGGCTTCATATGCAAAGCAGCAGCGGGAGGTCAGAAACTAAAAGAATATTGGCAATTGGCATTTCTTTTTCTTTTTCATGATCTACAATCCCTTTTTTGAGTGTATTTCTAATAAAACAGCTTCCTTTATGACAGGGACACTATAGAGCCGTGGAGACGACTCGATCTATTTCAAAAATTACTGTGAACTTCTTCAAGACTCTGGACATGCATGCATCCAAATTGAGCCATATTGTTGAAGAGACACAAACTCTTCATGACCGGAAATTGTGTGAACTTGAAAAGAAGTTTGAGGTGGTTCCCATTTTCCAATTCAAACCATTGGGTTCACATTAGAAGAATATTAACCGTATGATCTTCTCATCTTGCCAAACCTTTTCAATCTAATCCTCACTTCGTATTGCAGGAGTGTTCTGCTAATGAAGAAAGGCAACTGTTGCAAAAAGTGGCTGAGATGCTTGCAAGTTCAAGTGCTAGGAAGAAAAAACTAGTATGCATCCTTGTTTTTCTTATTAATGTTAATCACATGCAACTGCAATTACCACTAGGCCTTGAAATCTTATCTTTTGGAATTACTTAGGTGCTCTATATTGAAATAATTGATGAAACTCTTATCCTGTAGCTTACTCTTAATCCATAAATGCCTCCATTATGTGACGTAGCAGAGTATGAAATTAAGAAAAAAAGAAGAAGAAGAAGAAGAGAGGGTATAATGTCATAAAACAGCTCTTATAGAAAAAAAAAAAACTGTAAATGATAGTAATGTAACAAAAAATAAAACTATCCAACTAATGCATGGTGTCCCTAAGAATCTTTGGATGCACAAGGTTTAAAATTGGTGTATATTGGGTATTGTATTTTCAACCCCGATACAGCTCCCCCTATCACCTTGTACTGTCCTGGGCCAGTATGGGCCGATACTGCTGTATCGTTCATGGACAAATATCTGTATGTAATGGGCGATATGAACCGGTTAACACATTCTTATCTTTTCTAAGTAATTGAAAAGAAAATTATTCAAAGAGCTTTACCATCAGGGAATATCATTTTCCCAATTACAATGATTCAGCCTCACCACGCCACCTTTGGGCCCGCCTTTGGCTGTGGCTCCCTCTACCAAAAAATGGTAACTACATGTTAATCCTAGAAGGTATCACAAGTTCTCACAAGTATCCTAGAAGTTCTTCTACATTACTTGTTCTACATGCAAAACAATTTCTAAGTTGATCTATAATTAAATGTTAACCTGAATTACTCATTGTATTGAGTTAACTCTCAATAAGTAAATAAGTAAGCAAGAGAAGAAAAGTACCTACTCATTCTATTGAGTCAGACCATGCAGAGTTCTTTTAATTATTCTTGGTTATTGTAATAATTTGTTCTAGTGCCTTGTGAAGTTGTATTTCTCATAATTAATTAGAATCCATTGACTTAATTTGGGTATCGATACATGCCATATCAATTCTGGTAAACTAGGATTGGATTTTTTACTCATATTTACACCGGAAATCATACCCTTGACATTCTTTAACACCATCTTTTTGTATTAAGCATGATATCTTGTTTATTATAAGATAAAGTTTGTCATACATGTTGGAAATATTAATTGAGATTAAATTGTTGTATTTTCATATATGGTTGACATCAGCCTTATTTACATTCTTTATCATAATCTTCTTTAACAATAATGATAATGTAATCTCTCCATACGTGTTGGTGGATGGCAAGTACAAAAACTCATTTTACTTCAGATTATGATTGCTTGAAGAACACATACAATATATGCAACTCTTCATCCTCATCATCATAGTATTGTCCTTGTTAGTTATGGTTGTCTTATGGATCTTGTTTTGCCAAGCATTTCTATGTCAGCCCCAATCCTAGGTTAGTGAACAGGCCTTTATAAACCTTCTTACCACCTCCATCTAAGTTATTTTAGGTCTTTCCGACATTTACCTTTTAAGACTTCAATTCTGTTAAAGTTCCTCTCCTCAATGGGGCCATCTCTTAGTTATCATATTAATTGATATCATCGTATTTTCATATATGGTTGACATCAGCCTTATTTACTTTACATTCTTTATCATCATCTTCTTTATTAATTATGATAATGTAATCTTGCCATACATGCTGGATGGCACGTGTATTCTATTAGGATTCCACAGTTATATGGGGCCTCATTGGGGCCATCTCCAATTATCAAAGCATATGTTCATCTCAATCATTTCACATCTCCAATTGGGTCTACTCTTACACTACTTTGAAAACCTCTTTCTCCATTCAAGCCTTCTTATTAGTCTTCCCATGCACGCATCTCAACTTCTCCATGTTTGCAGTGTTCATCCACTTTTCATGTTGCCTTCTAATTACCTCACACTCTACTCCACAAGGCATAGCCAGTCAATTAACTCATCATCATCATCATCTCTGTCTTATCCCAACTAATTCGGGTCAGCTACTGGAATCCTTTTCTGCCATTACACTCTATCACGGGACATAACTTTAGTTATACCATATGTAATGTAATCAAGTATTCTCTTACTACCTCACCCACGTCCTTTTGGGCCTTCCGCTTGCCCTTTTAGAGCCTTCAACTTGTACAAATTCACTCTTAGCCAGCGTAGTTCTTGGTCTCTGCTGTACATGACCAAGCCATCTAAGTCTACTTTCCCTCATCTTATTAACTACTATAGATTCCCTCAAATGCATTCTATTTCCATCCATTCTTGTCTTGCCACTCATCCATCTTAACATTCTCATTTCAGTTACACTCATCCTATGAACATGTGGTTCCTTAACTGCCCAAAATTCTTTGTCATAAAGCGTGGCTGGTCTTACAGGCATTCTATAAAATTCCCTTTTCAGTTTGAGTGGTACATGATGATCACATAAAGCTCTAGAGGCACATCTTATTTTCTTCCACCCCACTTGAATACTATAGGCAATATCTTTCTTAATCTCTCCACTCCCATGAATTATCGACCCAAGATATTGAAAGTGGTCATTTTAGGAAACTTCTCGGTCAAAATTCTTTACTAATTTCTCTTTCCTACTCCTATGTTACTAAAATTGCATTCGATAAAAGTCCAACTAATTTTAAATCCTTTAGATTCTAAAGTAACCCTCCATAAATCTAGCTTTATGTTTACGCCCTCCCTCATCTTTTCAATCAAAATTATGTCGTCTGAAAACAACATACACCATGGGATTTGTTCATGCAAATCCCTTGTTAACTTGTCTACAGTCAATGCGAAAAAGTACAGGCTCAATGCCAACCCCTGGTGCAAGCTATAGTACTTGAACTTGCTCATCTCTCCACTATTGGTCTTCACATTTGTTAATCCTCCCTCATACGTCTCCTTAATCATGTCAATATATCCTCTTGAAACTTTTTTTTTTTGCCAACACCCACCATATCAATTCCCTAGGGATCCCTTATCATGAGCTTTCTCTAAGTCAATAATAAGACCATGTGGAGATTCTTCATCCTCTCCCTATTTCTCTCCTGCTATTGTCTAAGTAGGAAAATAACTTCAGTGGTAGACCTCCATGGCATTAAACCAAACTGATTTTCTGATACATTTATCTCGTGTCCTTAGTCTGTGCTCAATTGCTCTTTCCCAAAGTTTTTTAGTATGACTCGTAAGTTTAATCCCACGATAGTTGGTGCAATTTCGTTTGTCTCCTTTGTTCTTATAAATGGGTACCACGACCCCTTTCCTCTATTTGTCTGGCATTCTCTTCAATCTTACAATTTTGTTGATCAACTCTATGATTCATTCGTCTCATGTATTTGGCTTTGCTCAATCACTCTTTCCCAAAGTTTTATAGTATGGCTCATAAGTTTAATCCCACAATAGTTTTGTTTCCTTTTTTCTTACAAATAGGTACCATAGTACTTTTCCTTCATTCGTCTGGCATTTTCTTTAATCTTACAATCTTGTTAGAACAACTTTGTCAACCAAAATAGTCCAGTATCTCCCATGCACTTCCAAACCTTTACTGGTATATCATCCGGTCCAAGGGCCTTTCTTGTTTTCATCTTTCTCAAAGCTTCGTCCACTTAGATATCTTACCTTACGAAAGTATCTATGGACTTTGACGTCATTTGAGTTTGTCTCCTTTTATCCCTATGCTCCTAGAGTGATTGTCATTTAAATTTCATTGGCATTCATCTCATGTCTTATTAGTCTCTGCGCAATTGCTCTATCATTTTTTTTGACATGCAATGATGGTGTATCATACCATTCTTTGATGAGAATGTTGTCCATCGGTTTGATTTGTTGAAGGTCAACTAAATGGGCCCCAATTGAACACAAATCAAGCATGACTTGGTGTTCAATTAGGGCCCATTACATTGAAATATCACAAATCAAGCATGATTTGTTGCATCATACCATTCTTTTATGCGAATGTTGTCTGTTGGTTTGATTTGTTGAAGGTCAACTAAATGGGCCTCACTTGAACACAAATCAAGCATGATTTGGAGTTCGATTAGAGCCCATTACATTGAAATTTCACAAATCAAGCATTATTTTGGTGTTCAATTAGGGCCCATTACATTGAAATATGACAAAAATAAAATAAAAATATAAAAAAGAAAGTGAATGTTTACCCTTCTTTCCAAAATTTCCTATAATGGTCCACTTTGCTTCGATTTGTTAAATACCATTCAATCATTTGTTTTGATCCCAAAATGTGTCTAGATTTAGTCTAAAATGAGTTTTTAAGTTTCCTCCATGGTTTAAATGAAAAAAGAAGAGGAGACATGATTGAAAATTTGAAAGAAAAAAAAAGGGTTCAAAATTGGGCTTTTATGGGCGTATCAGTCTCATATTAGTGCCGATACGCCCTGTATCGACCAGTATAGCCCAATACAGGTTGATACGGGCCAATATAGCCCTGTATCACATACCGTCTCGTGCTGATATGGATACGATATGGCCGTATCGGCTGATACGATTCTAATATTCAGATCTATGCGTAGGACACTTTCACTTCCGTTCTCTTTGTTCCTTATCAACTAAGTAGATTCTACAAGATTGTTGGGCATGAATGTATAGCACCTCGAAATTTTCTGGGGCGTCCACCGATTCTCCAATTTATCCCAACAACTCTGGGAAGAACTTGGGTCAAGTTGCTCAGAAAGATTAATAAAAGAGGAATGATATTAATATCAGGAATCTGCTACCAATGTATTGCTCTCTCTAAGTAACCTATCTATAATCACCTGCTTCTCTTATGGAACTTTTCTTCTATAACATGAACGTCAGGAAATATCAAGGGCATGAAAAAAGTAGGGGTTTTGCACCTTAAAATTGAGGTCTTGAACATGATACCATACATTTTGGTGCTGTGCTTTTTGCACACGACACCAATTAAGCATGGGCTTTGCACATGATGCTGTACATTTGAAGGTTATCTAGGTTTGTAGGAATCAGAGGGGCTCTTTGGATGCTTGCAAAGTTGTGTACTGCACGTGCCATCCAGCATTAATAGTATGTATGCAGTTTTCCATGCACCCTTTTGCACGCAAAAAATAGGGAAATGAGTACAAGGTACACAGCCATTACGGCAGTTACCCATGGACAGTATCCTTGCTCTGAAGGTTGGATAGAGACATGCTTAAAAGGCTTGTATGGTGCATGCTGTACATTTTGAAGGTTATCTAGGTTTGTAGGAATCAGAGGGGCTCTTTGGATGCATGCAAAGTTGTGTACTGCATGCGCCATCCAGCATTAATAGTATGTACGCGGTTTGCCATGCACCCTTTTGCACACAAAAATAGGGAAATGAGTACAAGGTACACAGCCATTACGACAGTTACCCATGGACAGAGTATCCTTGCTCTAAAGGTTGGATAGATACATGCTTAAAAAGCTTGTATGGTGCATTCAGGAACAATGTTCTGTGTGCTTGCATCGCTCATGTCAAAGGCTCTAGATGCACTGCCATCCATGTCTAAGCATCCCACATGTCCCACATTTGCCACTATCAATCGTCAAGCACCTCACATTTGTCACGTGTCAGTCAGTGTACAAGTGCACCATTATGCTACATGTGTTGCTAACTGTCTTAAGCTCCCCACATCTTCTACAACGGCCGAAGTGCTTGGCAAATAGGATAAAGTGTAGCTAGTCCTGCATTGCATGACCTGGCATGTGTGATAGATGACTTTGCGTGCGTCCAAACAGCACAATAGTTAAAACTGTTGGTTATGAACCTCTTTCCCATCACCGAGGCACCAATACCCAGATAAAATAAGGATATGGCTTTTAAACTTTTTATGAATAACTAAACTTTATTTATCAAGAGAAAGAAACAAACAACCAAAGAAGCTAAGAAAGAGGAAACGATTTCCCTAAAACTAGTGACCTCCTTCTAGCTTGGGAATGAACTACCTCGCTAGCCTCTCTGAAGAAGAAATACCAAAAGTTTCGTAAAAAAGTTTTTTTTAAAAAAAAAAAAAAAAAAAAGAAAAAGAAAAGGAAAAACCCTCTAAGGTTTAGTTCGAGTATGGGAGTCATCTAAAGATCTTGTTTAGGGACATCTCCTCTTTCCTTCTGCTAAAGCATGCTCATTGGTTTTTGTATTTCTGACTATCGTTTCTTGTTACAGTTGGTTGCATAGATATAAAGAAGAGACAAGGTTCAGTTGACCATGTGTTTAATTTACAAAATGTCACCATAAAGTTGACTTCTTTATGTGTTTTGTTGTTTAGGTTCAATCTGCAGTCGACAGCCTCCGGGATACCGCTGCCAGTAAAACTAATGAGCTGCAGCAAGAAATGTCTACAGTGCAAGATTTCACCTTTTCTGTTAAAGATCAATGGACAGCCTACGTGGAGAAAACTGAGAGCCACTATCTTGAGGATACCTCTGCAGTGGAGAGTGGAAAGCTTGGCTTGGAACAAGGTCTTCAACATTGGTAAGCGGAAATCATGACTATTTTTGATGTATGTTGTTGGGTAAAATATTACTTTGAAAGCTTATTCCTGATCTATCATACGAATTGCGTAGTATGACAAAGGCGAAAGTGAGTGCACAACAATGGCAAAATGCGCAAGAATCTCTCCTCAGTCTTGAAGAGAGGAATGTTGCATCAGTCAATTCCGTTGTCAGGTGATTATGGAGTCAATGACTTTCTACTGTTATTTGCATCTGTGGGGGCAATCCATGATCTTTCTTCTTTTTGCGTTTGATTTTGGCAGGGGTGGAATGGAAGCCAATCAGGTGCTCCGTGCAAGGCTGTCTTCTGCTGCTTCTACTGCTCTTGAAGATGTTGATGTTGCAAATAGGAGTCTCCTTTCCTCCATTGACTGTAAGATATAGTCCTTCCTGTATTCATTAACTTCTACTTGCATGCATTTGATCAAGAGAAACAGAGCAATTAGAGAGCAATTTTGTTCTGCCTAGCAATGGCGTTACAGGTTGGGCCAACTTTTGGTAGCCTAAGCTGTTGATCTGGTTGCACCCATCATGGGACGTCCATGCCTCAACATCTCTCCTTGTGAAATGATCCTATATGTCAAATGAAATGGACAGTGACAGAATGTCATTCAACATGGAGCCTAAATCAGATGGTTAGGATCATGGGTGGTTTTGGGGGTGTCTCCCATCAAACATGGCACTCTCAAAATGATTTGGGTCACTAGAAGATGTTTCCCACACATATAGTTCATTGGGCTGAACAAAAGCTCGATCAAGCACACTGCTTATTTCCTTTGATTTGAGTGCATCCTCATCATAGGTGCTCAATGAATTTTAACTCTTGATGCATTTCACAGATTCCTTGAAGCTTGATCATGATGCATGCGGAAACATGGACTCGATGATCGTTCCTTGTTGTGGCGAGCTGAGGGACTTGAGGAGTGGTCACTATCACAAGATTGTGGAGATTACAGAAAATGCTGGGAAATCTCTAGAACAAGAATACATGGTAAGGTGGTCTGGTCTGTTGGCATCTTTTCTAGAAGTGAACTTTTCTAATTTCTGTCAAACCTGCCCATGCGTCTGTTGGCATCTTTTCTAGAAGTGAACTTTTATAATTTCAGTCAAACCTGCACATGCACATCTCTACATATACAGGGTACTCATGCCAACGTGTGCAGGGTCCAAGCCACTCATCTGGCACATACAGGGTACTCATGCCAACGTGTGCAGGGTCCAAGCCACTCATCTGGCACATACATGGTACTCATGCCAACGTGTGCAGGGTCCAAGTCACTCATCTGGCATATACAGGGTACTCATGCCAACGTGTGCAGGGTCCAAGCCACGTATCTGGCATGCACCTCTTGGCAAGGTGGACCACGCATGTACACTGAACATGAACTATTGTCCTTCTGTTTTACTGTCCATTGTTTTTGTACATGTGTGAACCATCTGATGGTGTTGACCATTGTGATCTTTGTACATGTGTGGACCATCTGATGGTGTTGACCACTGTAATCTTTGAGCTGGGGCATTGACATGATGGGTCCTGTTGACATGATTGTATCTTACTCACGTGACTCAAGTTGGTCATATCTGCCTGCTCATGCACGGATTAGCAAAGTCCACTAGAGTTGTTTTTCCTGTGCTCCTTGCCTAATCAGGCGTCTCTTCCTTCAATACCAGGTGGATGAACCGTCTTGTTCAACACCGAGGAGAAGGCAATTCAATTTGCCGAGCATGGCATCCATTGAAGAACTGCGGACTCCATCCTTTGAAGAGCTGTTAAAGTCATTCTGGGAAGCAAGGTCTGGAAAGCAGCTTGCAAATGGAGACATGAAACATTTACTTGGGGTGGTGTATGAGGCTCAAGCTCAGTCGTTAAGAGACCCAAGAGTTCCTCTTACCACTATCAACTAAATGGCGTCCGGATGTAGCAATGCCTTTGGTTATAAAAACATATGTACAGAATTAATAGCATCAGTTACATAGATATATTATGAATGTTGTTATTCATTCATTATCAATTTGTTTCGAGATGAAAGCGGGCTGCTGATTTTGAGGGCCGTAACTGTTTGCTTGGTTGAGGAACGAGTGCAGAAGATATATTGTGTGATATTAAAGTGCAATGAGAAAAAAAATTCTAAAATTTCATTGTTGGGGGAGTTTCGGTTCTGTTTGAATCGTTTTTAATGAGTGCATGACTACCAAGTGTTTGTTGGTTGATAGCTTTTTGATATCGAAGTAATTACCAATACAACTTCAGGCTCACTCCATTCTATTTTCAAGGCTGGTGGAGACTTTTCCACATGCTGCTGTGGAACTACAAAGTACCCCAGTCCAAATATTGTTATATGCACGAGTTGTTTTAATGCAGATAAATCAGGAGTTGTCTATAATCAACCTAAAGAAGGCCAAGGATATGAGGTATGCAATTGGACCAACTTTTCATCGCCCTGCAAAATGGAAATAGATGGTTTTAAGGAAATAAACAGATAGGTTGTCTATATTCAATTGCTAAAAAGGCCATGATACTACGATCTTGTTGGGCATTGTAAAAATGTTTTCAAAATAAGGGTGGATCTTTGTAAAATGGAAAAAAAGATTCCTTTGGTTTTCATCTCACGCAACTTCTGAAAATCAATATATGGCCAAAATGCACAAGAGGCGAGTTGGTTACTTGAGAGCATTTGGCCTCTCCAAGTCCATGGATTGAACTCCCACAAGGATAGTATGCACATGGCGTAAGTAGTAGGTTATAACGCTACTTGGACACCTTTTGGCGCACTTAACACGTATGCATTGTCACGGCCGAGACCTATGTTATGTGCATTAGCAGACTTGGATTGATTTTTCCCAGCAGATTCCGTGCTAAGTCATTTGCTTTTCCTTTCGGGCTTTCCGATCATGGATTACTTATGATTCTAAAGAATTACTACTGTTGGGCAATCCTAGCCATGATTCTAAAGAATTATTTCTGTTGGGCAATCTTAAAAATCCCATCCATGAGTTGGAGAAAGGACCTCAACAAAAGACTGGGCCAATCTAGTTGGATTTGATCATTCAATCAGTCTTATTTTTAAATTGTAGCTTTTGTAATGTGTTATAAAATAAGAGTAAAATACAAACTTCAATTAAAATAAATTCAACGTTCTATATGATTTTGCACATATGTAATCAAATAGTGAGTTAATAGTATTCTTTGCCTCTCTTTAATATTTCTTTTTCCAATAATTTCCCTTATAAATCGATGCGTCCTTGCTAAAATCTTCAGGTATTTATTTACTCAATTGTACCAACGGTTCTATTTTTTAAATCATCTTCAGAAGCCTTTTTTCTCTTAATAAAACATGCTTCGTTTAATCCCGTTTGCCACAAAATAAACGAGTTTTTTCTGATCTTTTGAGTTTTTTAACCGTTCTATCTTTATTTTTATTTTATTTTTTCTCTTAATATCTAGCTTATAACACCTGTTTTACACAGCGTCAAAAACACCCAAGCTTATATGCTTGACCATGTTTTATACGTAAAATCCACTCCATCCATCAGGTTATATTCACGATTCTAGGACCTTTGGAGAAAAAAGATTAGTGAGATCCACAGCTTGGGTGGGCCACATCATAGGGAACGATGGGATGGGATGCTAACCATAGTGTTGTGTGTTGGGCTACCAAGGTGTGTATCTTTCATCGAACTCACTAGTTAGGCATGGCTTAGCAAAATAATGTGAAAAAAATCAGTCGGTTTCAAATACCAAAGCAACCGCAAATTATGTCACAGGGAGCAGTCCATCTAGGCCTCAACGTGCAGTAGGTCTAAGCAAGATTCCAAATTCTTATGGTTGATTATGGCCGGATAATTGTTTCCATTGTAGCCAACCAAGTTACTTATCGAATACCTGCCCTTACAACCTTCTTGGCTATTAATGAAGGGGGCATTGAAGTTGAGGTAACGGAAGAAAGCCATATATTTGATGAGAATAAACAAACCGTTGAAGGATCTGGTGACGAAGAATGGTTGGCTGAGGATCATGACTAATCCTTGGTTGTGAGGCAGTTATTATACACTCCAAGCAAGGAGGTGCATCTTGAACGGTACAATATATTTCGCACACAATGTACCGTCAACGGCAAGGCCTGTGATGTAATTATACACAGTAGTAGTAGGGAGAATATCATCTCAAAGGTGATGGTACTGGACAAGCTATGGCTATATACAACAAAACATTATTCCCTTGATTGCCTAGGAAAAAAAAAAAGTGAAAGAGATCAAGGTAACTGAACAATGCACCGTCTCGTTTTCAAGTAGTAGGAATTATATGGATCAATTACTTTATGACGTGGTCGACATTTAAAATAATAATAATAAAAAAAAAAACAAAGATCATTTCATCAATTACTTTATGATGTGGTCGACATGAATGCATGCCATATGTTGCTCAGTCGACCTGATCATGATACGACCCACCGATGACGAGAAAATGTCTACATCTTCGATAAGGATAGTCGCAAGACAATCCCTGTCCCAATGGCATGAGAGAACCCACTCGAAGCTTTTAAAGTGAAAGGGAGCTCTTTCATGACCATTTGAGATTTCGTGGAAGAATCCAAGGAAGGAAACCGGCGAGGTGTACGCCATGGTGATAAAAAGTGAGGAATCGGATCCCTTAAATATTCCTCTAAGTGCCGTTGCTAAACGAATTTAAAGAAATCTGGCCCGAGGAGTTACCTGATGGATTACCTCCCATACGTGACATCCAACATCATATAAACTCCATCCTTGTGGCTAGCTTGCCTAGCCGCCCTCACTATCGAATGGGTTTGAAAGAGTGTGAGATGCTTTAGGGGCAGGTGGAGGAATTGATCCATAACGATCTTTTGAGAGAGAGCATGAGCCCATGTGTCATGTCGACTTTATTAATGCCGAAGAAAAAAAGGGATCTGACGCATGTGTGTTGACAACCTGACAATTAACAAGATTACCATTACATACTGGTTTTCGATATTAGGGTTGGATGACATGCTTGATATGCTAGAACTTGCCAAGGTGTTCTCTAAACTAGTTCTGAGGAGCGGGTACTATTAGATTCATATCACTCTCGGTGATGAGTGAAAAATGACATTCAAGACTAAGGAAGGTTTGTATGAGTGGTCGGTCATGCCCTTTGGTCTATCAAATGCACCGAGCACTTTTATATGTTTTATGAATTAAGCGATGAAGCCGTTTATTGATCGATTTATGGTAGTATATATATTTTGATGATATCTTGATATATAGATAGGATGAGATGAAGCACATGTAACATCTCAGGCAGGTGCTATAAGTACTTGTAGTTAATAAGTTGTACCTCAACTTGAGGAAGTGCAGTTTTTAACGGACAACTTGTTATTCTTAGGATTTGTTTGTGATGTCTATGGGGCATACGTGTGGACAATGAAAATGTACGAGTTATCAGATAATGATAGATTCTGACGAACATTCATGAAGTGAGGAGTTTCCATGGGTTAACGATATTCTATCATCGGTTCGTGCGAAATTCCAGCATTATAGTCCCACCATTACAAATTGCATGAAAAAAGGGTCATTTCAATGGACCAATGAGGCTGATAAGAGCTTTGCTGAAATCAAGCATCGATTGTCCACAACACCAGTCTTGGTTCCTCCTAAATTCATCACATGAACCGTGTGCATGCTAGATGGGTTACATTTTTGCAGGAATTCATGTTCGTTCTAAAGAACAAGTTTGGATAACAAAATAAGGTGTCTTATGCACTTAGTCGTCATGCATCATTACTAGTTACGATGAGCAATAATGTGGTTAGCTTCGAATGTCTCACGGAGCTATATGCTGAGGATGAGGACTTCAAGAATGCATAGATGAGGTGCCAAGAGGGTCATCCCAGTGACCTTCATATGCAAGATGGTTTCCTCTTCAAAGGGAATCAACTGTGCATCCCTCAAAGTTATCTGAGGGAGCAGATTATCCAAGAGCTATATGGAGGTGGCTTTGGTGGACACCTTGGGCGAGATAAGATACGGGCTCTTATTGAGGAATGGTATTATTGGCTGTAATTAGTTTGTGACGTGGGTAAAGCGGTGTAGAGCTGTCATGTTGTCAGACCTCTAATGGACAGTTTCAGAATATGAGCCTCTACACCCCGTTACCTATGCCTGACGACCCTTGGGAGGACTTATCTATGGACTTCTTGCTTGGTCTCCCATGAACATAGCGTGGCATGAATTCAGTGTCCGTGTTGCTAGATCATTTCTTAAAGATAACACACTTTATCCCATGTAAGAAGACACTCAATACAACACACGTGACAAATCTATTCTTCAAAGAGGTCGTGCAGCTACACAGGATTCCTATGACCATTATTTCTAATCGTGACACAAAGTTTATTAGCCGCTTCTAATGGACTTTGTGGAATTAGTTCGGTATGTGACTTAAGTTCAGTAGTGCTTACCACCTACAGACCAATGGACAGACTGAAGTTGTGAATTGCACATTGGAAAATCTCATCCGTTATATTTTAGGTTCTAAGCTGAAGCAATGAGATTTGACTTTGTCTCAAGCGGAGTTTGCATTCAATAATATGGTGAACTGCTTGATAGAGAAGTTTCTGTTCCAAATTGTTTATGGTCGAGTGCCCTGCCACATACTTGACTTGGTTCCTTCGACCAAAGCTCCTGAGCATGAGCATTGTAGCAGAACGTATAACAAACCGAATCGTAGGCATTTATGTAGATATGCAAGCCAAGTTGGAAGCTTCGAATGACAAGTACAAGGAGCAAGCCGACAAGCATCAATGACAAAAAAAAGTATTTGAAGTGGGCTACAATGTTATGGTTATCTACACAATGAAAGATTTTTTACTGGGACCTATAACAAGTTGAAGAATAAGAAGATTGGACTAATACCGATCCTTTGAAAAATCAATGATAACGCTTACTTTGTTGATCTTGCGGATGACATGGAGATCTCTCGTACTTTTAATGTTGCAGACCTAAACGAGTATCATGAACCGAAGCTAGACGAGAACTCGATGTTGAGTTCTTTTGAAGTGGAGGGGACTGATGTAGAGCAGGTCACAAACACTTTCATGGTAAAGATGGACTAGAGAAGGCCCGATCGGAGGTAGAAACGATCCAGACCGTTAGAACCTTAAATTACTCATATCTCACAAAGTGTTATGAGTTTTTCAATATATGCTGGGTTGTGCACATTGGATTTGCGAGATTCCGTTAGATCGATGATAAAAAGTTCCATTTAGTTTCATTTTTACTATAAATAGTAAGTTTTAGTTTGAGTATAACCTTTGATCCTTTGAGTTGTAGAATTTATGCCTAACATGAAAAGGGATTAGAAAGTTATGAGAATAAAGTGGTTGGGCCAAGCTGGACACTAACTATTTTCGCTTAAAACCACGAAGTCTAGTAAGATAGATGTCGTCTATAAATGATAAGTTATCTATTTGTAGTAAGTCATGCTTTTAGGGTGTTTGAGCTAGAGTCTTAAGTCTAAAACACTATATTAGGATTGAATTCCTTATTTAAAGAGTTGTAATTTTATTTTAATTTTATTTTTTTTTATGATCAATCAAGTTATTTTGAATTTATTAGGAATTATTCCTATTTTTATCTGTCGTGGATTCAAGGAAGCTCTATGAAGAGTCCAGAGAACTCCGTAGATTCAGAGTAGCTATCCCCTGAAGAATATGGTGATCAGCCTCATCACGTCCCTCCCTACGCCAAAAGAAGAATCCTAGAGCTGTTGAGAAGTGGAGCCACATGTGCGGATTTCATGTCGCAAGTCCTTTCGCAACTGGGATGCGAAAAGGGAAGTTGCCAAAACTATAAATTGGGGTCCTTAGGGCTATTCTAGGGTTAAGGTGAATATTGGAAAATATTTCTAAGGTGTGGGCAAGGGATTTTCTCTGTACTTCCAAGGGCGAGGTTAGTATATTGCCTTGTAATCTTCGTTATTCATAGTGGAAGTTTGCATCCGTGGTTTTTTACCCTAGATTGGGGTTTTTCCACGTATATCTTATCTTATGGTTTGTTTTGGATTGCTTTGATATGTTTTTAGTTTATATTTCTTCCTGTTTATCGTTTGTGGGAGAGGCCTGAGATTGGATCTAGGCTCACTGCGTTGTTGGCGTGCTGCGCAACAACTGGTATCAAAGCTATTGGTTTAGTTCTATTGGAAGCGATGGCAGAAGATGAGAAAACTAGAATTGAGAAGTTTGATGGTTCAAACTTTGCCTTCTGGAATATGCAGATGGAAGATTATCTGTATCAGAAGGACCTTTATATTCCTCTAGGAGGAAAAGAGAAGAAACCAGAAAAGACGACAGATGATGTATGGTTTTTACTGGATAGAAAGGCTTTTTGAACGATCAGACTCTCTTTATCTAAGAGCGTCGCCTTCAATATATCAAAGGTAAAAACGACGAAAGAATTAATGGAAGCCCTAGCCACCATGTATGAAAAACCCTCAGCATCCAACAAGGTTCATCTTATGAAACAACTATTCAACATGAAGATGTCAGATGGTGGGAGTGTGGCTGAACATCTAAACGAGGTCAATACAGTCACGAGCCAGTTGGAATCCTTTGGCATTGTTTTTGAGGATGACCCACCTAATGGGGGCCCAACGTATGAACGAATGAGATCGCCGAGCTTTGGCTTACACACGAGGAGTAGATAGCAGAACGGAAAGCACATATTTTGTTCACCCAAGTATTCAATAGTACAGAGATGAGAGGAGATCAGGTCAGGGCACTATTGTCCAAATAACTAAAACAATAGCGCGCCATAGCTTGTGAGCAGGATTACTCGATGCTAGGGTTGTCAACAGGCTGAGGCTGGGTTGGTCTCAGCTCAGATTTTGAACTATTTTGGCCCAGGCCATCTGGCGAGGCTTATTCAAAAATTTGATTTTGGAAGGCCCAATCCCGGCCCATTTACACCCCTACTTGATCCGCACTGAACTTTCTCTACACTCTTTTGTCCAGGAGCTAATGAACAATTGCAAGCTTTTAGAGACTAGATTAATCCACCATGACCTGTCGGATGAATGATTTGGATCACAAGAAGGCCCACGTTAACAGTTTATTAGGGGAGATACCATAACATCTTTCACACTAACACAAACAGAACTGAAATAAATGACTTGAAACATAAAACTTAATTAAGATTAAGAAATAAATGTCCAGCACTATTGAGATGAGAAAAATCCTTATTTTACTAATTCGTCAACCTCAATCAGGACCATATCAATGTATACACGGTTCTCACAAGGTTGCATTTGCATTTCATTTGTTGGTATTCACCTACTTATCTGGACATGCACTTAGGTCATTTTTATTTGTTGGTATTCACCTAGTTATCTGGACATGCACTTAGGTCGAGTAGCAGGACATTACAATGTTTGAATGATTCCAACAATGCTTGTTGATGGTGTATCAATGGGCATTTGAAAGTAGAGCGCAATGATACTCATTTATCCGCCAAAAGATCTTAATCTGTAATGGGAGTCTGCTGGATTGTATATAGTGGTATTTTGAAAAGGATTTTATAAAATGTTTCCTGGATTAAATATCTTAGTAATCCAATAATCTTCTTATTATAATAAGATGATATCTCTATCCTATTACATTCTTGATATAATCCCCCTTTACCTAACACGATGCAAAAATAAAGAAAAAGGAAGACATCTTCCCTTTATAAACCATCAGTATAAGCGCACTCTTGCATCAAGATTAAATATATCGAAAGCATGTTAAGAAAAGTATTCAACAAACTTATTTTATTTTTGAAATCTTCCTCAACATAACTACCAACAATATCTTAGTAATGACTGAGGTAAGATGGACCTTCACTTATCACCTGTGACCTAACTTGTTTGTCACCATAAATCCTGACCCCGAGATATAAGTCCTTAATTGCATGCATTTCCATGGCAACATCTTTCATCTTCATTCGTTCCTTTGGAGATTCCGTAGAGCACAACACGCCTATTCTAACCATTGAAATCAAGCAGTCGCACAGTCTTTTTCTGGTATTGATATGATTTTCGTTGGCGTGAGTAACTTCAGCTTCTTCTAAGAGCAGTCGTGGATCTACAATCTCCATTACTCGTAAAGGCAATGCCAACTTAGAAAAATGACGAAGGCTGAAATTGTCTTTAAACATGTCATCAGTTGGCTCCTTTCCCGTTATCATCTCCAATAGAAGGATTCCATAGCTGTAAACATCTCCTTCTGCTGATGCTTTACCACCCATCGCATACTCTGTAATTTGTACATCTCATAATTGAAAGCAACCAGTTAGATAAACTAAAATTAGAGGTTTGTAATCCAAACCAACCCTTAAAGGATTTATTAGTGTTCCATATTCAATGTATAAGAGTGGCATGCCTGATGACAAAAACTATCAGGCCAAGGCAACATATTTTGCTAGGGCCCACATAAAGAACAAGCTCCCTAATATGCTGGGCATATAAAAACCTAAGCCATTTGACAGGTGGTACCCACTATAAAAATCCCAGACCAAGACAGTAAGAAGTTCCATTAATCATCCATAAGCATTGGAAAATTTCGAAGCTTAGAAAAAATATGGCTAGTGTTTCATATTCAAGGTACATTTCATGGCTGATGAATGTACCCAAGTCTACCTATTCAACCCAAAGCATTAGCCCATGGCATTTTTTGAAAGGTCCTGTCACATGGATCGCTATGATTTTGTGAGTGCGTGCCACAATACCACTTGTGCCATTGTGGTACATGTGCCACCATGAGAATCCATCCATATGATCACTCAGACATTTTTAAATTGATAAATTTAATATTGTATGCGGACTTTTACATACAACATATTTTCCTGCCAATGTTTTACGTAGAAAATCCAAGCTGTGCAAAGGGTGGGATTCACCATAAAGCTGACCTGGGATACATACCAGGATGGTTTGTTCATCAGGTAGCCTGAGCCATCGAAATTAAGGTACAACCCACGATGACTCACCTAACATCTCCTTGTTTTAACTCGTGGTGAGATTTAAAGCACAGACACCTTACACACACACACACACACACACACACACACACACACACACACACACACACACACACATATATATATATATAGAAGTGGAGCCACATCTGGGGCCGCTCACTACCAGTCGAGGTTGCGCGGATTTCGTGTCGCAAGTCCTTTCGCAACTAGGATACAGAAAGGAGTTTCGCGGATTTCGTGTCGCAAGTCCTTTCGTAACTGGGATGTGGAAAGGAGTTTCACGGATTTTGTGTCGCAAGTCCTTTCGCAACTGGGACGTGGAAAGGAGTTTCACGGATTTAGTGTCGCAAGTCCTTTCGCAACTGGGTTGCAAAAGGGAAGTTGCCACAACTATAAATTGGGGTCCCTAGGGCTATTCTAGGGTTAAGGTGAATATTGAGAAATATTTCTAAGGTGTGAGCAAGGGATTTTCTCTGTACTTCTAAGGGAGAGGTTAGTATATTGCCTTGTAATCTTCGTTCTTCATAGTGGAAGTTTGCATCCGTGGTTTTTTACCATAGATTAGGGTTTTTTCTACGTATATCTTGGCTTGTGGTTTGTTTTGGATTATTTTGATCTGTTTCTAGTTTATATTTCTTCCTGTTTATCGTTTGTGGGAGAGGCCTGAGATTGGATCTAGGCTCACTGTGTTGTTGGCGTGCTGCGCAACAACTAGTATCAGAGCTATTAGTTTACTTCTATTGGGAGTGATGGCGGAAGATGGAAAAACTAAAATTGAGAAGTTTGATGGTTCAAACTTTGCCTTCTGGAAGATGAAGATGGAGGATTATCTGTATCAGAAGGACCTCTACATTCCTCTAGGAGGAAAAGAGAAGAAACCAGAAAAGATGACAGATGATGAATGATTTTTACTGGATAGGAAGGCTTTAGGAATGATCGGACTCACTTTGTCTAAGAGCGTCGCCTTCAATATATCCAAGGTAAAAACGACAAAAGAATTAATGGAAGCCCTAGCCACCATGTATGAAAAACCCTCAGCATCCAACAAGGTTCATCTTATGAAACAACTATTCAACATGAAGATGTCAGATGGTGGGAGCGTGGCTGAACATCTAAACGAGTTCAATACAGTCACGAGCCAGTTGGAATCCGTTGGCATTATTTTTGAGGATGAGGTCAGAGCATTATTGATCTTATCCAGTTTGCCAGACAGATGGGATGATTTGGTGATTGCTGTGAGCAATTCTTCAGGGTCGACAAAGTTGAAATTTCATGATGTGGCTGGTCTAATTCTCAGTGAAGAATCTATAAGAAAGGCATCGGGAGTTTCAGGGGATTCAGCGAATGCTCTAAACGTTAAAGGAAGAGGAAGATCGCTGAACAAAGGAGACAATAAACACGGGTGTTCTAAGTCAACGAAGAAGTCCAAAGGACCGAAAGACAAAGATGGGTGTTGGCATTGCGGCAAGAAGGGGCACATGAAATGTGATTGCAGGACACTTAAGAAACAAGAAGGAAGCTCTCAAGGCAGGAAAGATTCAGTGAATCTATCTGAGGAGAGTGACATAGAGGCGTTGATCTTGTCTCTTGATGCGAGGAATGAGTCTTGCGTTATAGACTTGGGCGCTTCGTTTCATGCCACTTCATGTAAGGAAGTTCTGCGTAACTATGTATCAGGTGACTTCGGGAGAGTCTACCTGGGTGATGATGTGCCGTGCAGTATTGTTGGAAAGGGAGACGTTCATATAATTCAGAAAGACGGAACAACGTTGAAATTGAAGGATGTCAGACATGTACCGAGTTTGAGAAGGAATCTGATCTCAGTAGGGCAGTTGGCTGATACCGGTTATGTGACGACATTCACCAGTGATTCTTGGAAGATCACAAAAGGTGCCTTGGTGATATCTCAAGGCAAGAAGTAAGGTACTTTGTACGTGACTTCAGGATCGTATTGTTCACTCGCAGTCGCATCAACTGGAGTGAATGGGCAGTTATGGCATCAGAGGTTGGGACATATGAGTGAAAAGGGAATGGAAGTGTTATTGTCAAAAGGGAATCTACCAGGGCTGAAGTCTATTGACTTGAAATTCTGTGAGGACTGCGTGTATGGTAAGCAGAAGAGGGACGTGCTCCAAAGACATATCTGTTGGAACTTGTACACACTGATGTGTGGGGACCGGCACAAGTATCATCTCTCGGTGGGTCACGTTATTTTATTTCCTTTATTGATGATACTAGTAGAAAACTGTGGGTTTATTTCTTAAAGCATAAATCTGATGTATTTGATGTATTTAAGAAGTGGAAAGTTATGGTAGAAAATGAGACAGGTAAAACAGTAAAGTGTCTCAGATCAGATAATGAGGGAGAGTATTGTGATAAGAGGTTTAAGGAGTATTGTGCAGCAAATGGAATCAAACATCAGAAAATGATTTCAGGGACACCACAACAAAATGGTGTGGCTGAGCGCATTAACAAGACCATCCTTGAGCGCGCCAGGAGCATGAAGTTACATGCATGGTTGCCCAAGACTTTTTGGGTGGATGCTGTAAATACTGTCGCATATCTCATCAATTGAAGTCCCTCCACACCATTAGATGGTGGGCTACCAGAAGAAACGTGGACTGGGAACGAAGTGAACCTAGCACATCTTAGAGTGTTCGGTTGCACTTCATACGTTCACATTGATGCAGAGCATAGAAACAAACTGGATGCAAAGTCCATGAGGTGCACGTTTATAGGTTAGGGGCAGCATGATTTTGGCTACAGGTTTTGGGATGCAGAAAACAGGAAAATCATCAGAAGAAAGGACGTAGTCTTCAATGAAAAAGTGATGCATAAGGACAGTGTGCATGAAAATAAGGGGGAGGAGAAAGAATTTGTAGAGTTAGAAGAGTTACTGGACACGGGTGTTACAGCGCCACAGGATGATCATGCACAGGAGCAACATCTGGGCCGCCCACTACCAGTCGAGGTTGCCGGGATTTTGTGTCGCAAGTCCTTTTGCAATTAGGATACATAAATGAGTTTCATGGATTTCGTGTCGCAAGTCCTTTCGCAACTGGGATGTGGAAAGGAGTTTCGTAGATTTCGTGTCGCAAGCCCTTTTGCAACTGGGATGCGAAAGGGAAGTTGCCAAAACTATAAATTGGGGTCCCTAGGGCTATTCTAGGGTTAAGGGTGAATATTGGGGAGCTATTCTAAGGTGTGGGAAAAAGGGTTTTCTCTGTATCTCCAAGGGAGAGGTTAGTATATTGCCTTGTAATCTTCGTTCTTCATAGTGGAAGTTTGCATCCGTGGTTTTTTTTACCCCAGTTTGGAGTTTTTCCACGTATATCTTGTCTCGTGGTTTGTTTGGATTGCTTTAATCTATTTTTAGTTTATATTTCTTCTTGTTTATCGTTTGTGGGTGAGGCCTGAGATTGGATCTAGGCTCACTGTGTTGATGGCGTGCTGCGCAACAATATATATATATATATATATATATATATATATATAGAGGGAGGGAGGGAGAGAGAGAGAGAGAGAGAGAGAGAGAGAGAGAGAGAGAGAGAGAGGGATGAACGTGATGAGGATAACTACTCCGAATCCACGGAGCTTCTCTGGACTCCTCACAGAGACTTCTCGAATCTACGAGGAAAGAAAGTAGAAAATAGAAATAAATTCCAAGATATTCGAAATTGATTAATTGATCACTAAAAATGAGTTCACAACCCTTTAAATAGGGATACTAAGCAATGGGAAAGAAATCAGAATCAAACTACAACTAAAACTCCTAGAATCCGCGACTTACTATAAATAGTAAACTTACTATTTATAGACGGTCGTGATGTCTACTAGTGCGCAAGGTTTTTGGCCAAAAATAGTAAGTGTCCTATTTGGCTTCACCAAACCGTTCTCCTAATTATTCTAAGCTCTTTTCATGTTGGGCACAACTCCTAAACCCCGATAGATGAAGAATTATAATCAAACTAAAACTTACTATTTTTAGTAAAAATGAAATTAAAACAGGGAAACGACCGTCGATCTAGGGGTTTTTCGCAATTCCAGGCTGCACAACCTAGCATAGCAGGGTTGGTTGGCTAAAGTAGCTCGTTCTACCCCAAAATCATATATTTACGTAAGGTAACTCATTCCGGATTGCGAGATACGCCCGATCTAAGGTCTGACGGCCGGATCACTTTTGTCGTCGACCGGGCCTTTTCTGATCCATCTTGGCCATGAAACTGTCCGCGACCCGCTCTACATCAGTCCCCTCCACTTCAAAAGAACTCATCCTCGAGTTCTCATCTTGCGTTGGTTCATGATACTCGGTCAGGTCCGCGACGTTGAAAGTCCATGAGATTGCCGGTGTCATATGAAAGATCAACAACATAAGCGTTGTTATTGATCTTTCGAATGATTGAGACGGGTCCAATCTTCTTATTTTTCAACTTGTTGTACGTCCCAGTCCGAAATCTTTCTTTGTGCAGATGGACCACAACGCGGTCGCCCCACCTCGAATACTTTTTGTCGCCGGTGCTTGTCCGCTTGTTCCTTGTACTTCTCGTTCGAGGCATGTAGCTTGGTCTGCACTTTCACATGGATTCCCATGATATTGTCTGCCATATGTTCTGCTGCAATGCTCGTGCTTGGGTGCTTGGGCAGAGGGACCAAGTCAAGCGTGTGGCGAGACACTCGTTCATAGATAATCTGGAACGGTGATTTTCCTGTCGAGCGGTTCACCATGTTGTTGAATGCAAACTCTGCTTGAGACATGGCCAAATCTCACTGCTTCGGTTTTTTATTTTTTTTCTGAAATACAGCGAAGGAGGTTTCCCAATGTGCGATTCACAATTTCGGTCTGCCCATCAGTCTGTGGGTGGTAAGCACTGCTGAATTGAAGTCGTGTATCGAATCAAGTCCATAAAGTCCGCCAAAAGTGGCTAATGAACGTGGTGTCATGATTAGAAGTAATGGTCTTGGAGACCCCGTGTAGCCGTACGACCTCCCTGAAGAATAGATTCGCCACATGTGTTGCATTGAGTGTCTTCTTGCATGGGATAAAGTGTGTCATCTTGGAGAAACGATATACCACCACGAACACCGAATCCATACCGTGTTGTGTTCGTGGAGACTAAGCACGAAGTCTATTGATAAATCCTCCTAAGGACCGTCAGGCATAGGTAACGGGGTGTAGAGGCCCTTATTCTGAGATTGCCCCTTAGAGGTCTGATAAACATGACAACGTTGTACAGTTTTTTCCACATCACATACTAATTGCGGCCAGTAATACCGCTCTTCCACAAGAGCTCGAGTTTTGTCTCGCCCATGGTGTCTACCGAGGCCACCTCTATGTAACTTCTGAATAATCTGCTTCCTCAAAGAACTTTGGGGGATGCACAATCGATTCTCTTTGAAGAGAAAATTGTCCTGTATATGAAGGTCACTGGGATAACCTTCTTGGCACTTCACCCAAGAATCTTTGAAGTCCTCATCCTCGGCATATAGCTCCTTGAGACAGTCGAAGCCGACCACCTTATTGCTCATCGTGACAAGTAGTGATGCACGACGGCTAAGTGCATCAGCCACCTTGTTCTGCTGCCTTGACTTGTGCTTCAGAACAAACGTGAATTCCTGTAAAAATGCAACCCGTCTAGCATGCACACGATTCACGTTAGTCTGACTATTAATAAACTTCAATGCTTGATGGTCAGTATATAGAACAGACTCTTTTTGAATCAGATAATGCGGCCAATGTCGCAATGCCAGAACAACTGCGTACAACTCAAACTCATAAGTCGACCACTTCTTTTGGGCTTCGCTGAGCTTCTCACTTTAGAAGGCTACCGGCCAGCCTTCCTGTGATAATACTCTCCCCCAATTCCAACGTATGAAGCGTCACACTCAGCCTCAAACAATTTGTCGAAATTAGGAAGCACCAAGACTGGTGTTGTAGACAAACGATGCTTGATCTCATGAAAGCTCTTGTCAGCTTTATCGGTCCACTGGAACGGTCCTTTTTTCATGCAATCTGTTATAGGCATGATTATGGTGCTAAAATCTTGCACAAATCGACGATAAAAAGTCGCCAACCTGTGAAAACTTCTCACCTCATAAATGTTTGTTGGGATCGGTCATTCCCTAATAGCTTGCACCTTTTCATCGTCCACCTGAATACCTGTGGATGTTACAACAAATCCTAGAAACAACAGGTTGTCAGTTAAAAAACTACACTTCTTCAAGTTGAGGTACAACTTATTAATTTATAGGACCTGCAGCACCTGCCTGAGATATTTCCTGTGCTCCGCCTCATCCTGAGTATATATCAATATGTCATCAAAATATACTACCACAAATCGGCTAGTGAACGGTTTTAGAACTTGATTCATCAAACGCATAAAAGTACTTGGTGCGTTCGATAGGCTGAAGGGCATGACTAGCCACTCATACAATCCTTCCTTGGTCTTGAATGCCGTTTTCCACTCATCACCGGGTCGGATACGAATCTGATGGTACCCGCTCCTTAGATCTAGTTTAGATAACACCTTGGCCCTATCTAGCATATCGAGCATGTCGTCTAACTGTGGTATTGAAAACCGATATTTGATGGTAATTTTGTTGATTGCCCGGCTGTCGACACACATGCGCCAACTTTCATCTTTTTTTGACGTTAATAATGTTGGTACGACACATGGGCTTATGCTCTCTCTCAAGAGACCCTTACGGATTAATTCCTCTACTTGCCCCTGAAGTATCTCGCACTCCTTCGGACTCATCCGATAATGAGGGCGGTTAGGCAGGCTAGCCCTAGGGACGAGGTTTATGTGATGTTGGATGTCCCTCATGGGGAGCAATCCATCAGGTAAATCCTCAGGCCAAACTTCTTTGAATTCGTTTAGCAACAGTCTTAAACTTGGAGGGATGTTTGAAGGTTCCTCTTCCTCGCTCTTCATTACTACGGTGTATACCTCGCCGGTTTCTTTTGATTCTTCCATGAAATCCCGAATGGTTAAGAGGGAACTCCCCTCCACTTTAGAGGCTTTAGGGTGGTTCTCTGGTGCCATAGGGACAAAGATTATTTTTTTGACTATCCTTGACGAATATGTAGACATTATCTCGTCCCCGATAGGTTGCATCACGGTCCGACTGCCAGGGTCGACCGAGTAGCATATGACAAGCTTCCATGTCGACCACGTCATAAAGTATTTGATCCTTATAACTTTTGCCAATTGAAAATGAGATAGTGCATTGTTCAGTTACCTTGGTCTCATTCACCTTTTTTATCCAGCCAGTTGAGTACGGGGAAGGATGTTTCGTTGTCAGTAGTTGCAACTTGTCCACCATCACTCTTGAGACGATGTTCTCGTTACTACACGGTCCATGATCACATCACAGACCTTTCCGTTGACAATGCACTGAGTACGAAATATATTGTGTCGCTGTGGATGTAATTTCTTTCGTGGGGTATACAGTAATCGCCTTACAACTAAAAATTCGCCATGATCCTCGCCCGTCACTTCATCGCCACCTGCTATTTCTTCAGTGGTTTGTTCATGTTCATCAAAGCCATGGTCTTCTTCTGTGGCCTCATCTTCAGTGCCCCCTTCGTTTATAGTCAATGGTGCTGCGGGACGTTGAGCACAAGTGTTTGATAAGTAGCCTGATGGCCACAGCGGTAACAATTGTTTACCTTAGCCGAGCATAAGGATTTGGAATCCTATTCGGGCCCGCTGTTATGGGTACTGCACGTTAAGGTTTGGATAAGTTGCTCCCCGTATCACAGTTTTCGGTTGTAGGAGGTTGAGGACGTTCTCCTATTGGATTTTTTCCTCGTGCCAGCACCAGATCCTGCGTGGGACCCGTCATGGGGGGTCGAGTTAAAGGATATGGATGAGTAGGAGCTCTTGCAAGTTGTGTTTCTTCCCTACCCGCCAATTGAATTGCTTCATCTATGATCTCGACTGGGTACATCTGAACTCGGTCCTGAATTGTTAGCCGCAACCCACCTATAAATCGTGCCACCTTCTGTGACTCAGATTCTGACGGATCGTTTCGTGTAGCCAACCGCTGGAATTCTTCAGTGTAATCTGTGACGGTTCGATTTCCTTGTCGGCAATTTTGATATTGTTGGAATAATATCTACTCATAATCACTAGGGAGAAATCGTGATCGAAGAAGACGTCTCATCCGTGGCCATAATGAGATGGACACCTTGTTCTGGCGGGCTCGTGAGAGTTGTAATTATTTCCACCATGTAGAAGCACTAGTTTTTAATTTAAACGTTACTAATTTTAACCTTTTATGATCTGGTACGTCCATATAATCAAAATATCTCTCTACTTCGGCTAACCAATCGAGAAAATCTTCTATACATAATAAACCGTTAAAACTAGGAAGTTCAGCCTTACCTCGATAGTATCTTTCAGCACGATTTAGATGATCACCTCTATAGATTGTCATCAGGCAAAACCCTCATTAAGGTCCTCGTGGCTAGAACTTGAAAAATCTGATGTAGCCCTACGGTTTGCCACTGGTAGTGCTCTACGAAAATCAGGGTTGCGTCGTATAACAACCATGGGTGGTTGAACAACCATAGGTGGTAGAGCACCGCCTACGGCTTGGGGCGGAAGTAGTGCATCCACAAGACGGTCGAGGGTTGCCTGCAGCCCTTGCATGGTCAACTGATTCTCCTGGTGGAAAACTTCCATTCTTTTCGAAAGATAACGAATCCCCAGATCACCGTCCACAGGATTTTGATTCATACCTTCATTGTTTGCCATTGGCCCGAGGGGAATCCTCGCTTTGATACCAATTGACGCAGGGATGAACGTGATGAAGATAACTACTCCGAATCCATGGAGCTTCTCTGGACTCCTCACAGAGACTTCTCGAATCCACGAGGAAAGAAAGCAGAAAATAGAAATAAATTCTAAGAAATTCGAAATTGATTAATTGATCACTAAAAATGAGTTCACAACCTTTTAAATAGGGGTACTAAGGAATGAGAAAGAAATCAGAATCAAACTACAACTAAAACTCCTAGAATCCGCGACTTACTATAAATAGTAAACTTACTATTTATAGATGGTCATGATGTCTACTAGTGCGCAAGGTTTTCAGCCAAAAATAGTAAGTGTCCTATTTGGCTTCACCAAACCGTTCTCCTAATTATTCTAAGCTCTTTTCACGTTGGGCGCAACTCCTAAAGCCCGATGGATGAATAGTTATAATCAAACTAAAACTTATTATTTATAGTAAAAATGAAATTAAAACAGGGAAACGACCGTCGATCCAGGGGTTGTTCACCATTCCGGGCTGTGCAACCCTGCGTGGCTGAGTTGGTTGGCTAAGGTAGCTCGTTCTACCCCAAAATCATATATTTTACGTCAGGTAACTCATTCCGGATTGCGAGATACGCCTAATCAAAGGTTTGATGGTCCGGATCACTTCTGTCATCGACCAGGCCTTTTGTGATTCATCTTGGCCATGAAACTGTCCATGACCCGCTCTGCACATGCACTTGCACACCTGCACACGCACAGGTGCTCACCTCTTTGCACACATGTCATAGGTGTCTAATCCGAACAGTCCATGTGATGTGGAATCCCATGAAACCCCAAGAGAAAATTTCACCCTGATCTAAAATTCTGGTGGGCTATAACAAAGGGAAATGCAAAAATTGGACTTGGGGGGTTTCATGAGGTGCTGCTTCACGTAGACCGTTCAAATTTTGAATCCACATCACGTATGATGGGTTCTCAAAAAAGTTCGCGAACGGGTGTTCAGCTGAGCATTCAGTTATACACACACACACACACACACACACACACACATTTGTGTGTATGTATATGTATATGTATAGTTTACTAACTAGTTTCCTCATCTTGTATACTTGTCCATATCAATATATATAGCTGTTAAATAAATAAATAAAAACTTGACCCAAAAAAAAAAAAAAAAAAAAAAAAAAAACTACAAGACGGAGAGCTCACAGGAAAAATATTGCTAACATGGTAAGTTTGTGAGAGATGTTAATGTGAGATGCCCCCAAGTACACACTATCCAGAAATCTGAAAATCCACTCATTGGGCATGTCCAATGTGTGCCTTGAAGGACTATATTTAGGATGCCTCTTAAAACTGCCATAATGAGTGGTCGAACCTTACTTTTGTGCATGATTATCTCCACCCTATGCACTGGCTTGTTCCCACACACTCAGGTACGTGCAAAGGTATGCGTTGGGCTAGAATACCATTGGGAAATGGTTGACAACTATTCTCCTCCCCAAAGTTATAACATGTTTCATCTATAAATCTAGACACACATATAGGTATGTATAGGTCTCAAGTCCAACTAGTTGGACCGGACCATAAGTACTGATGGCCCATCAAGAGATAACTTTTAAACTGTGAAGTGCGTATGAAATCCATGCTTCCAATATGTAGACCCAACATTGAGGATCACCTAGTATAAAAAATCGGCCCCATCTACTGATCAAGTGCTTCACACCATAAAAACAAAATATGTACCTATTGATAAAAAAAAAACAAAAACAAAATAGAGGTGCGCAGGTGAGCATTCCTCCACATACATACACACACATAAAATGCTACTTGGAACCGGTTCTCCCGGGAACTTATGAGTACGTTTTTGATACGTGATGTGAGCCCAACATTTGAATAGTCTACGTGATGCGCGTGGCACCCCATGAATCCTCCAGGTGCAACTTTCAGCCTAATCTAAAACTCTGGTGGGCCAGGGAAAAAGGAAATAGTTACCTCTCTTGATTTGCCTCTCTTTGCTATGGCCCACAGAGTTTTGGATCAAGCTGAAAGTTGAGCGTTAGGAGTTTCATGGGTGCTGTATCAAGTGGACCGTTTGGATTTTGGGCGCGCACATGAGCATGGCTATATATATATATATATATATTAGAAGGAAATTGATGAAATTGTTACCTGGAGCGATGTAACCGATAGATCCCTTCACCCCAACCGAGCTACTTTCAGCAACCTCTGATAAGAACCTTGCGAGCCCGAAATCACTCACGTGAGCAATCATGTCATCATCAAGAAGAATGTTGCTTGGTTTTAAATCTTGATGAATGATTGAGGTTTGGCAATGGTGATGCAGATAATCCAGTGCTGAAGCCACATCAATAGCTATATTTAGCCTTTGAATAAAGGTTAAATTCCTCCCCAGCTGGTCATGGCCATCTGTAAGCAACCACTTGTCTAGACTTCCATTGGGCATATACTCATAAACTAGAGCTTTGAAATCATTGCCATTAAAATCAATGCTCGAGCAACAAGTTAAGATCTTAACGAGATTCCGATGCCTAATGTTTCTCAAAGCTTTGCATTCGGCCATGAAACTCCTAAGAGCTCCTCGTCGCTGAAGGTTGAAGACTTTAACCGCTATCATAGTTTCATCGCGATCTAGAATCCCTTTATATAGAGTGCCAAAACTTCCGCTCCCAATCAAATTGGCCGAAGAGAACCCATCTGTGGCTTTAAAGAGCTCTGCGTAAGACATATCCACAAAAGGATCCTCCATAGATGGCACAGAGAGAGACTTCTTTCTCGACTTTCTTACCCAACAGAGAGTGGTAAAGAAACATAATAACGAAACAAGACAAAGGACAACACCAATTATCGAGAATTTTACTTTTGAAGCAAGAGACATCCCCCCTTTCTTGGAAGTTTGGCTAGAGCATGGAGGTAATTGTAACTCTTGAATTCCCCCACAAAGCATACTATTTCCGAGCACTGAAACTTGACTGGCATTTCCAAAGACCCCTTGTTTTGGCAATTCACCCTCAAAATTATTGAAAGATAGATTTAGATACCAGAGAACAAGAAGCTTCTCCAAGTATTCTGGAATCTTCCCAGATAAGTTGTTGCATGAAAGATCCAGGAATTGAAGGCCTCTTAGAGTAGTAAATGATGGAGGAATTGATCCTTGGAAGAAGTTCCCATCCAACCCTAGATACTCTAGGCTGAGACAATTGCCTATCCAGCTTGGAATTTCACCTGACAATTTGTTATTAGAAACAGTCAAGCCTGCGAGAGCTTTCAAGTAACCAGCTTCTAATGGCAGGTAACCGGTAAAAGAGTTATTCTCAACATTGAGTGCAATCAAAGAGGGAATGCTCAAAAGTTGTTTGAGTAAGGTACCACTGAAGTTATTATGATGGAGGTATATAAACTGCAAGTATGTACAATTTCCAAGACTTGAAGGTATGGTTCCCCATAGATTGTTTCGAAATAGATTGAGGTGATACAATTGGGTAATATTGCCTAAGGAAGACGGAATTTTCCCTGATAACTGATTTCCACCAAAGGAAAGTAGTCTCACCTTGTTAAGCTTCCCAACACCAATGGGAATAGTACCTGTTAGAAAGTTCGAACCCATTTCCAGTATTGTTAAGCTGACAAGATTCTCAATCCCAGATGGGATGCTTCCGAATATCATGTTACTTCCTAAAAATAGCATTTCTAACTGTGTAGAAAGATTTGCTATGGAATCAGGCAACACACCGCTGAGAAGATTATCGCTCATGACCAGGGCTTGTAAGCTGCTACAATTGGTTAGAGAAACAAGAAACCTCAAGTCATGGGCTTTGCCAGTTCCAAGTTGATTGCCACCCAAAGATAGCCTGTAGAGACTTTGCAGGATTCCAAAATTCATAAGAACAGGTCCAGCGAAGTTATTCATGCCGAGATCAAGGATTGCGAGTCTGGAAGCGTTGGGTAATGAAACTGGTATGGGTCCTGTGAATTGGTTTCCTGAGGCATAGAAACTTTCGAGATTTGGAAGAGTGAGGCCTAAGTCAGGTGGAAGGTTTCCATGCAATCTGTTCTGTGCCATGTCCATAGCATGAATAGAGGAGAGATTGTATAGACGGGGTGGAATCCCTCCTGACAGTTCATTTTGACCAATGGCAAGAACCCTTAACCTCGCCAACCATCCGAGGTTGTCTGGGATGCTGCCTTCTAGACTATTTATTGAGAGATAGAGGTAAGTGAGAGAAGAAAGATTTCCAAGTGAAGTTGGGATGGTTCCTGTAAGATTGTTTTCACCAAGGTTCAACTGGGTGAGCTTTGATAGAGAGCCAAGCTCAGCTAGGATATTCCCTACGAGCTGGTTCCCATCGAGAAGGATTGATTTGAGTTCCGAACAGTTGGTCAGATTTACTGGAATTTCTCCGGTTAATGTGTTATTGGTGAGAAAAAGATACCGCAAGCGCAACAAACGGCCAATCTCTTCAGGAATTGTGCCATGAAAGTGGTTGTTTGAGAGCTCAATTTTCCTGAGAAAGGTGAGGTTTGCCACGTAGGGAGATATGGAGCCCCCCAAGTTCTGGTCTGTGAGGTTTAAGGATGTTACCCTTTGTGGATGCCGGCGACCACAGGTTACTCCTTGCCACTGGCAGAAGTGGAGAGTATCGTTCCACGAGCTCATGAAACGAAGAGGATCGTCTGTTATCTGATACTTGAAGTGGAGCAAAGCACGTCTATCCGTTTCATTGGACAAGGGAGCGGCAAATCCCAACCATAGAATGTTCATGGAAGAGAGAAGGATGGTGTGGAGGAGAAGTGACCAAAATGCCATTGGGCTCATAGGTGGGGAGTTCTATTATTTAATTGGCGAGTTTCAGAAAGATAAAGTGATGCTTGAGAGACACGAAGGGGATTCTAGTATTTATAGTGACGGTTCACTTCTCAACCGTTGACGAGTCGGGTGTTTCCAGCAATAATAGAATAGGAAGTCACATAATTTTAAATTTGGAGATTTTTTATTTCTTGCAATGTTATTAGGGCACATCATCAGCACATCATCACTGATGATGTCAGAATTTAATGTACGTGGTCATTAGTGATGATAGACTCAATAATAATGCAGTAAAAAAAAAAAAAAAAAAAAATATTCAGATGATCTAGTCTCATAATTCTGTAGTCACCTGTGCTCAGGGTCGCCTCCTTTGTGGGCACAATTAATTTACGCGCCTTTCTTTTCTATTGGTACACATTTTTATCTCCATTATTATCATTCCTTTTTAGAGCCAATTAGAGCTGATTACATGTGATTTATAAAAATTCACGTGGTGTATTTAGAGTTTTGAAAAGATTTTTTAGCAAACAATACCGAGAACATATAAGGCAGACATCAATGTCTAAGCGGTCGATGGAGAAGCAATCATGAAGAAACAATTACAGGACAAATGGCGAAGGGAGAAATAGAGTAAGTTGAGTAATGGTGAGCGGTTATGACAACCATCAGAACGTGAGAAGGATCTAGATGACTAGGATCCAGATGACTAGATTAAAACAATAAATGTAAGAGGAATACAAGTAGGAAAATTTTGTCTCATACCAACTCAAACAAATCAAATCTATCTTTCAATTATCCTTACAATTACCGGTCAATTTACTTCTATAGTGTAATCCTTTTCTTTTCTTCCAAAGAAAATTTTACATTTCTTAGTGTAATATTCTTTTACTTTTCAGCTCGTTGTTTACACTTCGTAGTGTAATCCGTAGCATTAACAAAGTAGTTGATAATCTTAAGTTGTACTTTGAGTCTACGCTCACATGTTGGATTCAACTCTTCATTCAAAAAGTGTTCCTCAGTTGCTCTTCCTGATCGAGTGTAAGAATTCATTTCTCATTTCACTTTATTTGTATTAAAATGTCATTTCGTACGAAAAGCAAAGGTGTAACCCATCATCAGAGGACGAACCCCACCCTCTGAATATCGCATGATCTTGTTTACACTTTGAGCGGGTGGTTGAATAGGCGACCGATCTCATCAGATCTTGGTCATACATTATTTGTGTGCTTATCTTGGCGCTTGGGGTCATAGTTGTTCAGTTTGAATTGAAGTTGCAATTTCAATTCTAGCACATCCACATGCGTACAGCCAGAAACTGAATCAGCAATGCGTGAACAGTTTTTTGGCATGCTCAGTGGGACCTTGTCTCTAACTTACTGGCGTAATACTGCTAATTATGAATAAAAGACGTAATTGCATTACCGGGGTCGATTCCTCTACGCCAACCACACCACCTTCAGTTAAGGACGTGTCGGTTCCAGCAGCCACTAAAGCGTTGAATTTAAACAATAGTCCAATGCTTGGTACTGGGGATCAGGGAGGAGCTTTGACCTCTTGGACCATTTTTTCGGACAAGGTAGTTGTTGTGCTTTAAGATGTGCAGCCGAGCATTCAGCTTGTATAAGAATATAGAAGGCAAAGGGAGAGCAATTCTGTATTTAAGCTGAAAATACTAATCGATATATGGCTAGATAGACTGAAGCCATGCATCGAATAATGAATATGATGGCCGAGCGAATGCCATCGGTAATACAATACAATGTCGAGAGAAGTTCTATCGGCAATGTAGCTCTGCTGCCATCCATCACTAGGTGAAAAATGGAAAAAAAATGACTGATTTAGAGACGGTTTTGGACCGTCTCTAAAATTACTTGGTTTAAAGACGCTTTAGAGACGGTCGTAAACCGTCTCTAAACTTTTAGACGGCCCTTGACCGTCCTTAATATTGTCTTAAAAATTTTAATGTCCACAAATCATTTAAGACAGTCAAAAACCGTCCTTAACTGTGGATAAAAGACGGCCATTGACCGTCTGAAAAAGAGACGGTCTCTGACCGTCTTATATGCTGCCATTTGAGACGGTCAAAGACCGTCCGTATTAGAGATGGTCATTGGCCGTCTCTTACTGGTAATTTGAGACCGTCAAGGACCGTCTCAATTAGAGACGGTCATTGGCCGTCTTTTCCTGTGAGCTGAGACCGTTAAAAATAGTTTGTATTAGGGACCGTCCTTAGCAGTCTCCATTCGAGACTGTCAAAGACCGTCTCTATTAGAGACGGTCGTTAGCCGTCTTATAGTGGTCATTTGAGACTGTCAAAGACCGTCTATATTAGAGACGGTCCTAAACCGTCTCTAATGCTCAAGTCAAAATTTAAGATAAAAAAATTTATGAATTTCGAACAAAAAAAAGTTAAAAGGCTTAGAAAAATAACTAACAATGTTTAAAAAAACAATTTAGATTTTGAAAAAAGAAAAAATGTAATTTTATAAAAATCTAGATTTTGAAAAAAACATTAAGAACTTTGAAGAATTTTGAAAAAAAAAATATTTCGATAAGAAAATGATGTTTTGAAAAAAAAAATTTAAAAATTAAATAAAATTGTGAAAAAATTGACAAATTGTAAAAAAAAATATGTTTTTTAAAAAAGAAAACTAGATTTTGTATTTTGATAAGAAAAATTAAAAAGTTATATAACAAAAGTGATATTAAAAAAATAAAATTTTAAAAATTAAACAAATTGTGAAAAAATTGACAAATTGTAAAAAATATATATATTTTAAAAAAGAAAACTAGATTTTGTATTTTGATAAGAAAAATTAAAAAGTTATATAACAAAAGTTGTATTAAAAAAATGATATTTTGAAAAAGAAATTTTAAAAAATTAAACAAAATTGTGAAAAAATTGACAAATTGTAAATGTATATACATATATTTAAAAGAAAACTAGATTTTTTATTTTAACAAGAAAAATTAAAAAGTTATATAACAAAAGTGAGATCTAAAAAATGATATTTTGAAAAAGAAAATTTTAAAAAATAAACAAAATTTTGAAAAAATTGACAAATTGTAAAAAAATATATTTTTTAGAAAAGAAAACTAGATTTTTTATTTTGACAAGAAAAATTAAAAAGTTAAATAACAAAAGTGAGATTTAAAAAATGATATTTTGAAAAAGAAAATTTGAAAAATTAAACAAAATTATGAAAAATTTGACAAATTGTAAAAAAAAATAATTTTTTTTTTAAAAGAAAACTTAATTTTGTATTTTGACAAGAAAAATTGAAAAGTTAGATAACAAAAGTGAGATTTTGATGATGTGTTGTATATCCTTGTAGCCCTTATGTTTCTCCCACCCATTTTGGGCCAGGTATAAAAAATTGTGTAGATTTAAATCTTAAGTGGACCACACCACTGGAAAGAATAATAATATAGTACCTCGCCATTAAAAATTATAAAGAGCCCATCATAAGGTTTTAGTTATGTTTATTTGCAATCCAACTTGTTGATAATGTAAAGAAGATCTAGATGAAGGTAAACTACGAATTAAGATCAAATTGATCCAAAACTTTTGTGGCCTTCAAAAGGTTTTTAATAGTTATTCATCAATGTTTTGATTGGTATGACCCACCTGAGATTATTGAGTTCTTATGATTTGAAATCACATCCTAAAATATGATGAAAAATATATGGACGGTGTCGATATACATAAAATATATTAAGGTGGGCCCTACACGGTTAGAGTAACACCCATGAAGAAGTTACCTAAATGGTACTATATGGTCACCTCATGCGAACTTCCCATGAGGTTAATCTGTGTGTGCCCCACCATGATGTATGTAGAACATCAACACCATGCATTTTGATGTGTCCCCTTTAAGTCCAAAAATCAGTCGTATACGAAACTCAGGTGGGCCATAGCATCTAAAATTATGTGAAGACATCCCTAAAACATATAAAAGCATTTAATTGGTGGGGCCCACATGAGTTTTGGATGTGTATGAAACTTGGGTTGACTCCTCATCCAAGTGGGACACACATAATGAATGGGCTAGATCTATGAACCACATCTAGGTGGGCCCAATAAATGATTATGAATGTTTTAATAGGAAGGTAACCCTCTCAACTATAGTATGTGGTGTGGCCCACCCAAGTCATGGATTGACTTTATTTTTAAGCTCGTGGCCCAAAGTCATGGTTTATCCACACCGTCAATCCATTTTTCCAGATCATTTTAGTGGTTGAGTCCACAATTAAAGCATATCCAAAACTCAAGTGGACCATACCACAGGAAACAGTGGGAATAATGATTTCTACCATTGAAATCTTCCTATGGCTTACAGTGATTTTTATTTGTCATCCAACCTGTTCAATAGATTATAAATACATGGATGAAGGGAAAACTAAAATATCAACTTGATCCAAAACTTCAGTGGCCTCCCAAAATTTTTCAATGGTAGACGTTCAATTTATACTGTTTCCTATGATGTGGTCCACTTCAAATTTTTATAGGCTTTATTTTTGAGCTTACGTAATAAAATTATATGTTAAAATGGATGGATGGAGTGGATAAAATGAATAAATCATGGTGGGTCCCACAGGATTTACTTAGTATGCTTGGGAACGGATTGACTACTCCCCTGACACCAGCTAATGGTTGGTGGTCGGTGCTCAGTGGCCCCCACCATGATGTATGTGTTTCATCCATGCCGTCCATATATTTTTACAAATAATTTTATAATATGAGACCAAAATGAGATATATCTAGATCTTAAGTGGACCACATTCCAAGAAATAGTGTTGAATGAGCATCAACCATTAAAAAACATTTTGGGGCCATAAAAGTTTTGGATCAAACTTATTTTTGTTTTCCCCCTTCATCTGGCCCTATATGACCTAATCAACATATTGTTTTCATGTGGTGTGGTGCACCTGAGATATCGATTTATATACTTTTCAATTTTGAGATCAAGTCATAAAATGATCTTTATATACCTCTCTATTTAGGACCATACCACATTTTGGATGAAGTTAATATTTGTTATTATTATTATTATTATTATTTTTTTATTTTCCTTTATGTCTGACCTAATCAACAGGTCGAATAAAAATAAATATTACAGTGGGCACTAAGGTGGGCCCATAAAGTTTTTAATGGTGGGTGTTCAATTACCATTATTTTTTATGTTGTAGTCTACTTAAGATTTGAATATGATTCATTTTTGGGCTCATATCCTACAATGAGTTGGCAAAACAAATGGACCATATAGATATACAATATATAAATCAAAGTAGGCCCAAGGTCAAGCCTGGCATCCGGTTGGCTAAGGTTAGACCAAAGGAGCTGGGCAACAAAGAGCTCTATTGGGGCCTGTATGACCTAATAAACAGATTGGATGCTAAATAAACAGTAAAGTGGGCCTTAGGAGGATTTTAATGATGGATATCCAATCACTATTGTTTTCATTTGGTGTGGTCCACCTGAGATTTATATACCTCTCATTTTTGGGCCCCACCATGATGCATGTTTTGTATCCACACCTTCCATCCATTTGGAGAGATCATTTTAGGGCAATGTCCAGAGAACGAGTTAAATCCAAAGTTCCAGTGGACCCCAGCATAGAAAATAGATTGGCTACTCCCCCTACCACCAGCCATCTGTGGGCCCCACCATGATGTATGTATTTCATCCATTCTGTTCATCCATTTTTACTGATAATTTAGGGCTTGATCTAAAAAATTAGAGGGATAGAAATCTCAGGTGGACCACACCACATGAAAACAATAGTGATTGGATATCCACCATTAAAATCCTCCTAAGGCGCATTGTACAGTTTATTTGACATCCAATCTGTTGATTAGGTCATACAGGCCTAGATTAAGGGAAAAACAAAAATCAGCTTGATCTAAAACTTCTATGCACCCCAAAATGTTTTTAATAGTCGACCCTCAATAGTGTTTTCTGATTGTGTGGTCCACCCAAGATTTATTTCAGGCTCATTTTTTGTGATTGTACACAAAATGATCTTATGAAATGTATGGACGGCGTGGATGAAACAAATCGATCATGGTGGGGCCCATAGAGCTATTCCAGGTCTAAAGTTCAAGTTAACGTTTTCAATCTCTTGGTTTTTCATTGTGAGTCTTGCATTTTATGTAAAATGGTGTTGACTCGTCCATAACAATAGTGGCTAAGATATAGAGTTATCCAGACCATCGAAATAATCGGTCTAGTTGTAAATAGTAAATAGTTATAATTTTATTTTGTAAAACGATCTTAACCATCCAGAAAATGGTCCCATGCATGTACGACCGTTAATAAAGTTGGTGTTATAAATAATGGTAAACTCATAGTATACGGATTTGAAATTTTTATCTCCTTTAGAAGACGAAAACCATCAAACGCCCGCTCCTCTTTTCCTATTTTCTCTCTTTTCCTCATCTTCCATCGACGAGAAACCCTCTCTCTCTCTCTCTCTCTCTCTCTCTCTCTCTCTCTGCTGTGAAAAGCCATGACAGCAGCAGCAGTAGCAGCAACAGCTACAACAGAAGCTTCTTTAGGATCTAGCGGTGGAGGAGGATCCGCAAATTCCTACATCGGCAGCGTGATTAGCTTGACATCCAAAAGCGAAATCAGATATGAAGGCGTCCTCTACAACATCAACACCGATGAATCTAGCATCGGTTTGCGGAACGGTACTCTCTCTCCCTCCCCATTTTTTCTCCAGATTGGAGTTTTTAGGGTCTGGAAGGGTTTTTTATGGGATTTTGGTATATAGGTTTTGATTTTTATTGGATTTGATGGTATGGGTCTTGTTAAATCTGACGTGAGATTTGTTGGGTTTTTAGGAATTTGTTTTTTGTTTTTTCTTTTCATTTTATATGGGTTTTGAGTGTATATTAGAAAAATTAGGCCACTCAAAATTTTCTGAAAATGCTGAAAGGTTTAATTTTATGGATTAATGGCTGAAAGAAATAAAATAGGAGACCTACTTCAGGTACTCTGGGACTCACCCTGCATGCGTGAGATCTGGGTTGTTTGTGAAATAGGCCCCACTGCGTATTTGCCCTCCTCACAAAATCAGACTAGTCTGCTTGTTGGATGGACCCCAGGTGTACGAAATATGGCCAGCATTTCACATTCAATATACCTGTTATATGGCCTGCCTGATGAGCAAGGAACCTTTTCTTTGGGGCTGGGTACATATGCAGTGGGGCTCACCTGATGAGGCAAATGTATGTCGCCTGTGCGGCCATATGCCCCCCTTGGCATTTCTTTCAAGAAAGAAAAAAAAAAGAAAAAGAAAAAGAAAAAGAAGATAACACAGACCACTAGCATGCCCATTTCCGGTGCTCCCAACTTCAAGGGAATTGATATATGCACACAAAAAGGGCATGCACTGCAATTTACTGTTAACATGCACTGTATTTGCTGGAAAATTCGGCAACCATTCTGTGTCGTATGTGCAATAGAAGCTTGTTGGAGTGAAAGACATGCTTGGGTGAAAGGTGGAATACTGCAATGTTCTGCCCTTGTTGAATGTTGCAAGTTCACATCTTTGTCATATCGTCTGATCAATATGACTATATTAAAATATCTAGTGGACTATTGCAAAATAATGCAATTAGTGGCTTTCCCATTACTGCTATGTTATGCTCTTGCTTTGATTTCTTCGTTTGCATTCTTGCAGTTTCGCTAAGTCAATGAGTTGTTTTTTGGTCACTGTCTATTCCCTCTCTTTTGCAGTCTCGCAGTTTGAATTTGCAAGGTGGAGCGAGGTTATTTTATTGTCCTTCTATGCCCTCTTTTTCTTCAGCCTTGCACTTTCTTTTTAGCATGGGTTTTGTGCTCTCTAGGATATAGGCTTATTCATCAATTGTAAGCCTTGGGCACAACAATGTGTCTTCATTGTCAATCTATTATTAGTATATATGCTTTTCATTTTTGTTATATCATTCTATACATGAGTTGTTTTCTGTTGTGGATGGACTGTGGGATCCATCTCAAGTCTTTACATGCATGCACATACAATCAACAATACATGCAGTGTTCTTTAACAGATCCACAATTGCATCTTTTTATTGGGGGCGGTTCTTGATTGTTTACATCTTTGAACAATGTTGGTTTCATGGTTGACTGGTATTTGCCAGCTTCAGCATGATTTTTGTGCATTCACACCTGCTGTTGTGCATCTATGCATGCTTCTTTTTGCGTCTATGCATGTGTGACCTTTTTGTTTTTTTGAAGGAATAAGGTGTCTGTTTTGATTCTTCTGTGTCTGCAATTGTAGAACCAGAGCAAGCATGGCGAAATGGCATGTTTTGACAGTCTTATTTTTTGAAATCTTGCAGTGAAAATGCAGGATTTCATACCAATCGGTGTAAAAAAAGAAAAAAAGAAAAAAGAAAAATAGTAGGCCTTTGCTTTGGTTTTGATTTTTTTCCCCCCCCTGTGAAATTTCGAAATGAGCAGCTTAGTGGAATGGGTTTTCTTTCATATCTTGATTTGTTGGAGGTGGGTATTGTCAATCGTTTCTTAGTTAAAGCAAGAAGGATTGGATTTTGTTGGACAACCAAACATTTGTTTTGAATTTCTTTCCCATTGAAATTGTAGAAGAATAATTTGGTGAAGGGGGTTTCTTTGAAATTTTGTCTTATGGAAGTTGGGTTTTGCGAGTATTTCTTTTTTCCATTCAATGCAAGAAACCTAACCCCATTCCTCTTGGAATCTTAGAGTGAAAATGTTGGATTGTATTTGGATTTTGTTGAAAAATAGACCTTTGGCTTTTACTTCCCCACCTTAAAAATGGCAAAAAAAGAGGTTTGGTGAAGTGGGTTCTGAAATGTTGGTTTTTGGAAGTTGAGTTTGTGGGTTTCTCCTTTAGCATCTTTCAAGATAGAAAAAGCTATCTCTTTTTAGAATCTTATTGTGGCAATACTGGGTTTCATTTTGGTATTATTGAAAAAACAGTAATCTATAAAAGGAGTTTGATGGTGGAGGTTTCCTTGAGATCTTGGAATTAGGAAGTTGGGTTTTGTAGGGTTCTTCAATCAAGGTAAAAAAAAATATTAATAATAATAAAAACCAACACCTTTCTCTGGTTTTCATGACCTTTTCCTGAAACCATGTTCTGAAAATGCTAGATTTCTCTTGGGTTTTGGTGGATAAATGGGCCTTTTGTTTTCTTCCTCTGTGGAAGTGTCAAAGAATAAGTTTGGTGAAGTTGGGTTTCTTGAAATCTTGGATTTTGATGTTGGGTTTCTTCCCCAAGGTTAGAAAGCTATCATCTTTCTTCAGTTTCCTTCAGTTTTTCTTGAAACCTTATTGTGAAAATGTGGGATTTGATTTTTTTGTTTTTGTTTTGAAATGAGAGTTGATCTCCTAGGGCCAGTTGCATGCTTACCAAGAAGCAACTCCTCTTTCCTTTCCAATGTGTCACTTGTGCAAGACATCTGATCCATGCTATGGACCCAACCATGAAGATAATCTGCCGCAGAAATCAAGTTAGTCCATTCATCATGCGCTGTTGAAATCAGTGATGGCGGAGGGAGTCACTCAACCTACATGTGTGAACCACCCGATGATTGGGTTGGCCTGATTTTTGAGACGGGGATCTTCGTGATGGGCCCACCTTCAGGTCAGATGTCTTACACATGTGAGATGTTGGTGGGAAAGACCCACCTGTAGGTGATCAGTTCTCTTTGGAAGCAGGCCTTCGTTTTAATTTTCTGTCCCGCGTAAGGTAAGAAGTAGCAGCTTGGCGAAATGAATTTTCTCTGAAGTCTTATATTCTGAAATCAGTTTTTATATGGCTCAGGGTTCAAAAGCTATCCTTCTCTTTTCACAAGTTTTTAGTTTTTTATTGGAATACTGCTCTTTATAAATACTGGATTTTATTTGGGGTTTGTTGAAGAAAAGCAACCTTGATTTTGTTTTTTTTTTTGTGTAATTGTGAAAGAAGTGTTTTTGTTAAACAATCATCATCATCATCATAGCTTGAAAGAAGTCTTTTGGATGCAAGTTAATGGTTTAGGTTATAAATGTATCAGGTGGACCACACCATGGAATTTTTTTTTGATTGAATGTCCACTGTTAAAAACCTCCTAGGGCCCACTGTAATGGTTATTTGACATCTAACCTATTGATATATTAGGTGTAAAAAATTGGATGAAGTGAAAAAATATATATCAGCTTGATCCAAACTTTTGTGAGCCCTACCATGATGTATATGTTTAATCCATGTCGTCTATCTATTTTTAAAGATATCTTACGGTATGAAAATATATCCAAATCTTCAGTGGACCACATTCTAGGAAACAGTGTTGAATGAGCGTCAACCATTAGAAAACATTTTGGGGCCATAAAAGTTTTGGATGAAACTGATTTTTGCTTTCCCCCTTCATCTGGCCTTGTATGACCTAATCAACATATTGGATGTCAAATAAACAGTACAGTGGGTCTTAGGAGGATTTTTATGTGGTTCACAAATCCAGCCCATCCATTATGTGTGTCCCACTTGGATCAAACTGATTATTCTATTTCATTTCAACATGCATTATTTGCATCTGATGTATTTTATTTATTAGATTGTTGAAATTTGTTGGGGTATTTTGTGAATCTGTTTAGATTATCTATATACATTAGTGTTTTTTTTGTGTATTTGTTGTTACATTTGGGCTTGCTTTGCATGTTATTGTTGCTGTTTACAATCACTGAGTGTTGGAGAATTTTCACTAACTGAATGCTCACTGATGAAATAGAAGTAAAGTCAGTTCAAGAGTTCTTTTTGTTTATGAGTTATGACAATGGGGCATTGTTTTCTTCCTGGAGCTATTTACAGGCATGGAATTCTTGCTCGGAAAGTTATTCGATACTCTTGTGAGTGATGGTTCATATGCAGGAACTTACATGTGGCATACATAAACTCAAATTCAACCATCCAAATTGTGGGTCCTCCTATAGATCTGTTATCATCAAAAGGTCGAGATTGAGTTCACGAACTGATAGTTCTCTGAGCCCATGGAGAGATCCGAAACTCTGATTACTGGGCATTTGTTTTTGTTGAATGCAAACCATTGACTATTTTTTATTTTGACCGCCCATTAAAATGTCTACCAATCAGCAAATCAGGAAATCAAATTAGTGTGATTTTCTTGCACAAGCCATCTAGATGGGGACCCATGATTTGGATGGTTTAACCTGCATGCCATGTGTATCTAGATTGGGACCCATGATTTTAAAATCCGAACTATCCATTGATTGAGAATTAAGTTTTGTTTTCTCTCCTCACCGTTGATATTATTTTTCGTATGGGTTCTTGGCCTAATGCCTTCAAGTGAAAGATGGTATGAGAAAACATCTGTTTAATCCTTCAATGAAAATGTTTAAGCTAACAACTCTTTACAAAATAACTTGTTCAGACCCAAAGAAATTCTCTATATATTTGTTTTATCGTGTGGCTAGAAAAAGCTTTTGAATGTTGTCGCAAGAAAAGGAATTTATGTTTTATGAATGTCATTTCCCCGACTTCCCTTCAACCTCCAATCACCTAAGCTATTTCGCCCCATTGTGACAGTTCATGCATTTCTGTTCTTGATGGAAAGTGATAGCAACCAATTGGATTTTTGAATACGAGCTGAATGACAAGATGCTTCAAGTTCAAATGATGTTCAAGAAAGAGGATTACTTCCAATCGATTAAGCTACAACAACATTACCTTTTTTTAAATTTCAGTTTAAGCTACTTTTTAACTTTTGGACTCCAAAGGAACCCAACTGCAATTTGAGGATTACTTCCTCATTTTAATTACAACAACATTACCTTTTTTATTTTTTCATTTCCAATCGATTAAAAGACTCACTTGTGCATCCAAATGCAATCTGTCCTTTTTGCATTTGGTCCATACAGTTATAGAGATACAGAATTTAGAATAATCCAGGACATTCCCAAATGGGACCATTGCATGCACCAAGTTCTCCAATATGAATATTGAAATTTCAAGTCATTTAACTGCTTATTTATTTTCAACCATGTGTAGCACTATCATGCATCTGATTATTGTTCAGATATTTTCTCATTTTCTCATTTAATGATGAAAGGAAAATATCTTTGTAAAGAAATCCCCAAAACATGTATTTTAAACTGTGATCAAGACTAGAAGTAAATCATGATTGCAATAGTGTTGGCTAGTAGCTGCTAATATTTTCTCTCAATAGTGATTGCAATAGTGATATTATCTTTGTAAAGAAATCCCCAAAACATGTATTTTAAACTGTGATCAAGACTAGAAGTAAATCATGATTGCAATTGTGATTGCAATAGTCAGTCTGATATTATCTCTAAGAAATTTTCCAATGATATCCTGGGATCCATATAATGGGTTTTACTGCCAATTGATTATATTTTGGAAATTTGGGTGATTGGATGATATTAAATGTCTGATTGATGGACATTTGCTGGATAACTTTGAATTGTTGACTGTATTTCTGTTTTAAGGTGTCTGTATGATGGTCGCTGAACAGTTGGTTAGGATGGTCTGTGAAGTGTTGTTTCTGGGTTAAGTAATATTGCAGTGTGGCTCATAATTCCAATGGTTTGGATTCAAGTACATGCATTCCATGTATTGTGTGCATGTAATGCATGAGCATGGTACAATTACTTTATTATTGTTGTTGCTATGATGGGATCTAGTCCTACCAGATGGATATGACCCACTAAGAGAAGGGAAAGGGGTTCCTCCTGTGTGTACACAAGTTAATGGCAGAATGCAATACCTTTCTATTCATCAGAAAACTAAACACATAGCAAATCTCTAAATTTACTTCACCAATCTTGGTGACGTTGACCTACAAATTAGGAAACTGAATTATTCTTCTAATATCAATGAATCCATAACTACTTATAGAGTAACAATGAGGATAGTGCATTCTCATTGTAGAGTAACAATTTGGGTTGATGGGGCTGCCAACTTCATGGCTAGGTGCATTCTTGCAAACCCAAAATCTAAGGTATGGAATTCTATTTTCTTTTGCTTTATCTTTTATTATTTGAGTATCTATCATTAATTGTTATCATTAAATGCAGAGCTTAACACCAGAGGAACTACAGAAAAGTAAGTCTACACATACATTTCTTCCTATAATTGAGATAGATGGTAAGATATGGTCCAACCATTTGCAATTGAGATTTTCTCTTATTTTTATATATCCTAAAAAAAAGACGTATAAATAACATTATTATTCCAAGTTGTCACGAAAAAATAAAATCCTAAAGTGCCACAAATATGGATCTAAATCTCTACCTTTCTTTGTTTTTCTTATGCTTTTATCTTTCTTATGTGATATATCCCATTAAAAATCCCTCAAGGCACGGATCTCCCAAATAAAGACTACTAATGACTTGCACATGACTAATTGCAACATATCTTGTCAAAAAACTTTTGTCACCAAGCATTTAATGGTAGGTAGTATAGATTATTTAAATATTAGTCTTGAGTCGTGTCCACTGTTGTCAAGCATGTGAGTTTGGACACAGACTCCATGTGGCACAACTCAATGTCTTCGTCCATAAATAATGCTTTTTGATTTGACCAAACTTTCAAATATGTATGTCCTTTTGAACCTCCCTGATTGCATAAGTGGTTGAACATCTCTGTATGTACACATAATTGTCATCCACTAGTTTCTGTAAATGATCCTGTTGTATGTAGTGACCTTCTCTTCAAATCTGATATTTTCAGCAATTTCTAATGTTAAACCGATTTCATGAATCCTTTATATGCATCCCTAGTAATCACACTACGAGAAGAGAACCCTGATCCCCAGTAGTTTGGTAATTTTGGAGTCCTTCTTGGTTAGGGTTTGGGCTGAAAGTACAAGTGTTGGAGCTGACGCTTTCGGAGTCTAAACTCATTCTTTTGAAAAATAGAAAAATGAGAATATTAGTAAATGGATTTTCTTGTTAAGAAGAAAATGGAAGATGGATTAACAAAACACAAAAGAGATTTTTTTTTTCCTTCTTTTTGCTTCAAGAGAGAGAGAGACAGAGAGGTGAGATTGGGGAAATCGAGGAAGAGAGTAGGGGAATGAAGTGGCCGCATGAGATTTGAAAATGGTGTATGTTTGGTTTGAATTAAATGACGTTTCACATGCCGTGGCGTGAGTGTCTATGAGAGGTGTCTAACGGACGCGGATATAGCTAATGAACGCAATAGTAGCGAGTTTGATCAATATATATGATGAAACCCTACTCTCTCACAACAATGTGAGAGTAACAGTACTTCAGATATGCATATCCTTTTGCTTTCGTGTATGTAATTACATGTCGAATTTCTTCATTCTTTGATTCATTACACTCAATTCAAGTATGGTTTGCACTAATTCAAGAGACTGTATATTAGGCATTCAATATAAGACTGGAGTGAGATTGATTAGGCATTTAAATGTGTGTGCAGGATGTGTTTGAATTGCTTGTCCTAACAGGTGCACAAGTTGGGATGGATTGGACTTCTATCTTGAGAAAACGCTATGATTCAGGTAGTTATTATTGTAATGGAAAGTTTAAAAATTAAAAGAGAGATGAATTCATGGAAGAAGAATGTTCTTTATCATTAGGGCTTTCGCTTTCGTCGGTTAGATGGAGAAATCGTCGCCAACTTCACAGAAAGACAAATAACATCAGTGGCTACAGATTGCAACCTGAATTTAAATAAGGTTCGAGGTGCCATCAACAATGCTAACAGAATCCTCCAGGTCAGATTGTTGATTGGACCTGATTTTATTTAAATGGCAGACCCGATTGTGCGTCGGAGCTATTTGAATGTTGAGAGGGGGTCCCTGGAAGGTGGGAACCACTGTTATTACCATGATGAAGTTGTCCATTTCCTATGGACAACATTGGAGGGGCCTGGCCATTTGGACAGGCCGTGTTTTGTTATTTGCTCATTAATGGAGCAGACCGGATGTGCGTCGGAGCTATCCGGATGAGCGGGGTCACTGGAAGGTGGGACGGTTATTATGACCATGATGAAGCTGTCCATTTCCTATGGACAGCATTGGAAAGGGCTGGCCATTTGGACAGGCCATGTTTATATCTGTTTTTGCAGGGACCACACCCTTAACCTA
>JAJHSJ010000008.1:20794235-20966604 GCA_021015155.1 Magnolia officinalis
GGAAGATTTAGGAGTAATAGATGTATTGGTTATAGGATATTTCCTATTAGTAATAAACCAATTAATTGGTTTGTTTAATTGTACAAGTGTTGGGCTATAGTTACATCATCTTTTACTGACACAATTACTAAGTAAATTCAATGAAATCGGGTTAAAACATATTACTCGAGAAAACAATGTTGTTGCAAATGAAATGACATAATTAGCATCAGGGCTTCAAATTGCCTAGGGATTTGAAGGAATAACAGTAATTGTTCAAATGAAGTCATTACCCTTAGTTTTAATTTAATTTAATTTATTTTAATTTATTATTATTTTTTTTTATAGAGGGAATCGACCGAGAAAATTTAACATGTCGAGATGAGCAATGATGACTGAAGAGCTCCAATCATAAAATATCTTCAGTCCCCATGGACAAACAACGACCGAGAAATTAGGAGGATAATTGTAAATTATATATTGATCGATAAGGAACTATATTGAAAAGGGCCGATGTAGTATTATTGCGATGTTTGATAAAAAAATGAATATATGTTAATTACGGGTAAAGTGTATGAAGGAATTTATGGAGCACACCAAGTAAAAAAAAATGAGGCTTACACTTTGGTGTTATGGGTATTTCTAGCTGAGCATGTCAATCGATTGTAACCAATATGCTAAATGACTCGAAGCATGTAAAAAACATGGGCTGATATAACATGTGCCCGTGACTGAATTGCATATGTTATAATTAATGTTGATTCTTCGAAGCAAAGCCCGGATAAACAGGCTCACCAAAGGGCAAAAGATGGGTGAAGGCATATATGTCCATGACTGTTTGACCTATGGGACCGTATTCAAAACGAAATTTATTAGTAGACTGACTCCAAAAAGTTGAAAGTGTTGCAAGGAGGAAAGTATTGGCTAGATATTCATGAAAGGAAAGTTTGATACATTCTTATATTCCAGCTTGCTTCCATGTGTCGCCATGGTGTGCTTCAACATGAGTAAACAATTCTGCCCAACCATTCATTAATTTCAGCCATGATCTCAGAGACTTAAAAGCATTGGAATGGTCTTAGAAATGATCGAATTGAACAAGTACAACTTCATCAAAGCATCTTAAAAAATATGCCTCGATTTCACGAAGCTATTCATGAGTCACCATAGGGTGAAAGGCTGGACCAAGTGTCAACAATGCTTTGTTTGGTTAAATGGGAGTATTGAAAAGAAAATCATTGACCACTTCAGAATAAAGAACATCTACATCTTCGATAAATGATTCCATGTGGAAGGCTGGAACGGAAGGGGAGAAAGATGCAATTATCATAATAGAGAGAAAAAAGACAAAAAAATGGAGTTTTGACATAAGAAAAGAAGCAAAGGGTGAAGAAAGGTAAACACTGACTTAGAGTTGTATTTATGAATCAACCACAATATGTGTGCATTAATGAAAGAGAAATCATGACTCCTCTTGCGATACGATTGAAAAGGCCGAGCTTAAGAGTCCTAGAGGGAGGGGGGGGGGGGGGGGAATAGGACTATGTCAAATTAAAAATTAAATGCAGAATTTAAACAAATATAAATAAAGATAACATTAAACAATCCCATAAAGCAGAAATGAAAAGTAACCTCAAATGTACAAGTATTGAGAGGTTGATACAGATGTTGTTCTAAGGACAACCTTACACCAAAAACCAATGGTTTATGGTAGGACAACCTGATCCCTAGAAAGGTTTATGTATCAAAATCTCAAACTGATACAGAGGAATAAAGAATAAAAATAACAAAGAAAATAACTAAGCTATTACAACATTCCCACACTTGAATAAAAAAAAGATTACAACATTCTTCCACAAATGCATAAACGGAAATTACAACATTCACAGAATGCCACAATCAATCAATCACCCCAAGACCAGAAATTATAGTGGTTCGCTTGTGTGTACACCAACTGTTTAGAAAAACAACCACACAACTACTCCACTCCCAATATCCTCACACAGTGGATATCGACGTTCACTATGAAATAGGTTTTTCCAGGTTCACCTAAAACCTTCACAATTGTGTCTTTCAAGTGGGCTTACATAATTCAAAAACCCACACTCACACTCTGAGTTTTCTGGATCACCTCAGACAAATCAAAAATAAAGAGATTTTTCTTGGCATAATTTCAAAGAAACCAAAAGAATAGATTTACTAAAATATAAAATACTTATCTGGATATTCTCCTTTGATGCAGCCCGGTAGAACCGATTCGGAGTAGAAGTTCAATGTTGATATTCAATGTCCACACTCACTTATGAAAAGGTTCTAAGTTCTAAATAATTTTTTAGATTAAATCACCTCGGGCTAGCTTGATTTGATTTTGATTCCAAGAAAGGGAAAAACTTCAATCCCTTCTTCAAATAAGATTGGAATATAGAATACAAAATCAGATACAAAAAGCTAATTAAAGAGAATATTAAATGAGCACTAAATAGCTTAAGAATATCACTAACTTATCTCTCAGAGTGGTGTCTTGATTTGCTTGAATTGAATGAAAAACTCTGAAAATTGTGCTCTATTTATAAGTGCAAAAACTATTCACTCGACTGGTCCAGGGGACAGCTCGACTGGTCGAAGGACCAACAAATTTTTGAAAATTCGGGCGCGATAAAATAAAACCGTTTCATGACTGGTCGAGTGGCTTTCACGACCGGTCGAGTGGCCTGCACGACCGGTCGAACCCTGCACTCGACTAGTCATGTGGGACCCAATTTCGTTGCTGGACTTTGAGTCGAGGCTGCTCTACTGGTCGAGCAGTCTTCAGGACTGGTCGAAGATCCAACAAAAACTCCCGAAAATAAGTAACAAACCTTGGACTGATCGAGGAATTTCTTGGACTGGCCGAGCTAGTACTAGGACTAATCGAACATATGCTAAGACTAGTCGAGAAACAGTCTATACACTTATAAAGTGACCCAATTAAAGTATGCAATCAATATGACCTAACTTAGGTCAATCTAGGGTCATTCATACCTTATAAGTGATGTTTGAACATTGAAACATCGTTTGCTTCGGTTGATAGTTGATCTTGATGTACATGAAGCTTGACATCTTGAAGTATGTTGAAGCTTAACTTATAACACTTTGAAGCTTGATTTTGAACTACTTTGAAGCTTGAGCTTGAGGTACTTTGAGTTGCAATTCACATTGAGCTTTAGAGTACCAAAGTAAAGTATATTATCTTGACTTAGATGAAGCTTTGAAAGCTTGAACTAACACTTGATGTTGTACTTGAAGTCTTATACTTGTGATGCTTGAATCTTGAAATGGATAATCTTGAACTTGTACTTGAATCTTAAAAATGAAACATCTTGAACTTGAAGACGAACAAAACAAAATACAGATTCCAAGAAGTTTTGACGCTCCAAAATTTGACAATCATTGGAGTTAGAAAACATAGCACTTATAACGATTTTATGCGATGTGTCACATAGACAATTTAGAGGAAAGAGGAAAATAATATCTTCAAGTTCAGTCTCGGTCCCTTGATCAGGTAAAGTCAATGGAGAGACAACACGTGGACCAAAAATTGATTCAATTAATTGCATTGGGCAACAGAATGTCTATTTCACCTTTTTCTTAAAGGCGGAGCGACGTGGGGGGTAATTAGGGCTGAAAGTCAGGCGGGTTGGGTCAGGTTGATGCTTAACCTTAGCCCAACCCAAAGTTACTATACCTCAACCCTAATCCAACCCAACCCAACCTCAAGTTAAGAATTCTCAACCTAAGCCCAATCCAAGCGGGCTCGGTCGGGTTGATACATGCTAATATTTTCGTTATTACATTAGTCTTTTATATTTTCAATACACATCTTATTATTTTTTTGTACCTATGATGTTATTATTTATATATGTAGTTATTTATCGTAAAGAAATTCACTTTTCTAAATAAACACTACAAGAAATCCCCTTTTAGCGACGAAAATTTTCGTTGCTAAAAGCAAAATATTCGTAGCTAAAGACTTTTAGCGATGAAACATTTTGTCGCTAAAAGTCTAAGGCAGAAAGGGTTTTATCGGCGAATATTTTGAATCGTCGCCAAAGGCAAGTTTTTTAGCGACGAAAATTTTCGTCGCTAAAAATATTTGCAAAACTTTTAGCTACGAAAAAATTCGTCGCCAAAAATATTTTGCAGACCTTTAGCTACGAAACTTTTCGTTGCTAAAAATATTTGCAAAGCTTTTAGCTAAGAAAATTTTTGTTGCTAAAAAAATTTGCAAAACTTTTAGCTACGAAAAATTTCGTTGCAAAAAATATTTTGCAGACCGTTTAGCTACGAAAATTTTCGTCACTAAAAACATTTGTAAAAAAAAAATAAATTTGCGAAACTTTAGCTACAAAAGGTTTCGTCGCCAAAAATATTTTGAAAATATTTTAGCTACGAAAAGTTTCGTCACTAAAATTATTTTAGCTACGAAAATTTTTGTCGCGAAATAATTACAAAAGTTTTAGCTACGAACAGTTTCGTCTCTTAAAAATATTTCCAAAGTTTTGGCTACGAATATTTTCGTCACTAAAAGGTTATACCGTTGCTAAAAATAATTACAAATTTTTTGCGAACGTTTTAGCTACCGAACATTTCGTCACTAAAAATAATTACAAAAGTTTTAGCGACGACAATTTTCGTCGCAAAATGAAAAATACAAATTTACAAAAGTTTTAGCTACGAAATTGTTCGTCGCAAAAAATATTTACTAAAAATTACAAAAGTTTTGGTGACAAAAAGTTTCGTCGTAAAAAAATAATTATAAAATGTTAGCGACGAAAATATTCGCCGTAAAAAATAATACAAAATTTTAGCAACGAAAATATTTGTCGATAAAATTTTTTTATAAAACTTTTTTTTTTTTGTAAATTTTCCAGCTCAAAATTCCTGATAAACACCTGGTAACAATACATTTCATCATATTCATCCTGATATACACCTGTTATATAATATATTTCATCATATTCACATTCACATCCATCTAAACCCAAATTAATAAATCCATCCAAACATTAAACTACATTCATCCAAACACAAACAATCTTATCCACATCACATTCATTCTCGCATAAATACATATAAACTTAACATCATAAACAAATATACAAAAAATCACAAAGATGAAGGCGGAGGTGGTGGGGCATCGGTGGATTAGCGTGTAACGAGAGCATGAAACATATCCGCCATCCGTTGCTCATGCTCCACCCGCATCTCCTCCATCCTCCTCTCCTGCTCCTCCCTCTGCCTCGCCAGCTGATCCTTCATTCTCCTCTCCTGATCCTCCCTCTGCCTCGCCAGCTCCTCCTTCATGCTCCTCTTCTGATCTTCCCTCTGCCTCGCCATCTCCTCCTCTATGCTCCTCTTCTGATCATCCCTCTGCCTCGCTAGCTCCTCCTCCATCTTCCTATCCTGATCCTCCCTCTGCCTCGCCAGCTGATCCATCATCTTCCTCTCTTGCTCCTCCCTCTGCCTATCCAACTGATCTTTGATGTCATTGACGACGACCTGTAGCTGCTGAACCTCTCTCTCTCTCTCTCTGCGGTATCAGCTCAGTGTACGACGCTGTCACCAACGACGATAAATCGGCTGGAAGCAACTCTAGCGGGTGCCATGAGCTTGGCACCATGGCCAAGCCCACGCACATATCTAGAACGGGTGCCAAGCACCTGACTCAGGATCTCTGGCTCACTCCGCTTAGTACGATCGGGAGTGGGCTGACTACGTAAGGTGTCCATCTCCGCCTGTAATGAAAACATATGAATAATTATTATAAATGATATTATTATAATTTAATGCAATTAAATTTTACAATGTAAGAATTTTTACCTAAATCTCGCTGGCTCTAGGATGTACCCAAGATCCCATCGCCTACCGACAATGAGTCCCTCTGTAGAAGTCTATTGGTCCGGGCTCCTGGCCAGTGACGAAATCTCGCTGCGCAATTAAAAGGACAATAGAGTTGATATAAATGCATGGAAAGAATATATAAACGTAATAATTACCAGTACTTTCTTACCATGTCGTGACGAAGTCGTACAAATGACTTTGAACCAACTACGTGGTTCACTTCTAATTTTCACTGTTGTCAGAATTTATTTTGCTCCTCTTTTGAACACACTATTTATAATACATTGTTAGTAATTGCGAATTTAATTATTACGTTAAGATATTGTAAATATGTAAATATTACCTGAAAAGAATCAGACGAAAACCTATCGCAGAGTATCCACCAGTCCTCATCGGTCACACGCGCTGGTGCGGGCTGTACGGCTTCCTCGTAACTCGAGCACCGCTTGTACCACTGATGTAACGTACCGTGGTAATCCTTGAACCGCTCCTTGATCTTGTCGTCGACGGCATGAGAGATGTGCGGAATACTCAAATCCATGTCAAATTTATCCTACAGTTTCATAAATAATAGGTTTAGGCAATAAACTTATTAAGAAAATAACTTAACAGTAAATGAACTTTTATAAAATAAATTTTAATTTACTAAAATTTATCAGAAGATGCTGACGGATGAGCTGCCGCACATCATTTATCACGTCTCCCCAACGGGAGGTGGTGGGGTATCAGAGATCGGTATAAGATACTGACCACGGACGTAAACAACATGGCATTGTTCCTAATAGGTCTAATGCAGTCCTGTGGGAACTCTACCGTCAGTCTAATCTCACGCGTAAGTCGCTCTAAAACTAACCCACGCGTGGCTTCATGTCTTCGTCGGCTGGTCGACGACGCTGTTGCAAAATAAATATGTAAGTCTAAACATAAACAAAAATTATTAAAAGAAATATATGACTAGACTTACATGCAATGCCCGATGTATGAGCAACTAAGAGATCAGACGCCTGCGATGCAATACGTGACGACGATGCTGACTCTATCGCATCACGGGTAGAAGAGGTAGATCCAGTGCGCGAACGACATGCTGTCCCACCTGGTGCCATCACTGAATATGTGCAAGCTACAAATTTATAAATTTAAACAATGTCAATACAAGTGGAATACGCTAAAACATTATACAAGTAGTGTTGATGGTACAATGTATTTGTGCTTATGCTTAGAGAGATGATTAAAATATGATTAGACCATTACACTATAATGCAAGCAGAATATAATAAAACTGTAAACTTTAATCTATAACCATTGAAAATTCCATTACACATTGTCATTCTATATTAAATATACATATTTCGTTGTAATACAAAACAACTTTGAGGTAAACTATACAAAACAACTTTGAGATAAACATGGAATACATAAATTATTCGAATTGAAAAATGACATATAAATCATGTGTACATTTAATAATCGTCGTCTGCATCACTATCGCTTATAGTTATTTCTTCTTCATCATCACTATCACTGATCAATATTTCCTCCTCATTATCTGCAACGTCATCATCAATGAAACCACTATCATCTCTAACAATGTCACGTATTATTGAGGCATCAACATGATCAGGTGACACATCATCTCTGTCTAATTGCACCACATCAATATCAACACTTGAATCAGTCCCCGTATCCCTAGATGGCATGTCTTCTTGATATGCTTGTTCAACCCTAGAAGTGTCATTTCTCCCATCCTCGCTATCATAAACTTCTGGTACGGGAACGTCAAATACGTTCTTGGGCTTTATTTTCTGCACCACGTGCCAAGAGCCACCTAACTTGGTGTCAACGAGGTAAAATACTTGTTCGGCTTGGCTGGCGAGGACAAGTGGGTCGTACTTAAACCACTTCCGAGATAAATTTACACCTCGTAAAGTAGTTGTCAGTCTGTATTCCCAACTTCTTATTTCCAATGTCCCACCAATCACATCTAATAAGTACACCCGCTTTCTCATACAATAACTCAGCTCAATAATATCCATTAAAATGCCATAAAAGCCAATTTCATCCTCCTCATTTGTTCCCTTCACAACCACCCCACTATTTTGTGTGGTCCTGTACTTCTCACGTTCTTCGGTGTGAAACCAAATGTCGTTTACAATACAACCTATATATCTAGATACATGTCTATCAGGGCCACACACCAGTGAGTATAGTGCATCAGACGCATCCGCAGAGTTGCTTGTGCGTAACGTCGTCATTTATTATCATGTACAAAATATAATTGTTTAAGGATTTTCTTAGGTTGAAATAATGTGCAATACAACAAAAATTCAAAGTGTGGTGAGATACAATGTGAAATCTTTCACGTTTGGCTAACCATTCTGGAAACTGATCCTGATGCATTTGATCATAATTTGTGGAGAATTTGGACTTCATCTCGTCTATGTGTTCGCTACACATAAATGGCACATCGTCAGTAAGAAACATTAAGACCATCGTATGTAGAGAAAACAGTAATCGAGGGAAGACTTACTCCAAGTATGACTCTATTTCTTCACAATTATTCAACAGATACCACCGCGCTTTTGCTAGATCCGCAAGGTCCATATCCTGAAATGTTGGGGATCCTAAAGGACGAACGTTATGTGCAAATAAAGATATGAGTCCTTCTTCATGCTCTTGCCCTTCATCGGCATTCCGATCTTCTCAGTTAAATCTAGTCTCTATACCACAAAGATACATGGAGCAATATTTAAGGCACTCATTATCAATGTACGCTTCAGCTATCGACCCCTCCCGTCATGCCTTATTCATCACAAATCGCTTGAGTGTGTGAAGGTATCTGTACACAAAATCATTATGTTATACATATGAAAACATGGATATATATAGTTTATGGAATGAATAAAAATTTTAATAGGCTCTACCACCTTTCGATCGGATACATCCAACGATATTGTACTGGGCCTACAAGCTTCGCCTTATGCGGTAAGTGAATCGTTAGGTGTACCATGACATAAAAAAAATACAAGTGGAAATATTCTTTCAAGTTTGCAAAGGATTATGACAATGTCCCTCTCCAGTCGTTTAATAACATCTACATTCAACAATTTCGAACAAAAATCTTTAAAGAATATCCCCAACTCAATCAGCGTCGCACTGATATCCTTGCTCAGGAATTCATGAATCGCAACCGGCAGTAGGCGTTGCAGAAGGACATGACAATCATGACTTTTCATTCCTGTTACCTTACAGTCTGTAACGTTTACGCGCCGAGATATGTTTGACGCATACCCATCGGGAAACTTCATCGATCTCAACCATTCACATAAACGCTTTCTCTCTAGTTTTGTCAATGTGTAGCAGGCTACTGGTATAGTATACGAATTTTCATGTGGTTGCAAGTGCAACTCTTTCCTTAAACCCATTTCTTGTAGATCCAATCGAGCCTTGAAACTGTCTTTTGTTTTATTCTCTATGTTCATCAATGTTCATCAATGTTTCGAAGACATTGTCACATATATTTTTCTCAATATGCATGACATCCAAGTTGTGTCGCAATTTCAGATCACTTCAATAGGGCAACTAAAAAAAGATGCTCTTCTTCCTTCAGTTATAGTCCAATATTGTACGTTTCCTCTTCTTCAAGTGTGATGCCTTACCAAATCTAACTTCGCCAATGTTACTCAGTTGTTGCATCACATCTTCTCCAGATAGCTATTTCGGGGGTGACCTATGATCTTATTTGCCATCAAAGATCATCGTCTTCCTGCGCCAACTATGATCACTCGGAAGGAAGCGATGATGGCCCATATAACACGTTTTTCTATTATGCTTCAATGACAATGAACAAGTCTCAATACCACATATAGGACAAGCCAACTTGCCCTTCGTGCTCCACCCAGACAAATTTCCATATGTGGGAAAGTGATTTATTATCCACAAGACCGCTGCATGCAATCGAAATGTCTGTCCTGCAAATGTGTCATATGTTTGTACACCTTGACTCCACAACTAGTTTAACTCGTCTACTAACGGTCGTAAATACACATCAATGTCATTCCCAGGTGACCTGGGTCCAAGAATAAGCAATGACATCATGAAAAATGACTCCATACATAACCAAGGAGGTAAATTGTAGGGCATAAGTACCACTGACCACATACTATACGAGCTACTCATATTACCAAATGGATTAAAACCATCACTTGCAAGACCTAGTCGAACATTGCGAGAATCCTCTACAAACCAGTCATGTTGCTTGTCAAAATTTTACTAGGCTTCAGAGTCCGCAGGGTGCCTTAGTGTACAATCATCATGAACACATTTCTCCTTATGTCACCTCATATCTTCAGCAGTCTTACGAGACATAAACAATCTTTGCAATCTAGGTTTCAATGGGAAGTACCTTAACACCTTTTGCGGGATTTTCTTACTCCTGGCTTTGTCATACTTCCACCACCTAGACTCTCCACAATGTTGACACTCTTCAGCCTTAGCATACTCGTTCCGATATAATAAACAATTATTTATACATGCATGTATGAGTTCATAACCAAGGCCCAAGTCTCGCATCAAGGATTTTACCTCGTAGTGAGCCTTTTGCAATGTCTGACCGTCCGGTAATGCTTCTTTCAACAACTCAAGCAACATGTCGAACGATTTGTTACTCCAATGGTTTATTGTCTTCAAATGAAGTAACTTTGTAAGAAAATTCAACTTGGAGAAGTTCTCACACCCCGGATAAAGTGGACGTTGCGCATCCCTCAACGACCTACTAAACTTTTCTGTTCGACATCACCCACTAGAGGAAGATCCTGGCTACTGCTTGTCGCTGTAAAATCAGTATCCGCAACTGTTTCCCTGAACACATCCCCCATGATATCTTACATTTCATCAACGTCTTCATCCTCGTCATCCGGCACATTTGGGTTAGTAAGGACTTCAGTAGGCTCAACTCTATGGGTCATATCTTCACCATGATAGATCCACCAAGTATAACCCTGGTCAATCCCAACAATGAACAAATCGTCTTCTACTTTGTCTAAAGTCTTACGTATCATGTTCTTGCATTTTCGACATGGACACCTAATCCTATTCCTTGAATCTGCCCGATTTGGTGCAAATTCTATGAACTCTTGAACCCCTTGTTTATAATCTGGGCCAAACTTGTTCTTAGCTCGCATCCAACTCTTATCCACGTCTACAATGAAAAGAATAAAGTTAGTTTACGGAAATAGCTTTAATATTAGGCTAGGTTATAGATTTAAGTTATAAGTTATAGGTTATATCTTTAGGATTTGAGAATAGGCTTAGGTTTAGGTTATAGGTTAAGGTTTACGTTATAAGTTTAGGTTAAGGTTATAAGTTTAGGTTAAGGTTGTAAGTATAGGTTATAGGTTAAGGTTAAGGTTTAAGTTTAGGTTATAGGTATAGGTTTAGGTTATATGTTTAGGTTTAAGTTAAAGTTTAGGGATTCGGGTTTGGGTTCGGGTTTAGGTTAAAGGTTTAAGATAAGGTTTAGGTTTAGGTTTAGGTTATGGGTTTTGGGATTTGAGAATAAGTTTAGATTATAAGTATAGGTTTAGGTTGGGTTATAGGCTAAGGTCTAGGGATTTGAGTTTAGGTTAAGGTTTGGGTTTGGGTTATAAGTATAGGTTTAGGGATTTGAGAATAGGTTTAGGTTATGGTTATAAGTTTAGGTTAAGGTTATAAGTATAAGTTTAGGCTATAGGTATAGGTTTAGGTTTAGGTTATAGGTACAGGTTTCAGTTATAGGTTTAGGTTTAAGTTAAAGTTTAGGGATTCGGGTTCGGGTTCGGGTTTGGGTTCGGGTTTAGGTTATAGGTTTTGGTTTATGTTTTGGTTTAGGTTATGGGTTTTGGAATTTGAGAATAGGTTTAGGTTATAAGTATAGGTTTAGGTTGGGTTATAGGTTAAGGTTTAGGGATTTGAGTTTAGGTTAAGGCTTGGGTTTGGGTTATAAGTATAGGTTCAGGGATTTGAGAATAGGTTTAAGTTATGGTTATAAGTTTAGGTTAAGGTTATAAGTATAGGTTTAGGATTTGAGAATAGGTTTAGGTTTAAGTTATAAGTTTAGGTTTAAGTTAAAGTTTAGGGATTCGGGTTCGGGTTCGGTTGGGGTCTAGGTTAAAGGTTTAGGATAAGGTTTAGGTTTAGGTTATGGGTTTTGGGATTTGAGAATAGGTTTAGGTTATAAGCATAGGTTTAGGTTGGGTTATAGGTTAAGGTTTAGGGATTTGAGTTTAGGTTAAGGTTTGGGTTTGGGTTATAAGTATAGGTTTAGGGATTTCATAATAGGTTTAGGTTATGGTTATAAGTTTAGGTTAAGGTTATAAGTATAAGTTTAGGTTATAGGTATAGGTTTAGGTTTAGGTTATAGGTATAGGTTTAAGTTATAAGTTTAGGTTAAAGTTAAAGTTTAGGGATTTGGGTTCGGCTTCTGGTTTGGGTTCGGGTTTAGGTTATAGGTTTTGGTTTAGGTTATGGGTTTTGGGATTTAAGAATAGGTTTAGGTTGTAAGTATATGTTTAGGTTGGCTTATAGGTTAAGGTTTAGGGATTTGAGTTTAGGTTATGGTTTGGGTTTGGGTTATAAGTATTGGTTTAGGGATTTGATAATAGGTTTAGGTTATGGTTAAAAGTTTAGGTTAAGGTTATAAGTATAGGTTTAGGATTTGAGAATAGGTTTAGGTTTAAGTTATAGGTTTAGGTTTAAGTTAAAGTTTAGGTATTCGGGTTCGGGTTTGGGTTTGGGTTGGGGTCTAGGTTATAGGTTTAGGATAAGGTTTAGGTTTAGGTTATGGGTTTTGGGATTTGAGAATAGGTTTAGGTTATAAGTATAGGTTTAGGTTGGGTTATAAGTTTAGGTTTATGGATTTGAGTTTAGGTTTAGGTTATAGGTATAGGGTTTAGGTTATGGGTTTTGGGATTTGAGAATAGGTTTAGGTTATAAGTATAGGTTTAGGTTAAGGCTAAGGTGTAGTTTTAGGTTATAAGTATAAGTTTTGAGATATGAGAATAGGTTTAAGTTAAGGTTGTAGGTTTAGGTTAAGGTTGTAAGTATATGTTATAGGTTATAGGTATAAGTATAGGTTTATGTTATGGGTTTTGGGATTTGAGAATAGGTTTAGGTTGGGTTATAGGTTAAGGTTTAGGGATTTGAGTTTAGGTTAAGGTTTGGGTTCGGGTTATAAGTATAGGTTTAGGGATTTGAGAATAGGTTTAGGTTATGGTTATAAGTTTAGGTTAAGGTTATAAGTATAGGTTTAAGATTTGAGAATAGGTTTAGGTTTAAGTTATAGGTTTCGGTTTTAAGTTAAAGTTTAGGATTCGGGTTCGGGTTCGGGTTTGGGTTGGGGTCTAGGTTATAGGTTTAGGATAAGATTTAGGTTTAGGTTATGGGTTTTGGGATTTGAGAATAGGTTTAGGTTATAAGTATAGGTTTAGGTTGGGTTATAGGTTAAGTTTTAGGGATTTGAGTTTAGGGTTAGGTTATAGGTATAGGGTTTAGGTTATGGGTTTTGGGATTTGAGAATAGGATTAGGTTATAAGTATAGGTTTAGGTTGGGTTATATGTTAAGGTTTAGGGATTTGAGTTTAGGTTTAGGTTATAGGTACAGGGTTTAGGTTATGGATTTTGGGATTTGAGAATAGGTTTAGGTTATAAATATAAGTTTAGGTTAAGGCTAAGGTGTAGTTTTAGGTCATAAGTATAAGTTTTGGGATATGAGAATAGGTTTAAGTTAAGGTTGTAGGTTTAGGTTAAGGTTGTAAGTAAAGGTTATAGGTTATAGGTATAGGTATAGGTTTAGGTTATGGGTTTAGGGATTTGAGAATATGTTTAGGTTATAAGTATAAGTTTAGGTTGGGTTATAGGTTAAGGTTTAGGGATTTGAGTTTAGGTTATGGTTTGGGTTTGGGTTATAAGTATAGTTTTAGGGATTTGAGAATAGGTTTAGATTATGGTTATAAGTTTAGGTTAACGTTATAAGTATAGGTTTAGGTTATAGGTATAGGTTTAGGTTTATTTTATAGGTATAGGTTTCAGTTATAGGTTTAGGTTTATGTTAAAGTTTAGGGATTCGGGTTCGGGTTCGTGTTTGGGTTCAGGTTTAGGTTATAGGTTTTGGTTTAGGTTAGGAGTTTTGGGATTTGAGAATAGGTTTAGGTTATAAGTATAGGTTTAGGTTGGGTTATAGGTTAAGGTTTAGGGATTTGAGTTTAGGTTAAGGTTTGGGTTATAAGTATAGGTTTAGAGATTTGAGAATAGGTTTAGCTTATGGTTATAAGTTTAGGTTAAGGTTACAAGTATAGGTTTAGGATTTGAGAATAGGTTTAGGTTTAGGTTATAGGTATACGTTTAAGTTATAGGTTTAGGTTTAAGTTAAAGTTTAGGGATTCAGGCTTGGGTTCGTGTTTGGGTTCGGGTCTAGGTTGTAGGTTTAGGATAAGGTTTAGGTTTAGGTTATAGGTTTTGGTATTTGAGAATAGGTTTAGGTTATAAGTATAGGTTTAGGTTGGGTTGTAGGTTAAGGTTTAGGCATTTGAGTTTAGGTAAAGGTTTGGGTTTGGGTTATAAGTATAGGTTTAGGGATTTAAGAATAGGTTTAGCTTATGGTTATAAGTTTAGGTTAAGGTTATAAGTATAGGTTTAGGTTATAGGTATAGGTTTCAGTTATAGGTTTAGGTTTAAGTTGAAGTTTAGGATTCGGGTTCGGGTTTGGGTTTGGGTTCGGGTTTAGGTTATAGGTTTTGGTTTTTGTTTTGGTTTAGGTTATGGGTTTTGGGATTTGAGAATAGGTTTAGGTTATAAGTATAGGTTTAGGTTGGGTTATAGGTTAAGGTTTAGGGATTTGAATTTAGGTTAAGTTTTGGGTTTGGGTTATAAGTATAGGTTCAGGGATTTGAGAATAGGTTTAGGTTATGGTTATAAGTTTAGGTTAAGGTTATAAGTATAGGTTTAGGATTTGAGAATTGGTTTAGGTTTAAGTTAAAGTTTAGGGATTCGGGTTTGGGTTCGGGTTCGGGTTGGGGTCTAGGTTAAAGGTTTAGGATAAGGTTTAGGTTTAGGTTATGGGTTTTGGGATTTGAGAATTGGTTTAGGTTATAAGTATAGGTTTAGGTTGGGTTATAGGTTAATGTTTAGGGATTTGAGTTTAGGTTAAGGTTTGGGTTTGGGTTATAAGTATAGGTTTAGGGATTTCAGAATAGGTTTAGGTTATGGTTATAAGTTTAGGTTAAGGTTATAAGTGTAGGTTTAGGTTGTAGGTATAGGTAATAGGTATAGGTTTAAGTTATAGGTTTAGGTTTAAGTTAAAGTTTAGGGATTCGGGTTCGGCTTTGGGTTTGGGTTTGGGTTTAGGTTATAGGTTTTGGTTTAGGTTTTGGTTTAGGTTATGGGTTTTGGGATTTGAGAATAGGTTTAGGTTATAAGTATAAGTTTAGGTTGGGTTATAGGTTAAGGTTTAGGGATTTGAGTTTAGGTTATGGTTTGAGTTTGGGTTATGAGTATAGGTTTAGGGATTTGAGAATCAGTTTTGGTTATGGTTATAAGTTTAGGTTAAGGTTATAAGTATAGGTTTAGGATTTGAGAATAGGTTTAGGTTTAAGTTAAAGTTTAGGGATTCGGGTTCGGGTTTGGGTTTAGGTTGGGGTCTAGGTTATAGGTTTAGGATAAGGTTTAGGTTTAGGTTATGGGTTTTGGGATTTGAGAATAGGTTTAGGTTATAAGTATAGGTTTAGGTTGGGTTATAAGTTAAAGTTTAGGGATTTGAGTTTAGGTTTAGGTTATAGGTATAGGGTTTAGGTTATGGGTTTTGGGATTTGAGAATAGGTTTAGGTTATAAGTATAGGTTTAGGTTAAGGTTAAGGTGTAGTTTTAGGTTATAAGTATAAGTTTTGGGATATGAGAATAGGTTTAAGTTATGGTTGTAGGTTTAGGTTAAGGTTGTAAGTATAGGTTATAGGTTATAGGTATAGGTATAGGTTTAGGTTATAGGTTTTGGGATTTGAGAATAGGTTTAGGTTGGGTTATAGGTTAAGGTTTAGGGATTTGAGTTTAGGTTAAGGTTTGGGTTTGGGTTATAAGTATAGGTTTAGGGATTTGAGAATAGGTTGAGGTTATGGTTATAAGTTTAGGTTAAGGTTATAAGTATAGGTTTTGGATTTGAGAATAGGCTTAGGTTTAAGTTATAGGTTTAGGTTTAAGTTAAAGTTTACGGATTCGGGTTCAGGTTCGGGATTGGGTTGGGGTCTAGGTTATAGGTTTAGGATAAGGTTTAGGTTTAGGTTATGGGTTTTGGGATTTGAGAATAGGTTTAGGTTATAAGTATAGGTTTAGGTTGGGTTATAGGTTAAGGTTTAGGGATTTGAGTCTAGGTTTATGTTATAGGTATAGGGTTTAGGTTATGGGTTTTGGGATTTGAGAATAGGTTTAGGTTATAAGTATAGGTTTAGGTTAAGGCTAAGGTGTAGTGTTAGGTTATAATTATAAGTTTTGGGATATGAGATTAGGTTTAAGTTAAGGTTATAGGTTTAGGTTAAGGTTGTAAGTATAAGTTATAGGTTATAGGTATTGGCATTGGTTTAGGTTAAGGTTTTAGGTTATAGCTTTAGGGAATTGAGAATAGGGTAGGGTTTAGGTTTTAGAAATTGGGTTCATGTTCAGGATCGGGTTTAGGTTTGGGTTTTCAAGTTTAGGTTTAGGTTTAGGTTACGGAGTTGAGATTAGGATTAGGTTTAGGTTTAAGTTATAGGTTTGGGTTTTGGGTTTAGGTATAGGCGTAGGTTATAGGTTATATGTTTAGGTTTTTGGGTTCGGGTTTGGGGTTGGGTTATAGGTTATAGGTTTATAGATATAGGTTTAGGTTATAGGTAAAGGTTTAGGTTATGGGTTTTGGGATTTGAGAATAAGTTTAGGTTATAAGTATAAGTTTAGGTTGGGTTATAGTTTAAAGTTTAGGTATTTGATTTTAGGTCAATGTTTGGGTTTGGCTTATAAGTATAGGTTATAAGTTAAGCTTAAGGTCTAGTTTTAGGTTATAAGTATGAGTTTTGGGTTATAATTTTGGGAATTGAGAATAGGGTAGGGTTTAGGTTTTGGAAATATAGTTTGGGTTCGGGATTGGATTTAGGTTTGAGTTTTCAAGTTTAGGTTTAGGTTTAGGTTACGGAGTTGTAGGTTTAGGTTAAGGGTGTGGTACCTGTAATTACAGATATAAACACGGCCTGTCCAAATGGCCAGGTCCCTCTAATGCTGTCCATAGGAAATGGACAGCTCATTATGGTCATAAAAGCGGTTCCCACCTTCCAGGGACCCCGCTCTTCCAGATAGCTCCAACGCACATCCGGGTCTGCTCCATTAATCTCGAGTAAATAGATAAACACGGCTTGTCCAAATGGCCAGGCCCCTCCAATGTTGTCCTTAGAAAATGGGCAGCTTTATCATGGTCATAACAACGGTTCCCACCTTCCAGGGAACCCCGCTCTTCCGGATAGCTCCAACGCACATCCGAGTTTCCTCCATTAATCTCGAGCAAATACAGATATAAACATGTCCTATCCAAATGTCCAGGCCCCTTCAATGCTGTCCATAGGAAATGGACAACTTCATCATGGTTATAACAACGGTTCCCACCTTCCAGGGACCCCCGTTCATCCAGATAGCTCCGACGCACATCCGGGTCTGCTTCATCAATTCTAAGCTAATACAATTAAATCCTAAATTAGTTACTCATCCAAGGTTGGATAGATTGTAATACTTTCATATTTCCATTTAAACGTCCACGCCGAAAATCCAGCAGCATCTCCCCATACCTCTCCAGATATGTTAATCTTACGTTACATTCCGATGCCAAATATCTAAAGCAATGTAAAGATATTTGTCATTGGATAAGGAACGAAAGAAACATATCTAGAGAGAAACGATGAGATGGACCGCGGATCATGCATGAACATTTAAATAGATTGTATGAAAGCATACTTTCCATCTAACCTTGAACTGTCCAAAATGGGACAATTTGAACGATTTCTATGCCCTTAAAAACACACCATATCTATATATGGCCCCATAGAAATCCTCAAACGAGTAACTAATTATCTAACTTAAAAATCTCACAACTATAAACTAACTAATCACGCTAGTGGTTTAAGGCAAACAACTGTAATATACAAGCTCATGAAGGTTTGCAAGGACAATTATAGGCAACAAATGACCATGGAACAATATAAGCTGCATTAGTAACCGAGGGACATGGATGAAGCGAATATCAACTTAATCCAAGACTAATAGCCTCAATAAGTTTTCGACAACAAGCTTATGGTTTGATTATAGATAAACACTCCTGTGACCCCCATGAAGATTTTAATGGTGGGAATTCCTTTGGTAATGTGACCAGAATTAAGCATACATAACAAAAAAGAAAAGACACATAGAACTAAGGTGCATAAATTTCCGTGAGAACGAAAATGTAACATAGGAACTAATGCAAAACAATAAGATTTACTGCCAAAATTACACATGCCATTATCTTTTTCTGTTCTTTTTTTCCTTTTTTTTCTTTTTCTTTTTCTTTTTTTGAGAGAGAGATAATTACATGTGTTACTCTTAGAAATCTCTGCATCACCTTTCAAAATCAAGATTTATTAACAATAAAGCAAAATAGGGATCTTAATGGAAGATCTCTATTTTATGGCTGGGTAGAATATCACAACTTAGGAGATGGTGTCATTTCAATGGTGCCCAACCAAAATATTTCCAACCCAACTGGATAGGTTCACCATGGCATGTTATAGGATGCTCTCATAGCATGATTGAAGGGCCACCATTCCCAAATAATTTGAAGGCATGATATGCTAGTTTAGGGAATTTTAATAAATAGGGTGCTCAACTACAGTTGATAAGTTATAAGTTGATAAGGCTTTTTCTTTTTCTTTTTCTTTTTCCTTTTTACCTTTTTTTTGAACAAGTTGATGAGGCAAATCAGTACCACAAGGGTGTTGTGTTCATCAAGCTTGTTGATGTAAGCAGCGTTTTGGGCAAAGGCGTGAAATGAGGTATAAAGCAAAGTGTGAGCTTTGAGGCATGAGGTATATTATTACTGTAACCACCAGATACACGTTCTTCCTTCATTTTGTTCAAAAAAATATGAAAATGAGGAACTGGTTGAAAAAATTAAGAAAATAAACTAGTAACCATACGAAAATTGAACATAGTATATCTAAATATTTCACCTGAATTATTCATTTTCGTATTTTTTATTTTTATTTTAGAACAAAAGGCTACAAAAAATATAATATATTCAAACAGTATTATATTTAAATGTCAAAATAATTATAAAACTGATTATTTAATATAAATGCATAACAAAAAATGAATAACCAACAAAAGAAGTTATGGAAACATCAACCTTCCTAACATTAGGAAAAGAAATAAAAGTGTGTGGGGCCGATTCATCTATTACATAGAAGAAAGAGATAGAAGATGAGCTCATCGCTTCTAACCCCATTAGCCTATAGAGCATTGATGCTATGAAACAATGGGTACCTGAGAAGAATGTTCTTCTTGATAAAGCCTAAGATTTGGATCTGCTTCATTCCTGTGACCCCCATGAAGATTTTAATGGTGGGAATTCAATCAACATTGTTTCCCGTGGTATGGTCGACCTAAGATTCCAAATCTGCTTCATTTTTGGGATTGCACCCTAAAATGATTTTTGAAAATGGATGAAGCTCATTTTTTTTTTTTTTTTTTTTTAACACGCACACACACCCCACACACTCACGCTAGTGTAATTTCACCACCTATGGGTACTCGAACCCCTGACTAGGAGTTGAAACTCCTGAGAGTCTACAAGCAACTACTTATGGTCTCGTACCATCTTTCCCACTAACATGCCATTGTAGGAAATCAATGCAATGAAAATATTGGTGTAGGAAATTAATGCAATGAAAATAATAGGTCCCTCCAAGAAGATCTCTCTTCTTGAAAGTCATGCTAATCCACTCGCTAGATGGGCAACACCAATATATATGTTGAGTGTGATTGTAAGTTGTCCATTGATTCCAATAGTACTGTGGCCCACCTGATGAGCGGACTAACCTAACTTTTGTGCAAGGTGATCTTAATGCTAGGGTCTACTGTTTCCATGGGATGGATATCTCTCACAATTGGAACTTTGATGAAAGAGATGATGCACTACCACTAGTTGGGTTACCTTGCCTGTAGGTAATCAGTTCTTAGTTAGTGCCTGCTAAAGCCTTCTTCTACAAATTCGAGCAATGGAAAAATTAGGTAAAGCCCACTTTAGTATTTGTAAGAAATCCATCTCATTCATCTGTTCTAGCATATTATGATAGGACATGAGCTAAAAAATGAAGCAGATTCCAAATCTGCTTCATTTTTAGGATTGCACCCTAAAATGATTTTTGAAAATGGATGAAGCTCATTTTAGGGCATGATTCCAAAATTGAAGAAAATCCAAATCTTAGGTGGAACACACCACAGGAAACCAGAGTATAAAAATTCATAAATTACTAAATCCCCAAATCTATAAATTGGCATTGAGAGGTTGAGAGAGAGAGAGAGAGAGAGAGAGAGAGAGACTAACCGTAGGATTTCCTCTCCTTCTTCTTCTTCTTCTTTCGAGTGTTGGGATTTCAAAACCCTACCGAGAGAGAGAGAGAGAGGGAGAGAGAGAGAGAGAGAGAGAGAGAGAGAGAGAGAGAGAGAGAGGTGTTGGGAGAGAGATTGGAAAATCGGTGGCCAGGCGCACGAGAGAGAGAGAGAGAGAGAGAGAGAGAGAGAGAGAGAGAGAGAGGGATTTGGGTTTTGGGAGGGCGCAGGAATAGGGTTTTGAGGGGGATTTGGGGTTTGGGAGGTCGCGGTTTTTTTTTGGGAGGGGTTTTGGGAGGGCGCTTTAGGTAGGTTTGGGTTTAGGCGTGGATTGCGTACTGAGTTATAAGTACGCTTATTGTACTGAGTAAACTCCGTGGGGTCCACCTTGATTTATGTATTTTATCCACTCCGTCCATTCATTTTACCTGAATATTTTAGGGCTTGAACCAAAAAATGAAGTATAAACCTCAATTGGACCACACCACAGGAAACAGTGTGAATTGAACATCTACCATTGAAAATTTCTTGGGGCCCACAAAAGTTTTGGATCAAGCTTGTATTTGTGATTTCCCTTCATCCATGTTTTTGTGATCTTATGAATAGGTTGGATGAGAAATAAACATCACTGTGGACCCTATAAAGGTTTCAACAGTGGAAATCAATATTCCAACAGTTTCTTATGGTATGGTACACTTGATCTTTGGGTTTGCTTAAATTTTTGTCTCAGCCCCTAAATAAGATGGAAAAATGGATGGACGACGTGGATAGACTAGATACATTCACAGTGGGCGCATATGTATTGTATCAACACTGTCTATTCATTTGGAGAGATCATTTTATGGGATGATCAAAAGAATGAGTCGGATCCAAATCTCAAGTGACCCCACCACCGAAAACAGTGGGGATAGTGACACCCACCGTTGAGACTTTCCTAGGGCCACTGTCATGTTTTTTGCCTCATTTCCTAAAATGACCTCCTTACAAATATATGATGGGCCGACCTAAGTTTCCAGCGCAGGAACTTACTGCAAAACGCTTTCACAGTAAATCTACGTCCGTGATCTAGGGGAGCAGATTAGGTGCGACGCGGGATCCACCGAGGTGGGTGGGACCCCTAACCGTGGAGCCCACTGTGATGTATATGACTACATCCATACCGTCCATTCGTATTGGAAGATCATTTTATGGCATGATCAAAAAAATAAAGCAGCTCCAAATCCTAGATGGACCATGGTATAGGAAACAGTGGCAATTGACCATTTAAAATTCCTTGTGGGCCATAAAAGCTTTGGATCAAGATGATATTTGTGTCGTCTCTTAATCTAGCTGTTTGTGAACTTATCAACAGCTTGGATGGAAAATAAATGTCTCAGTGAAATATATGAAGTTTTGAATGATAGGGATTCAATCACAATGGTTTCATATGGATAAATGTGTCAAATTAACATAATATAAACATTTCATACATAGGGATGTCGTTGACATGGTTGTAAGAGCACATGACGCTGCTAACGTCTCCTTCCTTCACACACATCTCAAATGGATAGAGGAACGTTTCCATCATGTCTTGCTCAGTCACCTTCAGAAAAAATATTTAAAAGATACATTTATGAGGAAGATCCATGATATTAATCAGGGATACCACATCATGAACTTGCCCAGGCCAAGTCAGCTCATCAGTGGGCCATATTAAATTATGGTTACACAAACGTGGTTTTGAGACAACGCAACCATCAGCTTGATCCAAAACCGATGTGTGCCCGCCCCAATAAACAGTGTTGATGACCGCTGTGTGCCCCAAGAAACAGTGATGATGGAACATCCACCAAGATTCGAGATATCCTTTAATGTCCTAAAAGATCTCACTTAAGATCTTTAGAGGATAAGATCGGATCCCGACGATCTTGAGAACCACTCATCTCGCGAACATCCCAGATTGTATATGGTTCTCCTATAATTATAGAGGTACCTCCACTATCCAAGGTACGTTCACTGAGAAACCCTAAATACTTGAGTGATATCTCTTTTTTGGAGATCCTACCGTTACTCTATAGGACCTCGATACTGACTTAGGCATCGAAGAGTCCCCTGTATTGGCCAGGGCCTCCTTTGTTCTTCTTTCTACTTGTGCAGGTCTAGGAAAGGTCTATAAAAAGGGTTTGTTGGAAAACTGCATCAAGACATTTCATGTACTCCCATCCAAACACAACTACTAAGTCATTTATTCCCAATTCAATTACGTCCATTTTCATTTTCCATTTAACTTAGGCTATAGGCTACTATATGTGCTCTATATTTGATTTGCAACCAAGTATTTTTATAAATTCAATTTTTTTATGCAAGTAGACTCCTCGAACTTCTTCTCTGTGTGGAGCCATCAAGGAGCATAGAAGTAGATATACTGTGTAGCTGAGTCGTTGCAGGGCTATTGCAATGGCATTGTAAAATCCATATCACACATGTTTGTTGGTTAATGTTATGATGCGAGACGAAAAATCTCGAGTAGGCTATAACATTAGGAAATGTACAATCACCTACTATTGTAACCAATTACATACATCTGGACAGGCCCCATGGTAAGGGCCATCACTACCCAATCCGAGTCCCAGATCAAGCTGATGTTTGTGTTTAATCCATGTTGATGTTTGTGGTTAATGTAAGGGCCATGAAACAGTATTGATGATTTTTGTTTTTCCCCTTCATCTAGGCCTGTATGACCTAATAAACAGATTGGATGCCAAATAAACAGTACAGTGGGCCTTATGAGGATTTTAATGATGGATATCCAATCACTATTGTTTTCATGTGGTGTGGTCCACCTGATATTTATATACCTCTCATTTTTGGGCCCCACCATCATCTAGTGGTTTTATATCCAAACTTTCCGTCCATTTGGAGAGATCATTTTAGGGCAATATCCATAGTTAAATCACAGCTCCAGTGGACCCCAGCACAGAAAACAGTGGGGACAGTGACACCCACCGTTAAAAACTTGTAAAGGCCCTAAAAGTTTTAGATCAAGCTGATATTTGTGATTTACCTTTTTTCATGTCTTTTTTAACTTTTGAACAGGTTGGATTTCAAATAAAAATTATGGTGGGCCTTAGGATAGTTTCAATGGTGGGAATCACTCTCTCCACTGTTTTATGTGGTTAGGTCCATTACATGTTTTTATCTGCCTCATTCTTTGGGTAATGCCCTAAAATAATATCTCAAAATGGATGGACGACGTGGATACAACACATACATCATAGTGGGGCCCACAAAACTTGCTGACGTCCTTGTAGTAGCCAACTCGCTACTCATGGGTTACCTAACCCGAGTCCGTGAGAGAGACTGCCCTAATCAGCAGCAGTCTCCTCTCCCTCTCTCTCTCGGAAGCGGATTGCATATGAGTAACTCAGTACACTAAGCATACTAAGTAAACTCTGTGGGGTTCACCATGATCTATGTATTTTATCCACTCTGTCCATCTATTTTATTAGATAATTTTATGACATGGGTCCAAAATTGAAGGATATCCAAAGCTCAAATGCACCACACCACATGAAACAGTGTGAATTGAACTTATACCGTTGCAAAATTCTTGAGTGTCACAGAATTTTTGTATTAAGCTTATATTTATTTATTTTTTCCTTCATCCATGTCTTTGTGATATTATTAATAGCTTGGATGACAAATAGACATCACTGTAGGGCCTAGGAAGGTTTCAACGGTGGAAATCATTATTCCCACTGTTTCCTGTGGTATGATCCACTTGAGAGTTGGATATGCTTCAACTTTAGGCTCAACCCCTTAAATGAGCTGAAAAAATGTATGGACGGTGTGGATAAACCACTTATTTTCACGGTGGGCCCAACTGAGTTTATTCAGTACGATAAGAGAGGGTTTTCATTTAACTCACCACACAATCCGATTCCCTCTCTCTCTCTCTCTGTCTCTCTCACCCCCTCCCTCCTCTCCCTCTATATCTCTTTCTTCCTCTCTCTCTCTCTCTGTCTCTCTCGCCTCCTGTCCATCCTCTCTCCAAACTATCTCTCTTCCTCTCTCTCTGTCTCTCTTACCAAACGGGAGCGGATGAGGTGCCGAACACCCTACTATTTTACGCACGCCCTCTCTCTCTCTCTCTCTCTCTCTCTCTCTCTCTCTCTCTCTGAAGCTCGATTCTAGGTCATTCACGACAGTGAGGTATCTCTCTCTCTCTCTCAATCTCTCTCAATATTAATGCCCATTTAAGAAATTGGGAGTTAGTAGTTTGTAGATTCTCGATTTGAATGTGGACCCCAAATTCGGTTTTTCTGATTTTACAAATTGGGGATTTAGGGATTTTAGGATTTTGGGGATTTGAGTACTTTTGAAATTGGGAATTTTCTGATTTTACAAGACCCACAAAATACCTTCCTTTTGTGGATTAGTTTCTGGATATGTAGAGACTTTAAGTGATTTACAAATTTGGTTTTTTTTTTTCCTTCTTTTGTTGTATTTGGTTGATTCTATGATATTTGATAGTAAATGGTCATATTCAGTCAATTTCTTATTCTAGATTTCAAATTCCTGTTTTTGTTTGGCATAATGCATCACCGTTGTTAGTCAACAACCACCCATCCTCGTCGTAAGCCCACGCAGCTTCTTCAGCGGTCTCAAAGGTTCCAAGCCACATCCTTATCTTTTATGTTGTGTCCTTGATCTCAGCCACCCATCTCCCAGATGGCCTCTTCCTCACACCAACAAACTTGTTGTTGCTGCTGCCGTGGCTTTTGGTTCTTCCCCTGAATTTGTTGCCTTTACCAACTAATATCTCTTGTTGGGGTGGTTGTTGTTGTTGTTGTTGTTGTTGCCGCTATTGGAATTGGAGTTCCATTAAAGTTGGGATTGAGAGAATTTGTTATGGGATAGGAGAGAGAGATGGGGTTGATTTAAAAGAGTGGAGAGACATAGAGGGAAGATTGAATAGATGGGATGATAGTGGGAGGGTTGTCTTCATGTTCTTATCTCATTGCTAATGGGAATTTTTTCGTTTTAAGGATGACTGAGTTTCCCATAGACCCTTCGATATACCAATACTCAGTCATTTCAAGGGACATCTATTGGATCAACTCATAGCTGATTCTCCAACCAAGTTGTCAAACCATCATGTTAAACTTGTGTTCTTGTCACATGGTCAATGTGGGGGTTCCAATGGAACCGTGGTTGGCCTTCCTAGATTGATAAAGAGAAGTAAAGCTGGGGGAAAACCACAATAAAACTTCTTGATGGCCAATGGAAACTGCCCAACATGTTAGCTTTTAAGAGAAAATGGATTCCATGACTAATGACGAGTCTTCTCTTTGTTGTAGAAGTTGAATTTTTTGTTGCGGGACCTTAGATTTGGGTCTATCATTCTTAAAACACTCAATCTTCACTAAATTATATTGGAATGGTCCATTAGTTCTTTAGTCATGACCATACATTCTTCATAAAAGTCCATTAGTTTTTTAAAACAGATTCACTAAACTACAAGGTTTGATGATCGAACAGTCTTTGACAACAGCTATAAACAGTCTTTATAGCCATTTTCATCTTTTGTGATCTGTAAATGTAAAATAAACAAGTAGGATGATTTCTTTCAACCAACAAATGCATTTATTTTATTTGCATACTCATTGGAAGAGGGTCTCCCAATAAAAGACTACAAAGCACAAAAGGAGCTAATTACATATGAGATCATAGGCGAACTAGAAAAGAAACTCTTTCCAGGGCTAAAAAATTCCATAGTTTTGAAAGAGGTATGGCGCCACTTTTTGCACAGGAAATGATGAAAGTTCTTGTAATCCTTCATTTGAGCTTTATGTATTTGCATGCTTGTTAAATATAAGCACTTGTGTTAGTAGATTGGTTGGATTAAAACTTCTAGAGATTTCAAGGAACTCCTAGGATACGAGGTGCAACTGTTAAGCATTTATAAGACAAAATAACATGCATCAAGTGCTCTAACTCTAGAATAGTTTCCCCATTTTTGAGTTTCATTCTGACTGTGACAAAATGACTATACTCCTATAGGAAATAACATAAAATATGCCAAACTATGGAATCATCATATAAGGCTTACCTAACTAGTTGAGATCAGCTACATGAATCATGTTCCTCTATTCCACAGGCATTGTACAGTTCCTCAAGAAAAGGAAATGTAAAATATTTTTCCCTAATTAGCTGTGTTTTAGTTTGGACATTCATTTGGTGATCCAAGCAGTTCATCTGATATACGCACTATATGTTTTGAAATCCTACCAACTGTTTATGCTCAATGTGGAAATGTCCCCCAATTGGTTGGCTGGGATTGTCTAGTGGAGGAGGCTTTTAATCTGACCCAGATGAACGGTTTTGTTGATAGAATGTGGCCTTGATACAGGAACACCACCTTTTAAGTTATGCAGTATATATGATACGTAAAAATGAAAAATTTGTGGAAGCCTTCTCAGGCCTACACTGTAAGAAATTGCTTCTTATTTCAACTTTCGACCAATATTTTGCAGGCAAACAATGCACACGGTAGTTAAAACCTGAAAGTTATGTGCTAGAATTTGGTTGCTTAAATCTATAAAAGAAATGAAGCATATACTTAACTTTGAAAACTAATCATGGATAAAACAGGAAGTATAAGTTCATAGTGCATTTGGTCCAAGTGTTTTGATGTGAACTACAAGTTAAACCCAATAGTTTTGAGATCCAAACTTTAATTTAATAGGCTTCACAATAGATGAAGCATGCTCCAAAAATCTTACAGATAGCTAAAGATTGGATGGCAAGGAACTCCTAATTAGATTTGCTTGAGTCATGATAAATAAAGGACTTTTAGAAGTTGTATTCTAAGCATATACATTTTAAGTGATTTCTTCTTCTTCTTTGGATGGAGCATTGTCTAATAACCATAGTGATCAGATGATTTGATAATCTGATTTCATACACAATGTGGCCCACAACTTTGACCATCTATAATGGTGTTTATGTACATGGATGAGCTGCACAATTTAGCAATTCGTAGTAACAAACATTGGATTTAAACCACAATCACAGGTCCAAGTGTAGCAATGTTATATCTTTGCACAAAATAAAACAGTTTTGAACAAGGTTTGAAGTATTGGTCGCCTTATCGGTGGTGAATGATATGATACCCAATACACTAATTTTAATCCTTTGTTTTCAATGACAGATGGGGTCCATGGTCTAATAATCCAAACCCATGCATGTTTGTCCCAACAGCAGATGGACTACGCCTAAGAATCTCCTTGATAGGACAACCATAACCTATCAATCTCTGGCTTCTATATAAAAGGTTACGTTGTCTTGTCTCACTCATGTACTATTTCATGTTATATACATCCTTGAATATACATTGTACCAGATGACCTACAGCTGATGAAAATTACCAAGTAAATTGTGCGAGGTTTATAGTAATCTTAGAGTGAAGAAATTTTCCAAGTATGTGCAATTCGGTTTGAGTTCTTTCTCTAATTACGATAGCCTTGGGAGGGTTGATACGAGGGATGAGTTTGCAAAAGGCCTGATTAAAACTATATTGGGTTATCTTGCTGGTCCTAAAATGATTATGTCCGGCAAGATAACCCAATATAGTTTTAATCAGGCCTTTTGCAATCAACTCATCCCTCGTATCAACCCTCCCAAGGCTATCGTGATTAGAGAAAGAACTCAGACCGAATTGCACATACTTGGAAATTTTCTTCACTATAAGATTACTGTAAACCTCGCACAATTTACTTGATAATTTTCATCAGCTGTAGGTCATTTGGTATAAAGAGCTTGTCCTTCTCTACTAACCGAACAGAAAACACGAACTCAATGGCAAATTTTCCGCCTATGAATCTTGTGTATATGCAGAAAAGCAACAGAAGTGGTTAATGCATTTAATCATTCAATGTCCAACTACTATCCATTGTAGGGACTGCCTGATGAATAGTATGGAAGATTGGTTTTCATCCATAAAAAAATAGATGCCTCCCTTATTTTTAAATGTATTAGCTCGAAATTGATGGAGCAGACCCGAATGTGCGTCGGAGCTATCTGAATGTTGAGCAGGGGTGCCTAGAAGGTGGGACCGCTGTTATGACCATGATGAAGCTGTCTAATTCTTATGGACAACATTGGAGGGTGAAAAGGGCTATCTATATGTCCTAGAGGGGGGGTGAATAGGACAATGCCAAATAAAACTTATAATAGCGGAATTAAGAAGAATATGATAGCCAAATTAAATTACAATGCAAGAAAGTAAACAACCTCAAAAATTAGATCTTGAGAGGTTGATACAAATGTTGTTCTAAGGACAACCTTTCACCAAAAACGAGAGTTTATGGTAAGACAACCTTATTTCTAGAAAGATCTTTATATCAAATCTTAAACCAAAGAGGAATAAGGAAATAAATACAAACTGAATTCTAGGGACAGCCATACACCATAAAAATGGCAGGGCAACCTTGCTGGAACAACTTTAAAGGAAATTTAAATTCAAGTAGATAAAGGAAATAGATAGCAGAAAGTAAATTCTAAATATTACAAAATTCTCACAAAGCTTGAATTAAATGATTACAACATTCACCACATTCATACATCCCACAAAAGAATAATTAAAGATTAGAAATGTAAATCATTCAACCATAACACTAGGGATTATAGTGGTTCGCCTGTGTGTTCACCAACTGTTAAACAACAGCCACACAAAATGCTACTCCACTCCTAATATCCTCACACAGGAGATATTAGCGTTCACTAACAAAATAGGTTTTCCCAGGTTCACCAAAAACCTTTACAATTGTGTCTTTGTCTATGGGCTTACACAAAAAAAAAACCCCACTTCTGAGTTTTCCTGGCTCTCCTCAGATAACCAATACAACAAGATTTTTTTGGCAAATCTTGAAAGAAACCAAAACAGAAAGGAATTTACAATTAAATATAAAATACCTGAATATCTCCTTCGATGTAGCAGCCCGGTAGAACCAAGTCAGAGTAGATGATTGAATGTCCAAGTTCAATGTCCAGTACTCAATTACAATGGTTCTAATTCTAATAGATTTTAAATTTAACCAAGTAGGGCTTGCCTTAATTGATTTTGATTCCAAAGAAAGGGAATAGCGATTCCTCTTATCAAATTAGATTGGAATAGCAGAAACAAAATCAATTAAAAAAATCTAAGGAAAGAGAATATTAAATAAGCACACTTAGCTTAGATGGAGCACAGAAATATCTCTCAGAAGTTCGATGAAGATTGGCTTGAATGGATTAATTAATTCGATGATCTCTTCTGAGATTCGTGCTCTATTTATAGGTGAGCAGATCGCATCTTCGACTGGTCTAAGGAACCCTTCGACTAGTCGAAGAAATAACAGATTTGAAAAAAATCGGGCGCGATAAGCTTTGACCGTTCTACGACTGGTCGAAGACCTCCTTCGACTGGTCGTAGGTCACCTTCGACTGGTCGAAGGTCTCCTTCGACTGGTCGAAGACCTTGTGAATTTATCGCTGGACTTTGTGTCGAAGATTTACGACTGGTCGAAGAACCAGTCGACACTGTTCCTTCGACCGGTCAAACAGATCCTTGGACTAGTCGAAGACTAATAGAATTTATCCGATTTTTGTAACAAACTTACGACTGATTGAGGATTTTCTTAGACTGGTCGAAGCAACTTTAGGACTAGTCGAAGAAGGCCTAGGAAGTAGAGAAGAATAGACCAAACTTATGTAAAATAAACAATCGATTTATGTATCCAAAGTGACCTACTTCTAAGGTCAACTTAAGGTCAGTCAAACCTCAACCATGAAGTAAGGACATTGAAATATTAGGAACTAGTGACCTTGAAGTATGAGCCTTGAAGTTTTGATGTAGCTCAATCTTGAAAGTGTCTTGAATTCTTTATGAACTGCCTTGTACAAGTCTTGAGTTCTTTATGATCTGCCTTATACTCTTCTTGAAGTCTTGAAGCTTGAGTCATTGTTGTGTGAGTAGTTCTTGCATTCAAGTTTGATCTTTATACTTGTGAGCTTAGCTTGTTCATGAATGTTGATCTTTGAGAGAGCTTCACTTATGCAAGATATAAAACAGTGATTTTGGCACCACAAATTTGACAACAAACAGGGATATAAAAATATAGCACTTACAATCTCCCCCTTTGTCAAATTAGTGACAAAACACATAACCAAGATAAACATAAACATAAAGTCCAAGATAAACATAAACATAAAGTAAAACACCAGTTGCTTCAATATTCAATATTCAACATTCAAACTCCCCCTGAGTAACATAACCAATGCTACTCCTTTCACCTCTCACAATCACATCGTTAAGTTAAGAACGAACCATTCTCCCCCTTTTTGTCACTATATGACAAAGGAGAACTAAATAAAGAGATATATGAGAGTAAACATGAGGAGTTATGAGATTATAGTAAAACAGATATAGAGATACTCTGCATAGCTTCATATAGAATAAATATCCAGCATAAAACAGTGATAGTATCCAACTAAAATTCAGACAACCAAGTGCTAAATTATAAGGTTATTACAGACTAGAAATCCCATACAGACTAGTCAGAATTAGAACTAGAAGACGGAGCAGGAATTGAGGGATCAAGTTGGTGCATGCCTTTGTTTAATCGCCGAAGATATTTCCGCATGTACTTGAATTGAGAATCACGAGTAACAGACATGTTTTCTAATTTTTCATTCAAATTCTCAACTTTACCCTCCAATGCACTCAGACGTGCATCAAAATCAAATGGTACAAAATCTGGATCATTTGTCGAATCAGAATCCAGTTCCTCAAAGATATCATCCATATTAATGTCATTCCCTGCTTCTTCATGACCAGCACCACCACCATTACCACCGTGTTCAGGAAGTAATTCCAGCTTCATCTTATTGAGATTAGTGTTGTTGAAAATCAGATGATGAATAGGTGCGTCATTAACAGGCATATCGACCAACATATGTGTGGCTAATACAGTCATTAAATAACCAAAAGGGATGTCACTATGACCAGGATGGAGTCTAAACTGAAGAAGGAAATGACAGATTAAGGATGTCAGAAAAATCTAAGTACCACTGGAAATAGCATGAATAATACGTACCATAAATGAGGTCAAGTCAGTTTTATTACCTGACCGAGGATACAAATTAGACACAAAGATTCTGTGGAGCACTCTGTATTTGGGTAACAAAAACCTTGCGGGAAGCACATTCCCTTTTCGTGTCCATTGAACATCCATGTTACACAAATCTCTAGTGAGCATACGTTTTTCAGAAATTGAGGGTTTATCAGTTAGGTTATGGATAGGAATACCCTCATCATTTACAAGAATCTCCTTAAGGGATGAAATTAAATGTCGATCAATTTCAAATGGCCCTTCACTAGTAGATATTTTAAAAGTTAAACTATCCAGTGAGAAGTCACTTATGCATGTAAACATGGATTGAGCAATGGACCGGTATGCAGGCCCACCCCAATGCAATAAGTTAGCCCAACCTACAGCTTCAAGCAAAGGTAAGATACCAAAAGGTGCAATAGGGTTAATATCAATAGGATGTTCAACAATCACATTACGAGCTCTAAGGTCTATAACATAAGAAGGATCATTAGTAGGCTCAAGAAGACGAAAGAAGATGACGTTTGGTCAATCTAGAGGAAGTAGAAGGACCACGGGAAGTAGATTTTTTACCTCTAGAAGCCATTTGCAACAAGGATTTCAAGAAATTAAGAAGTTGTAAAGGATTGAGAAGTGGATTTCTTCAAAACAGATTTTTCAAAAATCAAACCCCAAATCTCAATGAAATCAAAAATAGAAAGCTTCAAGATAGACAAGATAGTAATCTAGAACTGATTTGCAATAAAAACGTAAATGGAACACTAATCTTGAAGAACAAAAATGGTGGGTTTCGACAAGTCGAAGCTCGGCTCCTTTGAGAGAAAAAAAGGAAATGAGGAGAGGAAGAAAGCAAAAATCCCCAAATTAAGTGCTTTCCGAGATCTACGACTGGTCGTAGGTATCTACGACCGGTCTTAGAAAACGACTGTTGAGTACACTCAGACAGGTCGAAGGGGAAAGTCCCAAAAAAAAGCATATTTCTTGCAATTTTGAAAGAAAATGAAATTAAACCTAGCAAATATATACACTATGATACAATGTAGGCATAAATAATCATTTTAAAATACACATGCCAAGATCAAATTTCATCTTATTAAACCTAATTTTATCAAGAGGTTTAGTGAAATATCAGCTCTCTGATCTTCAGTAGGAATATATTCCAGAGATATAACTTTTTCTTCTACCAATTCCCTAATATAATGAAATCTAATGTCAATGTGCTTAGTACGAGAATGCTGAATAGGATTTTTTGAAATATTATTGCACTGGAATTATCACAATGCAATAACATAGAATCCTGTTTAATTCCATAATCACTCAGCATTCGTTGCATCCAAACAAGCTGTGTACATGCATTACCAGCTGCGATATACTCAGCTTCAGCTGTTGAAAGTGATATAGAATTTTGTTTCTTACTAAACCAGGAAACTAGACAATTTCCAATGTAAAAACAACCACCACTGGTTGATTTTCTATCATCTAGATTACCAGCCCAGTCAGCATCCGAGTACCCAGCTAATTGGACACTAGTCTCATGAGGATACCAGAGACCGAGATTTACAGTACTTGCGACATATCTAATAATTCGCTTGACAGCAATCAAGTGTGATTCTTTAGGATCAGATTGATATCTTGCGCAAATACCAACACTTAGAGAAATATCAGGTCTACTAGCAGTTAAATATAACAAACTACCAATCATACTCCGATAAAGTTTTGAATCAACATTTTTACCATTATAGTCTTTTGAGAGTTTCAGGGTAGTACTCATAGGAGTATCGAAATTCTTGCCATTCTCAAATCCAAATCTCTTGATTAGATTCAAAGCATACTTAGATTGAGAGATGAATATTCCTTCAGGTTGCTGCTTAACTTGCAAACCAAGGAAATAAGTCAATTCCCCAACCATGCTCATTTCAAACTGTGATTTCATCAAGTCTGCAAACTCAGTAGTCAAGTTAGTACAAGTTGAACCATAGATGATATCATCAACATAAATCTGTACTATTAAGATATGATCATTATGTTTTTTAACAAATAGAGTTTTATCAACAGATCCCATTTGAAAATTGTGACTTAAAAGAAATTTTGTTAGTTTCTCATACCATGCCCTAGGTGCTTGTTTTAATCCATAAAGTGCCTTTTTAAGCCGATACACATGATCAGTATTTTTGGGATCTTCAAAACCCATTGGTTGTTCAACATAGACTTCTTCATGTAAATCGCCATTTAGAAAAGCACTTTTCACATCCATCTGATAGATCTTTATCTTTCTAAAACATGCAATGGATATAAATAGTCTGATAGATTCAAGACGAGCTACTGGTGCAAAAGTTTCATCGAAATCAATTCCTTCAATTTGAGTATAACCTTGTACCACTAGTCTAGCCTTGTTTCTAATTATATTTCCACATTCGTCAGACTTATTTTTGAAAATCCATTTTGTTCCAATGATGTGTTTATCTTTAGGTCTTGGTACGAGATACCAAACATCATTTCTTACGAATTGGTTAAGTTCTTTTGCATCGCAACAATCCAGTTCTCATCAGCAAGAGCTTCTTTTACATTGGATGGTTCTATTTGGGATGTAAACATACATAATTACATAAATCCTCAAGTTGTCTACGGGTGCGAAACCAGTGAGAGGGTTTCCAAGAATTTGAGTGGTTGGATGATCTTTAACAGTCCTCAATTCAGATTCAGTCTGATTTGATGAAGTATCGGGTTTATCAATGATTAAAACTTCATCATTATCTGAATTAGAGATAGGCTTATTTAAGTGATCATCAATGACAACATTGATGGATTCTTGAATCACACCAGTCCTTTTGTTCAGAACCCTATAAGCACGACTGTTTAGGGAATATCCTAGAAAAATCCCTTCATCACTCTTTGTATCAAAATTTCTCAAATTTTCATGATCACGTAAAATATAACATTTGTTGCCAAAAACTCGAAAGTATTTAACAGTAGGCTTTTTATTGAACCACAATTCGTAAGCCGTTTTATATTATCTTTGCTAGTGTAGACTCGGTTAATAATATAGCAAGCTGTGTTGACTGCTTCAGCAAAAAAGATTTTTAGAAAGCTTCATGCTATTCAACATGACATTAGCCATTTCTTGAAGTACTCTATTCTTTCTTTCAACAATTCCATTTTGTTGTGGAGTTTTGGGAGCAGAGAATTCATGTAATATTCCTTGGTCGGTACAGAACTTCTCAAAATTGCTATTCTCGAATTCAGATCCATGATCACTACGAATCTTACTGATTTGAGAACATTTTTCAGTTTGAATCCTTCTGAGAACTTTTTACTTCTTCAAGGGTTTCAGATTTATCCCTTAAGAAGACTACCCATGTAAATCTGGTAAAGTCATCAACTATTACCAAGATATACTTTTTTCCACCACGACTTTCCGTTCTGGTAGGTCCTATCAGATCCATGTGGAGGAGTTCGAGTGGTCTTGATGTGGTATTTGAATTCACCTTTTTGTGTGAGTTCCTTGTTTGTTTGCCTAATGGCACTCACCACATTTTTATCTAATTTCTGAAGTTTGGGTAAACCTCTTATAAGTTCTCGTTTGCTCAATTTATATAAATTCGATAATGTACATGTCCAAGACGTTTGTGCCATAAATCAGTCTCGTTTGTATGGACCATGTGACATGTTTGATTAGATGAGCTGGATTCGCTAATAATATAGAATTTCAGATGTTCTACGTCCAGTTATATTACGAACCCTATTGTTTAGTATTTCATAGCTTTGATTAGAAAACCGAACACTTGGTTATTACACATATTGACATCTATATAATTCGATAATGTACATGTCCAGACTTTGTGCCATAAATCAGTGTCTTGTATGGACCATGTGACATGTTATTAGATCTGGATTCGCTAATAATAAGCAATTTTCAGATGTTCTACTCCAGTTAATATTACAGAACCCTTATTGTTTAGTATTTCACAGCTTTGATTAGAAAACCGAACACTATGGTTATTATCACATATTTGAGATATACTAAGCATTATGTTTTAAGCCTTCAACATATAAAACATTTTTAAACACAGGAAGATTAAAAAGTTGAACCGTACCTTGGCCTATAATCTTGCAGTTGCTACCATCACCAAATGTGACTGAACCATCAGTCATATCTTTCAGATCTGTGAATAAAGCTTTGTCCCCTGTCATATGCCTGGAGCATCCACTGTCTAGGTACCATTTTAATGACTTGTTGCTTTGAAAGCAATGTGAGCAACCAAGCAGGTGACTTTTGGAACCCATTTCATAACTGTTTTAGGTTTAGGAACATAGTTGGTCTTCTTATGTTTATAGTTGTAAGAATGACCTATAGAGTTAGATTTTAAGAGCTCCTTGAGTAAATCAACTATCTTTTCAGCTAGTGGATTTCGTTTCTGATTAAAGTTGACATGGCTGCTTCTAGGTTTTTGAAAAGTTTTTGAATTTCTAGAAAAATCTTGATAAGTACTTTTCCCTTTTGAGTTTGAGGACTCTCCTTTAACAAACATAGGAGTATACTTTTGTTTAGGAGGTAGATTTTTATCATAACCCAATCCGGATAGATCGCCACATTTTCTTGATCCGGATAAAAGTTTTTCTAACTTTGGATCTCCTTGGGCATATTTCCATGTGTCCTTTAGACTCAGAAGAGAAGATACTTCAGTTTTGAGTTTCTCAATTTCAGATTTCAAATCAATAATTAGGGAGTTCTTGAATTCCAAATCACATTTTGATTTTTCAAAACAATCTGAAATTTGTGATTTTTCTAAGACAAGCGATTCAAAACATTCTTTGAGTTTAGAAAACTTTTCTTTTTGAAGTTTAAGTTTGACAGCAATTTTACAACTTTCCTTATATAGGGCATTGTAAGCATCTTGAAGATCATCTTCATTTTCACATTCACTACTCAGATTTTCTTCACTTGTTGAGTCATTATCTGAAAATGTGAATTTGGCTAGAGTCATAAGCTTTAACCTCATTGCTCAACTCAGTTTCAGAATCTTCTGATTCAGAAGAAGCTTCAGAATCAGATGATTCATCCCATGTAGCCAACATTTCTTTCTTCTTGGGTTTGTCCTTTTTAGGACATCTATTTGCTAAATGCCCATATTCTTGACAGTTGTAACATTGACTATCTTTCAAAGATTTTCGAAATTTAGGTTTAAACTTCTTTTTATCATTTGATTTTTGAAAATCAACCCTTTTCTTGCTTTTAAAAATCTTGTAAAATTTTTTTGCTAAAAGAGCCATATCATCTTCTGAATCAGATTTTTCTTCTGAATTATATTTAGAAGATTTTAGTGCGATAGATTTACCTTTAGTAGCTTTAAAGTTTAACTCGTAGGTTTGCAGAGAACCAACTAGTTCTTCTACCCTCATATTATCCGTATCACGAAGTTCCTGGATTGCGGTTACTTTAGAATTGAACCGTTCAGGAAGTGAGCGTAATATCTTTGCACACACTTTACTTTCTGGGATTTTATCGCCAAGACCCCACATTGAGTTTACAATGTCATTCAATCTAGTGTAAAAGTCCATAAACATTTCATTTTTCTCCATATGAATTTCTTCAAATCTGGTTGTGAGGAGTTGGACTTTAGATTTTTTGACAATTGTAGTACCCTCGTATGTCATTTCTAATATATCCCAAGCTTGCTTTGCAGTATCATTAGAAATGATTCTTTTGAACTCATCCGGTGATAGTGCGCAAGTAATTGCATTTAGTGCTTTAGCATTAGCATTACTCTCACTTTTCTGAAGAGTGGTCCATTGGTAATATGGTGTGACTTTCATAGATTTTGAACCATCAACCCCAGTAACTTCCATGACAGGAGGTTTCCATTCAGTCACTGTGGCTTGCCACACATTTTCATCCATTGACTTGAGGAAGATCCTCATTCTGGCTTTCCAATAGGCATAGTTGGAGCCATCAAATGGTGGAGGTCTCGTGACTGAAAGGCTATCAAAATTTGACATCTTTTTAAATAGCTTAGATTGTTAGCTCAGGAAATAAATCCAAATAAATAGCAATAAGAATGAGCTATTAGGCTCTGATACCACTTAAAAAGGCCTAGCTATATGTCCTAGAGGGGGGGTGAATAGGACAATGCCAAATATTATAACTTAACAGCGGAATTAAGAAGAATATGATAGCCAAATTAAATTACAATGCAAGAAAGTAAACAACCTCAAAAATTAGATCTTGAGAGGTTGATACAAATGTTGTTCTAGGACAACCTTTCACCAAAAACCAGAGTTTATGGTAGGACAACCTTATTTCTAGAAAGATCTTTGTATCAAATCTTAAACCAAAGAGGAATAAGAAATAAATACAAACTGAATTGAAATAAATTGTAATCACAAATGTATTGTTCTAGGGACAGCCATACACCATAAAAATGGCAGGGCAACCTTGCTGGAACAACTTTAAAAGAAATTTAAATTCAAGTAGATAAAGGAATAGCAGAAAGTAAATTCTAAATTATTACAAAATTCTCACAAAGCTTGAATTAAATGATTACAACATTCACCACATTCATACATCCCACAAAAGAATAATTATTAGAAATGTAAATCATTCAACCATAACACTAGGGATTATAGTGGTTCGCCTGTGTGTTCACCAACTGTTAAACAACAGCCACACAAAATGCTACCCCACTCCTAATATCCTCACACAGGAGATATTAGCGTTCACTAACAAAATAGGTTTTCCCAGGTTCACCAAAAACCTTTACAATTGTGTCTTTGTCTGTGGGCTTACAAAAAAAAAACCCCACTTCTGAGTTTTCCTGGCTCTCCTCAGATAACCAATACAACAAGATTTTTCTGGCAAATCTTGAAAGAAACCAAAACAGAAAGGAATTTACAATTAAATGTAAAATACCTGAATATCCTCCTTCGATGTAGCAGCCCGGTAGAACCAAGTCAGAGTAGATGATTGAATGTCCAAGTTCAATGTCCAGTACTCAATTACAATGGTTCTAATTCTAATAGATTTTAAATTTAACCAAGTAGGGCTTGCCTTAATTGATTTTGATTCCAAAGAAAGGGAATAGCGATTCCTCTTATCAAATTAGATTGGAATAGCAGAAACAAAATCAATTAAAAAAAGCTAAGGAAGAGAATATTAATAAGCACACTTAGCTTAGATGGAGCACAGAAATATCTCTCAGAAGTTCGACGAAGATTGGCTTGAATGGATTAATTAATTCGATGATTTCTTCTGAGATTCGTGCTCTATTTATAGGTGAGCAGATCGCATCTTCGACTGGTCTAAGGAACCCTTCGACTAGTCGAAGAAATAACAGATTTGAAAAAAATCGGGCGCGATAAGCTTTGACCGTTCTACGACTGGTCGAAGACCTCCTTCGACTGGTCGTAGGTCACCTTCGACTGGTCGAAGGTCTCCTTCGACTGGTCGAAGACCTTGTGAATTTATCGCTGGACTTTGTGTCGAAGATTTACGACTGGTCGAAGAACCAGTCGACACTGTTCCTTCGACCGTCGAACAGATCCCTGGACTAGTCGAAGACTAACAGAATTATCCATTTTTGTACACAACTTACGACTGATTGAGGATTTTCTTAGACTGGTCGAAGCAACTCTAGGACTAGTCGAAGAAGGCCTAGGACTAGTCGAAGAACAGACCAAACTTATGTAAATAAACAATCGATTTATGTATCCAAAGTGACCTACTTCTAAGGTCAACCTAAGGTCAGTCAAACCTCAACCATGAAGTAAGGACATTGAAATATTAGGAACTAGTGACCTTGAAGTATGAGCCTTGAAGTCTTGATGTAGCTCAATCTTGAAAGTGACTTGAATTCTTTATGAACTGCCTTGTACATGTCTTGAGTTCTTTATGATCTGCCTTATACTCTTCTTGAAGTCTTGAAGCTTGAGTCATGTCTTGTGAGTAGTTCTTGCATTTAAGTTTGATCTTTATACTTGTGAGCTTAGCTTGTTCATGAATGTTGATCTTTGAGAGAGCTTCACTTATGCAAGATATAAAACAGTGATTTTGGCACCACAAATTTGACAACAAACAGGGTTATAAAATATAACACTTACAGAGGGGCCTGGCCATTTGGACAGGCCGTGTTTAGGTATTTGGTCAAAATTAATGGAGTAGACCCAGATATGCGTCGGAGCTATCCGGATGAGCGGGGGTCCTTAGAAGGTGGAAACCGCTGTTATGACCATGATGAAGTTGTCCATTTCCTATGGACAGCATTAGAGGGGCCTGACCATTTGGACAGGCCGTGTTATGTATTTGCTCGAAATTAATGGAGCAGACCCGGATGTTCGTCGGAGCTATCCGGATGAGCGGGGGTCCTTGCAAGGTGGGAACCACTGTTATGACCATGATGAAGCTGTACATTTCCTATGAACAACATAGGAGGGGCCTGTCTATTTGGACAGGCCATGTTTATATCTGTATTTGCAGGTACCACACCGTTAACCTAAACCTATAACCTAAACCCATTCTCAATTCCCTAAAGGTATAACCTATAACCTAAACATAAACCTAAACCTAAACCTATACCTATAACCTAAACCTAAACCTTAACCTATAACCAAAACCTATACTTATAACCTTAACCTAAACCTATTCTCAAATCCTTAAACTTATACTTATAACTTAAACCTAAACCTTAACCTCAACTTATAACCTAAACCTATTCTCAAATCCCAAAACCTATACTTATATCCTAAATGTAATCTCAAACCTATATGCAAAACTCAAATCCCTAAACCTTAACCTATAGCCCAACCTAAACCTATACTTATAACCTAAAACAATTCTCAAATCCCAAAACCCATAACCTAAACCTAAACGTTATTCTAAACTTATAACCATAACCTAAACCAAAACCTATAACCCGAACCCGAACCCGAACCCCTAAAATTTAACTCAAACTTAAACCTATAACTTAAACCTATACCTATAACCTACACCTAAACCTATACCTATACCTAATCCTATACTTATAACCTTAACCTAAACTTATAACCATAACCTAAACCCATTCTCAAATCCCAAAACCTATACTTATAACCTAAACCTAAACCTTAACCTAAACTCAAATACCTAAACCTTAACCTATAACCCAACCTATAACCTAAACCTAAAACCTAAATGTATTCTCAAATCCCTAAACCTACACATACACCTAATCCTAATCTCAACTCCTTAACCTAAACATAAACTTGAAACCCCAAACCTAAACCCGAACCCGATTTTCTAAACCTAAACCTTAACCTATTCTCAACTCCCTAAACCTTAACCTATAACCTAACTTTAACCTAAACCTATAACCTAAACGTAAAATCTAAACCTAAGCCTATAACCTAAATGTAATCGCAAATCATTACACCTAATCCTAATCTCAACTCCCTAACCTAAACCCAAACCCAAACCAAAAACCCGGAACCGAACCCGAACCCGATTTCCTAAACCTAAACCTTAACCTATTCTCAATTCCCTAAACCTTAACCTATAACCTACAACCTAAACCTAAACCTAAACCTATAACCTTAACCTGAACCTAAACCTAAAACTTAAATGTATTCTCAAATCCCTAAACCTAAACCTTAACCTATTCTCAATTCCCTAAACCTTAGCCTATAACCTAACTTAAACCTAAACCTATAACCTACACTTATAACCTAAAACCTAAATGTATTCTCAAATCCCTAAACCATAACCTATAACCTAACTTAAACCTAAACCTATAACCTACACTTATAACCTAAAACCTAAATGTATTCTCAAATCCCTAAAACTAAACCTTAACCTATTCTCAATTCCTTAAACCTAAACCTATAACCTAACTTAAACCTAAACCTAAAACCTAAACTTATAACCTAAAACCTAAACCTACAACTAATCCTAATCTCAACTCCGTAACCTAAACCTAAACTTGAAAACCCAAACCTAAACCTAATCCCGAACCCGAACCAAATTTCCTTAACCTATTCTCAATTCCCTAAAGCTATAACTTATAACCCAAACCTATAAACTAAAACCTAAACCTAAACCTAAACCTAAAACCTAAATGTTTTCTCAAATCCCTAAACCTAAACCTACACCTAATCCTAATCTCAACTCCCTAACCTAAACCTAAACCTAAACTTGAAAATCCAAACCTAAACCCGATCCCAAACCCGAACCCAATTTCCTAAACCTAAACCTATTCTCAATTCCCTAAAGCTATAACCTATAACCTATAATCTAAACCTAACCTAAACATATAACCTTAACCTAAACCTAAACCTAAACCTAAACCTAAAACCTAAATGTATTCTCAAATCCCCAAACCTAAACATAAACCTACACCTAATCCTAATATCAACTCCCTAACCTAAACCTAAACCTAAACTTGAAAATCCAAACCTAAACCCGATCCCGAACCCGAACACGATTTCCTAAACCTAGACCTTAACCTATTCTCAATTCCCTAAAGCTATAACATATAACCTGACTTAAACCTAAACCTATAACCGACACTTATAACCTAAACCTAAACCTATATTCTAAACCTAAAACCTAAATGTATTCTCAAATCCCTAAACCTACACCTACACCTAATCCTACTGTCAACTCCTTAACCTAAACGTAAACTTGAAACCCCAAACCTAAACCCGAACCCGATTTCCTAAACCTAAACCTTAACCTATTCTCAATTCCCCAAACCTTAACCTATAACCTAACTTTAACCTAAACCTATAACCTAAACGTAAAATCTAAACCTCAACCTATAACCTAAATGTAATCTCAAATCCCTGCACCTAATCTTAATCTCAACTCCCTAACCTAAACCTAAACCTAAACTTGAAAACCGAAACCCAAACCCAAACCCGAACACGAACCCGATTTCCTAAACCTAAACCTTAACCTATTCTCAATTCCCGAAAGCTATAACTTATAACCTATAACCTAAACCTAAACCTAAACCTATAACCTTAACCTAAACCTAAACCTAAACCTAAAGCCTAAATGTATTCTCAAATCCCTAAACCTAAACCTTAACCTATTCTCAATTCCCTAAACCTTAACCTATAACCTAACTTAAACTTAAACCTAGAACCTACACTTATAACCGAAAACCTAAATGTATTCTCAAATCCCCTAAACTAAACCTTAACCTATTCCAATTCCTTAACCTAAACCTATAACCTAACTTAAACCTAAACCTATACCTAAACTTATAACCTAAAACCTAAACCTACACCTAATCCTAATCTCAACTCTGTAACCTAAACCTAAACTTGAAAACCCAAACCTAAACCCGATCCCGAACTCGAACCAAATTTCCTTAACCTAAACCTTAACTTATTCTCAATTCCCTAAAGTTATAACTTATAACCTAAACCTAAACCTAAACCTAAAACCTAAATATATTCTCAAATCCCTAAACCTAAACCTACACCTAATCCTAATCTCAACTACCTAACCTAAAGCTAAACCTAAACTTGAAAATCTGAACCTAAACCCGATCCCGAACCCGAACCCGATTTCCTAAACCTAAACCTATAACCTAAACTAACACACGAATAGGTTGTGCTAAGATCTATCCCAATAACTGTTCCCAACTTGGTCGCTTCCTCTTTCGTAGTGGTGAATGCAAATAGAGATCCTGAGACAAAATTCACAGAAGGTTAATCCATTTTATCCAGAAGAATTGCTGGAACTCCAAGATGAGCCCTCGCAGGACTAGCTTCTCCCCGGACCCCAAATTCCATCTATTGAATGTTGACAGATGTTTATTTAGGCAGCCATTGCACTCATTTCACTTCGCCTTGTCCATCAGCTGCTTAGTTTAATCTCCACCCCCACACACTCTTAACAATACATTTTCAGGAGACTGACACGTCGTATAAGATCATCTTATCCCTGTGATTAGGGATATGTGGCCACATTATCGTGGTGGCCCATCAGATCAACAGTTCCAATTGGCTTTAAAGGGTTCAGTTAGCAAGAATTCTCTTTACACAAGGTAAACTTTGTTTTTTTCTCTTCTCGAGAGGGGCAAAAGTCACCTCGCCTCCATTTCTCTCTCTTTCTCTCTAGAATGTACTCATTCTAGAGCGAGCGGTGGTGCAAACTTTGCGTGTGAGTTTGATTTCGACCTTCGTAGTAAGATCGCAAGCATGAATCTTTTTACTAGATTTGCAGCGAAAATGAAAGTCGATGGTAAAATTTTTCCAAAGGTCCCTTCAGGTTTGATTAAAGAAGATGATGACGATCTTATTGAAGAAGATGGTGAAACCTAAACCTGGGGGATAATTGCTTATGATTGATAAGTATGATAGATGGTGGATGTGAGGGGGGCCAAACAAACTTAGGGGATAATTGCTTATGATGTTGGAAACCAAACATGTTTTTTTTACTTTTTGATTGGTAAGTATGTTCGTTACCAAATATACTTGTCAACTAAATAAGTAGAAGCTAAGACATGCTACTTAAGGCATAAGTAGCCTATCCAAAGTAACTTACGATTCAAACACCCCCTAAATGTCAATGTTGTTTGGATACCTCAAGTTGAGAACATTCATCATATCCTATGTGGAAACGAGTTGGCAAATCAGGTTTGGAATTATTTTTGGATCTTCTTAGTGTAAACTTAAGAGATTGTTTTCCATTTAGTTGCGTTGATAGGTGGCTGCCAAGAGGTTTCACTAACAATCTAGTTGCGAACTCTTATGTGCATTGTTCCTTCGTTAGGGAGATTTTGGAAAGCTAGGAATAATAGCAAATCTACGGCAAACAAGTGGCACATAGTACTGGAATCAGAAACATCATCGGCTGGTTGAAGCTAGTATTTGAAGGGAGTGCTTCAAAAAATTATGTATTACCGTCTTCAGATAAAAATTCATAAGTTATTCATAATCAAGTTATTCCTCTAATATGGGGCCACACGAGAGGAAACAATTGAGAATAGGTTAAGGTTTAGGTTTAAGAAATCGGGTTTAGGTTTGGGTTCGTGTTTAATTAGGTTATAGGTTTGGGTTTTCAAGTTTAGGTTTTAGGTTATAGGTTATATGTTTAGGGATTTGAGAATAGGTTAAGGTTTAAGTTTAGGTTTAGGTTATAGGTTTAGGTTAAGGTTATAGATTTTAGGTTTGGGTTTAGGTTATAGGTTACAGGTTTAAGTTTAGGTTTACGTTTAGGTTTAGGTTATAGGTTTAGGGATTTGAGAATAGGTTTAGGTGAGAATAGGTTTAGGTTATAAGTTTTGGGATTTGAGAATAGGTTTCGGTTTAGGTTTAGGAATTTGGGTTTAGGTTCGGTTCGGGTTCGGGTTCAAAGTTTGGGTTAAGGTGGTTTAAGTTAAGCGAATTAAGTTTAGGTTTCACCATCTTCTTCAAAAAGATTGTCATCATCTTCTTCAATAAAACCTGGAGGGACCTTTGGAAAAATTTTATCATCGACTTTCATTTTCGCTGTAAAACTAGTAAAAAGATTCATGCTTGTGATTGACGCTACGAAGGTTGAAATCAAACTCACACGCAGAGCTTGCACCGCCGCTCACTCTAGAATGAGTGCATTTTAAAGAGAAAGAGAGAAATGGCGATGAGGTGACTTTTTGCCCCGACTGAGGAAGAGAAATTAGTGCGGTGATTTGATTTGCCCGACGAGTAGTGAGATTTCAGTTGACGTCGGTTTCCTGTTAAAGGCCTTTCCAACAAGTTCTCGCGCAAGTATGTTGGGTGGTGCCTAGCTCGGTGTTCGAGAAAAATCCACTCCATCCTTATGTTTTTGGAGCTCATTTTAGGACGTACGACCAAAATTGAGATGTATTTAACACTCAGATGAGCCACACGAGAGGAAACAATTGAGAATAGGTTTAGGTTTAGGTTTAGGAAATCGGGTTCGGGTTCGGGATCGGGTTTAGGTTTGGGTTTTCAAGTTTAGGTTTTAGGTTATAGGTTATAGGTTTAGGGATTTGAGAATAAGTTTAGGTTATTCTCAAATCCCAAAACCTAAACCTAAACCGAAAACCGATAACGGAACTTAGAACCGACACCTATAACCTAAACTCAATTCCCGAAAACTTAACCCCTAAACCTAACCAAACCTATAACCGACACTTAGAACCTAAACCGAAACCTATAACCTAACCTAAACATAAACCCTAAACCTAAACTTATACTTATAACCTAAACCTATTCTTAAATCCCAAAACCTATAACTTAAACCTAAACCTTAACCTAAACCTAAACCTATTCTCCCTCTCTCTGTCCATTGTCCATTGATCCTTGATGGCAGTGCATATATGCAAACTATCTGGAATGCTTGAAATGATCTTCCCCCCAGATCAAAATGCAGTTGAGTTGGGTCATGCATTGTACAGTTCCTCAAGAAAAGGAAATGTAAAATGTTTTCCCCTAATTAGCTGTGTTTTAGTTTGGACAATCATTTGGTGATCCAAGTAGTTCATCTGATATACCGCACTATATGATGAGAAATCCTACCAACTGTTTATGCTCAATGTGGAAATGTCCCCCAATCGGTTGGCTAGGATTGGCTAGTGGAGGAGGCTTTTAATCTGACCCAGATGAATGGTTTGGTTGATAGAATGTGGGCTTGATACAGGAACACCCCCTTTTGAGTTATGCAGTGTATATGATACGTAAAAATGAAAATTTTGTGGAAGCCTTCTCAGGCCTACACTGTAAAGAAATTGCTTCTTATTTTAACTTTCAACCAACATTTTGCAGGCAAACAATGCACACGGTAGTTGAAACCTGAAAGTTATGTGCTAGAATTTGGTTGCTTAAATCTATAAAAGAATTGAAAGTTATGTGCTAGAATTTGTCATCCATTAGTTTCTGTAAATGAAAATAAGAGGATTGATCTTAACAGTATGGTCGTCATGTACATAGACAGAAAATGCTTACAATGAATGTTTATGAGTACTTGGTAATTTTAGAGTCCTTGGTTAGGGTTTAGGCTGAAAGTACGAGTGCCGGAGCCGACGCTTTCGGAGTCCGAACTCATTCTTTTGAAAAATAAACAAATGGGAATATTAGTAAATATGAATTTTCTTGTTAAGAAGAAAATAGAAGATGGATTGAAAAAACATAAAAGAGATTTTTTTTTCTTCTTTTTTTGCTGAGAGAGAGAGAGAGAGAGAGAGAGAGAGAGACGGAGAGGTGAGAGTGGGGAAACATCGGTGGCTTAATTAAAAAGAACTACGTAGTGGCTTGATCCCAATCTGACTTTTTGGGTACGTAGTCAGCCATTCGTAATGTACTAGAATATCGGTGCAGCCACAAATCTTTTTTCTCCTTTGAATTGTAGCAGACTGTATCGGTAACACTTTTCTGTCATACAGGTTGTGGCTATAAAAGATATAATATCACCTCCTTATAAGGAAACATTTAATGATGTGTACAAGTAAATTCATTTTTTCTTATTCCTTGTATTGTTTCCCAGTTATATTTGTGTTAGTTTCAGAGTACAGGTAGCAATAGAAATTGCTTGTAGGCAAAGGGATGAAAAACCAACAATACAAATATGGGAGGCCTTCCCCAGGTATCCAGATGCTTTTAGATATACTTATGTTGTTTTTAAATGTATTAGCTCGAAATTGATGGAGCAGACCCGGATGTGCGTCAGAGCTATCCGGATGTTGAGCAGGGGTCCCTGGAAGGTGGGGAATCATTGTTATGACCATGATGAAGCTGTCCATTTCTTATGAACAACATTGGAGGGGCCTGACCATTTGTACAAGTTGTGTTTATGTATTTGCTCGAAATTAATGTAGCGGACCCGGATGTGCGTCGGAGCTATCTGGATGAGCGGGGGTCTCTAGAAGGTGGGAACTGCTGTTATGACCATGATGAAACTGTTCATTTCCTATGGACAACATTGGAGGGGCCTTGCCATTTAGACAGGCTGTGTTTATGTATTTGCTCGAAATTAATGGAGCAGACCCGGATGTGCGTCGGAGCTATCCGGATGAGCGGGGGTCCCTGGAAGGTGGGAACCGCTGTTATGACCATGGTGAAGCTGTCCATTTCTTATAGACAACATTGGAAGGACCTGGCCATTTGGATAGGCTGTGTTTATATCTATATTTGCAGGGACCACACCCTTAACCTAAACCACACCCTAAACCTATAACCTAAACTTATTCTCAATTACCTAAACTTATAACCTATAACCTAAACCTAAACTTATAACCTAAACCTATTCTCAAATTCCAAAAGCTACACTTATAACCTAAACCTAAACCTTAACCTATAACTTAAACCTATACTTATAACCTTAACCTAAACCTATTCTCAAATCCCAAACCTAAACCCGATCCCGAACCCGAACCCGATTTCCTAAACCTAAACCTTAACCTATTCTAAATTCCCTAAACCTAAACTTAAACCTTAACCTATTCTCAATTCCCTAAACCTAAACCTAAACTTAAACCTTAACCTTAACCTTAACCTAAACCTATAACATAAAACCCAAACCTAAACCTAAAACCTAAATGTATTCTCAAATCCCTAAACCTAAACCTACACCTAATCCTAATCTCAACACCCTAAACCCTAAACCTAAACCTAAACCCGATCCCAAACCCAAACCCGATTTCCTAAACCTAAACCTTAACCTATTCTCAATTCCCTAAACCTATAGCTTATAACCTAAACCTAAACCTAAACATATAACCAAAACCAAAACCAAAACCTATAACTTAAACCCGAACCCATTCTCAAATCCCAAAACCTAAAACCTAAACCTAAATCTTAACCTATAACCTAAACCAAAACCAAAACCTATAACCTAAACCTGAACCCGAACCCGAATTCCTAAACCTTAACCTAAACATATAACTTAAGCCTATACCTAAACCTAAAACCTTACTTATAACCTAAAACTATTCTCAAATCCTTAAACCTTAACCTATAACCTAACCTAAAACTATACTTATAACCTAAAACTATTCCCAAATGCCAAAACCTATAACCTTAACCTAACCTTTCCCTAAACCTATAACCTAAACTCAATTCCCTAAACCTAAACCTATAACCTAAACCTAAACCTATAACCATAACCCAAATCCCTAAACCTTAACCTATAACCCAACCTAAACCTATACTTATAACCTAAAACTATTCTCAAATCCCAAAACCTATAACCTAAACCAGAATCCAAACCCGAACCCGAACCCGAATTCCTAAACCTTAACCTAAACATATAACCTATAACCTATAACCTAAGCCTATAACTTAAACCTAAATCTAAACCTATAACCTAATCCTAAACCTATAACCTAAACTCAAATCCCTAAACCTAAAACCTAAACCTAAACCTAAAACCTTAACTCAAATCCGTAAACCTTAACCTATAACCCATCCTAAACCTATACTTATAACCTAAAACTATTCTCAAATCCCAAAACCTATAACCTAAACCCGAATCCAAACCCGAACCCGAACCCGAATTCCTAAACCTTAACCTAAACATATAACCTATAACCTAAGCCTATACCTAAACCTAAAATCTAAAGCTAAACCTAAACTTATAACTTAAACCTAAACTCAAATCCATAAACCTTAACCTAAACCTACAACCTAAACCTAAACTTATAACCTTAACCTAAACCTATTCTCAAATCCCAAAACCTATAACCTAAACCTAAACCTTAACCTCTAACATAAACCTTAACCTAAACTTATAACCTAAACTCAATTCCCTAAACCTTAACCTATAACCTAACCTAAACCTAAACCTAAACCTATAACCTTAACCTAAACATAAAACCTAAACCTAAACCTAAACCTAAACCTATACTTATAACCTAAACCTATTCTTATAACCTAAACCTATTCTCAAATCCCAAAACTTATAACCTAAACCTAAACCTTAAACTAAACCTAAACTTATAACCTAAACCTAAAACCTAAACCTCAACCTACACTTATAACCTAAACCTATAACCTAAACCTAAACATAAAACCCAAACGTAAACCCGATCTCGAACCGGAACCCGATTTCCTAAACCTAAACCTTAACGCATTCTCAAATCACTAAACCTAAACCTAAACCTAAACTTGAAAACCCAAACCTAAACCCGATCCCGAACCCGAACCCGAACCCGAACCCGATTTCCTAAACCTATACCTTAACCTATTCTCAATTCCCTAAATCTATAGCTTATAACCTAAACCTAAACCTAAACCTTAACCTAAACCTATAACCTTAACCTAAATCAAAACCAAAACCTATGACCTAAAACCTTAACCTATACCCTATAACCTAAACTTAAACCTATAACCTAAACTTAAAACCGTAACCTATAACCTAAAACCTAAACCTAAACCTAAACCTAAAACCTAAATGTATTCTCAAATCCCTAAACCTAAACCTACACCTAATCCTAATCTCAACTCCCTAACCTAAACCTAAACCTAAACTTGAAAACTCTAACCTAAACCCGATCCCAAACCCGAACTCGAACCCGATTTCTTAAACCTAAACCTTAACCTATTCTCAATTACCTAAATCTATAACCTAAACCTAAACCTAAACCTTAACCTTAACCTAAACCTTAACCTATAACCTAAACCTATAACCTATACCTATAACCTAAACCCAAACCTAAACCCGATCCCGAACCCGAACCCGATTTCGTAGACCTATAACCTAAACCTTAAACTATTCTCAATTCCCTAAAGATATAACCTATAACCTAAACCTAAACCTACACCTAATTCTAATATCAACTCCTTAACCGAAACCTAAACTTGAAAACCCAAACCTAAACCCGATCCCGAACCCAAACCCAATTTCTAAAACCTAAACCTTAACCTATTCTCAATTCCCTAAAGCTATAACTTATAACCTAAACCAAAACCAAAACCTAAAACCTAAAACCTAAAACCTAAATGTATTCTCAAATCCCTAAACTTAAACCTACACCTAATCCATATCTCAACTCCCTAACCTAAACCTAAACCTAAACTTGAAAACCCAAACCTAAACCCGATCCCGAACCCGAACCCGATTTCCTAAACCTAAACCTAAACCTTAACTTATTCTCAATTTCCTAAAGCTATAACCTATAATCTATAACCTAAACCTAACCTAAACCTATAACCTTTACCTAAACCTAAAACCTAAACCTAAACCTAAAACCTAAATGTATTCTTAAATCCCCAAACCTAAACCAACACCTAATACTAATTTCAACTCCTTATCCTAAACCTAAACCTAAAATTGAAAACCCAAACCTAAACCCGATCCCGAACCCGAACCCGATTTCCTAAACCTGGACCTTAACTTATTCTCAATTCCCTATAACCTAACTTAAACCTAAACCTATAACCGACACTTATCACCTAAACCTAAAACCTAAATGTATTCTCAAATCCCTAAACCTACACCTACACCTACACCTACACCCTAATCCTAATCTCAACTCCTTAACCTACCACCTAACTTGAAACCCACCCCAACCTAAACCCAACCCGAACCCGAACCCGATTTCCTAAACCTAAACATTAACCTATTCTCAATTCCCTAAACCTTAACCTATAAACTAACTTAAACCTAAACCTATAACCTACACTTATAGCCTAAACCTAAACCTAAAACCTAAATGTAATCTCAAATCCCCAAACCTAAACCTACACCTAATCCTAATCTCAACTCTCTAACCTAAACCTAAACCTAAACTTGAAAACCGAAACCTAAACCCGATACCGAACTCGAACCAGAACCTGATTTCTTAAACCTAAACCTTAACCTATTCTCAATTCCCTAAAGCTATAACCTATAACCTAAACCTAAACATAAACCTAAATCTAAACCTAAACCTAAACCTAAACAATCTTATGAATTTCTTTTCATTTGTCTGGATCACCTCTCTCTTTTCATTTGTTTTTTTCCATAAGATTGTTTGTGTTTGGATGGATGCAGTTTATGTTTGGATGAATGTTGTTTATGTCTGGATGAATTTACATAGTTTGGGTTTAGATTGATGTGAATGTGAATGTAAATGTGAATATGATGAAATTTATTATATAACAGGTGTATATCAGGAAGAATATGATGAATTATATTCTAACAGGTGTATATCAGGAAATTTGAGATGGAATATTTTTAAAAAAAAACATAGACTTTTGCCTACGAAATATTTCGTATGTAAAAGTCTCATTCACGTTTTTAGCGACGAAAATTTTCGTAGCTAAAAGTAATTCATACTAATTCCTTGGAAATTGTTCGCAGCCTTTAGCGACGAAACATTTCGTCGCTAAAAGTCTCATCCACAATTTTAAGTTACGAAAAGTTTCGTAGCTGAAAGTAATCCATTTGAAAATGTTTGGAGCCTTTAGCGACGAACATTTTCGTCACTAAAAGTCTCATCCATGATTTTTAGCTACAAACATTTTCGTAGCTAAAAGTAATTCATTCGAATAGTTTGAAAAATGTTTGGTACCTTTAGCGACGAAAATTTTCGTCGCTAAAAGTCTCATCCACTATTTGTAGCTACGAAAATTTTCGTAGCTAAAAGTAATCCATTCGATTTTTTTGAAATAATGCTTATAGCCTTTAGCGACAAAAAGTTTCGTCGCTAAAAGTCTCATCCACTTTTTTTAGCTACAAAAATTTTTGTCGCTTAAAGTAACCTATTCGAATTTTTGAAAAAATGTTTGGAGCCTTTTGCGACGAAAATTCTCGTCGCTAAAAGTCTCATCCACGATTTTTAGCTACGAAAATTTTTGTCACTAAAAGTAATCCATTTGAATTGTTTGTATAAATGTTTGGAACCTTTAGCGACGAAAGGTTTTGTCGCTAAAAGTCTCATCCACGATTTTTAGCTACGAAAATTTTCATAGCTAAAAGTAATCCATTCGAATTTTTTGAAAAAATGTTTGGAGCCTTTAGCGACGAATATTTTCGTCGCAACAAGTCTCATCTACGATTTTTAGCTACGAAAAGTTTCATAGCTAAAAGTAATCTATTCGATTTTTTTGAACATTTGTTTGGAGCCTTTAGCAACGAAACTTTTCGTCGCTAAAAGTCTCATCCACGATTTTTAGCTACGAAAATTTTCGTCGCTTCACTAAAAGTCATTTTTAGCAATGAAAAGTTATTTCGTCGCTAAAAGTTTCGTCGCTAGAAACCCTATTTCTTGTAGTGAAACAAGCTAAAATATAAAATTATGCCTTTAAAAGCATATTGTGTCGCATGCAATCTATTTGAGAGAGAAATCCAACGTATCTTGTTGGCTTGAGTCATCGGAAATGACGTGGACCAATGAAACCCGACGACACTAGAATTTCTTATGACTTCACAGATGATCCGCACTCAATTATAATTTATAAGTTACTTATATATCGATCGGGTTCGGGTTGGGTCAGGCAACCCGACACCTTAACCCGAGCCCGACCTAAGTTTTATCAAGTTGGTGTTCGTATAGCCCAAGCCCGTGACTGGACCCGATACATCCTACCTAAGCCCAACCCAATGTCGGGTCGATCAGGGGTTGGTCAAGTTTAACCCACCCAACTTTCAGCCCTAGGGGTAATGTTGTGCCTTATTTCTGGCAATTCTGGAAAAAGCCAATAGGAGGGCCACAAGTTGCATTGCACGATAGGAGGTAGATGAAAAGATTTTCAAGATACTTGAGCACTTTTTGTGGAATCATAGTTAGCATAAATCTAATTTTACACGTCATTAAATGGTCGACGAAGTGATGTGCCCAAGTTATCCAAAAGTTTAACATGCGAAGAAGAAACACATTCGAGCAGTTCAAGATACAGAAGGCGACCGAGAAACACAGTACTTGGCCAACAGAAGAGGAATGATCGTAGAAGGAAAATGTAACAAAAGAAGAATATAGAGAGAGACTCTTTAACTACTATAACCACTGGAGCAATGAAAGAAGCATGTAGAAGAATAAGCTACAACAACTCTATAAATAATAGAGGAATCCAAGGCATGAGGTCTCATACCAATCAACCCAAACAAATCTATCAATTTACTTTATCTCAGCTTATCTTAAAAGTAACGATAATCTATTAGCAGTACTTAATTCTTAGCTATAGTTTTTAGTTGTAATACAAATCTACACTCATATGTTGAATTTGTTCTTTGTATAATATCATGCAATTCTTTCAAGAGAAACATTCTTAAAGTCACTCTTAGGGATATATTATAATTTTATTTTATTTTATTTTAATTGCACTAGGAAATCATTTTTTATGAAAGGCACAAAGGAACCCACCTATTGAGGAAGAACTATTGTTTAATCATTATAAATATTTGCAAGTGGCTAAATGACCTATCTTACTAGAATTTATATAGGATTATATTGGTTGTATTTACTTATTTCAAAACTTTGGGGTTAAAATTGATTGGTTTGGATCAGGCTGCTATACCGATTTTAGCGTGTACGCAAATGTTACACATGCCAGACAACAAACCCAGCGCCAACGCATACAACACATACGATAAGGTGGGCACTACGGTTAAGTAAACAGTGATGCCCGGGTAACACCTGATCCGCTCACCGGATAAAGGTACGTAATCTGCGCAAGGGCTTGATAGGTGGGAGCGGATAACGTGTTACCCGGGTAGTGGATATTACCCTTGCGTGTGGGCTACCTTGATGTTTTTATTTTATTTTATTTTATTTTAAATTTCAGGCAGTCCATGCGTTTTCCCATGTTCATTTAAGAACGCGATCCGAAAACTTAAGGAAATAAAATCTCATGCATACCACACCACTGGAAACAGTGGTTAATGACCATTAAAAGTTCTATGTGCACTGATGACGATTTAGATGAAGCTTTTAATATATTATATATATAATATATATATTATATATATATATATATATATATATATCCCCATCATCCAGGTCTATTTTAGATCAAGCTAGTATTTTATATGCTCCCGTCATCTACGCCTGGTTGACCTTACCAACAAGGTAGATGAAATGAACCATTACCGTAGGCATTACTGTGGGCCCTATGATGCTTGTAACGGTGGGCGTTCACTCACCACTGATTCCTTTGGTGTGGTCCACCTGAGATTTAAATCTACTAAAATTTTTTAGAAAACGTCCTAAACTGCTCCGTGGAAACAACGGATGGCAAGCGTGGATATACAAAAACATCATTAAGGTGGCCCCACCGTAACGGCAACACCCGAGTCACCAGGGTAACACCTAATCCGCTCCCTTGATAGGTACAGTGCCCGGTACCATACTGTATAGTGTTGCGGTTGGTTTTCATCCCTAATTGGATACCCAGGATGATCTTAACCTTTCATGTTTTCGTTGCTACCACCCAGAAGCTATGATCTTATAAACATGCTTCATCGATGATCCTGACCTTTAAATCTTAAATACGAGCCATTAAATATTCATCTTGATACACGATCACCCGTTCAGCAAATGCTTCCTTTGATGGGCTGGGGGACCTAGATTCCAGAAAACGAACGGTTCAGATCATCATTTAAGATGCATACGGGTGGAAACCTGCCACCGTACCATACTCTGATATAGTGGTGCCGTATGCTATCAAAACCTTCTGCTGTGAATACGGGCTACCTATCTTTGTACATACTGCACATATCAGATGGTGCATAGGCTTTAGTTTCACACGTTCATGTGCATCCACGACATTTCTCTGACACAGTCAGGTGTACCAGAAAGTGCACTTGATTCCCACCGTCAAAAGCTGCGTATGGTTTTCAATCTCCACCTCCCAAGTCATTACGATGGACCACCTAACCTTTTACATGCCAATGAAATCCAAGATTTTCTTAAAGTAATCAGGAAATTAGATGCATATATTATAACTTTTATAAAAATTAGCTCATGATAGATAAAAATAAGAATAAAATTATTAATCACCACATTACACACAACAAAGTTATAGTGGTTTGGTGTTTAACATATATCTACTCCACTCTTTAAATTACTACGTACGGTACATAATTTTGACTTTCCATTATTTTCAAAGTTTTCACAGGCTTATCACAACAAAACCTCAAGTTATTTTCACAGGCTTATTGTTGAGTGGCAAATATTACATATTTTTCTCCATTTATATCTTGATTTTATAAACATGACAATGTTTAATGATATATTTTATACATGTTTGTGTTGCAAGGTGAACTTAAGAGCTTAGAGTGAAAATAATGTTAAAAGCATGGATTTGATGCTCAAGAATCACCAAGTACAAGAATGAATATTTGAAGACTAAGATTAAAGATTTCAAGACCCCAAAAGTCAAGAAAACCAAGTGGAAAAGGAAGGAAGTATAGAACTTAGTGCAAGAATTTGTAGGATCTGATCTTAAATTCATTGAAACAGTTTAGATGACATCGAAGCCCTTAAATGACATCAAAAAATAACAGAAAAATCAAGTTTGGTTGCTAGACAAATTGGATGCAGTCTTAGATTCATCGAAATAGTTTCGATGAATCGAAGCCAGTCTTAGATGACATTGAAGACAGTTTGATGTCATCGAAGGGTTTACGCGGAGTGAGCAGTTTTGAAGCAGTTTTTGAATTTTTCAAATCAGTTTGAAGGAGGGAGTTTCCCTTTCCAGGGCATTCCTGTCACGCCCCAGACTCGGTAACCGGAATCATAAGGAATCCGATGGCCGGTTCTGGCCGTAACAGCCTCCATAGTACCCCATTCTCGACTCCTGAGGCAGGTTCCGATCCTAGGATCCTACAAGGAGGATTGTTTTTTATAGCAATATAATTATTTCCAATACGAGCATACCCAAGATCACAGCAAGAACATCTGAGAATAAAAAAGGGACACATCGTAAAATTCACTATAAATTTGAACTTTTACAATCATCCATAAGGTCCAAAAGTACATACATGAGATAAAAGGAAAAGAAAGAAAGGTCAGCAACACTGGAGTCCTCAAATGCTCAGCTCTACTCCATGCTCTACTGCTATGTCGCCTGCCTAGGGTATTCTGCACGCATCAATCGTGCATAAGCTTATAGAAGCTTAGAGGGTGGTGTAGGTGTGTGATAATGATACACAGAAGAGTAGTAGGAGATACAAGGAGAGAAGCATGATCAATGAGGATATCACTAGCCTTACCCAGGCTTATTATGAATAAGATGCAATGAGTACTGGGTACCATGCCAAGGCAATGCATGAAGGGGCTTGTACAACCAATGCTAATGCAATGCAAGTAATGTCAGTGCTCATATCCAAACCATAAGTCATATACTTTCTAATCAAAAGGAAATCACTGGGGTCCATTACACTGCTGAATGACTGCCGCGCTCGCTCTATACGCCCACACCCGTCACACGAGCGTAAGAGACCTCACTACACTACCCGCCCGTGGACAACAAATCACCAATAAGGCCTATAGGTAGCGGACCCATTTACGAGCTGGTCGGACTCAGCCTAACAATGCCTCCTCACATCAGGCAGGTAAGGCCACACCCCTATCCAACCGACTACACGACAGTGGGAGTCGCGGCCTAATGGTATAAGGCCCTCGTGCGCTCATATATTCCACCCGGTCACGGCATTGGAGCAGATCCTTGGTACCATGGATGTTTTGGAAATTTCACCCATAGGCATCCTATGCACCCAGTATGCTCAACTAATATTTTCGGTGTCCACACATACGACCATCCACGAATACCCCTGTGGAGGTAAGGCCCTGATGAAATAAGGGCGGATATCCATAAGCTATGCAATGTCAGATGCATGAATCACACAATCACTTATACATCAATCCCAAACATCCATCTCTCGGGGAGATACCAACATGTCCTACACAATGACACAACCATAGCCAATCATACCTCAACCAAGCATGCATATGATGCGTATGAGAGTGGGCCATGAAGATGAATAGAGGTGTCAACGAAGTGAAGATGAACTCTCTACCTAACCATAAAGGGTCTAGGTACTTAACCAATTCCTCATAAGGAATACAACCTCTAGTGGGGGCCCATATACCTGGGGTAGCCCATGAGACTAAGGAGAACAATGATATGGGCCTAAATTGATTAAACGAGCCTAGCAAGAATCTATGGTGGGCCTTTAACCACCCATAGAAGCCCATGATCCTACCTTAGGGCCACCAATGTGGACATCCAACCACAATTGGTCCCCAAGAGGTAGCCCATCTCTAATTGATTACGGATCAAGGCCCAAGGCCCACACAACATTAGAAATAGAAATGGGCAGCCATTACATACCACATACATTCATGCTGGGCTTCAGAAAGGCGGCCTAGGGCCTATCCAAAACATGGGTCCAAGGGGAACACACATAGCCCAACCCATATATACCACTATGGGCCCATAGGGGAAAGATTAGGGCCCAATATAAAGGCTACTAATCCCATATATTGTGGTGGCCTAGTGGGCAGCCCATTGGTCAAATCACATGAGCAAATGTCATGATCTTAGTCAAGTAAGTTGGGCCTACAACCCGGCCCAAGTATAAAGTTGATTTAGTGGGCAACCAAGGGCCCATATACTTGTGTAATCCGGCCCACTAATCCAACACAATAGTATGGTAAAAATGGCCAAAGAGTTCAATGGGCCTATCTGGAAAGTTCTAGCCCAATTGGGCCTAAAGAGTTCAACAACTAGCCACATTCATGGACCCAATTAAAATCAACTGTGGTGGGCCTCAAAAGTTCATTTATTAAGCCCAACATTCAAGGAACTAAAGGTATAAATTATTACCTCTAAGATTCTTCACTATGTGTTGGGCCCCACTCCTCAAAATTTCAGCCCAAAGGCCAAACATAATTATAACATGTTGCTGTCCTAAATTTGGGCACTCCATTGGAGTGGGCCTAGGGCCTCTAAAACTCTGGAAATTGAGGGCCAATGTCCCTTATCATGCATACAATGAGAAGAAATCCAAAAAGGTGGCCCACCATCAGAGGAAACATTTTTGAATTATAATTTTTATCAAGGCATATTGCTGGACTGCACAGCAGAAAATTCGGGCAAGCCAACCATCTTGGCCCATTCTTTTGAATGCCCAAATGGGGTCAGTTGGGGCTGAACGTTTACAGAGTGATACTTCCATAAGTGGGACACACCTCCACAAAATTTCAGAAATTTTAGATATTCCTAAGTATTTTAATTAATTTAAATAAAACAGTCTGTCCAAAAATCAGATAGACCTGGACGTCCCAACGTGGTGGGCCAATCCGGCCCTTGTCACGGTGTGCACAGGGGTCCATTGGCTCTGAAACTCGGTAAGTAAGTCCCACCATGGGTGGAAAACAACTCCACAAAATTTCAGAATTTTTGAACATTTAAAAATATTTTAATTTATTTAAAGAAATTAATCTGTCCTGAAAATCGGACTGATCTGGACACCATATTGTAATGGGCCAGTCCAGCCACCACCATGGTGTGTACTAGTGTCCATTGGCCCCAAAATTTTGTAGGTGGGTTCTACCATGAGTGGACTGCATCCTATAAATTTTCATAATTTTTAGACACCAAAAAGTATTTTAATAAATTTCAGAATTACAACCTATCCAGGGTAGAATGTTGCTGGAACAATGCAGAAAATCCAGACTGTCCACCTCACTTGGACCGCACCTTTGGGACCCCAATGAAGGTCAGATGGGGCTGAAATTTGGGGGACATTAAGATGAGATCCCCACTTTTCAGAAAAGTATATTTGATGAGTACAAAAGGTCCCCCAATCAATCCCAAATTCAAGCACAAGTCCAGCAAAAATCTGTCCAAAAATTTCTGGACATCAATACATGGCTGGACACATCAGCCTATATCTCAATAATCCCAGCCATAAAAAGGGTGTGTGGCCTTCCTCGGTGGGCCCCCACATATGTCCAGATCACAGACTAAGACTAGGACACTTGCATGCATTGATTATGGTGTCCAAAGATCACAGAGTTGGGTGGTAGGGAGTCCTACCTTGCTGGATTTTTATTTTTATTTATTTTGGGACATCCTAGAGCCCACTAATGGGCCACACATCACATACATAACTGATTGTTTACATTCAGAGCTAAGACTAAATGGGCCACACCACACATCATCATCCCACATCAGAGAAGATAGAAGAGAAAAGAAGGTAATCTGGCCATGGGGGTAGGGCCCCGCCACTAATTGGCCCTCCCAAGAATGAATCATACCCATACAACTACATTGATTGTGCATGCTACATAAAATCACTACATGCATGATCTGTAATTGTTATGGATGGTTGGGATGCCATCCCAACATGATCCTTAAGGTATAGATGACCTTAAGATGGAGTGGATCATTATTACATCATGATGGGGTCCATGGAGAATGGCCCCATCATGGATCATGACATGCATGTAGGATGGGCCAAAGGGCCACATTCATGGGATCAAATGGGATCCCCACCATGGATTGGTGGGTCCCATATGATCCATCCATGAAGAAATAATGAAATTAAGGAAAAGAAAAGAATTCGGTAAAAGAATAGTCACCCACCTTAAAGATGACCACCAAACTTCCACACTAAGGTCCTTTAGCACCAAGGGAGATGGATCAATGGTGGAGATGGGGTTTCAAGGGTTAGATGGTGGGCGATTAAGGAGAAAGGTGGCTGAAAAAATGGAGGAAAATGGGCTGGAGAAATGGAGGGAAATTGCTAGAGAAGAAGAGAGAGAGAGAGAGAAATGAGAGGGAAAGAGAGGGAAAAACTTTTTAAGGGAAATAATTATAACCTATGGTGATACAAACAATGTTTGCTAGGATATGTTAGGTGTGGGTAGTGTTTATTCCATGGAAATTGTAGTGGGTGTGGGTGGTGTACATGGGAACTTGTACTATAGAGGTGGTCCACATGCATTTGTACAAAAAGTGGGCCACATGATGAAATGCTCATAACTTTTGATTCATAAGTCGGATTGACGCACAAGACGTGTCGTTGGAACCGCAACGACGATACGAACGAGATGGCATAGGTCTCGGGTCGATCCGAGTCGGGTCTATGTGACCGAACTCAAGGTGACTGCAAGCACAATGCGAGGGCCGCGGGTCACCGGAATTTGACCGGTAGGACCACGAGACCAAAATAAATGAGATGCGTACTCACAAACACACATGCACACATGTGAAGTCAGGTCGGGTCTCACAATTCCTAAGCATCGTTCAAGGCATTCCAAAGAAACATATAGGGTTTTTAGAGAGTTTTATCTGGGATTTTTGGAAAGTTTCATAGTTTTAATTTATTTTTCTTTACAAGCTTTTTATTCTTTCTTGTTGCTTTTTATTTCTGCAATTTAATTATATTTTTTGAAGTTCTCTCTAGCCCAAGCTAGAAAGGAAGCACATTAGTTTAATGTTTTCATAGTTATGATAATTGATTTGTTTTAATGATGAGAAGAATAATGTATGCATATTATCAATTGTATAGGTTTAGTTTTTGATCCTCATGTGAGATCCATATATTTCCATCATATAGGATATACATTGATGGATAGGCTTACCTGGAATCAATTAGATTTCTTAAATAGGAGATGTTCTCAACCTGCTATATTTCTTTAATATTCATCATTTTATGGATATGAATTCTTAAAAACACTGGCGCTTGAGAATATATATCAATGGTATAAATCTATGATTTTCTAATCTTTTATATCATTTATTTAAAACGTTTAAATTATTTTATTTTTCGATTAGGCCGACCATAGTTCTTGGATCCTAGTTGTGTTATCCAAGTCATCATGATTTTGGAACATTAACTTATGTGTGGAACTTTGAAACTTGGGTGTTGTTTTAATTCAGTTGAATTATATTAATTCAAAACTCCCAAAATCAAATCATCAGTTTAGTTTTTATTACTTAGTTTGTTTTGCATTTGATTTTCTCCTTCTAGCAATTCATCTCCCTGTGGGATCGACCCTGTATTCACGGGATATTATTTACGAACCTTTGCACTTGGAGGCAAGCAATCACTTATTGATGAGATTTATATGCAATCTTAATAAACCCAAACTGAAAGTAATTTACTAAAATTATAAACTTATCGTATTGAATATGTGAGTCGAAGCGAAGATATCAATGAAATCTTTAAAGTTAAAGCTTCAGAAGATGCAACGATCATTTTTCTTAGATGAAGATGAATTAATATATGCACAACCAAGAAGGATATAGGAATATGATCTCAAGTTAAGTATCGAGCACTCTCTAATTGAATTAATCACTACTAGAGAAGATAATTGAATAAGATACAAAAATAATATAAGAACGACAATGAAAATAACTTGAAAAGGAATAGGATTTCTCTCTTTTGTTTATAAAAGTTTTCTCTATTTTTTCGTGCTTTGAAACAATGAGAAATGATTTCTATTTATAGTTCAAGATATGAATATTTAGTCGGCCTAAGAATCCCTTCGGTTGGCCTGAGTTCCTCGATACTGTTTTAACAACTATCAAATTTCGAGGGATTTGATTTTGAAATAAACTTAGGCTGGCCAGAGATACCTTTGACTGGCTAGAGATAGGTTCGACTAGCATAAGATTCCGGGAAATAAAAAATATGCATTATTGTAAACTTAACCTGGGTCACTCTCGGGTTGACCCGAGTTGTTTCGGTTGGTAGAAGATAGAGTCATGCTGGCCAAAGTTCCATAAGAATCAAAGTTATTGGTTGCTGGAAACTTGACTTAATCTGATCTCAAACAGACCTGAGATGGTTTGGCTGGCAGAAGGAAGGGTTGGGATGGCCTAATACCCTTGATTTTCATGTAAAATCACCATAATTTAAATCTTAGAAAAACAATAAGATATACTATCATGCCCCAGACTCAGTATTCGGAATCACAAGGAACCCGATGGCCGGTTCTGGCCGTAACAGCCTCCATAGTACCCCATTCTCGGCTCCTGAGGCAGGTTCCGATCCTGGGATCCTACAAGGAGGATTTTTCATAACAATATAATCATTACCAATACGAGCATACCCAAGATCACTGCAAGAACATCTGAGGATAACAAAGGCACACATCGCAAAATCCACTATAAATTTGAACTTTTACAATCATCCATAAGGTCCAAAAGGACATAAATGAGACAAAAAGGAAAGGAGAGAAAGGTCGGCAACACTGGAGTCCTCAAATGCTCAGTTTTACTCCACGCTCTGCTGCTACGACGCCTACCTAGAATCTCCTGCACGCGTCAATCGTGCATAAGCTTATAGAAGCTCAGAGGGTGGAGTAGGTGTATCACAATGGTGCACAGAAGAATAGTAGGAGGTGCAAGATGAGAAACATGCTCAATGAGGATATAACCAGCCTTACCAAGGCTTATCATGAATACGATGCGATGAGTACTGGACGCCATACCAAGACAGTGCATGAAGGGGGCTTATACAGCCAATGCTAATGTAATGCAAGTAATGTCAGTGCTCATATCCAAACCACAAGTCAAGTACATTTTCAATCATAAGGAAATCATCGGGGTCCATTACACTGTTGAATGACTGCTGCTCTATAGACCTCGCACAGTCAAATGAGCGTAAGAGACCTCACTACCCGCTTGTGGACAGTCAATCACTAGCAAGGCCTGACGGTAGCGGACCCATTCACGAGCTGGTCAGACTCAGTCTAACAATGCCCCCTACACCAGGCAGGAAATGCCACACCCCTATCCAACCAACTACACGACAGTGGGAGTCTCGGCCTAACGGTGTAAGGCCCTCGTGCGCTCATATATTACACCCGTTCACGACGTTAGAGCAGATCCTTGGTACCATGGAAGTTTTAGAAATTTCATCCATGGGCATCCTATGCACCCGTATGCTCAACTAACATTTCCGGTGTCCACACATACGGCCACCCACGAATATTCCTGTGGAGGTAAGACCCTGATGAAGCAAGGACGGATACCCACATTCTATGCAAATGCCAGATGCATGAATCACACAATCACTCATGCATTAATCTCAAGCATCCATCATGCTCCAGAGGGGAAAACTCTACCCCTCGGGGAGATACCAACATACCCTACACAATGGCATAACCATAGCCAATCATACCTCAACCAAGCATGTATATGATGCATATGGGAGTGGGCCATGAAGATGAATAGGGATGCCAATGAGGTGAAGATGAACTCTCTACCTAACCATGAAAGGTCTAGGTACTTAACCAATTTCCTCATAAGGAATACAACCTCTAATGAGGGCCCATTTACCTAGGGTAGCCCACGAGACTAAGGAGAACAATGATATGGGCCTAAATAGATGAGACGGGCCTAGTAAGGGTCTATGGTGGTCCTTTAACCACCCATAGAAGCCCATAAGCCTACCTTAGGGCCACCAATGTGGACATCCAACCACAATTGGTCCCCAAGAGGTAGCCCATCTCTAATTGATCACGGATCAAGGCCCAAGGCCCACACAACATTAGAAATAAAAAATGGGCAGCCATAAACATACCACATACACTCATGCTGGGCTTCAGAAAGGCGGCCCAAGTCCTATCCAAAACATGGGTCCAAAGAAAACACACATAGCCTAACCCATACATACCACTATGGGCCCATAGGGGAAGGGTTAGGGCCCAACATAAAGGCCACTAATCCCATATATTGTGGTGGCCTAATGGGTAGCCCATTGCTTAAACCACATAGGCAAATGTCATGCTCTTAGTCAAGTAAGGTTGGGCCTACAACCTGGCCCAAGTATAAAGTTGATTTGGTGGGTAACCAAAGGCCCATCTACTTGTGTAACCTGGATCACTAGTCCAACACAATAGTATGGTAAAAGAAAATGGCCCAGAGTATTCTAAAATATAAGGGAACAATAAATGCCTAATTTTCTCAATATGGTGGGCCCCATAATCATTGACCCAATGGGACCTAAAACATCTGGGATGGGTCCCCAACTAATCATATACAAATCCCAATGGGTTGGGGCCCAAAAGTTCTGAAATAACAAATGGGACAATAATGTACAGGAAATTTCTGCAATGCATGTTGTTGTCCTAAATTTGGGCACTCCATTAGAGTGGGTCTAGGGCCTCTAAAACTCTGGGAATTGAGGACCAAGGTCCCTCATCATGCATACAATAAGAGGAAACCCAAAAAGGTGGCCCGCCATCAGAGGAAACATTTTTGAATTATGGTTTTTACCAAGGCATATTGCTGGACTGCACAACAGAAAAATCTGGCAGTCCAACCATCTTGGCCCATTCTTTTGGATACCCAAATGGGGTCAGTTGGGGCTGAAATTTTACAGAGTGACACTTCCATATATGGGACACATCCCCAAAAAAATTTAGAATTTTTGGATATTCCTAAGTATTTTAATTAATTTAAACAAAACAGTCTATCCAAAAATCCGGACAGACCTGGACATCCCAACGTGGTGGGCCAGTCTGGCCTTCGCCATGGTGTGCACAGGGGTCCATTAGCCCTAAAATTTGGTAGGTAGGTCCTACCATGAGTGAAACACAATTCCACAAAATTTCATAGTTTTTCAACATTTATAAATATTTTAATTTATTTAAAGAAATCAATCTATCCTGAAAATCGGACTGATCTGGACACCATATTGTAATGGGCCGGTCCAGCCACTACCATAGTGTGTACAGGTGTCCATTGGCCCCAAAATTTTTTAAGTGGGTCCTAAGATGAGTTGAACACCTCTCTAAAAGTTTTTATAATTTTTATACACCCATAAGTATTTTAATAAATTTTGGAATTCCAACCTGTCTAGGGTGGAATGTTGCTGGAACACTGCAGAAAATTCAGTCTGTCCACCTCATTTCGACCACACCTTTGGGACCCTAATAAAGGCCATATGGGGCTGAAATTTGGGGGACATAAAGATGAGATTCCCACCTTTTAGAAAAGTATATTTGATGGGTACAAAAGGTCCCCCAATCAGTCCCAAATTCAAGCCCAAAGTCCAATAAAAAATCTGTCCAGAAAAATTCTGGGCAGCCACATGCACATGAAATAAAATGAGCATAGGAACCAAAATAAGAGAAAATCACCCTATGAAATTTGAGTTGTGGTCCACCTCAGTGGGCCCCACAAATATCCAGACCTAATCCATACCATAAAATCCATTACATGTGTCCAAAAAGGAGCAAATGGGGCACCTATGTTCATAGAGTGGACAGACATGGGCTTCCACTCTCTTTGGATGGTATGGATACTTCCAGGCCACAAGGTGGGCCATACACATCTGAGAATAATATATCAACAAAAGAATAGTAAGAATCAGCCACAACGGAAGGGGCTCCGCCACATTGAGGCCCTTCCCTTCATCAAAACCACACATATCATTATATTGATGGGATTACAAGATCTACCCATGCATGCATCTTCTAATCAAAATCCAATGGTGGAGATGTCATCTCCACCAAGGATCCAGGGTCTAGATAACCCACAAACCTATAAATCAAAAGGAAATCTCATGATGGGGTCCATGGAGAATGGCCCCATCATGGCAATCATGTATGCATAAAGTGAGTTGTTGGCCACACTCATGGAGTCATGTAGGACCTCCACCATTGATTGGTGGGTCCTACACACTCCTAATCAAATGAAAAAGGTTCATGCAAGAGGAAAGGAAAGAGACTAATCCCATGAATCACCCACCTTGAATCTTTAAGATTCTCTTATCTCCAAGCTCCTTAAGCTCCAAGGGTTATAGATCTATGGTTGAGATCATGTTCCAAGGGCTAGATGATGGGGGATTAGAGGGAGAAGGGACTGGAGAAGAGAAGGAGATGGAAGGAAAGTTGCTAGAAATTCCAGCAATTGAGGGAAATGAGAGGGAGGAAGAGAATAAAGAGAGAGAAAGAGAGACCATGATGGGTTTGTAAGAGAATCCATCTTTACTATGGGGAGGAGTTTACAAAGTTGTAGGTTAGACTAGGCCTCTTGGTAGTGTTTGTGGTTGGTGGTGTTACTTCCATGCAATTGTGTAGTATGTGGGTAGTGTACCTTGGAATTTATGCCAAGGGTGATGGTGGTCCACATGCATTCCACTTAAGTGGGCCACATGATCAATGGTCATATAATGAAATGTACACAACTTTTGATCTACATATCGAATTTATGCGCGAGACACGACGTTAGAACCGTGGCGACGATGTGGTCGTAATGCATAGGTCTCGGGTCAATCCGAGTCGGGTCTACATGACCGAACTCAAGAATGACCGCAAACACTATCCAAGGGTCGTGGGTCGCCGGGATTCGACCGGTAGGACTGTGAGACCATGATGAATAAGATGCATACTCACACACACACATGCACACATGCGAACTCAGGTCGGGTCTCACATATACTTTAATATATGGTCCTTTTTATGGTAATCTTTACTTATAGGTTGGCATACAACTGATTCTTCTCTTGAAATCCTTCCGAGCCTTCTAATCTTGACATGTTAAATTACACTCTAGTCTTGGAATGTTGACTAAATCTAAAGTCTGCTGAAACTCCATACCCTTGTTCACAACCCCAAATGTAGGGTTGTGATGTAGTAATAATCTCGGTAAGGCCGAGGTCGAATCCACAAGGATTAAAACTTGTACGTTTCTGAAAGTAACTAGAACTAGAACTAGAGAAAGATCTAAATTAGAAATTTGGAAATAAAGAAAGTAATTGTGGAAGGAATTCAATAATTTAAAGGGAACTAGGGTACCAAAGATCCACTTACAGCTATCAGGATGTTTCCTTATTTGATTCAAGGAACACAATTAGAATTGGAGTCTTATCTTATCCAATTGGAAGATATAACAATTAAATCAAATCTGAACTTTCATTGACCTAATTCTCAAAGGAGGAGAATTATGATGATTGACAGAGAATTCATCACCAAACCATGCCCCTGGAACAATGGCCAACAATAGGATTTACTCATCCCATAATCTCAATTAAGAAAAAGAAGATACACAAAGCTATTACAGATCTATTGTAATTTGAGTCACAACAAACCGTTAAAAAAGTATTCCTTAAATATCAAATTAGAAAAAAAAGTACAACAATAATAAGAACCAAATAAGAAAAGCATCCTAAAAATGCAACAAGCTTCACCTCTTAGCCCTAGCTAAGAGGTTTAGCCAACCATAGACATGATTGGAATCAAAACCCTACAAGAAAGCATTAAAAACTAAGGAGAAAGGAAGAAGAAACTCTTGGATGATGGCTCACCCCTTTGCTCTGCTCCTCAAAACCCTAAATATCCCAAAAAGTGTTTAAGAAATTGTAAGTGCTATGGTTATTTACTCCTTTGATTGTCAAATTTTGTTGTGCCAAAACCACAGTCTGTGTCTTGTGTAGCACATTGATATATATGTTTAAGGCAATGCATCACATGTACGAGGACAATGCTTCAAGTCAAGAACAAAGATCTACTTCAAGAAATGCAAGATCAAGTACATTGTTCACTCCTTAAAGCTTCAAAGTTCAAAGTTTTAAAGTGACATTGAAAGAGAAGTCAACTGTTCATACTCAAGACTCAAGGTGAAGTACAACTCAAGTACTACAAATTCAAGCTTCAAAAGATCTCAAGTTCAAGCTCTATTATGTGTCGAGATCTCAAGCTTCATGAACTTCAAAGACCGTCTATCATTTGAAGAAAAGAAGGTTCAATGTTCATACATCATGTCCAAGGTATGTAAGACCTTAAATTGACCTTAGGGTAGGTCATTTTGAATACATAATTCAAATTAAATTACTTTATAAGTGTTTGGTCTGTTCTTCGACTAGTCCTAGACTCTGTTCGACTAGTCCTAGCACTGGCTCGACCAGTTCAAGAAATTTCATGACTTGTCCTAAGTTGTTGCAAATTTTTGAAATTTTTTGGTTAAACTACAACCAGTCATGGAGACTGCTCGACCGGTCGTGTGAACAGTGTACGACTCGGTCACGACCAGTCCTGCAGCCACGATTCAAAGTCCAGCAACTAATTCAGCCTTCTCATGACCAGTCATGGACATGTCACGACCAGTTGTGGAGACCACACGACTGGTCGTGCAAGGCCTACGACCAGTCGGGGAACGGTTTTATCCGATCACGCTCGAAATTTCAAATGTTGTTGGTCTTACGACCAGTCGTGGATACGATTTCTTCATATATAAATAGAGCACGATTTTTAGAGTTTGATATCCAATTCAAGTATAATCAAGTCATCACTCTGAGAGATAAATTAGTATTCTTTTTAACCTATATTGTGCTCATTTAATATTCTCTTTTAATAGTCTTTTATATTTAATTTTGTATTATGCATTCCAATCTGATTTGAAAGAGGGATTGAAGAATTCTCACCTATTGGAATCAAAATCAAATATAGCTAGCCCAACTTGATTTAATTTAAAATCAATTTAGAATCTAGAACCATTTCATAAGTGAGTATTGGACATTGAACTTCTATTCAAACTTTTAATCTGATTTGGTTCTTTCGGACTGCAATAAAAAGAGAAATCCATATATTTTACATTTGTATAAATCTTCTGTTTTTGGTTTCTTTTGAGATTGAGACAGAAAAATCTCATTCTTTTGGTTATCTGAGGAGATCCAGAAAACTCAGAGTGTGAGGTTTTTGAATTGTGTAAGCCCACTTGAAAGACACAATTGTGAGGGTTTTAGGTGAACCTGGAAAAACCTATTTTCATAGTGAACGCTAATATCCACTGTGTGAGGATATTAGGAGTGGAGTAGTTGTGTGGCTGTTGTTTAACAGTTGGTGTACACACAATCGAACCATTATAATTCTGTGTGTCTTGTGGTTTGAATGTTTGTTTAATTCTCTATATCTTTTATCATTCAAGATTGTGGATGTGAATGTTGTAATCTTTATATTTTAGCATTGTGGGGAATGTTGTAATAGTTTAGATTTCCTTTCTAGCTATTTTTTATATTTTTTTATTCCTCTTCAATTTGAGTTCTTGATACACAAACCGTTCTAGTAAGGTTGTCCTGCCATAAACCCTAGGTTTTTATGGTGTAAGGTTGTCTTTAGAACAACATTTGTATCAACCTCTCAATACTAGAATTTTGAGGTTACTTTACATTTCCTTATTATGGTTTGTTTAAAGTGCTATCTTTTCTTTAATTGTTTAAATTCTGCTGTTAGCATTTTAATTTGGCATAGTCCTATTCACCCCCCTCTAGAACATATAGCTCGGCCTTTTCAAGTGGTATCAGAGCCTAATAGCTCGTTTTAATTGTTATATTTTTTTTGGATTAATTTCCTGAGCTAATCGATTTGAGCTATTTATAAGATTTCAAATTTCGATAGTCTTTCAGTCACTAGGCCTCCTCCATTTGTTGGCTCCAACTATGCTAATTGGAAAGTCAGAATGAGGATTTTTTAAAAATCCATGGATGAGAGTGTGTGGCTAGCCACAATGACTGAATGGACCCCTCCTACCACTGAAGTAACTGGTATTGATGGATCCAAATCTATGAAAGTAACACCTACACACTTCAGAAAAGTGAGAGTAGTGCCAATGCAAAAACACTAAATGCAATCACTTGCGCACTATCACCGGATGAATTCAAAAGAATTATATCCTGGGATATTTTAGAAATGACACACGAGGGACATCAATTGTCAAGAAATCTAAAGTCCAAATCCTCACAACCAAATTTAAGGAAATATGTATGGAAGAAAATGAAATGTTCATGGACTTCTATATAAGATTAAATGACATTGTGAACTCTATGTGGGGTCTTGGTGATAAAATCCCAGAAAGTAAAGTCTGTGCAAAGATACTATGCTCACTTCCTGAACGGTTCAATTCTAAGGCAACTGCGATCCAGGAACTTCGTGATACGGATAATATGAGGGTAGAAGAATTAGTTGGCTCATTAAAGAATTATGAGTTAACTTTTAAAACTCCTAAAGGTAAATCTATCGCTCTTAAATTTTCTAAATGTATTTCTCAAGAAAATTCTAATTTAGAAAATTCCGAAGATGATATTGTCCTTTTAGCTAAAAAGTTTTACAAAATTTTCAAAAGTAAAAAGAGGGTTGATTTTCAAAAATCTAATGATAAGAAAAGATCTAAATCTAAAACTTAGAAATCTTTAAAAGAGAGTCAATGTTACAACGGCCATGAATATGTGCATTTAGCAAACAAGTGTCCTATAAAGGATAAACCTAAAAAGAAAGGAATGTTGGCTACTTGGGATGAATCTTCTAGCACTAAAGCCTCTTCTGATTCAGAAGATTCTGAAACTGAGTCGGGTAATGAAGTTAAAGTCCTTTTGACTCTAGCCAAGTTCACTTTTTCAAATAATGATGATTTAACTAGTGAAAAAAAATTGAATAGTGATCATGAAAATGAAGAAGATCTTCAAGATGCTTACAATGCCCTTTATAAGGAAAGTTGTAAAATTGCATTTAAATTAAAACTTCAGAAAGAAAAGTTTTTGAAACTTAAAGAAAAATTTGATGCTCTTGTTTTAGAAAAATCCCACATTTCAGATTGTTTTGAAAAAGCTAAATGTAATTTAGATTTCAAAACTTTCCTTATTGAAAAACTTAAATCTGAAAATGAAAAACTTAAACTTACAGTCTCTTCACTTTTGAGTTTAAAGGATACATGGAGGTATGCCCAAGGTGATCCAAAGTTAGAAAAATTTTTGTCTGGATCAAGAAAATGTGGTGACCGAATCAGTTTGGGATACGACATAAATATTCCTCCTAAACAAAAGAATACTCCTAAGTTTGTGAAATGAGAGTCTTCAAACTCAAAATGGAATAGTTCAAATCAAAGTTTTTCTGAACATTCTATAACTTTTCAATCTTTTAAACCTAATAACAACCATATCAAATATAAAAATCAGAACCGAAACCTTTAGCTGAGAAGATAGTTAATTTACTTAAGGAGCACTTAAAATCTAACTCAGTAGGTCATTCTTACAAAAACTACAAATACAAGAAGACCAACTATACTCCTAAACCCAAAACAGTTATGAAATGGGTTCCTAAGGTTACTAGCTTGGTTGTCCACACCGCTTTCAAAGCTTCAAGCCATTCGAAGTGGTACCTAGACAGTGGATGCTCCAGACACATGATTGGTGACAAAGGTCTGTTCACCAATCTTAAAGACATGACGGATGGTTCAGTCACATTCGGTGATGGTAGCAATTGCAAGATTATTGGCCAAGGTACGGTTCAACTTTCTAACCTTCCTTTATTTGTGAATGTTTTATACATTGAAGGGTTAAAACACAATCTGTTAAGCATATCTCAAATATGCGATAACAATCATAGCATAAAATTTACTAATCAAGGTTGTGAAATTTTAAATAAAAAGGGTTTAGTAATATTAACTAGTCGTAGAACTTCTGAAAACTGCTACATTGTAAGTGATTCTAACCCATCTAATCAATCATGTTACACGGTCCATACCGATGAAACTGTGTTATGGCATAAACGCCTTGGACATGTACAATACTGCAATTTGTATCGATTGAGTAAAAGATAACTAATAAGAGGTCTACCTAAATTACAGAAAGTAGACAAAATATGTGGCGAATGCCAGATTGGCAAGCAAACTAGGAGTGCTAAAAAAAAGTGGACTCCAATGCCACATCCAAACCGCTCAAACTTCTCCACATGGATCTTATAGGACCAACCAGGACAGAGAGTCTAGGTGGCAAAAAATACATATTGGTAGTCGCGGATGACTTTACCAGATTTACTTGGGTAGCCTTCTTAAGGGATAAATCAGAAACCCTTGATGAAGTTAAATGAGTTCTCAAACGAATCCAAACGGAAAAAGGTTCTCAAGTCTGTAAGATCCGTAGTGATCATGGATTAGAATTTGAGAATAGTAGTTTTGAGAAATTCTGTTGCGATCAGGGGATATCACATGAATTCCTCGCTCCCAAAACACCACAAAAAATGGAATTGTTGAAAGAAAAAATAGAGTGCTTCAAGAAATGGAAAATGTAATGTTGAATAGTATGAAACTCCCTAAAAATCTTTGGGGTGAAGCAGTAAATACTGTCTGCTATATAATTAACCGCGTTTACACTAGTAAGTCAAATAATAAAACGGCTTATGAAATGTGGTTTGATAAGAAGCCTATTGTCGAATACTTTCAAATTTTTGGCAGCAAGTGTTATATTTTACTTGACCGTGAAAATCTGGGTAAGTTTGACACCAAAAGTAATGAAGGGATCTTTTTAGGATATGCCTTAAACAGTCGAGCATATCGAGTACTGAATAATAGGACCATGTAATTCAAGAATTCATCAATATAGTCATTGACGATCACTTGAATACACCTGCCTCAAGTTCAGATAATGATGAAGTTCTTCTAATTGACAAACTGGATACTTCATCAAGTCAAAATAACTTTGACTTGAAAGCTATTAAAAATCATCCAAATACTCAGATTCTTGGAAACCCTCTTACTGGTGTGCGTACTCGTAGATAACTAGAAGATGTATGTAATTACGTGTGCTTTACATCTCAGACAGAACCGACTAACATAAAAGAAGCTCTTACTGATGAAAACTGGATTGTTGCAATACAAGAAGACCTTAATCAATTTCTTAGAAATGATGTTTGGTACTTAGTTCCTAGACTTGAAGATAAACATATTATTAAAACTAAGTGGATTTTTAAAAATAAGTCTGATGAACTTGGTAATATAATTCGAAACAAGGCTAGACTGGTTGTATAAGGGTACACTCAAATTAAAGGCATCGATTATGATGAAACCTTTACCTCATTAGTTCGTCATGAATTAATCAAACTATTTATATCCATTGCTTGTTTTAGAAAGTTCAAAATTTATCAAATGGATGTAAAGAGTGCCTTCTTGAATGGTGATTTGCATGAAGAAGTATATGTTGAACAACCAACGGGTTTTGAAGACCCTAAGAACACTGCTCATGTTTATAGATTAAAAAAGGCTCTCTATGGTTTGAAACAAGCTCCCAAGGCATGATACGAAAAATTGACTAAGTTTCTACTAAGTCATAATTTTCTAATGGGAAGTGTTGATAAGACTCTTTTTGTTAAGAAACATAACGATCATATCTTGATAGTGCAGATCTATGTTAATGATATTATTTATAGATCTACTTGTACTAACATAGCTGTTGAGTTTGCAGATCTTATGAAATCTAAGTTCGAAATGAGCATGGTTGGGGAGTTGAATTATTTCTTAGGGTTGCAAGTTAAACAGCAACCTGATGGTATCCTTATTTCTCAAACCAAATATGCTCTGAACTTAGTGAAAAAGTTCAGATTTGAGAATGAGAAAAATTTTGATACTTCTATGAGTACTACATTAAGACTCTCAAAGGACTCTACAGGTAAAAGTATAGATCCTAAATTATATCGTAGTATGATTGACAGTTTACTTTATTTAACTGCAAGTAGACCTGATATTGTTTTTAGCGTTGGAATTTGCGCTAGATATCAATCTGACCCTAAAGAGTCACATTTAACTGATGTTAAGTGGATTATGCGATATGTCACAAGTACAACAAATTTGGGTCTTTTGTATCCACATGATACTAGTGTTCAATTGGCTGGTTACACAGATGCTGATTGGGCTGGTAATATCGATGATAGGAAATCAACCAGTGGTGGTTGTTTCTATATTGGAAACTGTTTAGTTTCTTGATTTAGCAAGAAGCAAAGTTCCGTATCGCTCTCAACAGCTGAGGCTGAATACATCGCAGTTGGAAATGCATGTACTCAGCTTATATGGATGAATAAAATGTTAAGCGATTACGGAATTGCATAGGATTTAATGGTTTTATATTGTGATAATTCTAGTGCAATAAATATATCTAAAAACCCAATCTAACATTCACGAACTAAGCACATTGACATTAGATATCACTACATTCATGAACTAGTGGAAGAAAAGACAATTTCATTGGAATACATTCCGACCGAGACTCAACTTGCTGACATTTTCACTAAGCCACTCGACAAAAGCAAGTTTAATAAATTAAAATTCGATCTTGTTATGTACAATTTGAATTGATTATTCATGCTTGTATATATCATAGTGTATATATTTGTTAAATTATAATTTTAAAATTATGTGAAAAATGCATATTTTTAACTGTGCACGACTAGTCGAGGACGTACTTGACCAGTCATGTAGCGCGCTGGTGCTTTAATTTAGGGAAAAAACCCTTTTCTTCCTCATTTGCTTTTCCTCGCTAGCGAGTCTAAGCTCGACCGGTCGTATCCAACTTCTTGATTCTTCAAGGTTAGTGCGTTATTTCAGTTTTTCTTGTCGATTCAAGTGTATATCACTTCATTTTCTTACTTGGGGTGATTTATTTCATATTTCCTTGAAGATTTTGGGGTTTTCTTCTTAAAATTTTAATTTTGAGAAAACTCACTCTACATCTTTTGCAACCGCTTGATTTCTTGTATTCCTAATTTCAAATGGATGCTAGAGGCAAAAAGAAAAGTTCTCGTGGTCTTTCAACATCCAGATCGACACCTTTAATAAGGCACTACTTTCGGTCACCCGAAGATGATCCCTCCTATGTGTGAGATTTACGATTGCGCAATGTTATTGTTGAACGACCTTTGTATATTGATCATATTGCTCCAATTGAACTCCTTCCACTTCTCCAATATGTAAGATGGGCTAACATTCTACATTGGGGTGGGCCAGTATACCAGTTTTATGTGCAGGCTATGTTTGCGTGTATTTCTGAATTTTTGACTGAGAATATAACGTTTACAATAGCAACTAGAGAAGGTCCATTTGAAATAGACCATCATTTGATTTATGCTCTAATGGACATACCTGTTAATGACGAGGGTATTCCTATTCACACTCTAGTTGACCAACCATCGGAATAAGAAAAAATGTGTGCTAATTAGGGCTTTATGTAATATAGATGCTCAATGTACTCAAAATGGGAATGCGCTTGCTTCAAAGTATTTATTACCCAGATACAGGATTCTTCACAGAATATTTACTTCAAATCTGTATCCGCGTTCTAGTAACAAAACTAACTCATCTCTTTCATGGTTCAGATTTTGCATTCCATCATCTCTGGTACTAAAGTTTGTCTTCCTTCTCTAATCTGTCATTCTATCATTCAATTTCGTCTCCATCCTGGACACAGTGATATCCCTTTTGCATATCTTATGACTGTGTTAGCCATTCATATGTTAGTATTTATGCCTGTTGGAGAGGCTCCTATTCATTACCTTATTTTCAACAATTCAAATATAAATAAGATGAAATTGAGATTGGCTCCTGGCCAAGTGAATGTGGGTGGTGGTGAAGATGAAGCAGTGAATGAAGAAGAAGGTGGTGATTTACCTCCAGATGATATAAACATGGATGATATTTTTATTGAGATTGAATCAGATTCTGAGGTTGACCCTGATTATCAGCCTTCTGATTTTGCTGAGAGGTTGTATTCTCTCGAGGTACAGGTGGCTCAGATACGTGTAACCCAAGATTCTCAATTTGCTTATATGTACAAATATATGAGGCGCATGAACAAGGGTTTACACTAAATTGATCTATCTATTCCTGCTCCCTCTTCTGGATCTGATTAAGTGTTTTCTTATATGGTTTGTAATAACTCTTATGATTCCTTGTTTTCTTTCAGTTTGTGAGACTGACGTTGGATGAACTTGGTTTATGTTGGTTACTTATATGACTTGGTTTATGATGATTTATGTTGGATGAACACTATTTGCTTTTATCTTTCATATCTTGACTAGTTTGCTCCCTTATGCCTCTCTTGTTACCTTTCCTATTTCGTATCTGAATTGCTTCCTTTGTCTAATTGTGACAAAAAGGGGGAGAATATTTTGTTATGCTAATATGGATATGGATATGAATATGGATTGTACTAATCAAGGGGAGTAAGTAAATGTTGATATGGATATGGATTAATGTTCTGGTTATTATAACCGGTGCATGATTCTTTATTGAGCATGTAATGCTTCTCTTATTTTTAATAACTAGTGTATGATTCTTTATTAAGCATATAATGTTATTCTTATTTTTAATGAAGTGTGTTTTGTCACAAATTTGACAAAGGGGGAGATTGTAAGTGCTATGGTTATTTGCTCCTTTGATTGTCAAATTTTGTTGTGTCAAAACCACAGTCTGTGTCTTGTGTAGCACATTGATATATATGTTCAAGGCAATGCATCACATGTACAAGGATAATGCTTCAAGTCAAGAACAAAGATCCACTTCAAGAAATGCAAGATCAAGTCCATTATTCACTCCTTTAAGCTTCAAAGTTCAAAGTTTTAAAGCGACATTAAAAGACAAGTCAACTGTTTACACTCAAGACTCATGGTGAAGTACAACTCAAGTACTACAAATTCAAGCTTCAAAAGATCTCAAGTTCAAACTCTATTATGTGTCGAGATCTCAAGCTTCATGAACTTCAAAGAACGTCTATCATTTGAAGAAATGAAGGTTCAATGTTCATACATCATGTTCAAGGTATGGAAGACCTTAGACTGACCTTAGGGTAGGTCATTTTGAATACATAATTCAAATTGAATTACTTTATAAGTGTTTAGTCTGTTATTCGACTAGTCCTAGACTCTGTTCGACTAGTCCTAGCACTGGCTTGACCAGTCCAAGAAATTTCATGACCAGTCCTAACACTACCAGAAAAATGGGCAAAGGCTACGGACTAAATCCGTAGCCATAGACCTATGGCTACGGATTTAGTCCGTAGCACGACCGTAGTCGTAGGTGCCATAACAATAGGTCTGGAACCTATAGCTACGGATTTAATCCGTAGCTATAGGTCAAAATGGCCACGGATTTAATCCGTAGCAATTATGTCCGTAACTATAGGTCGCAACAGCTACGGATTTAATCACCACCACTACGTATTTAATCCGTAGCTATATCTGGCAACCGCTACGGATCTAAGCCGTAGCAATTATATCCGTAGTTGTAGGTTACCATAGCTACGGACACTACCAGAAAAATGGACAAAGGTTACGGATTAAATCCGTAGCCATAGATATGTGGCTACGGATCTAGGCCGTAGCACTAACGTAGTCGTAGGCCCCGAAACAATAGGTTTGGAACCTATAGCTACGGATTAAATCCGTAGCTATATGTGCCAACAGCTACGGATATGATCCGTAACAATAACTACCAGAAACTGGCAAAGGCTACAGACCAAATCTGTACCAGAGATCTATGGCTACGGTTTTAGTCCGTAGCACTTTCGTACTCATTGGCGCGATGCAACCTATGGCTACAGATTTAATCCGTAGCTATATATTCCAATAGCTCCGGTTATAATCCGTAGCAAAATATTAATAGTTCTTACCAATATACCAAATTTAAGGCTACACCTGTCAGATTAGTGGCTACGGTCAGTATCCGTAGCTATTTTGGACATTAAAAAATTTTATATTATCATTTGTTCATTCAATTACCACCTGTACAATCATTCATTCATTCAATTACAATCCTTCATTCAATCAATTACAATTACAATCCTTCATTCAATCAATTACAATTACAATCCAATTCATTCAATCAATTACAATTACAATTACAATAATACTGAAAATACAAGTTTTTGGCTTCATTAGAGAAATTAATGTGCTTGCACTTCAGCATGAAATTTCAACAGCTTCGTATATTCCATCATCCTACAAACAGTCATGTCACTCATAAATTAGAATACCCATTGGAGAAAAGAAAGACAAAGTGAAAGAAGTGCATCATGTATAACCATTTTTTTCTTAATAAATTAAAAAAAAACTTAAAGAGGAATGAAATTAACACAAAAGAAATGGTCTCACCATATGATTATAGGTTTAGGTTTAGGTTTAGGTTAAGGTTTAGGTTTAGGTTTAGGTTTAGGTTATAGGTTTTGGGATTTGAGAATGAGTTAGGGTTTAGGTTATAGGTTTTGGTTATAGGTTTTGGGATTTGAGAATGGGCTCGGGTTTAGGTTATAAGTTTTAGTTTAGGTTATAGGTATTGGTTAAAGTTTAGGTTTTTGGATTTGAGAATGGGTTCGGGTTTAGGTTATAGGTTTAGGTTATAGGTTTTGGGATTTGAGAATGGGTTCGGGTTTAGGTTATAGGTTTTGGTTTTGGTTTAGGTTATAGGTTTTGGTTTTGGGAATTGAGAATGGGTTCGGGTTTAGGTTATAGGTTTTGGTTTTGGTTTAGGTTATAGGTTTTGGTTTAGGTTTAGGTTAAGGTTTAGGTTATAGGTTTTGGTTTAGGTTAAGGTTTAGGTTTTTGGATTTGAGAATGGGTTTGGGTTTAGGTTATAGGTTTTGGTTTTGGTTATAGGTTTTGGTTAAAGTTTAGGTTTTCGGATTTGAGAATGGGTTCGGGTTTAGGTTATAGGTTTTGGTTTTGGTTTAGGTTTAGGTTATAGGTCTTGGTTAAGGTTTAGGTTTTTGGATTTGAGAATGGTTTCGCGTTTAAGTTATAGGTTTTGGCTTTGATTTAGGTTATATGTTATGGGATTTGAGAATGGGTTCGGGTTTAGGTTATAGTCTTTGGTTTAGGTTATAGGTTTTGGTTTAGGTTTAGGTTAAGGTTTAGGTTTAGGTTATAGGTTTTCGGATTTGAGAATGGGTTCGGGTTTAGGTTATAGGTTTTGGTTTTGGTTTAGGTTATAGGTTTTGAGATTTGAGAATGGGTTCGGGTTTAGGTTATAGGTTATGGTTTTGGTTTAGGCTTAGGTTTAGGTTTTTTGGGATTTGAGAATGGGTTTGGGATTAGGTTATAGGTTTTGGTTAAGGTTTAGGTTTTTGGATTTGAGAATGGGTTCGGGTTTAGGTTATAGGTTTTGGTTTAGGTTAAGGTTTAGGTTTTTGGATTTGAGAATGGGTTCGGGTTTAGGTTTTGATTTAGGTTTAGGTTATAGGTTTTGGTTTAGGGATTTGAGTTTAGGTTATAGGTTTTGGTTTAGGTTATAGGTTTTGGTTTAGATTAAGGTTTAGGTTTTTGGATTTAAGTATGGGTTCGGGTTTATGTTATAGGTTTTGGTTTTGATTTTGGTTTAGGTTATAGGTTTTGGGATTTGAGAATGGGCTCGGGTTTAGGTTACAGGTTTTGGTTAAGGTTTAGGTTAAGGTTTAGGTTTAGGTTTAGGTTATAGGTTTTTTGGGATTTGAGAATAGGTTCGGGATTAGGTTATAAGTTTTGGTTTTGGTTTAGGTTATAGGTTTTGGGATTTGAGAATGGATTCGGGTTTAGGTTATAGGTTTTGGTTTTGGTTTTGGTTGTAGGTTTTGGTTAAAGTTTAGGTTTTTGGATTTGAGAATGGGTTCGGGTTTAGGTTATAGGTTTTGGTTTTGGTTTAGGTTATAGGTCTTGGTTAAGGTTTAGGTTTTTGGATTTAAGAATGGTTTCGCGTTTAAGTTATAGGTTTTGGCTTTGGTTTAGGTTATAGGTTATGGGATTTGAGAATGGGTTCGGGTTTAGGTTATAGGCTTTGGTTTAGGTTTTGGTTTAGGTTTAGGTTTAGGTTATAGGTTTTCGGATTTGAGAATAGGTTCGGGTTTAGGTTATAGGTTTTGGTTTTGGTTTAGGTTATAGGTTTTGGGATTTGAGAATGGGTTCGGGTTTAGGTTATAGGTTATGGTTTTGGTTTAGGCTTAGGTTTAGGTTTTTTGGGATTTGAGAATGGGTTCGGGATTAGGTTATAGGTTTTGGTTTTGGTTTAGGTTATAGGTTTTGGTTAAGGTTTAGGTTATAGGTTTTGGTTAAGGTTTAGGTTTTTGGATTTGAGAATGGGTTCGGGTTTAGGTTATAGGTTTTGGTTTAGGTTAAGGTTTAGGTTTTTGGATTTGAGAATGGGTTCGGGTTTAGGTTTTGATTTAGGTTTAGGTTATAGGTTTTGATTTAGGGATTTGAGTTTAGGTTATAGGTTTTGGTTTAGGTTAAGGTTTAGGTTTTTGGATTTAAGTATGGGTTCGGGTTTAGGTTATAGGTTTTGGTTTTGGTTTTGGTTTAGGTTATAGGTTTTGGGATTTGAGAATGGGCTCGGGTTTAGGTTACAGGTTTTGGTTAAGGTTTAGGTTTAGGTTTAGGTTATAGGTTTTTTGGGATTTGAGAATAGGTTCGGGATTAGGTTATAAGTTTTGGTTTTGGTTTAGGTTATAGGTTTTGGGATTTGAGAATGGATTCGGGTTTAGGTTATAGGTTTGGTTTTGGTTTAGGTTATAGGTTTTGGTTAAGGTTTAGATTTAGGTTATAGGTTTTGGGATTTGAGAATGGGTTCGGGTTTAGGTTATAGGTTTTGGTTTTGGTAATGGTTATAGGTTTTGGTTTAGGTTTAGGTTAAGGTTTAGGTTATAGGTTTTTGGATTTGAGAATGGGTTATGGTTTAGGTTTAGGAATCGGGTTCATGTTCGGGATTGGGTTTAAGTCTTGGTTTTCAAGTTTAGGTTTAGGGTTTAGGGTTAATTAGGTTATAGGTTTTGGTTTTGGTTTAGGTTATAGGTTTTGATTTAGGTTTAGGTTAAGGTTTAGGTTATAGGTTTTAGTTTAGGTTAAGGTTTAGGTTTTTCGATTTGAGAATGGGTTCGGGTTTAGGTTTTGATTTAGGTTAAGGTTTAGGTTTTCGGTTTTAGGTTATAGGTTTTGGTTTAGGGATTTGAGTTTAGGTTTTAGGTTTTGGTTTAGGGATTTGAGTTTAGGTTATAGTTTTGGTTTTGGGAATTGAGAATGGGTTCGGGTTTAGGTTATAGGTTAAGGTCTAGGTTTTTAGATTTGAGAATGGGTTCGGGTTTAGGTTTTGATTTAGGTTAAGGTTTAGGTTTTCGAGTTTAGGTTATAGGTTTTGGTTTAGGGATTTGAGTTTAGGTTATAGGTTTTGGTTTAGGGATTTGAGTTTAGGGTATAGGTTTTGATTTAGGTTAAGGTTTAGGTTTTTGGATTTAAGAATGGGTTCGGGTTTAGGTTATAGGTTTTGGTTTTAGTTTTGGTTTAGGTTATAGGTTTTGGTTTAGGTTATAGGTTTTGGTTTAGGTTATAGGTTATAGGTTTTGAGATTTGAGAATGGGTTCGGGTTTAAGCTATAAGTTTTGGTTTTGGTTTAGGTTATAGGTTTTGGGATTTGAGAATGGGCTCGGGTTTAGGTTACAGGTTTTGGTTAAGGTTTAGGTTAAGGTTTAGGTTTAAGTTTAGGTTATAGGTTTTTTGGGATTAGGTGTAGGTTTAGCTCTAGGGAATTGAGTTTAGGTTATAGGTTTTGGTTTAGGTTATTGGTTTTGGTTTAGGTTAAGGTTTAGGTTATGGGATTTGAGAATGGGTTCGGGTTTAGGCTATAGGTTTTGGTTTTGGTTTAGGTTATAGGTTATGGGATTTGAGAATGGGCTCGGGTTTAGGTTACAGGTTTTGGTTAAGGTTTAGGTTAAGATTTAGGTTAAGGTTTAGGTTTAGGTTTAGGTTATAGGTTTTTTGGGATTTGAGAATGGGTTATGGTTTAGGTTTAGGAATCGGGTTCGTGTTCGGGATTGCGTTTAAGTCTTGGTTTTCAAGTTTAGGTTTAGGTTTAGGTTAGAGAGTTGAGATTAGGATTAGGTGTAGGTTTAGCTCTAGGGAATTGAGTTTAGGTTATAGGTTTTGATTTAGGTTATTGGTTTTGGTTTAGGTTAAGGTTTAGGTTATTGGATTTGAGAATGGGTTCGGGTTTAGGTTATAGGTTTTGGTTTTGGTTTTGGTTTAGGTTATAGGTTTTGGTTTAGGTTATAGGTTATAGGTTTTGGGATTTGAGAATGGGTTCGGGTTTAGGCTATAGGTTTTGGTTAAGGTTTAGGTTATAGGTTTTGGGATTTGAGAATGGGCTCGGGTTTATGTTACAGGTTTTGGTTAAGGTTTAGGTTTAGGTTTAGGTTATAGGTTTTTTGGGATTTGAGAATGGGTTATGGTTTAAGTTTAGGAATCGGGTTCATGTTCGGGATTGCGTTTAAGTCTTGGTTTTCAAATTTTGGTTTAGGTTTAGGTTAGAGAGTTGAGATTAGGATTAGGTGTAGGTTTAGCTCTAGGTAATTGAGTTTAGGTTATAGGTTTAGGGAAAGGTTACGTTTAGGTTATAGGTTTTGGGATTTGGGAATAGTTTTAGGTTATAAGTATAGGTTTAGGTTAGGTTATAGGTTTTGGCTTTGGTTTAGGTTATATGTTATGGGATTTGAGAATGGGTTCGGGTTTAGGGATTTGAGTTTAGGTTATAGGTTAAGGTTTTAGGGATTTGAGTTTAGGTCATAGGTTTTGGTTTAGGTTATTGGTTTTGGTTTAGTTTAAGGTTTAGGTTATTGGATTTGAGAATGGGTTCGGGTTTAGGTTATAGGTTTTGGTTAAGGTTTAGATTTTTGGATTTGAGAATGTGTTCGGGTAGAGGTTATAGGTTTTGGTTTTAGTTTAGGTTTAGGTTATAGATTTTTGGATTTGAGAATGGGTTATGGTTTAGGTTTAGGAAATCGGGTTCAGGTTCAAGATTGGGTTTAAGTTTGGGTTTTCAAGTTAAGGTTTAGGTTTAGGTTAGGGAGTTGAGATTAGGATTAGGTGTAGGTTTAGCTTTAGGGAATTGAGTTTAGGTTATAGGTTTAGGTTTCGGTTTAGGTTAAGGGTTTTGATTTAGGTTATAGGTTATAGGTTATAGGTTTTGGTTATAGGTTATAGGATTTGAGAATGGGTTCGGGTGTGGTCCCTGCAAATACAAATATAATACGAATATAAACACGGCCTGTCCGAATGGCCAGGCCCTTCCAATGCCGTCCATAGGAAATGGACAGCTTCATCATGGTCATAACAGCGGTTCCCACCTTCCAGGGACCCCCGCTCTTCCAGATAGCTCCGACGCACATCCGGGTCTGCTCCATTAATCTCGAGCAAATACATAAACACGGCCTGTCCAAATGGCCAGGCCCCTCCAATGCCGTCCATAGGAAATGGACAGCTTCATCATGGTCATAACAACGGTTCCCACCTTCCAGGGACCCCCGCTCTTCCGGATAGCTCCGACGCACATCCGGGTCTGCTCCATTAATCTCGAGCAAATACATAAACACGGCCTGTCCAAATGGCCAGGCCCCTCCAATGCCGTCCATAGGAAATGGACAGCTTCATCATGGTCATAACAACGGTTCCCACCTTCCAGGGACCCCCGCTCTTCCGGATAGCTCCGACGCACATCCGGGTCTGCTCCATTAATCTCGAGCAAATATATAAACACGGCCTGTCCAAATGGCCAGGCCCCTCCAATGCCGTCCATAGGAAATGGACAGCTTCATCATGGTCATAACAACGGTTCCCACCTTCCAGGGACCCCCGCTCTTCCGGATAGCTCCGACGCACATCCGGGTCTGCTCCATTAATCTCGAGCAAATACATAAACACGGCCTGTCCAAATGGCCAGGCCCCTCCAATGCCGTCCATAGGAAATGGACAGCTTCATCACGGTCATAACAGCGGTTCCCACCTTCCAGGGACCCCGCTCAAAATCCGGATCTGCTTCATCAATTTTGAGATAATATATAAACATGGGCCTGTCCAAATGGCCAGGCCACTTCATCAATGTATCATATAGTATGAAGGAAAGAAGACTCACTAATTTAGCTAGCAAGGAGAGAAAGTGTGAGTGCTTGGAATGTCGCCCTTTCTTTGAATAATGGATGCATATTCCACAATGCAATCTGAGAATGAGTAAGTTTTTTAGTTTCTTCAAAAATGCATATGGGCACAGATTTACAAATAAAGATTTTAAAGATTGTAAAACAGAGTAAATGATTATATTAACTTCCAAGTATCGATTAAGAAGAAAAATGTAAATGATGATGGGAAAGAAATCTCGATATATTAAATTATTGAAGGACAATAAGACATACCAAGACTACGGGTGCCCAGAGCAAGATAACTGCACCAATGTTGTACCTAGCTGCATTGACAGAACAAAAAAATTATACGAATGATATGACAAAAAGCCAGAATATCATGGACCAAGAGGAAGATGAGTACCCTCAAGAAAAAACTCATGCCAAGCATATTTAATGCGACGAACTTTCATTATGTCTTTGGTTGGCTTCACCAAAGGTTTTATCTGCACTAGCAAGACATATTCAAAGAAGGTACAGTACAGACGTGATCACGTGACTTCAAAGCTTTTGGGATGTTGCTAACATTCCCATGAAGGTTGGGATGCCCGCATTCTGATCCATGAGTGGACTCTAAACATTTTCATGTTCAAGAAGCTTTAAGAGAAAATAAAAATAAAAATACAGCACATATTGAGGACAAGTTCATTCATACAATGGCAATGAAATAAAGCATGTGAATCACCTCAAAAAAAGGTATCCTTGTATGTGCATAGAAGTTTTGGATCAAGCTTATATTTTTGTTTAAATGGACCACACCACATGAAACAGAAAAAATGAACTACTACAGATGAAAATTTCTTGGGGGGCACAAAAGTTTTGGATCAAGCTCATATTTTTGTTTTCCATTCATCCATGTCTGTATGATCTTATGAACATAGACCTGTATAAAGGGAAAACACAAATATCAGCATTGATCCAGAACTTCTGTGGTCCCTAAGAAGAGGAACCTCACAACCATTCTGTATGCGGTGAGTTTAGTCCCATAGGCTATGATTCTTGCCTGCAAGGCCATGAACAGTCCTAAAAATTTGAAAAATTCAAAGGCAAATCAAGTCAATTCAAAACACTTGAAAAACAAGGACTAAGAATCATGATGAGCATATCAATGATCTTACCGAGACTGAACATGGTCATCCCAAGACCTGCATTTGACAAGATCATGATAGAATTTTTCCATGATTTGAGGCTTCTTAACACCCCATCTACAGTAAGAAAGATGTTAGAAGAAAATCATATTCAAGAGATAGAGATTGAAAATTTTTTGAAATTCAAGACCTGTGAAAATCACCTGCGAGATACAAGAATTGATTATTGGGTCATCTAAAATTGAGTTTTCTTCCCCAATGTATGGATACTAATGCATATTCCCATAGGAAAAATTTTCTGTGTAAGTGTTTCTTGTAGTGGCTTATCCGTGGAATGCCCTTTCACTGATATGAGTAAATCAGTTGAACTACTACCATGCAATGCTATAGGGATTCCCACTTGGGATTTTGCATACAAGGATCCAAGTTAGTTGTTTAAGAAATTAGGGCCAGCCAGGTATTTGGATGAACGCTACAGGGCCCATGCCATTTGCCTTGTGATTCCCATGCATTGTTAGAAGGTAAGGATATCATAACACATCTCACAAATAACTTGAACATTCTTTATGCAGCATCTCCTTTGGAAAAAAATCAAGTTCAAAATAAAATGCACCCTTTGATAAGAAATGCAATTCTATGCAAACAAGACCTGATGGATAGACTAAGCCTGCTTTCTATTTTCTGCTTTCTAAATTTTTTATGTGATGCATACTATGTATTTTCATTTTCTTAACACCGAAGGCACCAAGGGTATCCCCCTCTAGAAGAACCTGTATTTCCAAGCTTCCATCTTTGTTTACGTGCAAAAAGAGTAAAATAACATATTGAAACTGAACTCTTTTTCCATAAAAGCACGTAATCCTAAACACCCATTTTTCAAATTCACATAGAAAGAGCAACACATCTAAAATTCAAATCTTTGTCGGAAAAAAAGGAAAAAAAAAAAAAAAAGAAGAAAACTATAATCCCAAATACCCACTTCCAGTTCATGAAGAAAGACTAAAGATCACATCGAAATCCATCGCTCTCCCCAAGGACCTAAAATTCCAAACTCCCAACATCAAATTCAAGAAAAAAGAGCAAAAAAACAAAGCTGAATTCAAATCTCTCTCTTAAAAATCTGCAAAACCCTTCACCAACTGTTCTATACAATAGCAACTATTCAACTAAACCCTTCATACCCCAACAACTGTTCCACACACTTCAAAAATCTGCCACCATTGTTCTATACAACAACAACATTAAGATATATTTAAACAACAACTATCAGTTAGGAACAACAACTTCCATTGTTCCATTGTTCCTTAGAAAATCCACAAAAGGATTTTCAATGGTATTTAACGTATAGAAAATCTGCTACCGTTGTTGTGTGGAACGCAACCCTGTCTTTGCACTTCCTCTATATGCAATGCAACCCAACCCAACCAAAATTCAGGTTGATGCAAAATTCAGGTTGATAGTAAAACCATTTCGGGATTTAAAATAATAATAATAATAAAAAGATCCAAATACGACTTCACCTTGAACTGCAGGGTACTATTGATAGCATCACTTATCAGCTCCCATTTTGGACCCATATCATGCATGATGACAACAAGTGCCTGAAATAAGAAATTTTAGTTAGGGAGTTCTCCATTGTCCTTGCAATTATCCAAAATGATAATATGGTCAGGAGGAGCACACTAACCTGGTCTTCAAAAACTGACCATGGACTTCCTGACCCTGACTGTCCAGCAGGTATCTGTAAAGGTGGAAAGACAAAGGTACTAAAATTCTACAAACATTTGACTTTTCTATAAGCAATCTTTAGAGGTAACATGCACTAAAATTCTGCAACCAGTTGACTTTGCTGCAATGCAATCTTTTGAGCTAACAAACACTCTTTAAAGTTTGTGGTATCTTATTAAAAAAAACCATGTTGAACATTAGATTTCATATTTATTCTATTTACATGGCTTTCGATTTCTCAAAACCATTAAAATGACCAAACAGAATTTTCAAAAACAGAGTGCCAACATCAACAGCCACATTTCCAAAGATGGGTATGAATGAGAATATTATGCAGAATTGCAGCAAGGTTTGAACAAACCAAAAAGAAGAGAACAACAACAACGGCATGAAGGACTACGGTCCCACACAAGTCACAAAGAGTAAAAATCATACAAAATAATACAGCTTCTAACAGGAACTTCATTTCCATCAATGAAAATATTCCATGAGTTCTCAAGACAAAAAAGCATAGCTAAACCAACATGGAAGTCAAAAGATGAAAGGTTGTGCTTGAGAGAGATCCATGAGCCATGATATTAGAATGGTTAAAAAGAAAAAATAATTGAAATGATGAAACAGAAATTCCATTTCACTAGCCCATAAGTGGCAGCCCAGATATGTTGATCCACTTATGCTAAAGTGGAAGTCGGCGCCCTGATCACAGAAGACTAAAAGAAGCAAAAGAAGAGATGGCGGGTTCTAAATTGCCATCCAATGTATGAGATTCTGATTCGTCATGTAGGCCTTCATCATCAATTGCCACAAAAGCCTAGGCCTAGGAAGACACACATGCTTTTTAGAGACTCCACTCACACATGAATGTAACCCAATGAATGGTAACAGCTACAGAACAGTAGAATAAACTTCCATGGGACTTTGACATTGTCATTTTTCAGTAACAACACCACAGTATTTCACAATTGAAATAAAAAATAATATCTTACCGTCATATCCATTTGTGCTGATTGCTTCTGAAATTCTTGAATCACTTACATTTGCTTTGTAGGTGCCATTTGCTGAAAATTAGTTCTAGATAGTTTAGTCAGGTGCAAGGAAAAAGGAGACACGAAAAAAACCAGATGAAGTTACAACTTTAGGCCAGATCTTTTTGGTAACTGAAGCCTAGACACCATGCACTCAGTTTTCCACCATCTTCTGTTGCAGAACATTTGATGACATGGACAACCACCAGATGAATCTACTCCACTCTCCTATGTAGAAAGATGTTGTTCCATAATTTTGATGACATGGACAATACTAAAAAGTTTCAACTGGGCAACTCTATTAAAAAAAATAAAAAAATCTGTGTGATAGATCAGTCCTATCCTTTCAATTCTCGGCATGCAAATAGATGGTTAACATGAGAAACAAGGCAATGGTCCACATTCATTGGAGAAAATCCCAAGTTGGGTGGCTAGTATCTTTCGATCAAGGAGATTTTTGGGGTATGTTCTATCTGCTTCTGGTTGCATCAAAACACTAGTCCTAGTTAGAGCACATGTATGGACTGTAAAGAATATCTGCTTCTGGTAGCAGCATTTACTTCATGTAGAGAACTAGACACCTCAGAAACATTTAGGGCAAGTGCATTCGTACTTTTGCCAATCCACACATGCTAGTTATAACAGTTCAAAGGCAATGGGAGTTGTCCATAAGTTTTGGGAATATGTTGAACATCATACAGAGTAACTAGAAAAAACATGCAGACTAGCAATATGTTGAACCATAGAGTACCAAATTAGTTCAAGATTAGAAAAGGAACAAGCCAAATATCATGACATTTCTTGATTGTGCTTCCATTTTATAGCTGAGACTGTTACATGAGAGTAAAATGTTCGCCTATTAGTTTTACCTCCAATTCCTGATTGCTGTTTTTTTTTTTTGGCTATTTATTTTATCGTCTTATATATCCTTTTTTATTAAATTCAGCAAGGACCCACTTCAATATATGTGTGTCATGGTAGAGCATGGAATTGAATTCTCATAAGTTTTAAACTTTTAATTTATTTTCCTCTTTGCAGGTTCTGATGAACCTAACAAATGAGAATCCTGATGGCTGTCAGCAAATTGCTGATTGCGGAGGACTGGACACAATGGCTGCCTTGATCATTGGTCACTTCCCATTGTTTGGCGCAGACAATGAGTGGTGTGCCCAATAGATGGCGTGGATTTCATGCATGGTCAGTCGTTTCCCTGCATTAAATGAAGTAACCCATTTAGCACCTAGCCCACAGGCATGCAAGCATTTTTGGAAAACAATCAAGCTCTTTTCCGCCCACCACCGTTTATGCATAAAATCCACTCCGTTCATCAGGTGAATTACTTAATCATAAGTATTGGGGCCAAAAATCAACTAGACCCACAACTAAAGTGGGCCACAGCACAGGGAAAAATGGGGATGAGTCGCCAACCATAGCTAATCCACAACTAGACCCACAGATGTTTGCAAAGTCCTGCAATGCTCCGTTCACAATTGGCCAGTAATGTGGACAATGTAGATTGTCATCCAACTATTCCACCTGTAGACAAATTTCAAAATAGCCCAAACCCAAAAATACGTGGAGCTTTGCTAGCCGGCCGGACATGTACCCCCTCTCCATGTAATTTAATTTCTAGCACCCTATAGACACAAATGTTGCACGTGTGTATGATATCTAATACGTGTATAAGGTGGGCCTCACCATAAGGTGACTCAACAATCAGCACAGTTCACTAATTACGTGGGACATTTGCAGTTGCAATGAATTGGATTTTTATCAAATGATCTTTCACATTTTCATTCAAATAGCATTGTCAGCTAGCCAAAAAAAAAAAAAAAAACAGATAATGGCATGTAAACAACATTTTCAGATAAAATGAGTTCATAGAAATAGCATCACCAAAACATCATTTCCGTGCAATGGAACTTTAAAAAAATAATAATAATAAATAAAATAAAATAAAATTCAGAAAGCGAGATGAACATGTTATAATCTAATTTAGAATCTTACACTCCAATTGTAATTTTAACATCTAACATTCTCTCCCTGGAGAGTTCTACTTTGAGTCGCAGACATGCAATTGTCAAAAAACCAGATTCCCACGCTTGTGAGATGTTGGGCGTTGAGAAGACAGACCCCAATTTTAATATGCCTTAGCACCAAAGTCAGGCTGGTCCACTCATCAGGTCAGGTGGTTCTCCTTTTAGCAGTTATCCATTTTTCATATACATGATTTTGTGGCAGTAATGGAAAATTTCAAAATGAAATCGATTCTAATCTCTATAAAAAATATAACTAAGACAGAATCCAACACACAGGAAAGACACAAGAGAAGAAAATCAGACAATACTTACTGTTTTGGTGAGAAATTCTCCCACCAGCAAAACTGTCAGAGGAGAGAGGCATTTTCAGCCATTAGGAGAGAAAGAGAGGAAGCCACTACAAGAGAAGGCCGTCAAGGTCCAACACACCGCGGATGCACACATATATGAATTAAGCAAAGTATTTCAATCGTATAACCAAGTCCATTCACAAACATTTCAAATTTAACATGAAAAAACCATTTACAGGAAAAAACCATTTCAACACAAGTTCTGTTTCCTTTTGTTGTATATAATATGCTACTATATTTTTGAAATTTCCATAGGGTCTGGATTTCATCTAGATTTGTATGCTTTGAATCATATTTCTTCCATGTGAGATGACTTGTTTGGCACCTCAATCATTCAACTTGGAGAAGCTCAATCATGTTATTGGCTGAGAGTCAGGTCATGATAGGTGTGAAGTTATGGTGTGTACTGTCTTAGACAATACTTTCTCTGATTCAGCCGAGCTTCTTTAATGCGAAAAATAATGTTGGGTACTGATTTTGCAGGATAAACTGTTAATTGAAATGATATAGATGTTATAGTTCTGTACTTGGCAGACTATATAGATTATACGAGGAACTATATGGTGTTGATGCATCAGAATGTGAAGGGTCCTGATGTGCCAATTTGTATGTGAAGGCCATGTGTTGAGACTTCAGAGCTTGCAACCCTTGATATGATGGAACCCACAAGAATGGCATGCCAAGAAAATCTTGCAAATCAGACATTCTAACCATCAACTGTTGTTTGGATCAAAAAGGGGTTTAGGCCTCAAAATCCCCTTCGGAGTTTGCATCCAACAGGCCCTTAGGAAACTGTTCTTGTTGTTTGGACCAATCAAACAAGATCTAACTCTTTAAAACTAAGACATATCTCTCTTTACACTTTTTTGTAATGAGAATTTCAAACTTTAGATGTTCCAAAACTCAAAAGTTGGGATGCATAAAAACATAAACACAACCTGAGATGTTCTAAGAAGGCTTAGGACTTTTTAACGTCTGATTTAAGATAGACTATTACTCACAATTTCTGTACCAATGAAAATAAATGTAGCTTAGGGTGCAGTTGGTTGCACTAAACATCATGAAATTCGGTTTATACCATTGAAAACTAACCTTCCACTTTAATCTTGCCAACTACTTTCATTGCCGTTCCATATATTCACTCACATCCAATCGTATCATGCATGGCTACCTCCTACAACAATGTCAGCAAAAAAAAATGAAATTAGCTATACAGTTAAAAGAACCATTGTAATATAGAACTCTCTCTGGCCATTAAAAAAAGACAAGATTTATTTTTTAAAAAAATCCATACCATTTCTGCCTAGATTTTTGCATTTTCCACCACCTGCATAAACATAATAAAGATGAGATCCAAAATGAAGCTCTAGCTAAACCATCAAGAACCCAAATTCCTCAGTTTAAAAATGAGGAATAGAGTCACGGTAATTACAAAGTAGAATGCAACTCAAGCCAATACCTGAAAAATCTGTAAACCCCTTGATGGGGTCTACTCCAAAGGTTTCCAAAACCTAGCCAAATGAACATGAAAACCTAGCCATCAACAAGCTCGTCTGTCCTCCTACACCCTACTGAAAACAGAGGCCATAACAGCACATTGCAATTCAAAATTCAGTATGGTGCGCTGTATAGAAAGTGGCTAAAAGATAATGACAGTGCACTCGTTGTGTTGTAGTGGATATATCCTCACAAACAGCCATGCATACATTAATTTCCAACTATCAAATGAGAAGTTGATTTTTCAAACTATCACCAATGACTATTTTCTACTAACAGTCCCAGCCGTACATGTGTCGCTGGCAAACCTGAAAACACAATTTTATTCTCTTACTACCAAAAAGAAAGAAAGAAAAAAAAATGTGAATATCCAGCAAAGGATTATAAGCATGTCAAAACAATAAACTGGTGAGATATCATAAAACTCAAATCTTTGCTAGTGCATTTTTCTACTCTAACACAAGCATGGTCTTTGACAGGCCGACTCGGACCAACTCATTCCGTCGATGAATAAGTCATGACTAGCCAAGATCATTGAGTACAAATGCAACAACAACAGTTCTGCTTTGCTCAGACCTGTGATATTCTCTGTAATTTGGTCATCATATTTATTAGTTCCAATAAAAGAAAATTTCAAAATTCAGATGACTGCATCATCATTAAATCAACAAGCAAAACAGAATTTTTGGAATCAACGCTAAATATATGAAAATTACACAGTAACTGTTGAGAATGCAAAATCTCTCAGATCTAAATATATGGGATAGGTGAACTGCTGCTCAATAGTTTTTAACTGTCCATCTTCTCCATACATGAATGCCAACCAGTTTAGTGAGGCCAAGAAACATGCTTGGTGGATCTATCTGATGGATGGCTCTCACAAAGCAATACATGTGACATGCTGGCAAGTCTTATCCGCAAGCAACATATAAAAAAAGCTTTGTTACTAAACCCATCATTTTGTATGATATGCACAAATGACTCTAGAGGAAGGCCTAGAACAACAATGGCCATTGATGGTGAATGACCCCCAAAAGTAGCTTATGTAACCACAACTCAGGAACAAATGGAAGAGTTGGAACTGGCCCTATGTGCTGATGATTCTGGACCAGTTGCCAAATTTCATTTAAATGCTGGAGATGCTCTTGCACAGATTCTGAAAATATCATGAAGTCATCAATATAATTGGTGATGAAATGATTTGAAATTTTCATCCATTTGCCTTTGGAATTGGAACAGGGAACTCTTTTTCAGTCCAGATGGCATTACTAGTCATTCAAAAAGCCCAAATGAAATAACTGCGACTAAAAAGTGTTTAGCTTCATGGGCTGAGTAGTAATTTTCAGCTGGAAAGTGAACTTTCTCATGAAAGAATCATGCATGATCAAACAAATGAAATAACTGTGACTAAAATACTTAATAAAAAATCCTCCCATTTGTCATCATCCATTTCTGTCTACAACCTACGAAAAATTACAAAAAATTATAATAATGATGTCTCTTACCATTGCTAGTACATGCCTTGATAAATCAACTCGTCTAAGTCACTGCCTATTTTTACACCAATCATGCACCCTCTTTGTCCTTCATATACCACCAACAAAACAAAATCATTATAATAGAAGGAAAAAATAAAAAATAAAAGAGATCTTTTATGGGTTTTATTTAAAAGGTTAAGAAAGAAAAATTCATATATGTGTGTATATTTCAAACGAATAGAATTGGATTAGATCCTTTATATGTGTCGAATCCAGTTTTTATTATTTTTTAGAGAAATCATCCTGCAGCAGAATAAGAGAGAAGTATCCCGACAACCTGGGCCTTTGAGTATAGACAGCAAATTCCCTTCTGGTTGGGGCTTTTTAGAGAAATCATCCTGCAGAATTCTTTTTCTTTTTCCAAGACAGTTGCATGGAACTCTGAAAACAGAAAATGCAAGGACACTGACACTGGTTTTGATCTGAAAAGTGCTGTTCGACTTCTCTTTCAGTTGACACAATAATCAACATGCTGTTCGCCGAGACTGATCATCAATGAAGACAATTTTTGCAATTAAGATGAGGCTCTTCATTTTCTCCAATGATTAGTAAAATACAGTTCTTAGAATTGCAGTCTGTGAATTGCCATGCCAATGATGGAAACTTTCAGATTTATGAAAGCTGCAATTGGCCTGTCACTAAAATTTCTACAAATACAAAACAAAACAAAAAAGCAGCAATATATTTGTTGATTTTTGAATATGTTGCACCTGATAGCCATTTTATTCAGCTGACCGACCTATCTCAATTTGAATAGTATTATGTAGATCAGATTCAGCAGAGACAAAACTTAGCCTGAAGTTATTCAGGATGAAATCCTCAAACTATTTTTACATTTTTACAAAAGAAGTGAGAAATGTTTTGAAGTAACAATAAGGTTAAGGTAATCATGAAAATCTAGGAGAAAAAATATTTGAATAGAACCGTTGAATAAAGAGTCTATTTTCCACTTACCAAGAAGAGCATTTACTAGACACCCAGAACTGGTCTCTAGTGACCAAGAATTGTCACCATTCCTAACAGCAAAGAATGGAAGCCTGTTAATCACCATCAATATTCGTTGTTTTAAAGGCCTTGTGTCTTTGTTTTTCCGTCCCATGGTAAGCGTGCTGGTTACTATAGTTACTTCTGTAAATTCTTCCTCGTGGAGAACTCCCCAGTCATTATCCTCTCTTAAATTCAATTCATGCTCAGAGAAGTCCTATCAGATCTCCTTAACACCCTTCTCTCAACAAGCAAAGAAAACGTTCAGATACTCAGCAAATAAAAGATCATTAAAAACTTGTGTGCATGTTAAAATTACTAGAATCTCTTATTGGTAACTACTTGAAGCTCTTACTGCTTTCTATTAAACCATTCAGCTTCAGGGAGTAAATGCGATTTGTTTTTATATTTTCCAAACTAAAGAAAAGATGAGCAATTCTAATTTTCTATCCCCAATTCAAACTAATCGAATTATGTGAAGCCAAATATGAGAAACTGCCCTTAGTACACATAAGCAATGAATCAGACTTGCAGGAATATAGAGACTGTGTGGGGACACGTCATTCACTGATCTTAACATCCTCAATCATCCCAGTATTTGTTAACCCCACTATCAAATCAGACAAAAAATTCCATTTCTAATACTTTTAGCTAACTAACAATGAGGTCTTTCTAAATACTAATGTGATGACCAAATGGAGCCTAAGACTATAAATACGTTCAAATATAGAGTACAAAATTAATTCAATATTAAGAAAAAAAAAAAACAAGTGCCAAATTAGTTCAAAATGCACACTACATGTACAAAATTAATTCAAAATGCACACTACACATGTTCATTTCGGACTGTGGGTGTGTTCAGGGTGTGTAAACAATGGGGAGAGTGACGCCCACCATTAAAACCTTCCTAAAGTCTACCACGTTGTTTATTTGAGATTCAACTTGTATTTCGGACTGTGGGTGTGGTGTGTAAACAACATGATAAAAACAAGAACTTCACCTGTAGGGAGTGATCTCAGTTTCATCAAGTGAAATCCATTGAAATCCATATGAATTTTCAGCTTTCAAATAGAATGAAACTGGATGGTGCTGAAAGCTTGATGATCCCCGCAAGTTCCTAAAGCAGATGCAGTTTCCATCGCTAGTGGAACAGCCTTTGACCGGAAAAAGTACAAAGTAGATGGACCATAGGAGAAGGTAGCTTTTATGATAAGGTCCAATAACTAAGGACCAAAAATGAGAACTGAAGAACCAGCATCATTTGAACTAGGTTCCTCTACTAGAACATGTTATGACTAATCTAGAGAAAAGCCCACATGTTATAAATAAGCAGACGTAAAATGACAAAAGAAGTATGGTTCAAATTGTTGATGTGATGCAACCAAAAAAAAAACCCAAGATTGCCGAATCCCAGACATACATTCTATAGAGGTGTACATCAATTGCAACTTCTGATCCTTCCATACACATTAGTTTCACATCTAGCATCTTGATGTCAAGCTTGAATCCATACAAAAATAGAATTCCATGCATACACATCAGACTGATGTGAAGAAACTGAAGATGACTGTTGATGACTATTGCCTGAAAAGGTGGCCGATGTGTTTTCCAAAATTTAACTTCTGCATGAAGTTTCTAGCAAATATCAGCAGATAATTCATAGCTATGAGAACTTCCGTTAATACATTACCCACAAAAATAGTAACCCTCACCAACTCCATCAGATGAGCTCCCACAAGATAGAGAGATTATTCAAGTTGCAGGGAAAAAAAAAAAGAAGTCTTGGCACAGAATGAAGACAACATATATGCAAAGAAATTTTTTATTTTTACCTCCCCTGCATAATGAGTAATAGTAAAATCAGTACGGGAAAGCTTTGGTTTGATAAACCGCCTGTTACTTTTGAATGTCTGGTACAACTTCTGAGCAAAGGTTTCATGTGTGGATTTAGGAAACATGCTGCATGACACATGGAGACAAACATGAAAATGATTTCCTGTTCGTTTATGAAAATGAAAAAAGAAAAGGACAAAAAAAAAAAAAAAAATCCTTTTAGAACCCAAAACCAATGTCATCCTAGCAGTAGCTTAACCGATGATGAGACCAGCTGAAATGCTACGCTAGCAACATACCAGGCTTCATCTAAAAGTGAAATAATCCCTCCAGGGTTCTGCGAAAAAAAGAAAAAAGACAGGTCATACTGACGAAAAATGTATATTCAACATGAATCACACACATGCAAGGAAAATTAACCCATCGCTCGTATAAAGCCAACCAAAAACAGCTTCACATTTCACATTTATGGAAGAAGAAAGAAAAAATGCAGCAATATGAGTTTAATTTACATATATGATACGAGGTATCTAGCATGCCAATCTTGGCAAATTGCAACAAGAACATACATTACCATTATGTAAAAGATGAAGAGAAAATTGTTTAAGAAGAAGCAGACATGAAATTTAAAATGCAAGTGAAGAAGAAGAACAAGACAAAGTCAACCTCAGCAAATTGGAATTCAAGATGAAGAAGAAGTCAACATCAGAAAATTGAAATATGCATACGGCTATAGATGATATTGAAAGATGCATTATTATATGACTACTACATATACAAAAGATGAAGAGAATTGATTGGCTAGAAATGCATGTGAAATTTAAAATACAAACAAAGTAGAAGAAGACTTTGGATTTCATCAAATTGATGTTTTGCATGTCAACTAGTGTCATACTTCAGTTCCGTACCATTTGTTGTTTCATTTTTTCCAAGTGGAACTTGGCAAATGCTGAAGAAGAAAGAAAACATAGGATTTCATCAAGTAGACATTCCAACCTGATCATAGTTCAGTTTTGTGCCATTTGGTGTTTTATTTTTCCAAGTGGAACTCGGAAAATGCTGTTTCAGCCACTTCATTGTTTCATTTCGGAAAAGATGCATGCAAAATATTACAAAAGAAGAAGGATAATTTTCAAAAATAAAAAATCAAAGGAAAAAATACACATTTTACTAGATCTACTAATGTCATCCATAATGTTATTTATATCTGAAGTCAAGAGAACAAGAAAAATAATTTTTAAGTGGTCCTTGGTGTTTGGTATTTAGTATAAGTCTACAACAATACTAGAAAACCTGAAATTTCTATGACTGCTCTATGACCAAAGCTGCCTCATTAATGAAGTGATTCATAAATATTTTTACTGTTAGGAAATAAAATCTCCCATTTGCATGCCAATCTATAGATTTGTGTACAAGCATCTACATATGAGTTAGCTGCTGACATTAACAGATTAGCTAAAAAGAAAAACATGACGGCATAGTTTTGAAAAATTATGAAGCAGGGGATGATATGTTATGATTTTTAGTCAGCGCTCATTGAATTTTTGGAGTTCTCCGCTCTCACTGAATTGCTTGAATTATGAAACCATATGCTTTTGAAAATCATCTACCTGAAGTTTTACCATAGCCCAATAATTTTTTCAGTACTCTCAAATATGATGTGTTAGCTAACTTAGAAGAGAAGAAATCTAAGACTATCACTACCGTTTTTAGTTTAGCACTGTTTTGATAATAGGGTGACTCATCCTTCTCACATGTAACACTAATGATAATGGTGTTGACTCAATCATTTGACCTGTGCGGCCCATGTGCATGAAGCATATCTCTAATTACATTGATCAAGCAACCTGATTAATTGAGCTAATCTTCATATGGAATCATTCCATTATTCTCAATTCGATCTAGATTGTCATACAATTGTGCAATGTTTAATTTGAAGCATCACCACCATCTTTAAATGGTTAAAAACTAACATGAAAGTCTAATTGAGAAAACTAAACATTGTTTTGTAAGTCAGGCAGCAAAAATGGGGCAGATCCAAATCTTAAGTGGACCACACCACATAAAATATCAAGTGGACCATACCACAGGAAATAATGGGGATTGACTGCTTACTATTGAAAACTTTTAATTTGGGGACCACAAAAACTTTTGATCCAGCTGAAATATGTGTTTTCCCTTAATCCAAGTATGACTTTATTAACAAGTTAGATGGCAAATAATTGCTATAGTGGGCCCTAGAAAATTTTAATGTGGACGCTCAATCCCCACTGTTTTCCATTGTGTGGTCCACTTAAAATTTAGATCTGCCTTATTTTTGAGCTCATGTTCAAAAATGAGTTGACAAAATAGACAGACAATGTTAATAAAACGCAAACATCATAATACAGGCCATATATAGACCTTTGACACCAGCTATTTGGATGGTGTTAGGCACACTAGCCCAACACTAGCTAGTTGGATGGTGTTAGGCACACTGGCCAAACTTCAACCTCATAACCCACCTTGCATTAAATTTCTATACATACCTTATTAAAATGCCATTGTGTAAGACATTTCTATTATGAAAAATAGTAGACCTTATAGGTACCATCACATGGTATAAAAATCACAGTCCACCAAATCTCATGATACAACTGATATGGACTTGATGAACAACCCACAATCATCTGGCCACACATGGGGTGGCGTGTAAATGTTATCCTTTGTGAATGCACGAGGAGAGGACTAACCCATTTTCCAAAGAGGGAATTATCATATAAAGCTAGCTTTATCTTTGCTTGTCATGCACTTCCATCTGGCTTGAAATGGCAAGTTGATGTGCAGAGAGCCAAATTGAGCACAATGGCAATTTCAACAACTAGCCATTCCACTCAATGCAAATATAGTGACTTGCATGTGCAGCCTAACATATGAAAATTCTTCGTGGTTCTTTTTATTCCTTTCTGATATCATGTTGCAGCGACACAAACTGAATTTTGTGACTATTTTATATGGGTCGAACTGCTATGTGTCATTTAAGTGCTTAGCTACTTAAACAAAAAGCAATAATTTCCATCCTCGTAGACATGCTTATTCTATTCAATGCTTTTATAAGTGCATGTCAAAATGCATTTCACTTGAAACCCACTCCAAGCTCATGAAAACCCACACCAATCTACACCAATGCCAAAATCCACACGTCTTTTTGTACCCTTTAACAAGGAACTAGAAACGTAGTAGCCCTCAAATTGCAGTTGCATTCCTTTCAAGTTTCAGGCACAACTAGAAACGTAGTAGCAATCTGAAGCCCGGACTCATAATATGAAGAGTTATTATAAATGTTTGGGCTGAAAAAAATGTATAGTTCCCTTTGCGTTTCCGGTTTGCACAAGTAGGGGCAGGTTGCAGCCACCTTTCAGTCTTATAAACAGTCGATATTATGGGTCCCATAGTGGATGTCCTATGCACCAAACTCCCACAGATTGTAAGAATGCTAACCCTTCAACGGACAGGTTAAGAGAGAAAATACAGCAACTGTGCAAATTCAATCAGGAAAAGGCCAAATACAGATAGGATCTTCCAAGTCCACAGTAGGGCCCATATATCAACTGTTTGGATCACTGAACCATCAGCTCCAGCAGCCTCCAGTCGAGCAACCTGAAAATCTGAACCGTGCTGCTAACCCTTTCAGCCCAAACATGGTAAATTACCTGCAATATGAATGCTAAGGAAAATACAATCTTTCTTTCTTTTCTTTTATTTCTTTTCTTTACTTGTATTTTTTTTTATCAGCAAAATCAATTTTATTAGAAGATCACAAAGGGGAAAAGGTTATCAGCAAAATTGCATGGGACGTGTTTGGTTCGAGGGATTGAAAGGGATTGGAAGGCTTAATCCCGGGATTGGCTGGGCGTGCCAAACAGACCAGATATAGCAATCCCGGGATATAGCAATCCCATAGATCTTGCACCAATCCACTGACGCAGCTAGCATCACCTTGAAATCCTTGCAATCCACTCTAATATCATCCAATCCCATCCAATCTGCCCGGCCAAACAGGCCCTAATTGTACTGAGTAAACTCAATAGGTCCACCTTAATCCCGAAATCCCTAAATCCCCAAATCCCCAAATCCCTAAATCCCCAAATCCCCAAATCCCTAAATCCCCAAATTGTTTCAATCGGCATTGAGATTGAGAGAGATTGAGAGAGAGAGAGAGAGAGATACCTGTTTGAGTTGGAGCCCCGATCACGGTCAACCAAGCTTTAAAGGATGCGTGAGAGAAGGAGAGGACCGAGAGAGACAGAGAGAGAGAGAGGATGCGCGAGAGAGAGAGAGAGAGCACCGAGAGAGACAGAGAGACAGAGAGAGAGGGTGCGGCCGAGAGAGACAGAGAGACAGAGAGAGGGCGCAGTGGAGAGAGGGCGGGTTGGAGAGAGAGAGAGAGAGGGCGAGGGAAGGTGAGTCGCGGGCGGGCGGGCGGGCGGGATTTCATTTCACAAAAGGGGTGCGTGGGAGGGGTGCGCGGGAGAGTTGCGCGGACGGGATTTTAGGGCTTATTTATTTTAGGACTTGTGGGGCCCACCGTTGTGTATGTTAATTATCCACTCCGTCCATTCATTTTAACGGCCCATTTTTAGGATTTATCCAAAAAATGAGTCAGATCTAAGATTTATATGGACCACACCACATATTAACGATATAAATTTATTTTTTCATTCTTTCTCATGGTGTGGTCCACCTAGACTTTTGATCTCTCTGATTATTGGGCTCATGTACTGAAATAATATTTCAAAATTGATGGACCGATTAGATAAAATAAATATATTGCAATGGGCCCCATGGAGCCTCTTAAGCATCATTGGTCTCTAATAAAGTCTTATTGGAAGGCACTTTTTAGCTACAGATTAAGTAAGCTTTAGCTACGGATTATATCCGTAGCTCATTAGCTACAGATTAAAACCGCAGCCATAGAGTTATATAGTCCGAAGCCTTTGGTCAATTTTTTGGTAGTGTAAGTTGTTGCAAAATTTTGAAATTTTTTAGTTAAGCTACGACCAATCCTGGAGACTGATCGACCGGTCGTGTGAACAGTGCACGACTCGTTCACGACTAGTCCTACAGCCACGACTCAAAGTCCAGCAACTGATTCAGCCTTCTCACGACCAGTCGTGGACATGTCACGACCAGTCATGAAGACCACACGACTGGTCGTGCAAGGCCTACAACCAGTCGTGGAATGGTTTTATCAGATCGCGCTCAAAATTTCAAAATGTTGTTGGTCCTACGACCGGTCGTAGTGCCCTCATGACCAGTCATGTACACGATTTCTTCATCTATAAATAGAGTACAATTTTTAGAGTTTGATATCCAATTCAAGTATAATCAAGTCATCACTCTAAGAGATAAGTTAGTATTCTTTTTAAGCTATATTGTGCTCATTTAATATTCTCTTTTAATAGCTTTTTATATTTGATTTTGTATTATGCATTCCAATCTGATTTAAAAGAGGGATTGATGAATTCCCACTTCTTGGAATCAAAATCAAATAGAGCTAGCCCAACTTGATCTAATTTAAAATCAATTTAGAATCTAAAACCATTTCATAAGTGAGTATTGGACATTGAACTTCTATTCGAACTTCTACTCCAATTTGGTTCTTCCGGGCTGCAACAAAAGGAGAAATGCAAGTATTTAACATTTGTGTAAATCTTCTGTTTTTGGTGTCTTTTGAGATTGAGCCAGAAAAATCTCATTCTTTTAGTTATCTGAGGAGATCCAGAAAACTCAGAGTGTGGGGTTTTAGAATTGTGTAAGCCCACTTGAAAGACACAATTGTGAGGGTTTTAGGTGAACCTGAAAAAGCCTATTTTTATAGTGAATGCTAATATCCACTATGTGAGGATATTAGGAGTGAAGTAGTTGTGTGGTTGTTGTTTAACAGTGGGTGTACACACAATCGAATCACTATAATTCTGTGTCTTGTGGTTTGCATGTTTGTTTATTCTCTATATCTTTTATAATTCAAGATTATGGATGTATTTGTGGATGTGAATGTTGTAATCTTTATATTTCAGCATTATGGGGAATGTTGTAATAGTTTAGATTTCCTTTCTAGCTATTTCCTTTTTATTCCTCTTCAGTTTGAGTTCTTGATACACAAACCGTTCTAATAATGTTGTCCTGCCATAAACCCTTGTTTTTTTATGGTGCAAGGTTATCCTTAGAACAACATTTGTATCAACCTCTCAATACTAAAATTTTGAGCTTACTTTACATTTCCTTATTGTGGTTTGTTTAAAATGCTATCTTTTCTTTAATTGTTTAAACTCCGCTGTTAGCATTTTAATTTGTCACAGTCCTATTCACCCCCCCTCTAGGACAGGTAGATCGTCCTTTTCAGAAACTCATATTTATAGCTTTGCCCATTCAGATTTGCAAAACCGACTCAATTTACACAATCTACGTAACCGTTCGATGACATCGAACAACTTTTGATGTCATCGAACGTGCTTTAAATTCCGGAAGTCGCGTCTTTACGCACTGCGTAACTTTTCCTCATCGCGTAAGTTCTTGTGTCATCGAACCTTCCTTCGATGTCATCACCAAGTCCTTCGATGCCATCGAAGGGTCCTCGATCCATCGAGAATGTGTTCAAAATAGTCTAATGAGTTGCTTCAGAATTCTTCAATAAATTCGATATCATCGAACATACTTCGATGTCATCGAGAGAGGCTTCGAGTAATCGAAAACTGCACCTAATATGTCCAGGAACCAACTTAATTTTCATGTAGAAATTTGATGTCATCAACCTGTGTTCGATGTCATCGAACAATGACTTCGATGTCATAGAACTGTGGACGATGACACAGAAAGTGAAAGTGAATTTCAGCAATTTGTTCTTTCGACTTCCTTCCTTCTCCACTTGGTTTTCCTGAATCTTGGGGTCTTGAAATCTTCAATCTTAGTATCCAAAGATTCATTCTTTGTCTTGGCAATTCTTGAGCCTTAAATCCATGCTTTTAACATTCTTTTCAATCCAAGCTCTCAAACTCACCTTGCAATAAAAACATGTATAAACTATACCATTAAGTAGTATCATGTTCTTAAAATCAAGATATAAATGGAGAAAATATGTAATATTTGACACTCAACACATTCCCAACCAACATTTTATTAGTCCGGAACAAAAATATGTGTGAAATAATTCTCAATTCTCGATGTTCAAAACCTTTTCTGAAAATAATCTTCTGTGCAATCAAATATGAATGAGTAGAATTAAGGTGAGAAAGTAAGATTTTGAAAACCTAGAGCCAAATAATATAAGCAATTAATCAAATAGGTTCTTTATCGATTAAACTAAAGCTTAAGTTCATATATCAAGTTTCTCAATGTGCTTAATGAAAATTAACTTACTTCTCATAAGAGTACTAATATTTCATAATGTCAGCCATGCTCACCATATCAAGATGTATTGAATAATCAAGTACTGATTCCGAACTTATCCCCTTTTCATTCCTTTTTCAGTTTTTGATTTTATATCACGGTCATTTGTATTCATTCGGTCTTTTCGTTCTTTTCATCTTTTCAGATTTTTCATTCTTTTTCAACCTTTTCAGTTTTTTTCACCATACTTGACCTTTTTGTCGATCTCCTGTTTTTTAAGTGGTTTTTCATGTTTTAAGGTGAATAAAATTCTCCAGACTTTATTCTCACCATCTATCAATGATTTACATACTAACAATCAGAAATTCTAGAATGACTTACAGAGGGTAAATTGAATGTCTTGTGATTTGCATTAACATGATATCAAACTTCCTCATAGTCAATTAAATGCAAGATCGTTAAGTGATAGATTACTTAGTTGATCAAACTCCAACAATTCAAACTTCACTTTCTACCTTATCCTCATACTCAAAACATTCTTAAATACACAAACTTTTTCTTTCTAAATAGGTTTTTAGTTTGAAAAGTTCAAAATTTTCCACAATTTTTCTCAAAACAAGAAAATACTGATTAGTTTATCTAATCCCCACCCTCCAACTTAAAATCGACATTATCCTCAATGTAAACAAAATAAGCATGTAAATGAACATGAGGCAATGAAAAGAAAGGGAGTAGTGAGGGAAAGATAGTACTTGGAGGAAGGAAATGTGAAGCTTTTTTACGAATATCAACATGAAATGGGTTAGCACACAAAAACTAAGTGGATTGGAAGCAAACTACCCTAGTCCTAAATCCTATTAAAGCAATAAACCTAACTGCACCTCCGTCAGACTAGGAGGTTAGTCCTAGTATATAGGATCAGTCAGAGACATGGACATGTCCTCTGAATCGAATTTCTCAACAAATGGCTTTAAATGATGTCCATCACTTTAAAAGCATTGCCATTGTTTGGATTCGTTATTTTGATAGCCCCATGAGGATAGACATTAGTAATGGTGAAAAGGCCTGTCCAATAAGATCGGAGTTTACCTGAAAAAAGATGTAACCGAGAATTATACAAAAGGACTTTTTGACCAGTTAAGAATGATTTTCGAAGGATGTTCTTATCATGGAACACCTTCATCCTGTCATTATAAATTTTGAGTTCTCATATGTGTCATTCTGGATTTCCTCGAGTTCATTTAACTGAGGTTTATGCAGCGAGCCAGCGGTGTCCAAATCGAAGTTCAGATTTTTAATAGCCCAGTAGGCTCTATGTTCCAATTCCACAGGAAAGTGGTAAGCTTTCCCATAGACAAGTCTAAAGGAAGACATTCTAATGGGAGTCGTAAGAGCTGTATGGTAAGCCCATAACACTACGCCAAAACAGTGAAAAAAGGACGGTCCAAAACCGTCTCAAATGACCAAAAAGGACGGTCATGGACCGTCGCATAGGCAGTCAAATTTTGACGTGTTGTATTACTTAAAGGACGGTTGAAAACCGTCATTCTTATTGACGAAAAAAAGATGGTCATGGACCGTCCATAAAATGGACTGTCATAGACCGTCTCTTATGAGCTCAAAAAGGACGGCCATGGACCGTCCTTTAAAAGGACTGTCATGGACCGTCCTTAAAAAAGACTGTCATGGACCGTCTCTTATGAGCCTTCAAAGGACGGCGATAGACCGTCCTTTAAACGGATGGTCATGGACCGTCATTTTAAAGGACTGTCATGGACCGTCTCGTATGAGCCTTCAAAGGACGGTCATAGACCGTCCTTTAAAAGGACTGCTATGGGCCGTCTCTTATGACCCTTAAAGGACTTTCCAAATTTGACCTATAACAGTCTTCTTCCTGATATACACCTGTTATACAATAGATTTCATCACATTCACATCCATCTAAACCCAAACTACATAAATCCATCCAAACACAATCTTCCTGATATACACCTGTTGTACAATATATTTCATCACATTCACATTCACATCCATCTAAACCCAAACTACGTAAATCCATCCAAACACACAATCTTCCTGATATACACCTGTTATACAAAATATTTCATCACATTCACATTCACATCCATCTAAACCCAAACTACGTAAATCCATCCAAACACACAATCTTCCTGATATACACCTGTTATACAATATATTTCATCAGATTCACGTTCACATCCATCTAAACCCAAACTACGTAAATCCATCCAAACACAATCTTATCCACATTACATTCATCCACGCATAATACATATAAGTTTAACTTCATAAGTAAAAAAACAATCTTATCCACATTTCATCACATTCACATCCATCTAAACCCAAACTATGTAAATCCATTCAAACATAAAACTACATCCATCCAAACACAAACAATCTTATTCACATTACATTCATCCACGCATAATACATATAAATAAGTTTAGGTTTAGGTTAGGTTATAAGCTATAGGTTTAGGGAATTGAGAATAGGTTAAGGTTTAGGTTTAGGATATCGGGTTCGGGTTCGGGATCGGGTTCAGGTTTGGGTTTTCAAGTTTAGGTTTAAGTTTAGATTAAGGAGTTGAGATTAGGATTAGGTGTAGGTGTAGGTTTAGGGATTTGAGAATAGGTTAAGGTTTAGGTTTAAGAATTTGGGTTCGGGTTCGGGATTGGGTTTAGGTTTGGGTTTTCAAGTTAAGGTTTAAGTTAGGGAGTTTAGATTAGGATTAGGTTTAGGTTTAGAGATTTGAGAATAGGTTAAGGTTTAGGTTTAGGAATCGGGTTTAGGTTTGGGTTTTCAAGTTTAGGTTTAGGTTTAAGTTAGGGAGTTGAGAATAGGATTAGGTGTAGGTGTAGGTTTAGGGATTTGAGAATATATTTAGGTTATAGGTTATAGGTTTAGGTTAAGGTTAAGGTTTAGGTTATAAGCAATAGGTTTAGGGAATTGAGAATAGGTTAAGGTTTAGGTTTAGGAAATCGGGTTCGGCTTTGGGATAGGGTTTTAGGTTTGGGTTTTCAAGTTTAGGTTTAGGTTTAGGTTTAGGTTAGGGAGTTGAGATTAGGATTAGGTGTAGGTTTAGGTTTAGAGATTTGAGAATACATTTAAGTTTTAGGTCATAGGTTTTGGTTTAGGTTATAGGTTTAGGTTATAGGTTTAAGTTTAGGTTTAGGTTACAAGCTATAGGTTTAGGGAATTGGGAATAGGTTAAGGTTTAGGTTTACGGAATCAGGTTCGGGTTTGGGATCGGGTTTAGGTTTGGGTTTTCAAGTTTAGGTTTAGGAAATCGGGTTCGGGTTCGGGATCAGGTTTAGGTTTGGGTTTTCAACTTTAGGTTTAGGTTTAGGTTAGGGAGTTTAGATTAGGATTAGGTGTAGGTTTAGGTTTAGGGATTTGAGAATAGGTTAAGGTTTAGGTTTAGGAAATCGGGTTCGGGTTCGGGATCGGGTTTAGTTTGGGTTTTCAAGTTTAGGTTTAGGTTTAGGTTAGGGAGTTGAGATTAAGATTAGGTGTAGGTGTAGGTTTAGGAATTTGAGAATAGGTTAAGGTATAGATTTAGGTTTAGGTTAAGGTTTAGGTTATAAGCTATAGGTTTAGGGAATTGAGAATAGGTTAAGGTTTAGGTTTAGGAAATCAGGTTCGGGATCGAGTTTAGGTTTGGGTTTTCAAGTTTAGGTTTAGGTTTAGGTTAGGGAGTTGAGATTAGGATTAGGTGTAGGTGTAGGTGTAGGTTTAGGGATTTGAGAATACATTTAGGTTTTAGGTCATAGGTTTTGGTTTAGGTTAAGGTTATAGGTTTAGGTTTAGGTTAAGGTTTAGGTTTAGGTTATAAGCTAAGGTTTAGGTTTTAGGTTTAGGTTAAGGTTTAGGTTTAGGTTATAAGCTAAGGTTTAGGTTTTAGGTTTAGGTTAAGGTTAGGTTATAGGTTATAAGTTTAGGTTTTAGGACATAGGTTTTGGTTTTAAGGTTATAGGTTTAGGTTAAGGTTAAGGCTTTAAGGTCTTATAAGCTATAGGTAGGGAATTGAGAATATGTTAAGGTTTAGGTTTAGGAAATCGGGTTCGGGTTCGGGATCGGGTTTAGGTTTGGGTTTTCAAGTTTAGGTTCAGGTTTAGGTTAGGGAGTCGAGATTAGGATTAGGTGTAGGTTTAGGTTTAGGGATTTGAAAATAGGTTAAGGTTTAGGGCCCGTTTGGCCGGTTGGATTGGAAGGGATTAGATGGTAGTGGAAGGGATTGGATGGTAAATCCTGAGAATGGCCGGGCGTGCCAAACAGTGTAGATGATCTGATCCAAATCCGATGGATCTTCGGACAATCCACCGACAACACCATCATTACCTTTAAATCCCATCCAATCCATCCTAATCTGTTCAAATTAGCCTGCGACGTGTTTGGTTCGTGGGATTGGAAGTTTTAATCTCTGGATTGGCCGAGCGTGCCAAACGGACTGGATGTATCAATCCAGGGATATAGCAATCCCACAGATCTCAAGACAATCCGTTGACAACACCATCATTACCTAGAAATCCACGCCATCCACCTTAATACCATTCACACCCTTCCAATCCACCCGGCCAAATGGGCCCTTCGGTTTAGGAATTCGGGTTCGGGTTTGGGATTGGGTTTAGGTTTGGGTTTTCAAATTTAGGTTTAGGTTTAGGTTAGGGAGTTTAGATTAGGATTAGGTGTAAGTTTAAGTTTAGGGATTTGAGAATAGGTTAAGGTTTAAGTTTGGGAAATCGGGTTCGGGTTCGGGATTGGGTTTTAGGTTTGGGTTTTCAAGTTTAGGTTTAGGTTAAGGTTAAGGTTAGGGAGTTGAGATTAGGATTAGGTGTAGGTTTAGGTTTAGAGATTTGAGAATACATTTAGGTTTTAGGTCATAAGTTTTGGTTTAGGTTAAGGTTATAGGTTTAGGTTAAGGTTTAGGTTTAGGTTGAGGTTAACGTTTAGGTTTAGGTTACAAGCTATAGGTTTAGGGAATTGAGAATAGGTTAAGGTTTACGTTTAGGGAATCGGGTTCAGGTTCGGGTTCGGGATCGGGTTTAGGTTTGGGTTTTCAAGTTTAGGTTTAGGTTTAGGTTAGGGAGTTGAGATTAGGATTAGGTGTAGGTTTAGGTTTAGGAATTTGAAAATACATTTAGGTTTTAGGTTTAGGTTTAGGTTTTAGGTTATTGGTTAAGGTTTAGGTTTTAGGTTTAGGTTAAGGTTAGGTTATAGGTTATAAGTTTAGGTTATAGGTTATAGGTTAAGGTTTTTGGTCATAGGTTTTGGTTTTAAGGTCATAGGTTTAGGTTAAGGTTAAGGTTTTAGGACTTATAAGCTATAGGTTTAGGGAATTGAGAATATGTTAAGGTTTAGGTTTAGGAAATCGGGTTCGGGTTCGGGATCGGGTTTAGGTTTGGGTTTTCAAGTTTAGGTTTAGGTTTAGGTTAGGGAGTCGAGATTAGGATTAGGTGTAGGTTTAGGTTTAGGGATTTGAAAATAGGTTTAGGTTTATGAATTTAGGTTCGGGTTCAGGATTGGGTTTAGGTTTGGGTTTTCAAGTTTAGGTTTAGGTTTAGGTTAGGGAGTTTAGATTAGGATTAGGTGTAGGTTTAAGTTTAGGGATTTGAGAATAGGTTAAGGTTTAGGTTTAAGAAATCGGGTTCGGGTTCGGGATCGGGTTTTAGGTTTGGGTTTTCAAGTTTACGTTTAGGTTTAGGTTAGGGAGTTGAGATTAAGATTAGGTGTAGGTGTAGGTTTAGGAATTTGAGAATAGGTTAAGGTATAGATTTAGGTTTAGGTTAAGGTTTAGGTTATAAGCTATAGGTTTAGGGAATTGAGAATAGGTTAAGGTTTAGGTTTAGGAATTCAGGTTCGGGTTCAGGTTTGGGTTTAGGTTTGGGTTTTCAAGTTTAGGTTTAGGTTAGGGAGTTTAGATTAGGATTAGGTGTAGGTTTAAGTTTAGGGATTTGAGAATAGGTTAAGGTTTAGGTTTAAGAAATCGGGTTCGGGTTCGGGATCGGGTTTTAGGTTTGGGTTTTCAAGTTTAGGTTTAGGTTTAGGTTTAGGTTAGGGAGTTAAGATTAGGATTAGGTGTAGGTTTAGGGTTAAGGTTATAAGTTTAAGTTTAGGTTGTAGGTTTAGGTTAAGGTTTAGGGATTTGAGTTTAGGTTTAAGTTATAGGTTTAGCTTTAGCTTTAGGTTTTAGGTTTAGGTATAGGCTTAGGTTATAGGTTATAGGTTATATGTTTAGGTTAAGGTTTAGGAATTTGGGTTCGGGTTTGGATTCGGGTTTAGGTTATAGGTTTTGAGATTTGAGAATAGTTTTAGGTTATAAGTATAGGTTTAGGTTTGGATTCGGGTTAAGGAGTAGATTAGGATTAGGTGTCGGTTTAGGTTTAGGGATTTTCTAGTATTATCTACTATTGAACCTAGTATTATCTACTACATACTAGTAACATACAACCAATATGGGGCACCATACCATAAGCTACAAGAATTTCATGTCCCCCTAAACAAGGTATCCTCCATTGATAACATATATATATATATATATATAATATATATATATATATATATATATATTATAAGTTTTTTATTTTCATTTACATTCCCAAATACATTCATCATTCATCCAAGAAAATTGAAACAAGTACTGTCAATCTATGACTAACAATTGAAAAGGAAAATCATGCATCTTATCTTACCGACCGACTTATGTTTCTTTTCACCTTTGTAACTCTCATATTTATTGCAGCTACTAGTTCACCATCAGTAGTCTCCCTAACCAAATCTTTGTGCAGTCCCTCCATTTGAAGCAGTGGCTGAAGTTACAAGAAGTAAGACTGATTAGTCTTTCCATGTTTTGTAAAAAATCAAATTCTTTATTTTTGGCTGCAAGTTTACTTATAATTATCATTGGCTCTTAATCTATTTATAATGAAAATCTTAAATATCACCCAATAGTGCTCCTTTGATAAATGTCTTGTTTGGAACAAATAATTTCTGTAAAACTCTTTTATGTTTTTTCAATCCATCTTTCATTTTCTTCTTAATAAGAAAATCCATATTTACTAATATTCCCATTTTTCTATTTTTCAAAAGAACGAGTTCAGTTAAAATTTACTAATAAGAAAATCCAGATTTCCACTGTTGAAACCTTCCTAGGGTCTAAAGTAATTTTTATTTGTCATCCAACTTGTTAATATCACAAAGACATGGATGAAGAGAAAGCACAAACATCAGCTTGATCCAAAACTGCTTTGGCCTCCAAAAAATTTTCATGTACTTGACTCATTTGAACAGTATGTATTCTTCAAAAGTTAACCAACCAAACATCATGGATAGAAGTTGAAGTCGGATAAATCCATTGCCCAATAGACAATGTAAACTACCATGATATTTATTTTATAAGTATTCAACAAGAGAAGTAACTATAGGCTTTTGTAGTGTAATGAATAAAGAAGGCTGTGATAAGAAACCTGGTGTTGAATGTTAATGGGACCACCGAATAGCAAAATAGAGTATGGAGAGACGATGCTAGTATCTCGCAAAAATACTTACTAGTTTCAACCTGAAAACATGAGAAATTATTGAAAATTTAGAAATCCATTCTCAATCACAGAAACAGAAAGTGCTGATGATTTCAAGAGTAAATTTGCTGAAGCACAACATGCAAGTGAAGAGAAAAACAAGTGACTGTGGTGCCAGCATGGATGCATTATCTGAGCTGTTCATTAGCCTTGCTTAATGAGTCACCTGGACTCACACACGTGTCCCACGTTGGCATGTGTGGGGCACTTGCAAGCACACATTACCTGCATGCATGTTACATACGATAAATTCAGCTATTTCCTCACTGGTGAAAAATGCTAATAGAAAACCTTGAGTTATATATATATATATATATATATATATATATATATATATATATATATATATATATATATATATATATAAAAGAAGACTAATTCATCTTAAAATCTGTCTCCTCCTATTCCTTGCTCATTCCAATGAAAAAACTCATCCAAGCTTCTTTCGATATAAAATTTCTTCTTAAGAAATTCAAATTTGGAAATGGTTTTCTCAGGAGATTGCTGATATGATAAATTCAGTTAGAAGGAACAAACAGGACGATGGTAGCCATACCAAAATATCATTGAAAATCTCCATGATACTTTTCTCTTGTTCAAAGAAAAACATTCATAACAATGATGACAGAGGACAACGAGTGATGGTTACCTGATTGAGAACCTCAAAGTTCATGGCTGTTTAGCCATTGAGTAATACCCCTGCATTGATTGAAGCCCAATGCATATGAATATGAAAGACCAATATTCAAAGCTCACTGTAAAGAAAGAGAAAAAAGTAAAAACGTAGGAACTTAACTGTTACAATTTCCATAATTCCTTTTCAAGAAAAGAAACCTAAATGAATACAATTGAATTATGAAGTAAAAAAGTAAAAGGCAAAACCACATGAACTAGCAATCTGTTTAGCTAAAGGAGTAAATGGATAATTGCTTGCAGCGTCAATTTCAACAACATATGAAGAACATAGACATGGTATTAGCGTGAATCATTCACAAAGATAACCTGATCAAAGATAATGCTTAGAAAGCATCATGAAACACCAAAAATATTAATGCCATGGAAAACTGTAAATTTAAACTGCATGAAACATTCCTTAAAGTGAAGCAGGCAGAGATGTATATTTACAAAAAGTTTCCATCCAAAAGACATTTCCTGTTAGAAGACAACCCATAAAGAGAAAAAAAACAATGTCAAAGTTTTCACATGATGAAGATTCATTTGGGAGAGAGTTATACTTTGTACTCAATGCCATTGACCTACACACAAACATAGATTTATGCCTAATTAAGAAGCTAATGTCATCAATTAGTTGTAAAAACAAATCAAATCGTGACAGAATAAGGACATGCAAATATACAAAAATAAATAACTTAACGACTGAACAAAGATTCTTAGGTCTTTGGCAATAGACAAAACTTTTTATTAGGTGTTTACGGCCCAGGTGTTTAGCAGTGGATAGTCATGCCTTAGAGCATGTGCTTGTGTTTGGCCAGCAGATTTAATCTCTATATAGATCTTTCTATACCACGATCAGGGCTGGGCCAAGGCTACAAAAGATAAATTCATCTTACATAGGGACCAAAAAATATGCTACAACCATCCCAACTGTTGTTGCAACTATTACAGAAAAGAACAAATAAGTATAGTTGGGATTTGAACAAGGGAGAAAAAATTTAAACAAAACCAACTACATACGTGGGTTATGAAATTGAGAGTATATGCAATGAGAGAGAGAGAGAGAGAGAGAGAGAGAGAGAGAGAGAGAGAGATCTTCTTTCATCTTTTGAGATTTTTTGAGAAGCTAACTAGAGTATAGATCCCTGCACAAAATCAATACCTGCAGAATCCATGATTAAGCATCCAAGAGATAGCTTTGCCAATCAAGCTGTAAGAGACACAATGTGGATGCTTCAGGAAGAAATTTGAGTTACAACAGACCAATGAGACTTGGACATGGACATGTTTGGTAGTTCTGTACACTGACATGACATGTATTTTAGTATAAAACTGCACTGCATGAACACAAGTTGAAAAAAAAAAAAACAAACAGAAACAAAGGGCTTCTATACACAAATACCTTATGCCAAACCAACATATATATGGGAAAAGATTATGCAACAGAGAGAACTCTAGGAAGTAATTACAAATGGAAGAAGATAATCTTAATTGCTGAGAATTAGAAAACGACAACAGAACCAGTTAGCAATCATGTGAAATCTTAATTGCTGTGAATTAGAATTAGAAAAAATCAGGGGAGAGACAAACAACTGATCAATCAGCAACTGTTAAGATTGAAATTACAGTAAGACATCAAGAAACCACAATTACTTAACCTGTCAGGAAACAGTCAAAAATTCAAGTAGGTCTGCATAGGAAGATGATAGAAAATAAAGATTAAAGACAGGAAATGATTTCAGCAACTTGCTGAAGTGGTTTGTAGTTCTTTTGTGAAGGATCACATGGTCCATTGGGAAATTTTAGAGGGAACCAGTGTAACCCAATAGGTCCCAATGCAATGTCCATATGACATCTACTCCATTCATTAGTTTTGCCAGCTCCCGTTAGAATGTCAACCCAAAAATGAGACTGATCCAAAAAACAAGTGGGCCTCTCTTCTAAGGAACAATGGGGATTGAACGCTCACCATTGAAACCTTCTTTGGGCCCACTGAAGTTTTGGATCAATCTGATATTTGTGTTTTCCGTAATCCCGGTGGGAATCACCTTATGATTGGGTTGGATGGTATATAAACATCACACTGGGACTCAAGAAGGTTCAATGGTGCGTGTCACATCCCCACTGTTTCTTGTGGTGTGGCCCACTTGAGTTTTGGATCTACCAAGTTTTCTGGATCACATCCTAACATGAGCAGAGGCTTAGCTGATGGACGAAATTGATGTCACATGTAGATCATGGTGGGCCAAATAGAGCTTTTGTTAATAAGGTTACATACTATGCTTGTAGGAATTTGCATCTTTCAGTTTGCTGATGGTGCACAATTTGTATGTGGGGCCCATGGTTCTCTACCTGATGGGCCAACCATGAGTGGGGATGCCTGTCTCTTTTGCAGGCCTGAAGATACTAACCAACAGATAACTGCTATTGTAAATGTGGTTAGGGATGTAGCAAAGGTCCACATTCAACATAAAAATTAATTTTTTTTAATCTGGGTTCTTAGAATTTATGTTTCGTTTTTTTTTTTTTTGTTTTTCCAAGAGTGGCAACCAAACAGGCCCTAAATCAATATCATCAGCATTAAATACAATAATAGGATACTAATTCGGATAGCATTTCAAGAGACATCCAAACCATACCATAAAAGCATTTAGAATCAAAGCATAACTAAGAAATGCAAACAAATTTAGAACTGTGAAATAAGCAAAAAGGAAGAGGATAAAAATCAAAAGAGGACTGACCACAATCCTATCTGCAAGATGTGAGAGATCAGAAAACCCAGAATCGCTGTCACTGCTGCACCTTGACTCAGCCCCACTGCTCCCATTTTTCAGGAAATCACTGACCATAACTGCCAGGTCGTGCTCGCTCTCATGGCTAAAGCCGCCAACCTGGCCAGCGAGCTGCCAGCCACTGTCGCTGCTGCGGCGCATTCTTACCAACAGATCCCCAGCAGTAGCACAGATACGACAATCCAAATCACCGTTATTCAATCAGCGGCCTTTGGCAGCAGCGGCCCCAACGCTTCCAGCTTAGCTCGGTTCTTCAATCGGAACCCCAAGCATTGAAAAAGAGACGAGATCGACGGTTGAGACGAGAGTAGGCTGGAAGCTGTGATGGAATATTTCAGGGTGGATCGACGGTTGAGACGAGAGTAGCCATGGACGGATCTCAGAGAGAGAGAGAGAGAGAGAGAGAGAGAGAGAGAGATTTCGGGCGGCAGAGAGAGGGTTTGGGTTTTGGGGAGGGGCGGGCGCGCGCGAGAGAGATTAGGGATTTGGGGTTGTGGGGCGCGCGGGGATTGGGTTTTTGGGGAACGGATTGGCTACTCCCCCTGACACCAGCCCCGTGGCTGATGTTCGGTGGTCTGTGGGCCCCACCATGATGTATGTGTTTCATCCAATCCGTTCATCCATTTTTGAAGATCATTTTAGGCGTTCGTCCTAAAAATAAGAGGGATATAAATCTTAGGTGGACCACACCATAGGAAAACAATAGCGATTGGATATCCATCATTTAAATCCTCCTAAGGCCCACTGTACTGTTTATCTGACATCCAATCTGTTGATTAAGTCATAAAGGCCCAGATGAAGGGAAAAAACAAAGATCAACTTGATCCAATACTTTTATGGCTCCCAAAAAGTTTTTAATGTTCAAAATTCATTCAACACTTTTTCCTGTAATGTGGTCCACTTGAGACTGGGATATAACTCATTTTTTTTGTAATATCATAAAATGATCTATAAAAATAGATGGACGGCATGGATGAAACACATACATCATGGTGGGGCCGGTAGACCACCGAACACAAAAGTTGAGAGGGGTTACCCTCCTTTAAAACATTCATAATTATTTTTTGGGCCCACAGATATATGGTTCACAAATCTAGCCCATCCATTATGTGTGTGCCACTTGGATGAGGGGCCATACCAAGTTTCAGACGCATCCAAATTTCCGGTGGGGCCCCACCAAGTGCTTTTATATGTTTTAGGAATGTCTTCACATGATTTTAGATGGTATGGCCCACCGGAGTTCTGTATACGGCTGATTTTTGGAATATCCCATAATTCAAAGGGGACCCATCAAATGCACGGTGTTGATTTTCGACACACATCATGGTGAGGCCCACATAGCTCGACCTCATGGGGAGTTCCCATGAGCTCGACCTATAGAACCTTTTTCATATATATATATATATAATATTTAAAAAAATATAAAAACCTATAATGTATTTGTTATATCCACACCGTCCATCCATTTTGAGATATCATTTTAAGTCACAAGCCAAAGAATGAGACAGATAAAAATTTGTAGTGGACCCCACCACATAAAACAATGGGAGGGTGATTCCCACCATTGAAACTATCCAAAGGCCCATCGTAATGTTTATTTGAAATCCAACTGGTTCAAAAGTTTTTATAAAAAAAATTGGTCGTGGGGCCTTACATCATGGTGAGGCCTACACAGTACCAACCTCCAGCCATTGGATGGTGTAGAGGGAGTAGTCAATCTGTTCCCCTTACTTGTGGTGTGGTCCATGTAATCTTTAAATATGATTCATTTTTTAGATAATTCTATAAAATGATATCGAAAAATGGATGTACGGTGTGTGTTGATCCCAAATTTTCGGTAAATCCAAAACTCAAGTGGACCATGCCACACGAAACAGTGTAGAATAATGATTTCCACAGTTGATACCTTCCTTGGGCCCACAGTAATGTTTGTCATCCAACATGTTCATAATATCAAAAAGATATGAATGAAGGAAAAACACAAACATCAACTTGATCCAAAACTTTTATCAAATGCACGGTGTTGATGTTCGACACACATCATGATGGGCCCTACAAAACTTACTAACATTATTTCTTAGAGTCTCAGGGTGTCAATAAGTTGGGTCACAATTTTGACTATAATATTTGACTCATTTTACATGTCTGGTCCATTCACTCTATTTTACTGATCATTACCCTTAATTTCACTAGTTACTCGCCTCGATCATGCTACATATGAGAAAGATATTACGCAAACAAGATTGATCAACAATTTGAGTGAATTTTGATTTAAACATCTGAAGTTATTTACTCTTCAATCTGGATTGATTAGATTGTCCAAGAACGGTTAAAGGTTGTTCATAATATCAAAAATATATGAATGAATAGAAAACACAAACATCAACTTGATCCAAAACTTTTATGGCCTCCAAGAAATTTTAAATGGTAGAGGTTCAATCACACTATTTCCTGTGGTGTGGTCCACTTGAGCTTTGGATATGCTTCCTTTTTGTTCTTTAGACCTCAAATTATCTGTTAACATGGATGAATGGAGTGGATAAAATAAATAAATAACAGTGGACCCCACAGAGTTTACTCTGGTAAGGGTAACGAGTAACTCACCTAAGTATAGTAGAGAAGGGTTTCCTTAAAACATTCATAATCATATATTGGGCCAGCCTAAATGTGATTCACATATCCAACCCACTCATTATGTGTGTCCCACTTGGATGAGGGGTCGGACCAAGTTTCAACCGCATCCATGTCTGTATTAACTTATAAACAAGTTGGATCTCAAATAAACATCGCGGCGGGCCCTAAGAAGGTTTCAATAGTGGGTGTCACTATCCCACTCTTTTCTATGGTGTGGGTCCACTTGAACTTTGGATCTGCCTCGTCAGTCAAATGCACCATTCCATGGTAGGCCAGGAGCTTAAAAATAAAGTCAATCCATGACTTGGGTGGGCCACACTACATACTATAGTTGAGAGGGTTACCCTCCCATTAAAACATTCATAATCATTTATTGGGCCCACCTGAATGTGGTTCATAGATCCAACCCATTCATTATGTGTGTCCCACTTGGATGAGGAGTCAGACTAAGTTTCATACACATCCAAAACTCATGTGGGCCCCACCAAATGCTTTTTATGTATATCAACATCGTCCATATATTTTTCCATCATATTTTAGGATGTGATTTCAAATAATAAGAACTCAATAATCTCAAGTGGGGCATATCAATCAAAACAATGATGAATAACTATTAAAAACCTTTTGAAGGCCACAAAAGTTTTGGATCAATTTGATCTTTGTAGTTTACCTTCATCTGGATCTTCTTTACATTATCAACAAGTTGGATTGCAAATAAACATTACTAAAACCTTACTATGGGCTCTTTATAATTTTTAATGTCGAGGTACTATATTATCATTCTTTCCAATGGTGTGGTCCACTTAAGATTTAAATCTACACAATTTTTTATACCCGGCCCAAAAATGAGTTGGAGAAACATAGGGGCGGCAAGGATATAAAACACATCATCGAAATCTCACTTTTGTTATCTAACTTCTCAATTTTTCTTGTCAAAATACAAAATCTAGCTTTCTTTTTTAAAATATATATTTTTTTACAATTTGTCAATTTTTTCACAATTTTGTTTAATTTTTTAATTTTTCTTTTTCAAAATATCATTTTTTAAATCTCACTTTTGTTATATAACTTTTCAATTTTTCTTGTCAAAATACAAAATCTAGTTTTCTTTTTTAAAATATATATATATATATTTTTTACAATTTATCAATTTTTTCACAATTGTTTAATTTTTTAAATTTTCTTTTTCAAAATATCATTTTTTTTTTTATCGAAATCTTGTTGTGTAACTTTTTAATTTTTCTTGTTAAAATACAAAATCTAGTTTTCTTTTAACATTAGGTTTGTCTTTTTTTTTTTTCTTTTTTTTTTTTTTGGAGATTCCATTTGGCTTAAACTATATTTCAGTTCCTTTTTAACAAGCAGCGTAAACTATATCTAAGCTGCAGTACAAGTTTACATCTCATTGCTTTGGAGAGGAGTTAATAGCCGAAAAATGATAATATGAGAATGGCCTATACTAATGTATGCATTTGGTACCAATTCTTAATGTTGGCAACTCACCCATCCTGCACCTGACATACCTATACCTCTCCAAAGGTCACACTGATTGGATGATCTTAACTGTTTGAAATTGTCGTTGGATTATTTTGGACCATTTACTTTTTGACTATCCTGAGGAACATTGAGTTGTACTATTCTTTTTAAACATCTATATGCTTCAATCTCCTTTGGTCTGCAATCCTATTATGTTGAAGGGCACATCTATTCTGTTGGATAGAACACTTATTTGAATATCACAATGATTGGATAATCTCAACCATCTGATATTACAGTTGAATTTAGACCATTTTCTTTTTTACCAAGGTATTGAAGAACTTTGATTTACACTCGATCCTCTTTTTAAACGTGTATATTTTTTCTTAACCTCAAGTTAACACTCTTCTTCTTCTTCTTCTTTTTTCTTTTCACGTTTACATGTTTTAATCCTACCTTGTGTATTGTAGGCCACATCCATTCAATTTGGTATAGATCCATTTTTTTTTCAATTTTTCTTGTCAAAATACAAAATCTAGCTTTCTTTTTTAAAAAATATATATTTTTTACAATTTGTCAAATTTTTCACAATTTTGTTTAATTTCTTATTTTCAAAATATCATTTTTTAATCTCACTTTTGTGATATAACTTTTTAATTTTTGTTGTCAAAATACAAAATCTAGTTTTCTTTTTTAAAAAAAAAAATATATTTTTTTTTCTTTTACAATTTGTCAATTTTTTCACAATTTTGTTTAAATTTTTAAATTTTCTTTTTCAAAATATCATTTTTTTAAATCGAAATCTTGTTATATAACTTTTTAATTTTTCTTGTCAAAATACAAAATCTAGTTTTCTTTTTTAAAAATATATATATTATTTACAATTTGTCAAAATTTCCCAATTTTGTTTAATTTTTTAAATTTTCTTTTTTCAAAATAACATTTTTTAAATATCACTTTTGTTATATAACTTTTTAATTTTTCTTTTCAAAATACAAAATCTAGTTTACTTTTTTTAAAAATATATTTTTTTTTACAATTTGTCAATTTTTTTTACAAATTTGTTTAATTTTTTAAATTTTCTTTTACAAAATATCATTTTCTTATCGAATTTTTTCTTTTCAAAAATATCAACATTATTCAGAGTTCTTAATTTTTATTTCGAAATCTAGATTTTTATAAAATTAATTTTTTTTTTTAAATCTAAATTTTTTTCTTAAATGTTGTTAGTTATTTTTCTAAGCTTTTTAGCTTTTTTTTTTTTTCAAAATTCATAAATTTTTTTATCCTTAATTTTTGACTTGAGCATTAAAGACGGTTCACGACCGTCTCTAATGCAGACGGTCGTTGACAGTCTCAAATGACCACTATAAGACGGCTAAGGACCGTCTCTAATAGAGACGGTCTTTGACAGTCTCAAATGGGTCCGGCTATTTACTTGTACGGAACTTAGAAACCAGTAAAAGACGGCCGATGACCGTCTATAATTGAGACGGTTCTTCGCTATCAGATTACCAATAAAAGACGGCCAATGACCGTCTCTAATACGGACGGTCTTTGACCGTCTCAAATGACCGCATATGAGTCGGTCAAAGACCGTCTCTAATAGAGACGGTCCTTGACAGTCTCAAATAGAGACAGCTAAGAACCGTCCCTAATACAGACTTTTTTTGACAATTTTTGGCGGTCTCAAATTATAGGAAAAGACGGCCAATGACCGTCTCTAATTGAGACGGTCCTTGACAGTCTTAGATTACTAGTAAGAGACGGCCAATGACCGTCTCTAATACGAACGGTCTTTGACCGTCTCAAAAGGTCGCATATAAGACGGTCAGCGACCGTCTCTTATTCCAGACGGTCAATGGCCGTCTTTTATCCGCAGTTAATGACGGTTTTTGACCGTCTTAAATGATTTGTAGACGTAAGATTTTTTAAGACAATATTAAGGATGGTCAAGGGCCGTCTAAAAGTTTAGAGACGGTTTACGACCGTCTCTAAAGCGTCTTTAAACCAAGCAATTTTAGAGACGGTCCAGAATCGTCTCTAAATCCGTCATTTTTTTCCATTTTTCACTTAGTGTAAAGGATTGGTCAATTAAATTGACCAATCCTTACAGTTAGGGTTAACCGTTTTCTCCAGAATGTGTTTGATTTCCCTGTTGGAAATCTCAGCTTGCCCACTTGTCCATGGGTGGTATGGAGTGCTCACGTTATGAGAGATGTCATATTTTTTTTCATTAAGTTCGCAAATGGCCTATTACAAAAATGTGAACCTCCATCACTAATGATAGCTTGAGGGGTTTTGAACCGGAAAAGGATATTTTCTTTTAAGAATTTAATGACCATTTGACGGTCATTGTTTCGTCATGGAACTACTTTGATGCATTTAGTGATATAGTCAACTACTAGTAAAATATATAAATTCCCAAAGGATTGGGGGAATAGTCCCATGAAATCGATGCCCCAATAATCGAATGCTTCAATTATAAAAATGAGGTTCAAAGGCATCATATTTCGACGGGACAATGCTCCCAATTTCTGACAACACTCATAAGCTTTGCAAACTCATGAGTGTCCTTGAACATAATGGGCCAGTAAAAGCCGCACTACAGGATTTTGGCCGTGGTCTTTTAGCAGAAAAGTGACCACCACAGGCCTGAGAATGACAGAAGGAGATGACACTTTGGTGTTCATTGTCTGTCACACATCTCCTCAGAATTTGGTTTGGGCAATATTTGAATAAATACAGATCATCCTAAAAAAAATTGCATACCTCGGTGAAGAATTTCTTTTTATCTTGTGCAGTCCAATGTGTTGGCGTGAAACTTGTAGCAAGATAATTTGCGATATCAACAAACTAAGGTAAGTGGGAGAGTTTGAACAGTTGTTCGTCGGGGAACATGTCGTTTATGGGTGTCTTCTCAAGGGAGTTAGAGAGATGAAGGCATGAAAGATGGTCAACCACTACATTCTCTACCCCTTTTTATCTTTTATTTCTAAGTCAAATTCTCGGAGTAGAAGGATATATCTTATCAAGTGGGGCTTAGCATCATTCTTAAAAAGTACATACTTGAGCGCTGCATGATCGGTGTAGATGATGATCTTAGATCCAATTAAGTATGACCTAAATTTGTCCAGAGTGAATACTATGGCTAAGAGTTCCTTTTCTGTAGTAGAGTAATTCACTTGGGCAGGATTTAGGGTTCTACTTGCGTAGTGAATGACGTAAGGCTTCTTTTCTTTTCTCTGGCCTAGTACTGCCCCAATAGCATAGTTGGACGCATCACACATAATTTCAGAAGGAATGTTCCAGTCAGGTGGTTGCATGATAGGTGTGGTAGTTAGCATGCCTTGAAGCTTAGAGAGAGCTTCTTGACATTGCTCAGTCCACTCGTATGGTACATCCTTTTGGAATAGATTACATAAAGGACGAGAGAGGTGACTGAAGTCCTTTATGAATCTCCTGTAAAATTCGGCGTGTACTAAGAAGGATTGTATGTCTCGTATGCTCTTGGGAGGAGGTAGGTTAGAGATAAGATCAATTTTTGCTTTATCCACCTCAATTCCCTTAGACGAGATGATATGTTCGAGAACAATTCCCTTACGAACCATGAAGTGGTACTTCTCCTAATTAAGTACCAAATTCCTTTCCTCACATCGCTTTAGCATAATTTTCAAATTATCCAAACATCTGCTGAAGGATGGACCAAAGACAGAGAAATCGTCGAGGAAGACCTCTAAATATTGCCCTACCATGTTAAAGAAAATACTCAACACGCATTGCCGAAAAGTGGCGGGGGCATTACATAGTCTGAATGGCATCCTTCGGTAAGCAAAGGTGCCAAAGGGACATGTGAAAGTTATTTTTTCTTGATCTTCAAGGGCTATCTCTATCTGATTATAGCTCGAATATCCGTCAAGGAAGCAAAATAAGAGTGACCAGCTAGCCTTTCCAAGATTTGATCAATGAAGGGCAAAGGAAAGTGGTCATTCCTTGTGACGGTATTCAACTTCCTGTAGTCAATGCACATTCTTCAACTAGTAGTGACTCTAGTTGGCACGAGTTCATTCTCGAAATTGGCTACGATGATGATTTCGGACATCTTAGGAACCACCTGAGTTGGACTCACCCATTGACTATCCGATATAGGGTATATGATACGCACATCCAATAGTTTAAGAACCTCAGCCTTAACCACTTCCTTCATATTTGGATTTAATATACGTTCCGGTTGCCGAGAGATCTTCGCATTATCCTCAAGATGAATGCGATGAGTATAAATCAAAGGGTCAATTCCCTTGAGGTCTACAATCGACCATCCAAGGGCTCCTTTGTTCTCAATGAGAGTAGAGGTAAGTATACTCTCCTCTTTTCGCTCAAGGTGGGAAGAAATCACTATCAGGTATATCTCATCTTGACTTAAATAGACATATTTAAGATTTGAGGGAAAAGGTTTTAGGTCAAGCTTCGGTGCTTTGAAGCTTGACGGTAGAGGCACTACATCGATTGGAGGAAAATTTTCAAATTGTGGCCTCCACCGGTTAACTTTAAGTATCGGCGTAGCATCAAGAAAGGCATCCATCTCCATAATCATATCATTGTCTAAATCAGGGGAGTGGGCCAAGCACATCTCTAGACGATTAGAGTATAGAGTCATGATTGCTATATCTTCCACGAAAGAATCTATCAGGTTCATATCATGGGAATCATCATCATCCTCTAACCGTTTGCTCATATTGAAAAATATATTCAACTATAATGTCATATTCCTGAAAGATAAGCTCATGACCTCATTCCTACAATTAATAATTGCATTAGATGTGGCAAGGAATGGACGACCAAGTATGACAGGAATTTGAGTGCTCATGTCCACGATGGGTCGAATGTCCAGGATGATAAATCTACTGGATAGTAGAATTTGTCAACCTGGACCAACACATCTTCTATTATCCCTCTCAGTACATGAACTACATTAGGTCGCGACTCCCACTGTAGCGTGGTCGGTTGAGATGGGGTGTGGCCTTACCCGCCTGGGTGAAGGGGGCGTATGCTAGGCTGGGTTTGACCAGCTCGTAAATGGGTCTGCTATCGTCGAGCCTTGTTGGTGATTGGCTATCCACAGGCGAGTAGTGAGGTCTCTTACGCTCGCTGGGCTGCGCGGCCTGGAAGGCGGCAACCAGCATGTAGTGCATTTGACCCCGATGATTTCCCAGAGAATAAGTGTACTGATGTGTGGACTTGATATAGGGACTGACATGATCCCATTGCATATTGCATATGACATTTGGTTATATAGGCCTTGCATCGCATCATAGCCTTGGTATGACCCATAACATTCATGTATTGCATCATATAACTCTCGTATGACTCATCCTCAGCACACAGCATTTGGTTTACTATGTTTCTACATGACCTAGATGAGGTCGATAGTATTCATGGATCGTCAGGTATTGTATATCTTAATGTATTCTCGGCGATTGATATTTGGCTTACTATATTTCCACATTGCATAGCACTTCTACATTACTTTCTCAGTTTATGGCATTGGCTCATTATCTCTTTACACTGCATATCCTGGATAGGGTTGATAATATTTCTATAGACTTACTAGTGTTCCCGCTTACTCTGATATTTGTGTGCTTGACACTTATCTTGCGCACACACTCGCACCACCCTCTAAGCTTTCTATAAGCTTATGCATGATAGATGCGTGCAGGCGACACTTAGATAGTCGTAGCTGAGTAGGAGCAGGAGTGTGTGACCAAGCTTTGTGGAGATTTTATTATATGCATGTATTGCCTTTCAACATTGTAATCAATGATTTATTATAGTGGATATGTGATGATGATATTGCTATTATGAATTGGGTACACTTGTGGTTATGCTAAAAAAAAAATCACTTACAAATCCTCCTTGTAGGATCCCAGGATCGAAATCTGACGTATAGGCGCTGGGAGCCGAGAATGGGGTACTACGGAGGCTGTCGGCACCGGAATCGGCGATCAGGAACTTTGTGAGCCTGGTTGTCCGAGTTCGGGGCGTGACAGTTATTGGTATCAGAGCATAACTTGGGAATACCTAAGGATAACATCACATATCTGCTAATAAGTATCATTCACTACATGATTGTTGAGAACTTAAAATGAATAGTTCCCCGAGTTTGAATAACTGAGAAACTTTTGATATAGCTACTTATTTTGTGTGCCTTCAAGAGTCCTCATGGCTGATAGACTCATTTCTCCTTCATGTAGGACTTTGTGCCTAAGAGGGCAGCTCGAGCAACTCGTGCTCCCCCACTGGAGGTTCCCGTTCCTCATTTCCTTTTTGTTCTGCGTGATAGTGTAAATTTCGAGGATGAAATTTTTATTATGACGGGAGAGTTGTCAGACCTGTGTCCTAGTGGTCATTTCGTTCCTTAAGGCTCTACGGTCCTCCCGGTCGAATTCCGGCAACCTGCGACGTGTAGATAGCATTTGCGCGTGACCCTGAGTTGCATCCTGTAAATCCGAGTCTGCTGGACCCGAGACCCATGCCATTGCGACCACGTGATCATTGCGATTCCAACGCCGCGTCTCTTGTGTCAATCCGAGTTGTGGATCAAAAGTTGTAGGTTGTGCATCATTGGGACCATTGATCATGATGTGGGGCCCACCTTGTGCTCGTGCACATTTTCCTAGGTGAACACGACCTTGGTTCATCGTTTCCTATGAGAGCTACCTATAGCCTAGCCCATCTAGACTAGGTTGATGACATCATCCCTATGAGCATGCCTTACATGTAATAAGTACAAGCATGCTTTCTTCTCTTCCCTAGGCTCTTACAAAGCCATCATTACACATCTCTCTTTGTTCTCTCTCTCCCTCTCTCTTCATTTTCACCTCCCCTAGCAAGAGAAGCCATGAACATCCCAAGCTAGAGAGAGAAACTCATAAAAAATTCAGCCACATTCTACTATAGATCCCCTTCAATCCAGCCTTTAGATCATGATCTCCACCGTTGTAAGAGCCTCATAGGTGCATTGGAAGGCTAGGGAGCAAGAAGAAGGTTAGGTGGGTGCTTCTCTCTCTCCATGTAGATGTGGCCCACCTGATGTGTGTGCTCAGTTGGTTCAAACCGTCCAGCAGGTGGGATGGCTTGACTGTCTCATTTTCTAACGTCGGTTGGCCACCTTGCTGCCCTGTTTCGCATGGTTCATATGCAAGGGAGAACGCATGAATTTGAGCTTGATCTGGAGTGATGGCCCATCCAGGTGGACCACATCATGATGCATGCGTCACATCCCAACTGTCTAGCAATCTGGACAGCATGTTGTTCCCTTCTTATAGTCTGTATGACCAGTTAGACATGTAGGGTGGCTGTAAGGACAGATCATCTTGGTCCTTTGGTGGAGTGGGACGGCCCACTAACGTGTGGCCCCCACCTTGATGTATGCTTTCTACCCCCAACCGTCCATCTAAGGAGATCATTTTAGGACGTGGGTCCTTATTTGGGACAGGACCTGTAGCAAAAATTTGTCTGCCGCAGGCCCATGGTGATGTTTATGTTTAATCCACTCCGTCCATCCTTTTTGTGTCACATCTGGACAGGTCCCACCCTCCTGGTGGACTGTCTACAGGTGGGACCCACCATGTGTATGTATTTTATCCATGCTAGCCGCCCAACAGAGCATCTGGTTGTCCGTTCTGGGCAGACTCTGTTTGGAGGGAAACCACAAATATTACCTTGATTTCCAACAGGGTAGCCCACTTACGTGGACCCCACCCTGTTATATGTGTAGTATCCACCATCCGACAGCATGGGACACATCATGGTGTGTCTCATCCAGACCATTCAGCCAGGGGATGTGTAACAACCAGGATTTTTCCCAACCTGGAATTAGACGTCCTTAGGCGATGGGACAATCATAACTCCTGTTTAACTTCTCAAACACTCAACTCAAGGGTCTTAAGTCCCTTTTCAAACCATTTTCTTCACAAATCTCACCTTTCATTACCTCGTTCCTTAAATCTTTCTAAGTACTTTCATCCTAGACACTAACTTAAACTAGCTAAGTAGTATAACTTGGATCACTTTATATACAAACTACAAAGGTTCAGGTACCACCTCCGACAGAAATTACTCAGGACTAAATCCTTTAGAAATTAGGTGAGAATTAGCCAGTGTTAAACTAGAGTACATGTGAAATTAGCACCAATCACTTTAAATACGATCTGCAAGACAAAAAACTTGTAGAATCATTAACGCTAGGTTACCCTAAAATCTAGGATCAATATCATTACCCGGTTGCTCTCGGGAGCATCTCGAAACTCTGTATCAGATCTGGACCGCACGTCGGAAGTCCGAATAACACGAGGTTAAGGAATTAGGACCGCCTCGCTGGGCTTGACAACCATCTCGGAAATCAAACCCAGACAGTGTCCCATGGCTGTTCGCTTGAGTCAGGAGCGAGAGAGTGTAAAAACACTTATTTTCTTTACAAAATAAATATCTTGAATAGTAATCTGGCACGTGTCGCTTGCGGATCAGTTTTAATCAACCAAACCATCAGAATCAGACCAAATTACACCCTCGGATCAGGAGAAATTTCATACACATATCCATGTACTCGGAATCTCCGATCGAGATCCACTGACCGTTGAACTGAAACTGGTCCGCCATTTGCGATCTGGAATCCTGACCGAAATGAAAACTTAACTAAATGTAGATCCGGTGTCGGTGAGCTTAAGTCCGACCTTTGGCTCAAGGAGGCCCGCCAGAAGTCCTCCGTTAAGCTGAAACAGCCCCGCTTTGGTTATAACCTAAGTATACTTTGACTTGGAGTCTATTTCGGTGAGTTTTTAGGCTATATAAGGACCTTAAACCCTCTCTCATTGCAGCCATACGAATTTGAGAGAAACCCTAGAGAGGGAAGAGAGAAAAGAGAGAAAAAGTGTGAGAGGAGTGGGAGAATCTCCCTGCCTTGCTTCCCTGCTGCTATCCATGCTCAACCACACGATTCTAATCGCTTTCCCGGCGATTCCGGCTTCGTTTCTAGGTAAGAAACCCTAACCCTAATCTGTTTTGGGGTTGTATATGTTGTAGGTTATGAAATAGATAACCTATGTCGATCTATAAGTGGCCAAACTACCGTATACAGAAGCTTAGCAATTCCATCGACTCCGTTACGATTCTACGACAAAAGGTGCGGACTTTAGGTGTATAGGTTATGGTTTTTAACACTTTCAATGTCAGATAATGATAGATTCATGATCTGTATGCAATTGCACATGTAAAAGTGCTGTCTGTTTTCCGTTTCGATTAAAGATAAAAAATATGGAATTTTATATACTCTCGGTATTTGTAGAAGTACCGTATACGTATAAATTTTGGAAATGTGTTTGCCATGATTATTTGTTGTATTAGTATATTATATATGGATAAAATACTTGTTTGGCGAAAGGGTTCGCCCTAATACATGTTTTTTCTAATATACACTATGTATGTTAAAATAGTGTATTCTAAGTGTTTGTGAAAATGACTGAATGAGTATAGAATTCTCATTCGTGCTCGCCATGACTAATTGTCATGGATTTATGATTGTTGTATTGACGATACCCCTTTGACGAAAGGATTTGCCCTAAATCACGCCACGGCCAAAATACACTATATATGCTAAAATGTGTGGCCCAAGTGTTTGTGGAAATGACTGAATGAACATGGAACTTGGATTCCTGCTTGCCATGACTATCCGTCGTGGGTGTATGCGTGTTATGATTGGGGTAACTCCCTAGTGAAAGGATTTGGCCCAATACCTATGTGATTAACATATGTCATGTATGTTGATGTATGTAGTCTAAAGTGTTTGTTGAAATGTCTGAATGAGGTAGTAGTTAGTAAATTGTAATGTATAAGGGTGTTGAGATATGATTCTCAACTCCTTTAACTATGAGTATGATTTCCTTGGATAGCTATGTGATTAGGAATTGAATATGTACAAACCCATGCTTGTGTTGTGCTTCATAACATGCTTAACTGATTGTATGATTTTATCTATGTAATGTATATGTTTAAATTCATGTTTACGTTGTATGATCCGTCATGGGTGATGGGGGAGTGGTGTAACGATTCCGTGCAACAGCCCTGGCAGCCCTAAACGGATAATACCAGACCTTGATTGTACAATTTGAATCTTGATCCATTACTGCTTTACCTATCTGTAATTGAATGTGATTGGGGCTATTGTATAGTCTAGGGAATTGGTAACGGGATTGAATTCGTGGCTGAGATTCATTCGCCACATGAAATGTGTTCGACAAACCCGAGTCGTACTTCGGTTGGCGATAGTGGTTGGCCACACTAACTGCTTATGCGCTTCATATCGTTCAACTTGTTGTGCGCTCGAGCTCGCCGAGCTCGTCAAGTAACCCGATTTGTCTTATGTATGTTCACCATGTTTGGACGCCTCTACTTAAACCTAGGGTACCAAACTTACCAGTGGAATCCCATTAACCATGGTACCTCAATCCGCTAAGACTCATGAGCCGGGCATGGTGGTATGGGACACCGTGGTCGAACTGTCGGCCTACGCTGGGGCCACGTGCCTCCCCGTAGTGACCATTGAGTAACCAGACTCGTGAACCGATTATGGTGGTATGGGACACTATATTCGAGCTGTCGGCCTACACTGGCGTAGCCTGGCTGTGGTCCTCAGTCAGGTTGCATCCGAGTCCCATTCTCAATAAGTGGACTGGTCGAGCTTCGAAAATAGACTGCCAGTTGGTAGGACGTTAGTGGAGTGACCTCGATCATACTCTGAATCTGCGGTGAGGCGATGAGCCTTCCCGTAGTAACAGAGTATAAACTAGGCCTGTATTGATAAGGTGATGAGGGAGTGGCGCAACGATTCCGTGTAACAGCCCTGACAGCCCTTGCAGCGACCTAAAAACACACCAGTGTATGAGATTGTCTAGGACTGACGACCCTAGAATGGATCATGTTCGGGAATGATACAAGGGAGGTACCTTAGTTTCCCAATCCTGCTGTTTGAAATAGACTAATAACAACTCGGTAATCATGTTCATCATGCATTGCATGTGCCTGGAAGATGTGGAGCACTGAGGGATGAAAGCATGTCGCGAACGAAGAGGGTGTCGCACAAGGGAGTATGTCAGTGAGGGTATCCATCATGACTGCATTCATACTTGCATTAATAAGAGTAGTTATGAGTGTTTGATTATACTGCTTTATCATTACTGCTTGACTGAGTCGATAACATGTTAACATATGCTTTATTGTTCCACTGAGTTGGCCACTCATTCCCACGTTACGGGATGGTGTTCCGAACACCCACTAGACTTTGTCTGATTGCAGATGGCGATGCTACTCTTGAGGCGGAGCCGGACCTTTATGATGACAATGATGCTTGTTCGTATATGCTATGCTGACGGCTTCACGTGAGCCATGTCTCGATCGACGGGATTACAAGGATGTTGACTAGATGACACTACCCATTTGGTATAATTTGAATTGTACTTGTAATTCATTAACCTGGTAACTTGATCACACTCTGGAGACTCACCATAGTTTATATATTTTATCTATCATCACAGTCTTCTGCTTGCAATTTAACTGTCTCTGGAGTATGATATGCTGTTTTGGCTTAATCTCACTCATGTTCAATGTACTAATGCAGACAACATTCAATCATCATTCATTTTGTTGCATAAGTGATGTTCTGGAACTCGAGTGTTGAGTTACTACTCGACTCTCGATTTTCGGGGTGTTACAGGATGTCCAACAGCAAGGGCTGCCGGGCTGTATGTAGGGAAAATAAATATCAGCTTTATCCAAAGCTGAGGTGGGCCACACGTGTGGACCCACCACTAATGTATGCGTTTCATCCATACAGTCCACCGTCCATGTGTGGACGGTGGGACCCAGGTCAGGGATGTGTTTTTCATATAGGTCGTTCGTCAGGAGCCTGGGCATGGGACTCCACGATGTATGTGTTTTTCCCACGTTGCCCACACGTGGATAGTGGGACTCACCACAATGTATGTGTTGTATCCACACCGTCCATCCAACTCCCCAACCTATTTAAGGTGTTGAGCCAAAGGATGAAACCAATCCAAACCTCTGGTGAGCCACATCATCAAGTAGACTATTTTAATAGTAATAAATTGTTAGGCCCGCTGTGATGTTTTTGTATACCAAAAATGTTGAATATGGGCTTGTTAGACCCGTCACAAGCCGGAGGACCCAACCAGCGGAGTGAATCCTCCGGTTGTGGGTCCCACCTAAAACAAAAATAAAATAAAATAAAAATATGTTGACGCTGCTGCTGCCAGCGTCCTGCTGCATGTAACAATGGGCAGGGACCGTGGTTCCTAGCCACAGGCCCACCATGATGTATATCGAGCATCCACACTGTCCATTTGATGGGTCCCCTCTAATTATTGGGACATTCTAAGAATCAGCCGTACACGGCACTCAGGTGGCCCACACCATCTAAAATCATGTGATGACATGTTAACACACATAAAACCACTCGCTAGTGCCCACCTGAAATTTGGATGCATCTTAAACTTGGTCTAACCCCTTAATCTAGTGGGACACACATAATTGATGGACCGAATTTGTGGACCGCTGCTTGATGGGCCCAACAAATGATTATGAATGCTTGAATGGAGGGTAAACCTCTCCACTGTTGTGCACGGTGAGGCTCACACAAGCCACGGATTGACTTGATTTTAAGTCTCAGGCCCCATGTTCAGATATGTACGGGCTACCACCTGGGGTTTATGGCCCATCCTAATACTTGGAAAACTGGTGTTTAAAAGTAGGGCCTACGAAGATTGTCTAGAAATTTCTGTGCAGGAATTTCAGCGGGTCATGTTCGGCCTTATGCCAAAAATCGTATATGCGAATCTGTCAAGGCCCACTATGGGGTATGTTTCTTTTACATGTCGGATTATTAGTATGCCCTATGACTTCGTCTAGAATGGACCCCAAGTGTTTGAAATCTGGGCGTAAAGATGGGACAAATCCACTTCTGAAATGCACGTATGATTTTCTAAGTTTTAGACCAACTTTGGGCATATGTACTGGACCCTCGTTCAAGATACGAGTTGAACACCACTTGAAACTTTCAAAATATACCATTGAATAGAGAGATAATATTTTAAATTGGGTCAAAGAAGACCCCACCTGATTGGGGAGTGGATCTCAAAACGGTACTAGGCATAGTGGTGAAGGAAGTTTCGCGCAGAAAATTTAAATGCCCATGTTTGGCCTTGTGCTAAATATCATATGTGTACATCCAGCAGACTGGACCTTTTGGGTTTTGAAGTACAAACATAGGGTTACCTAGGGCACCTGATGGCATTCCAAAAGGTGGCCCCACCTAATCGTGGGACATCCCCAATAATGGCCAAAAGTCATTTCTGCACAGATTTTCTGCACCTCTCCCAAGCACCATTGTTTGGACCTTCATAGAAACTTCTGCATACATGATCAAGGATGGCTGCCTCATGGGTTTTGGTACTCATACATAAAACTATAATATAAAGATTTTCCTTCATCATAAGTAGACCCCACGTAGTTTTAAATCTGTTTGATAGAAATTTTATGTGGGGTCCACCCAAAGAACTTAATAGAGTATCTAAATCTTGTACGTGAACCCTCAGGTAGTGGTGTGCCCAAAATCTTGAGTGGACCATTTCGTTTGTGGGTTGTATCTTTACCTAGTAAGGGTCACCTTGTGTATGTCTTAAAAGGACTGTTGCTAAACCTTGCCATTTGAGTGGTAGACATCCGGATCCCATGTTATCCATCCGTTTACCAGTTTGTGTATGGTCCGTGGACCCCATTATGAGTTAGATTCCATATTCCAATTGGCCTGTACCATGTTGAATGTACCATATTCATGCCAGCCACCTTTAGTGAGGCCACTTATGATGTGCAGGCCCCCCATTTGTTGTATGGTTGGTTGCCCATTGTACAGTTGTGAGGTCCACCTTGATGTGTGTATTGGACGCACATTGTTTATCAGTTCCCTGGCCATGGGCTGCCCCATGAGGGCCTGTTATGATGTATGTGTTGCACATGCTGCCCATTTATTTTGTTGGGTTTTATGGGCCGCCCCATAAGGACCTAATATGATATATGTGACTAAATCCTTGCCGCCCATCCAACTTGCCTAGCTTTGGGTTGAATTGTAAAGCACATATTGGTGAATGTTGGTTACACCTTGGCTATTTAATTAGGGCATGTGGATTGCCCATGAAGTCTAACATAATGCATGAGCAGGATGTCATCCATGGCCATAATGTTTTGGGCCATGGGCTGCCCCTCATGAAGCCCATTTGATGTAGTTAGGCCTTGGGCCATTACTTGGAGCCCAACATGGTGTGTAGAATATTATGGATAATACCCATTTATTTTTCCAGCTTTTGTGTGGGCCATGGACTGTTTCATGAAAACCATGTATGAAGCCCATGGGATGTGGCCCAAATGTGATGCATATGAGGCCCTTAAGCGAGGCCCAACAAGATATGCTTATGGCCCTTGTATGAGACCCAACATGATATGTTTATGGCCCTTGAGAGAGGCCCGATATGATGTATTTATGACCCTTGTTGGGGCCCAATGCGAAATATGAAAGGCCTATGTGATGAGGCCATTGTAATGTATAAATCTACTATAATTATGTTTGCCCAATCATTCTCTTGGTTAGTATAAGCCCTGGGCCCCCCATCATGAGATAGATTCTATGGGCTATGCCTTGGGAGCAATAATGGTTAAATGTCTATATTATAAGAGCAATGGTGGTTAAATGTCCATCTTGTGATCCTCCCTAGGGCCCATTGACTAGACCTGTTCTCATTCCCTCCTTTGTGGGCTAGCTCAAACGGATGGATCCCCACTATTATTACTATGATCCATCCCACCTTATTGGGCTATCCCAATTCTTTGGGTCCCCACTAATGCTCTACTAGAAGTACCCAAACCTGGAAGCCCATCATTGGGCCTATGAGTAGACCATCTAGATCTACCATTGTTATGAGGCCAGAACATCATCACTATAGATGGTAGGATCGGTGGTATCAGATTTGGTATATCCACCATTGAGGACCGAACCTTATATTATGAATTAGATCTCCTGTCCTTCTATGGACCCTGCAGTATATAGGTCGATCATTGATTTTGACTATGTTAGTATATGCATTGGGTATGTGTTAACATAGCATTATGTTTGTATGAGGCCCGTCGGGATTTTACGAGGCCCATTGTGGTTGTATGAGGCTCATTGTGATAGTATGATGCCTATGGCACGAGACTCAAAGTGGTTGTGTGAGGCCCATTGTGATGTGAGAGGCCCATTATGATTGTGTGATCGATCATTGTTAAGTTTGATAATCATGCATAGCTTCCTGTTACAAGTCATACGCATTATATGTATGCGTGTTATGAGGAGTGATCATAGTACATTCCATTAGGCGGATTATTGCACGACTAGATGATATGACATATATATCTCAACACTTTGTGATATGACCACCGTACGCCCTAGTAACATCAGGGTCGTGGCCTCCACAAACATGTCGTGGATGACCAATTGGGACACCGGAAATGTTATTGAGCATTTAGGGCACTTAGGATGTCCTTAGGTGAAAGCCCCTAAACCTCCATTGTACTGGGACACGCCTCAACGCCGAGACCAAGTGAAAAACATGAGCGCCCGAGTGCCTTATACCATTAGGCCGCGACTCCCACTGTAGCGTGGTCGGTTGAGATGGGGTGTGGCCTTACCCGCCCAGGCGAAGGGGGCGTATGCTAGGCTGGGTTTAACCAGCTCGTAAATGGGTCCGCTATCATCGAGCATTGTTGGTGATTGGCTATCCACATGCGGGTAGTGAGGTCTCTTACGCTCGCTGGGCTGCGCGGCCTGGAAGGCGGCAGCCAGCATGTAGTGCATTTGACCCCGGTGATTTCCCAGAGAATAAGTGTACTGATGTGTGGACTTGATATAGGGACTGACATGATCCCATTGCATATTGCATATGGCATTTGGTTATATAGGCCTTGCATCGCATCATAGCCTTGGTATGACCCATAACATTCATGTATTGCGTCATATAACTCTCGTATGACTTATCCTCATCACACAGCATTTAGTTTACTATGTTTCTACATGACCTAGATGAGGTCGATAGTATTTGTGGATCGTCAGGTATTGTATATCTTAATGTATTCTCGGTGATTGATATTTGGCTTACTATATTTCCACATTGCATAGCTCTTCTACATTAGTTTCTCAGTTTATAGCATTGGCTCATTATCTCTTTACACTGCATATCCTTGATAGGGTTGATAATATTTCTACAGACTTACTAGTGTTCCCGCTTACTCTGATATTTGTGTGCTTGACACTTATCTTGCGCACACACTCGCACCACCCTCTAAGCTTTCTATAAGCTTATGCACGATAGATGCGTGCAGGCGACGCTTGGACAGTCATAGCTGAGCAGGAGCAGGAGTGTGCGACCAAACTTTGTGGAGATTTTATTATATGCATGTATTGCCTTTCAACATTGTAATCAATGATTTATTATAGTGGATATGTGATGATGATGTTGCTATTATGAATTGGGTACACTTGTGGTTATGCTAAAAAAAAAAATCACTTACAAATCCTCCTTGTAGGATCCCAGGATCGAAATCTGACGTATAGGCGCTGGGAGCCGAGAATGGGGTACTACGGAGGCTGTCGGCACCGGAATCAGCGATCAGGAACTTTGTGAGCCTGGTTGTCCGAGTTCGGGGCGTGACACTAGCTCCCATGTGCCAGGTTCCGATCCTGGGATCCTATAAGGAGGATTTTCAGGGTGATATTTTTTTTGTAAAGGAGCATAACCACAAGTGTACCTAAGTCAAAAAACATCATCATCATATATCTAATAATATAACTTTGAGTACAGTGCTAAAAGGAAAATACGTGATATAACAAAACTCCAAAAGATCAGGCATATGCTCCTACCTCAATGCCGCTGCAATCTAGCATAACCTGTACGTAACGAACGTGTATAAGCTTACTACAAAGCTTATAGAGTGCGTGCATGTGTGCACATTGTATGTGCCAAGCACACAAATGTCAAAGTAAGCGGAAATGATGGAAGGCTAAACTAGCAAGTCCATAAATGATGCTAGCCATAACAAGGCTATGCAATGCAAGGCCTGCATGGCCGAATGTCATATGTTAGAGATGCAACGCAAACATGTTGATCCTTAACTAATCCATATATCAGAACGGTTTGTTATTGGAAATATCATCGGGGTCTAGTACACTCCAACACTGGATGCCGCCCCATCGCGCACATGACTAAGTGAGTGGAAGAGACCTCACTATCTGCCTTGCAGTGGTATGCTAATGCCCACCCGGCTCGTCGATAGTGGACCCGTTTATGAGATGGTCAAACTCAACCTAACTTACAGTCCCTACCCTTGGTCAGATAAGGTCACGCCCCTTTTCAACCGATTATGACACAGTGGGAGACACGGTCTATTAGTATTTAGCACTCGAGCGCTACGTTGAAGCATCTTACTGGTACCACAAGGGTTTAAGGACTTTCACCTAAGGACATCCATAGCGCCCTAATGCTAGAACAGATCTTTCTATTATCCAATCTGGTCATCTACGATATGCCTGTGGAGGCTATAACCCTGATGTCGCTAGGGTGTAAAGTGATCGTGACATACAAGATGCGAAATGCATAAGTCATACCATCCAAGTCATGCATCAAACTTGCGCGTATTGCACGATCATGTGGGGTAGCCCTATCTTATATGGGGTCCTCTAAATATCTTAACCCAAAGACATATGTTATGATCAATCATCATCCAAAATATGCATACAAATGATGCGTATGGGCATATATCTAGGCATGATATCATTATACTAAACATGTTCTTAGTGTGTCATATCAGGCCAAGTACACTAGCATGTTATCAGACATATCAGGGTTTGAGAGAGAAAACAAGGAGTTGCAGAGCGTTTACAGGGCCGTTCTTCTTCGCCAATCTTTAGCTTCTAAGTTCTTTTTCATGTTTTTTCTTAGAGTTTAGTTAAACCATGACCATGGTTGACTAAATCTCTTAGCTAGGGCTAATAAGATGTGAAGCTTGTAGTAGTTTTTAATGTTTTAGTTTACTTCCATTCAAGTTATTGATTTTAACGTTAAGCAATTCATTGATATTGGTTTGAATAACGCCTTAGTTTTGTTTAACTTTTATCTATTGCCGACTTTGGCACTTTGGATGCTTAAGAAGGCTAAGATTGATTGCTTATGTATTTTGTAAGGGATTGATCTACAAAATTCATTGATCTATCATAGACTAAAGGCACGATAGATGCTTTGAATTCTCTTTAATCAATACTTTAATACTTCATGTGAGAACATGAATCAATTGAAGTTCAAAATTTATTTTGGTTTGTGAATTGTGAATTAATTTCTCTGTTATCTGGGTGGATAATATATGACTTTGATTCCAATTGAGTTATATAATTGAATCAAGTGAATTAGGAATTAAGTATGGATAGAAGTGGATCTTTAGCGCTCTAATGTTTTGCTTTTATTGATTTTCTCTTAAAATTATTCAATTTACATCATTAATTCTTCTAATCCAATTTCATTTTTAGTTTTAGTTCTAGTTTCAGTTTTAAAGTGTTTTAGAGAATGCACAAATATAAGTCCTCGAGGATTCGATCTCGGTCTCACCGAGTTAAAACTACATCGCAACCCTACACTTGGGGTTGTCATTCTTTTGGATCGATTAATCACTCCTAACAACATGGATCCTAATCGCTTGGCGCATTGTATAAAAATCTCATGCCAAATATAGCCTTTCATATAGATATTCAAGTGGTCCTTCCTCTCTACCAAGAGATGCCTTACACCTTAATAAAAGTCAAACTATACCGTTCATTTACCTTATGCATGCACAATGAATTAATGAATAAAAATCACATCAACAAAAAACCCGAATCAACAACTAAACCTTTATTAACTTAAATGTGTATGGAACTACAATGTCTACATACTCCCAGTAACTCCAAGTATCTTATAGTATCTTATAGTAGACGATTCATAATGCTCTCATTTTTCTTTAATAGGTAATCTTAAGCATATGCCCTTTATCATTCTCTTTATTTAAAGGAACACTAACACTTGGCTACTCGACAGGCATTAATATATATTTTTTCAATGAATGCATTTCAATCGACCATTTTTCACTCTCTCGCGCGACGACACTCATGCCATAAAACAAAACCTGAAAAGGACTTCTCATTGATGAGGTGCTCAGTGTTGTCCAATCTGTTCATTCGATCAGTTTTACTTGACTAGTGTAACTATACGCATTACAATATCCTAAATTCCTAAAATTCTAACAGGGGGCGCTGTTCCAAAATGGACAATTTTTTACCAGCACTTCAATATCCTAAAATCGGTACTAATAAAGCCTGAATTTGTATTTTCTAATTATTTTTCTCTGAAACTAGACTCTCTAAGCTTTGATTGTACATTAACATAATTACAAAGGAATTATAAGTTCTGATTTCTATTTTTATTCACCACAAAAGCAAAGGCACTACAACAAAATGGGCCTTTAGCGGCGGTTAAAACCGCCGGTAAAGGTCCCAAAAACCGACGGTAAAGGGTTCACTGGCGGTCTGGCAACTGCCGGCAAAAGCTCGGTCGGTAAAGGTGTTGCCGACGGCCAGCACCTTTTACTGGCAGTTTTGTAGGCCGCCCCGAAAGTATCAGTAGCTACGGATAAAATCCGTAGTGATAGAACCCAGGGTTACCAACAATCCGTAGCCATTGCAATTTTTGTGGTTTCAAGCTTTCCTGCCCACTTTCACCACTAGGAAAAAAAAAAAAAACGGTTGCAGGTAAATCAGTAATGTGTACAAATATATATGTATAAAGCACACAAGAACTTAATTCAAAATCTTTTTTTGTATAGAATAATTGTAAGCAATCGTTAGTTTTCAGCTGATGAACTGCTAGAACCTAGTGTGTTAAAGCAAAAGAAAAGGTGTGGAAAGATCTCTCTACACCACCTTATTTATAATGTTGCAGGTGAAAGAACTATAATAATACAACCCAGGCCCACTTAATCCGGTCTCAAAGCATAAGGAAAAAAAGAAGGACAAGGATTAACAACAATAAACATGAGCTTTCAATCAACCAGTCTTCAACTGGCTTCAAAGCTTCCTTAGTTTCCTTCTTCGTAGCCCCCTTTCCCTTTGCTGCCTTCATTTTGAGGAAAATTTTTCCTATAAGAATGAAAATATAAATTAGCAGCAGTCAATAAAATAGCAGAGCCCAAACAAGAACTCCAATTTGGGGATCACTTCCCAGACTTACCTGTCCTCAACAGACAGATTGAGATGTGCCAAGTCTACTTTGCCTCTTATTTAATGTTTTCTTTTTTTTTTTTTGCAATTTTCTTTAGCCTGATTAATAACATTCAACAATTATGAGAGAGAGCAGAGCAGAAAAACGAAGCAAAAGAAGTGCTAAAAGAGTGCTTACTTTCATAAGACAATAAAGGTCAGAAGACTCAAGCATTCTTGTACATATGGATAGACCAACCAAATGCAAATAAATCACATGACAGCTACACGTAGAGGTCTTTGTCCATGACTCACGATTAATGCATAGAATTCACTGAAATGCAATAAAAAAATTAAACCATAGAAACTGAAGTTTTAAGTATCATCTGAAAAGGAGGAAATAACATTAGACTAAAAGACTGATCCATAAAAAAGTTAAACCCAAGCAACATCTGAACCTACCATGGACCCATTCCAGGATAAATACTGAACTGCTAAGTTGAATATGATAAAAGGGTTAAAAGAATCAAAGAATTCATAATAGTGACATGACACACGAGACTGTGTTCAAATCTAGGCTAAAAAATATTCAAGTATAGAAACAACAAAAGTAAAAATATCCAATTAGATAACGGAAGCCCAGAAACCCAAAGAACATATGAAATGTCAAACATGCATCCCAACAAATTATGTGTGGCTGTTTAACCAAAAGTAAAATTTTGCGCAGAAGATCATAAAGAGACCAATTTAGAGGCAAGGACCCCAATGCATGAAGACCACTAGTGCAAGAAATATGGGGAATGATATCTTTCTGAGAAGAATGAAGAGGTAAATTCAGTGGAAGAGAAAACATATTCAGACTTCACTTCCTACCTTTCGCCGAGTTAACTTGACTGAGAACATATTCTCTTTCTTGTGGATTAAGCAATAGTTGTTGGGCCTTTGCCAATGTTGTTCACAAGTCAATAGTTGATTGTCAATGAATGTTTCAAACAAGGATCAAGAGAACAATGTAAGAACTAAGTAAAGATTTCAACACCGGGTCAAGGGTTCGAGTACCCATAGGTGGTGAAATTCCACCACGGCTTGCGTGTGTTAACAAAAAAAAGAAGAAAAAGAACTAAGTAAGAAATGGTAGGACATGTCTCAAACCTAAGAAAAGGCATCCTCCATAAAGTCCAGTTTTAAAGTGAAGAAAAAAGGCTCTAATAGCCACATATCCTCTCTTTTATATGGGATTTGCAGTTTTATTCCACAAAGCAACAGTGTAATTGAACATCGATATCAAATACCTGCCAGGAAAAAAGAAGAGTCATAAATCTTTTACGTAAAACAGTGAGTCCAATTTCCATCATATAATATTCACTACAGAATATGAAGACAAATCAAGACTTGCAGACAGCAGTCCATGGTACTAAAGTTCATGGTATATTAGAAATAAGCAGATCATTGCTGGAGATGGATAGCGAACCTGAATCTGCTCTGGGAACCTCAGCTGGAGATCCAGGCCATTCACCAGCACTCTTTACTTTATGTTGTCTCATCCACCATACACATAGCATAAATTCATGTGAAAACAAACCAATCAAATTATATATCCCATTGTTGGTTAAGCATAGACTGAAAACCATCCCATTGATAATCATAACCATCCAATTGCTGGCCATTGAGTGAAAAGCAAAACATTCAGCAGCTTAAATTCAACAAGAGAAAAGAAAATGGCTAAGATCATCTGATCACTGGCAATTCGGCGCTATTTTGTCGTATGAAAATGCTAATCAGTCCAAACTAACATCAACAACTGTTAGAGAAGTTAATGAGACGAATGAACCCATTACTGATATAACACGAAATTCCAAGCAAACATTCTGAAGGGCGCTACCTGATGAATGGCCCAGACCACACACCTATGCCACATTGGCATCTGTGTGTACCACTGAAAAAACACTCTATCCTATTCATGAGAATATTGTTCAACATTTCTCGCACTTAAAACTTACCTTAGCACTCTCATCAATAAAAGCTCCAAAACCAAGGACTGGTAATGATCTGTCTCTACTTGCATCGAAATTCTTTTGTGCCTTGCATTGCATCTCATGTGTGAATTGTAGTGCCACCCTAGAACAAAGATGACTTTAATCAGGAAACAAATTCAAGGAAGAAGCATTGTAAAATGATTATAGGCTCAAAGATGCTCAGAAACAAGGCTTGAATTCAGTGAAACCACCAATCGATAATCAAAGTTGGAAGCGTCCACTCCAATACTGTGAATGGAAGGGCTAATGATCTAAGCTACATAGATAAATAAAGAATGATAAATATCTAGAAAACCGATGTTAAATGCATCTTCAAATACAACTAAATGCATAATTAAGAAGTAAAAAGGTTTAAAAGAGATTACGCACAGTCACCAAATATCTCAATAGAAAATCCTACAAACACGCAAACATACACACAAGTGAACATCCCCCACGCAGCATATTAGAGATCATGAAACAAATGACAGAGGAAAAGAAACAAAAGGAATAAATACCACTGTAAATCATGAAAGAATGAAGTAGCAATTGTGAATTTGTGATTGCGATGGGATGTTGCCAGAAAACATATTGGATTAGAAACTCATGAATTCATAAGGTTGGAAAGCTTTCACCAATCCAAGTGGGAATATAACCTGAGAAATTGTTGTGTCTGAGGTCAAGAGTCTCCAAACTAGCACATTTCTTCAAAGACAAAGCATGTGAAGGACTAACACACAAAGGTAAAGCTTCTTTGTTGCCTTTCAAAAAAAAAAACACACAAAGGTAAAGCTATATTATTTTTTTGCTAGGCACAAGAAACATAAAAAATAGCAGTAATGAGCATATATTTCAAGTGCCTAGAAACTAAAGCATCTAATAAAGTTTAAAAATCATTAAGAATGTACTGATATAGAACGATGTAAATAATAACCCCAAAGGAATTTGACAAAAGAAGTCAGGCACATTCCAGAAAATGTTCACACAACAACCAAACGTAATTCATAATTAAGAGATACCAACATGCAATTTGATTACCTAGTCACAGTAGTTCAGAGCAAAAAATATAGTAATAAGCCTACCATCATCATGTTCCATCTTCTAGCACCCATCTTTCACTTCATGGATCAAACAATTAGATCTGCCAAATTTGAATAACATACATGGTACCAAAAAAAAAAAAAAAAAACTTTGGAAGTAAAATGTTACAACTTATATATGGTCTCAGGCATTGGGTTTGACTTGAAGAAAGGCTTCAGCTTGTCTTCGAAATCCTCTCTAAATGCCTGTGAGAAAAGAAAAAAAGCATAGCACAACATAAATATCATATCATTAAATTAGATGCACGGAACTCTGGGGTAGAACAACTGAAGGAGTTATTTCAACAAGGTAGGCCTTTACGGGGAGCTGTAACAGCCCTTACAGGTCATTTTCGCTATCAGCATTTTCACTTAAAAAGTGAAAATTTTGGACGTTCTCAAAGCTATTGAAGAAATCTTTACAATACTGTCTAAATAGCTACAAGGTGGAACTCACAATTTTCATACGATAATTTTTAAAACGTCATGGAAAAAGATTCAACTATCAGCATTTTCACTTAAAAATTCCATTTCCTACAATAAGAGTCATCATCATCTAAGCCTCACCCCAAGTAATTGGGATAGGCATTTCCTGCAATGAGAGTACTGAACATGCATTATACTTTTACTAATGAAAAAAGCATAAATTATAATTTGAACCTCCTAGATTTTTGGGTGGTTAAATTTCCAGTACAACATGCTACAAGGACAGTCATAACTATTGGTCAAACTCTTCAAGAACAGTTGGTAATTAACTACTTCGAGTCTTTGATCCCAAGGGTAATTTGAGTGGCTTATGATTGCAGCCCTTTTTTAATTTCTATAGAAACACTTTTACTTCTAAAAATGACTTCTGGTCTCCTCCACCACATATGGACATAGAAATCCCCATGTGCTTCCGCAGAAAGTAAATGTGAATGGGCATCAAGCTACATGTGCAACTTTCAGTGGATTCAGGACTTACCATCAGTTCATCTGATGTATGCAGATTTGATTCCTTCTTCCCGGTTAAGGTCAAAAGTATCAACCATTTGTTTCTGCTTGCAAGAATTTGAAAAAGATATATGGCCTGATCTCAAACATAATGACCAGAGCTTTGATGGGACAGCATATGTAGCGATCTGCAATCTGGTTACATCAACTGTTCCTGCCATTGCTGGCATCCTGCCTATTCCATGTTTAGAAAGCTAAGCTTTCTTCTCTGTTTTGCTGGCCAAGAAATCCAAGTATGAAATTGAAAGTAAGGTTGGTTGGATATTTTCATGGGTAACTGAAACATTCCAATTTCTTGCAATTTATCCATGCAATGATTGGATTATGTACCCCCATAAACTCACCATCGAATGGTCCCAGTGTGCAGAAATATATTGTGTGAAGATAATCCTTATTTCAGTCTGTAATCTGGGGAAAGGAAGAAAGAGGGGAAATGGGGAGAACGTGTGGAATTTTAATAATCAAGGTCGTTACAATGATAAGCAAAAAATAAATCCAAAAGAGACAAAGTATAGGGTATTTCGAAGTACCATAGAGCAATGTATGCTAGAATATGCTGGGATGGAGCTCTGCACATATAAGAAAGCACCGTGTACTCTAACACTCCCTCTCAAGCTGGTGCATGGATATCATATATGCTAGGCTTGCCGATAATGTGCTTGAAGTGGTGAGATGATGATGCCTTGGTGAAAATGTCCACATACTGATCTATGGAACGAGCAAATGCAGTATGTAAAATTTTAGCCGTCAGCTTCTCTCAAACAAAGTGACAATGAAGTTCTATATGTTTGGTTCATTCATGGAAAACGAGAATAGAGGCAATATATATGGCTGCTTAATTTTCACAGTGAAGCTGAATTTGTCTTTGTTGAAAAGAGAAAAAGGACATTATCTTCATCAAATGGAGAAGTTGGCAGTGAAGAGCAATTAAAGTCTCCAAGGTTTGGCTTTGTACATATGACATGTTATTGATTAATATCACAGAGTGCAAAAAAAGCTAACTCATGTCTCTTTGGACAGTCAACACTTTAAAAATAGTAATAATCAGCTTTAGATCTAAAAACCAAGCATATAAAAAGACACTACAAACAGAGAAGCATACTTTGAAAACAGAACCTGTTGATGCAGTTATCTTTGTTTTCTGCTTGTGATGCTTGTACGAACTCAGGCCCAGGGATAAAGCTTCCTTATATCTTGGCAATATGTCAACTTAATAATTCTGAGCAGGAATGCCTGGATGAACTGAATTTTTTATGTCATCCTTCATACTGTCGGTTATCTTTCCTTCGGATATTTTCTGCATCCAAGGGAGATGGTGCTTCTCAAACAAGAGAATATCAAAGCAGATAACATAGTACATGAAGTGCAACAAATGCAAATGTTAGCTGATACTGGCAGTATAACTAGTAAAACGACCAGAGCACATGGAAAAAAGGATCATGGCATTCAGCCAAGACATGGCCTGGTTGTCACGACTCAGCCAAGTTGACTCAGTGTCAAAGGTCACCAATATGAATCACCTATGTAACCAGCAACTTGTATATAAGATGGCTAAGATTATGTGATGGGGGAGAAGTTTGCCAATCCCAATCCCAAATGAAAAACCCCAATTCCAATCCCAATCCCAAAAGAAATACCCTAATTCCAATCCAAATCCCAATCACAAACGAAAAACCAAATTCCAATCCCAAAAGGAAAAACCCTAATTCCAATCCCAAAAGGAAAAACCCTAATTCCAATCCCAAATTGAAAACACTAATTCCAATCCCCACTACAAGCATATAAACAAGATGAACAAAAAAAAAAAAAAAAATACCTTCCAGGGTAGAAACCCTATTCGTTAGATGCTGAGGTATGGTCGGATCTCCATCACGATGCGGCTGATGCACCGCTGGGTTGCGGTAGAACGTCGCTGGCCGATGTAAGAGGGAGAGGAAGAGGGAGAGAGATCGATCAGAGAGAGAAGGGGAGAGTCGATCAAGAGAGAGAGGGTTTGGGGGGTTTTCGAAGGGTCGAAGTACAAATGCTGGCTAACGCTGGTGGAGAGCGAGCGGATATAGAGAGAGAGAGAGAGAGAGAGAGAGAGAGAGGGAGCTTGAGGGAGAGCGGGAGGAGAGAGAGAGAGAGAGTGAGAGTCTAAACTAATTAGGGCGAGCTTTGCAAATGAAGTAATAGGTTGCCCCGTGTTAACAATTTATAAGCCCCTTTACTGGCGGCCCGTAAAACTGGCTGCTGGAAAAGCTTAATCCCAACCGTCGGGTAAGCCTATATTTCTTGTAGTGAGGGGTCCGATGTTTGGGTTTCTAATTCAATTGCTACCCTAGGTCAATTGATTTTAAACCTAGGCTTTGATATCCGAGTTGGCCAGGTCAAAATTTGAATTGTAGGACCATGAGTTATATTTAATCAAAATATATTGTAAAGCACATAATTTTCTTTAATTTTCACAAGAAATCGAAACAAAACTAAAGGAAAATAAATATACTTCTTATTAATATAAATTCCACTATTCAATTCTCCATTCTCAACTATTCTCTCTATGATATTGAAATTCAATTATAAACTAACCTAATAATAAAATGAAAATTAAAATCCAAACTAGTCCTATTAAATAGACATGGAAAACTATTAATTTTATCTAGCTTGCACTTAATACTCCAAATCTCACCTGCAAAACAGTCTAAAGAGGGCATGTGCGTGATAGCTTGTAGGGTCACGTCATTCCCAAGTTAGAAATTCCATGATAATACTAAATATAACTCCATATACTGAACATATTAATTTCAAGCAATAAATTGACATTAACAATTTTATAGTAATATTTGAAATCTACGCTAACTAAATCAAATAAAACCATTCTTCCTTATCCTTATTGCACTATTCCAGCGCAGAGCACTTGTCAAATAAACTGACCCTTTTAGGACAAAGCACCGGTGACACATATTGATGCTTTTAGGGCAGAGCGTCCATAAAATGTAATGATCCTTTTGGGAAGAGAAACAGACGATGGATCTTGTGAGAGAAGAGGGCCGTCGATAATGGTGGATTACCGTGTATCACGTTGTTGGATATTCTGATTCTTCTAGATGGTGGGTTTCGTTCCAAGGAAGCTTGGTGTATTGAAAGATCAGAGTTCAAAGGGCATTTAGCTGGTGCGTTCGGGTGTTTGAGGTTTTTGAATGCCACATATTGATGCTTTTAGGGCAGAGCATCCATAAAATGCAATGATCCTTTTGGGAAGAGAAACTGACAATGGATCTTGTGAGAGAAGAGGGCCGTTGATAATGGTGGATTACCGTGCATCACGTTTTTGGATATTCTGATTCTTCTAGATGGTGGGTTTCGTTCCAAGGAAGCTTGGTGTATTGAAAGATTAGAGTTCAAAGGGCATTTAGCTGGTTCGTTTGGGTGTTTGAGGTTTTTGAATGCCACAATTAGGAAAAGAAAAGAACAGCGTCTTGCAGCTGGTTTCTTTTGCAGATGGATTTCGTTTCGAATCCTGGGCGTTCGTAGCTCTAGATGGAGTTGTTTCCGCGGTTAAAATTAGAGAATTCCGAAGGTACGATGGTGCAGCTACGTGTTGTAGTAAAGCACGTCAGAGAAGGCTTTGTGATTTGTGATAGAGCAACGGATCTCGAGAAAGAATTTAATGGCTGAGATAGAATGGATGGGCCATCCAGATTCGCTGGAGGAACGTCACACGGATTGGTGACAAATGAAGTTTCCAGTGCGGGAGAGAGTCCGAGAGGAAAACGGGTTTCGAGCGCCGACTGCATGCTTTAGGAGGTTTCAACTCCCATCTTTGTCACAGCGATTACGTGGAAGGTGATGAGGGGATGAGGCCCAATGAGATGCTGATGAAGGAGGAATCCATTTTGAATGATAATTTTAGTTCTTGATCCCAAAAATGAGATAGATCTAAATCTTAGGTGAACCAAACCATGGGAAAACAGTAGTGATTGAATGTAAACCATTAAAAACCTCATAGGTCCCACAGTAATGGTTATTTGACATATAACCTTTTGATTAGGTAATAAAGACGTGGATGAAGTTAACCATTGGTTAGTGGCAGGTCCGTAGCCAATCTGTTTCCGATTTAATACTTCACGATGGGGCATGTGTTTAAAAATGAGGTGGATGCAAGGTTTAGTGCTTAGAATTCCAACAAGTTAACACAAGACAATCTCGACCTTTTACACATAATAACCTCGACTACCCTGACCCTTAATACGTGATAACCCTCGACTCTCACAACCTAACCCTTAACACATGACAACCTCAACCTTGCTAACCTTGACCCTTAACACATGACAACCTCTACCCTTAACACATGACAACCTCGACTTTGATAGACTTTGATCCATTTTTAGTAATAAAGGAAGTGAACATATGACAACCCCGACCCTTAACACATCACAACCTCGACTCTTATGTAATATCTCGACTTTCACGGCCCGAGTACATACTCGTGCCCGAGAATTCCGGGTGTTAATAATGTAAAACTTGGATGTTTCAAAATCACACCTCGTTTTTTTTTTTTTTTTTTTTTTTTAATTTTTTTAATTTTTTTAAAAAATCACTTCTAGTTACATTCACGAAGTTAATCATTCACGAGATTAAAATCAACTTCATTATATTAGAGTAAAAGAATTTAACAAATCATCAAATGCCCTCTCAATAAGAGCTTATTACATTATCAAAATTGGTAGCAGAAAATAAATAAAACTAATTGTGCACTATTCTTCTTCTCTATTTGAGCCCGTCTTCCACAAAACGGTCGTCGTCCTTTACATCAATCGGTGATTTACCTACAACATCTGTACTGTTAGAGAGGGTCAATGCCCTACTCATAGTTGTGGTTGTCCTTTAAAGTTTACAATGATTCAAGTGATTCATAAGAGTAATAGAAGCATTCCAATACATCCCATACTCCACAAATACGAGTGGTATCGGTATGTGCAAACATCCTATATGAGATGCATGTCTAGCAAAGTATGTACGGTTCATCACACTTAGCGATCATCACAGGGTGGAGAATAGTTATGAAAATATTCGGCTCACCCCGTATCCCATACTACGGAGATTCGTCAACATGTCCAATGTTAACGTGGATTTATGTGAACATCTTAAGGCGACACAACAACGCGATTGAGAGATTTACGTGACATGATGTGTTCATGGAGCGACTATTTGCGACATCCATGTGAGACCCGACCCTAGTTCCCATGTTTGCATGTATGTGTATGAGTATGCATCTTGTTCATCATGGTCTCGCGGTCCTACCGGTCGAATTCCGGCGACCCGCGACCTTCGAATTGTGTTTATGGTCACCTTGAGTCCGGTCACGTAGACCTGACTCGGATCGACCCAAGACCTATGCCATCTCGTTCGTATCGTCGTTGCGGTTCCAACGACGCGTCTTGTGTGCCAATCCGACCTATGGATCAAAAGTTATGAGCATTTCATCATGTGGCCCACTTTTGTACAAAAACATGTGGACCACCTCCATGGCACAATTTTCCATGCACACCACACACACACACACTACACTATTGCATGGAATAAACACTACCCAACCTAAACACTACCCATACCTAGCCTACCCTAGCAACATTGTTATTGTCACCATAGGTTATTATTACTTCCTTTAAAAAGATTTTTCCCTCTCTTTCCCTCTCATTTCTCTCTCTCTTCTCTTCTTCTCCAGCAACTTCTCTCCCATCTCCCTCTCTTCTCCAGCCCCATTTCCCCTTTAATCTTCCAAATCCAACCATCCAAATCCAATCTCACCCATTGAAATGGATCCCTTGGTGCACTAGGAGCTAGGAGGTCCAAGTTTGGAACAATCTAAGGTGGGCGTATTCCTAGGACTTAGGATTTCTATTTTCATATTCTTAGATCTCTTTTTTTTGTGTGGGAAGTGTAGGGCCCACCAATCCATGGTGGAGATCCTACATCATCCCTTAGTTGTGGCCAAATGGCCTTTTTGATGCATGCATGTCCATGCAAGGGGTTTCCCCTCTATAGGCCCCCATCATGGAGGATTACTTGGATTTCATAGTATGATAGGTCATCTAGACCCTAGAATCATGGTTGGGATGACATCCCAACCATTGATCTTGAATCTAGAACATGCATGTAGTGGATCTATGTTGTAATATATGAATAAAAAGAATGTATGGTGTGATTGATGAAGGGGAGGGCCTCAATGTGGCGGAGCCCCTCCTCTTGTGGCCGATTCTTTATTATTATTATTTTTTTCTTTATGATAGAATTTTGATCTTGCATGTGTGGCCCACCTTGTAGGCCAACAAAAATCCAGACCAACCATGGAGCTTGGATGCCCATAGCGGTCCATCCTTAGACATGTGGCCCCAAAATCCACCTAAATGGGACACATGCAAGGGGTATTTGATGATGGGGAAGGTCTGGACATTTGTGGGGCCCACTGGGGTGGTCCACCAAACAAATTCCTGGGGTTAAATCCCATGGAAAACCATGTTTATATTTTAATCATTTCTGTTACATATTGCTGTCCAAATCTGCCTGGACAGATTTTTGGGCCACTTTGGGGCCTGATTTATAGGTCTTTGGTGGGAATAATGAAATAAAATAATATGTGATTCTTGTAGCCTTATGACCCACCTACAACCATACCAAATTTCAGCCCCATCTGACCTTCATTAGGGTCCCAAAGGTGTGGTCCAAATGAGGTGGACAGTCTGGATTTTTCTGCACTGTTCCAGCAATATTCTACCCTGGACAGGTTGGAATTCTAAAATTTATTAAAATACTTTTGGATATCTAAAAATTATAAAAATTTACAGGGAGGTGGTCCACTCATGTTAGGACCAACCTACAAAATTTTGGGGCTAATGGACACCTGTACACACCATGGTGGTGGCTGGACTGGCCCATTACAACATGGTGTCCAGATCAGTCCGATTTTTAGGATAGATTAAATTCTTTAAATAAATTAAAATATTTTTAAATCTCCAAAAATTCTGAAATTTTTTGGGAGTGTGTCCCACCTATTGAAGTATCTCTCTGAGAAATTTCAACCCCAACTGACCTTATTTGGGCACCCAAAAGAATGGGCCAAGATGGTTGGCTTGCCAGAATTTTCTGCTGTGCAGTCCAGCAATATGCCTTGATAAAAATTATAATTCAAAAATGTTTCCTCTGATGGTGGGCCACCTTTTTGGGTTTTCTCTCATTTTATGCATGATGAGGGACCTTGGCCCTCAATTTCCAGAGTTTTAGAGGTCCTGGGCCCACTCCAATGGAGTGCCCAAATTTAGGATAGCAACATGTTATAATTATGTTTGGCCTTTGGGCTGAAATTTTGAGGAGTGGGGCCCAACACATGGTGAAGAATTTTAGAGGTAATAATTTATACATTTAGTTCCTTAAATGTTGGGCTTAATAAATGCACTTTTGAGGCCCACCACAGTTGAATTTAATTGGGTCCATGAATGTGGTTAGTTGTTAAACTCTTTGAGCCCAATTGGGCTGGAACTTTCTAGATAGGCCTATTGAATTCTTGGGCCATTTTTACCATACTATTGTATTGGATTAGTGGGCCAGATTACACAAGTATATGGGCCCTTGATTGCCCACCAAATCAACTTTATACTTGGGCCGGGTTGTAGGCCCAACTTACTTGACTAAGAACATGACATTTGCCCATGTGATTTGAGCAATGGGCTGCCCACTAGGCCACCACAATATATGGGATTAGTAGCCTTTATGTTGGGCCCTAACCTTTCCCCTATGGGCCCATAGTGAGATATATGGGTTGGGCTATGTGTGTTCCCCTTGGACCCATGTTTTGGTTGGGCCTTGGGCCGCCTTTCTGAAGCCCAACATGAATGTATGTGGTATGTAATGGCTGTCCATTTCTTATTTCTAATGTTATGTGGGCCTTGGGCCTTGATCCGTAATCAATTAGAGATGGGCTACCTCTTGGGGACCAATTGTGGTTGGATGTCCACATTGGTGGACCTAAGGTAGACTCATGGGCTCCTATGGGTGGTTAAAGGCCCACCATAGACCCTTGTTAGGCTCGTTTCATCTATTTAGGCCCATATCATTGTTCTCCTTAGTCTCATGGGCTACCCCAGGTTTATGGGCCCCCACTAGAGGTTGTATTCCTTATGAGGAATTGGTTAAGTAGCTAGACCCTTCATGGTTAGGTAGAGAGTTCATCTTCACCTCATTAGCACCCCTATTCATCTTCATGGCCCACTCCCATACGCATCATATGCATGCTTGGTTGAGGTATTATTGGCCATGGTTGTGTCATTGTGTAGGACATGTTGGTATCTCCCCGAGAGATGGATGCTTGGGACTAATGCATGGGTGATTGTGTGATTCATGCATCTGGCATTGCATAGCTTATGGATATCCGCCCTTACTTCATCAGGGCCTTGCCTCCACAGGGTATTCGTGGATGGTTGTATGTGTGGACACCGGAAATATTAGTTGAGCATACCGGGTGCATAGGATGCCCATGGGTGAAATTCCCAAAACTTCCATGGTACCAAGGATCTGCTCCAACGCCGTGACCGGGTGGAATATATGAGCGCACGAGGGCCTTATACCATTAGGCCGCGTCTCCCACTGTCGTGTAGTCGGTTGGATAGGGGTGTGGCCTTACCTGCCTGATGTGAGGGGGCATTGCTAGGCTGAGTCTGACCAGCTCGTAAATGGGTCCGCTACCGTCAGGCCTTGTTGGTGATTGGTTGTCCACAAGCGGGTAGTGAGGTCTCTTACGCTCGTTTGACTGTGCGGGGTCTGTAGAGCGGCAGTCATTCAGCAGTGTAATGGACCCCGGTGATTTCCTTATGATTGGAAATGTACTTGACATATGGTTTGGATATGAGCACTGACATTACTTGCATTGCATTAGCATTGGTTGTACAAGCCCCTTCATGCATTGCCTTGGTATGGCATCTAGTACTCATTGCATCTTATTCATGATAAGCCTGGGTAAGGCTAGTGATATCCTCATTGACCATGCTTCTCTCCTTGTATCTCCTACTACTCTTCTGTGCACCATTATCACACACTTACACCACCCTCTAAGCTTCTATAAGCTTATGCACGATTGATGCGTGCAGGATACTCTAGGCAGGCGACACAGTAGCAGAGCGTGGAGTAGAGCTGAGCATTTGAGGACTCCAGTGTTGCCGACCTTTTTCTCCTTTCCTTTTTGTCTCATGTATGTCCTTTTGGACCTTATGGATGATTGTAAAAGTTTAAATTCTTAGTGGATTTTGTGATGTGTGCCTTGTTATTCTCAGATTTACTTGCAGTGATCTTGGGTATGCTCGTGTTAGAAATGATTATACTGTTATGAAAATCCTCCTTGTAGGATCCCAGGATCGGAACCTGCCTCAGGAACCGAGAATGGGGTACTACGGAGGCTGTTGCGGTCAGAACCGGCCATCGGGTTCCATGTGAGTCCGATTACCGAGTCTGGGGCGTGACAGGAGTTGGTATCAGAGCATCGCAAGTAATTCTGGAATAAATCAGGATAACATCGCATGTCTGCCAAGAACATAGGACAAGTATTGTCCCGAGATTCTTCCTTTTGCTCCGTATTGAGCCTGCAATTGTCCTGATTCCTTGCGTCGTCATTATTTTGTAGACGATGCCGCGTGGACGTGGCGCCCGTGGTCGTGGCACCCGTGGTCGTGGTGCCCGTGGGCGAGGCACCCGAGGTACCCATCCTACTCGAGCACATCCTACTCCCATTATTGAGGATCATATTCCTGAGGACCCGATCCGGCCTGCTCCCCCCGTTGAGCCCGTAGCACCCGTACCTCCAGTTGCTCCAGTTCCCCCACCTATTCCCCCTCCTCAGCCTGCAGTTCCAGTTACTGAGGCTCATGCTCCGCCGGCCGCACCCGTGCCTCCGCCCGAGGCGAGTGCCGCCCCTGCCTTTCCGACAGTACCTATAGGAGCTGAGCATTTCCAGCAGCTGATGCAGCTGGTTGCCACCGCATTACAGACCCGTCAGCCAGCTACCACTGAGGTTTTCGGGCAGTCTGACCTACCGCGTGCTAGTGCGATGGCCCGAGAGTTCCGCCAGCATGATCCCCCGAGGTTTAGTGGTGATCCTGACCCTTCTGCAGCTGAGGCTTGGCGCACTGAGGTTGCGAGGATTTTTGACACTATTCAGTGTCCTGCGGGCCAGAGAGTATCCCTTGCCACCTACCTTCTTCAAGGTGAGGCCCGACACTGGTGGTCATCCGTGTCCAGGATGGTCGGGGCTCAGTTCGTTTGGACATGGGAGGAGTTTGTGACCCGCTTCGACCAGAAGTTCTTCCCTGAGCATGTTCAGATCCAGCGGGCGATCGAGTTTGAGACCCTAGTGCAGGGCGATATGACTGTATCTCAGTATGAGGCCCGTTTCTTGGCCTTGTCTAGATTTGCTCCTCATCTCACCAGCGATGAGAAGATGAGGGCCCGTCGTTTTGTGACCGGTTTGCGTCCTGCCCTTCGCAGTCGTGTAGTGGGGCATTGCTTGGAGACATTTGATCAGGTTGTGCATCGGGCACTAGTTTATGAGGACGACTGGGCTATGACCCAGAGATCGAGAGAGCAGAGTTTCGGTGGAGACCGGAAGAGGAGTGCACCAGCCAGCAGTTCTAGGCAGCATCGTCAGCAGAGGTGGAGGGGCAGATCAGGGTATCGGCAGCCTACGGCTCAGTCAGTAGCCTCTTCATCGTCATCAGCACCGCCAGCTGCTTCATCTTCTGACCCATTTTTCGGTGTATGCTTCGGTTGTGGACAGGCCGGGCATCGGAGGCGTGAGTGCCCTCTCCCCATTCAGCAGCAGCGGCCACCGCAGTTGCCCCCTCCTCATCCTCCTCAGCAGCAGCAGAGAGCACAGCTTCCACCCGCCGCTCCTAGGGCTCCTCCGCAGCAGCAGAGGCAGCCAGGCAGACCACCTCAGCAGAGACAGCAGCAGCATAGGCAGCAGCAGCAGCGACAGCAGCAGCCGCAGCACCAGCAGAGGGGATATCCATATGTTGTTCGATCCCTGGGTCCAGTGTGTATAGCAGCCCATCAGGCTCAGATTCAGGACCCTCAGTCTTCCGGTTTGCTTCCCCTACCAGTTCAGGGTCGTTTTTATTCTGCGCAGCAGGCGTCAGGCCAGGACCCGCAGTCATCGACTGGTGGAGTCGTTGAGGGTATTCTTCTTGTTTCTGCTTGTGTTGCTCATGTTTTGTTTGATTCTGGCGCTTCCCATTCTTTTGTGGCCGAGCAGTTTTGTCGATCGACCGGTATTCCGTCGGAGGCCGTGTCTGAGGCTTTGACCGTTTCGACTCCCATGGGGAAGTCTATTGTGCTAACCCGTCGCTGTCCTTCTTGTCCGGTGTTAGTGGGCGAGATGTTCCTCCCTGCCGATCTATTCATGATGCCGATGGCAGGATTTGATGTGATTCTGGGTATGGACTGGCTTGCAGAGTATCATGCCATCTTGGACTGTGCCGCGAGGACAGTCACTTTTCATATCCCAGGCTTGCCAGTGTTCCAGTTCGTCGCCAAGCCCAAAGGAGAGCTGCTATCTAGTTTATTGGCTTCGGTCGTTGAGGATTCTATCGTAGAGGGTATTGAGCAGCTGTCAGTTGTTTGCGAGTACCCAGATGTGTTTCAGGAGATACCGGGTTTACCGCCGCGTCGGCAGGTGGAGTTCCAGATTGATTTGGTGCCCGGTGCCGCGCCTATCTCGAAGGCCCCCTACCGGATGGCACCGTTAGAGTTGAGGGAACTGCAGGAGCAGTTAGATGAGCTCCGGGAGTTAGGTTTTATTCGTCCCAGCAGTTCGCCTTGGGGAGCCCCGGTATTGTTTGTGAAGAAGAAGGATGGTTCGTTGCGACTCTGTGTAGATTATCGTGAGCTCAACAGAGTCACCATCAAGAATCGATACCCGCTCCCCCGTATTGATGATCTGTTTGATCAGTTGCAGGGTGCGCAATATTTTCCAAGATAGACTTGCGTTCCGGTTACCATCAGATTCGGGTCCGAGAGGAGGACATTCCGAAGACGGCTTTCCGAACACGCTATGGTCACTTTGAGTTTCTGGTCATGTCATTCGGACTGACCAACGCGCCCGCCGTATTCATGCAGCTGATGAATGAGGTTTTTCGGCCGTTCCTCGATCAGTTCGTGGTGGTTTTCATTGATGATATTCTTGTATATTCGAGAACCCGAGAGGACCATGCTGAGCACCTGCGGATTGTGCTTGAGACCCTCCGTGCCCACCAGCTGTATGCGAAGCTGGAGAAGTGCGAGTTTTGGCAGCAGGAGATGAAGTTCCTCGGTCACGTAGTGACGAGGGAGGGTGTCGCTGTGGACCCCTCGAAGGTTGATGCAGTGCGTCAGTGGGGCCAACCCACGAATGCGTCTGAGATTCGCAGCTTCCTTGGTCTAGCGGGATATTATCGACGATTTATCGAGGGTTTCTCCCGTATTGCAGCACCGCTGACCCGGTTGACGCGAAAGGGCATCGAGTTTGTCTGGAGTGACGCTTGTGAGAAGGCATTTGCGGAGTTGAAGGACCGCCTCACGTCCGCTCCTGTTCTCACTCTTCCGGATGGGAGTGAGGGTTTTGTTGTTTTCACCGATGCCTCTAGAGTTGGCTTGGGTGCTGTACTGATGCAGCACGGGAAGCCAGTGGCGTATGCCTCGCGCCAGCTTAAGGTCCATGAGCTGAACTACCCCACTCATGATTTGGAGCTTGCAGCAGTTGTCTTCGCACTGAAGGTGTGGAGGCATTATCTATATGGGGTCAGGTTCGAGCTCTTCTCAGATCATAAGAGCTTGAAGTATCTATTTTCGCAGTCCGAGTTGAATCTGCGTCAGAGGCGATGGATGGAGTTGTTGAAGGATTATGATTTTGACCTTCAGTACCACCCAGGCAAGGCAAACGTGGTGGCGGATGCGCTCAGCCGTCAGCCACGAGGCCTGGTGGCACATATGATGGTCCGACAGTGGCAGATGCTCGAGGATGTTTCAGAGTTTGACTTTGAGTTCGGTCTGCAGTCTTCCATTGTTCAGCTTTCGAGCTTGTCGATTCAACCCTCTTTGGTGGCTAGGGTGATCGAAGCTCAGCAGTCGGACGAGTCACTTCAGGAGTACCGAGCAGAGGCCGCATCCGTGGAGCAGTCAGACTGGCAGATTGGTTCCGATGGTGGATTACGCTTCAGAGGCAGATTGTGTGTCCCGAATGTGCCAGAGTTGCGTCGTGATCTGATGACCGAGGCACACCGATCGAGACTTACTATCCACCCGGGCTCCACGAAGATGTATCGTGATATGAGGAGGCAGTACTTCTGGCAGGGGATGAAGCGTCAGATTGCAAGTTTTGTGGCCGAGTGTGACACATGCCAGCGTGTCAAGGCCGATCATCAGAGACCTCCTGGTCCCTTGCAGCCGTTGAGCGTTCCAGAGTGGAAGTGGGAGCACGTATCGATGGACTTCATCGCAGGTTTGCCGAGGACTCAACGCGGTCACGATACCATCTGGGTTATTGTCGATCGTTTAACAAAGTCGGCTCATTTCATTCCAGTGCGTGCTTCCTGGTCTATGGACCGGTTGGCAAGGATATTCATTGAGGAGATAGTGAGACTGCATGGCGTCCCAGTTTCGATCGTTTCAGACCGAGACTCTAGATTTACGTCTCAGTTTTGGAGGAGTTTCCAGCAGGCGTTGGGGGTTACTTTATGCCTCAGCACTGCTTATCATCCGCAGACAGATGGGCAGACTGAAAGGGTCAACCAGATCCTTGAGGATATGCTTAGAGCTTGTGTGATCGACTTTGCGGGTAGTTGGGATGAGCATATGCGCCTCGCAGAGTTCGCGTACAACAATAGTTATCAGGCGACTATCGGCATGGCTCCTTTTGAGGCACTTTATGGTAGACCATGCAGATCTCCTAGTTGTTGGACTGAGGTTGGAGAGCGTCGTCTCTTAGGTCCTGAGCTTGTGCTGCAGACGTCAGAGGCTATTGATGTTATCAGGCAAAGGATGCGCACAGCTCAGAGCCGGCAGAAGAGTTTTGCTGATCGTCGGCGTCGACCCCTCGAGTTCGCAGTCGGGGACATGGTATATCTCAAGGTCTCGCCTATGAAGGGTGTGGTACGCTTTGGTGTGAAGGGCAAGCTCGCCCCAAGATTTATTGGACCTTTTGAGATTACCAAGCGCATAGGCGCTGTGGCCTATAGGCTTGCCTTACCTCCTGAGTTGTCCGCGATCCACAATGTATTCCATGTTTCTATGTTGCGGAAATGTGGGTTGGACACTATTCCCGTGATTGATTGGCAGCCACTTGAGGTCCGTGAGGATGCTTCCTACATTGAACAGCCTATTCGTATTCTCGATCGGAAGGAGCAAGTCCTCAGGACCAAGGTCATTCCCTTGGTGAAGGTGCAATGGGGTCATCATTCGGAGACCGAGGCGTCTTGGGAACGCGAGGCCGAGATTAGAGAGCGTTATCCCCATTTGTTTGATGATTGATAGATATATGATTGTTTGTATTGCCTTCCTTGTAAGATGATTGTTATATGATGGTGGTGTTTTATTTTTTTCTTTTGTCCTAGATTGGTCAATTTCGAGGACGAAATTTCTTTGTTGGTGGGGAGGATTGTGAGACCCGACCCTAGTTCCCATGTTTGCATGTATGTGTATGAGTATGCATCTTGTTCATCATGGTCTCGCGGTCCTACCGGTCGAATTCGGCGACCCGCGACCTTCGAATTGTGTTTATGGTCACCTTGAGTCCGGTCACGTAGACCTGACTCGGATCGACCCAAGACCTATGCCATCTCGTTCGTATCGTCGTTGCGGTTCCAACGACGCGTCTTGTGTGTCAATCCGACCTATGGATCAAAAGTTATGAGCATTTCATCATGTGGCCCACTTTTGTACAAAAACATGTGGACCACCTCCATGGCACAATTTTCCATGCACACCACACACACACACACTACACTATTGCATGGAATAAACACTACCCAACCTAAACACTACCCATACCTAGCCTACCCTAGCAACATTGTTATTGTCACCATAGGTTATTATTACTTCCTTTAAAAAGATTTTTCCCTCTCTTTCCCTCTCATTTCTCTCTCTCTTCTCTTCTTCTCCAGCAACTTCTCTCCCATCTCCCTCTCTTCTCCAGCCCCATTTCCCCTTTAATCTTCCAAATCCAACCATCCAAATCCAATCTCACCCATTGAAATGGATCCCTTGGTGCACTAGGAGCTAGGAGGTCCAAGTTTGGAGCAATCTAAGGTGGGTGTATTCCTAGGACTTAGGATTTCTATTTTCATATTCTTAGATCTTTTTTTTTTGTGGGAAGTGTAGGGCCCACCAATCCATGGTGGAGATCCTACATCATCCCTTAGTTGTGGCCAAATGGCCTTTTTGATGCATGCATGTCCATGCATGGGGTTTCCCCTCTATAGGCCCCCATCATGGAGGATTACTTGGATTTCATAGTATGATGGGTCATCTAGACCCTAGAATCATGGTTGGGATGACATCCCAACCATTGATCTTGAATCTAGAACATGCATGTAGTGGATCTATGTTGTAACATATGAATAAAAAGAATGTATGGTGTGATTGATGAAGGGGAGGGCCTCAATGTGGCGGAGCCCCTCCTCTTGTGGCCGATTCTTTATTATTATTATTTTTTTCTTTATGATAGAATTTTGATCTTGCATGTGTGGCCCACCTTGTAGGCCAACAAAAATCCAGACCAACCATGGAGCTTGGACGCCCATAGCGGTCCATCCTTAGACATGTGGCCCCAAAATCCACCTAAATGGGACACATGCAAGGGGTATTTGATGATGGGGAAGGTCTGGACATTTGTGGGGCCCACTGGGGTGGTCCACCAAACAAATTCCTGGGGTTAAATCCCATGGAAAACCATGTTTATATTTTAATCATTTCTGTTACATATTGCTGTCCAAATCTGCCTGGACAGATTTTTGGGCCACTTTGGGGCCTGATTTATAGGTCTTTGGTGGGAATAATGAAATAAAATAATATGTGATTCTTGTAGCCTTATGACCCACCTACAACCATACCAAATTTCAGCCCCATCTGACCTTCATTAGGGTCCCAAAGGTGTGGTCCAAATGAGGTGGACAGTCTGGATTTTTCTGCACTGTTCCAGCAATATTCTACCCTGGACAGGTTGGAATTCTAAAATTTATTAAAATACTTTTGGATGTCTAAAAATTATAAAAATTTACAGGGAGGTGGTCCACTCATGTTAGGACCAACCTACAAAATTTTGGGGCTAATGGACACCTGTACACACCATGGTGGTGGCTGGACCGGCCCATTACAACATGGTGTCCAGATCAGTCCGATTTTTAGGATAGATTAAATTCTTTAAATAAATTAAAATATTTTTAAATCTCCAAAAATTCTGAAATTTTTTGGGAGTGTGTCCCACCTATTGAAGTATCACTCTGAGAAATTTCAACCCCAACTGACCCTATTTGGGCACCCAAAAGAATGGGCCAAGATGGTTGGCTTGCCAGAATTTTCTGCTGTGCAGTCCAGCAATATGCCTTGATAAAAATTATAATTCAAAAATGTTTCCTCTGATGGTGGGCCACCTTTTTGGGTTTTCTCTCATTGTATGCATGATGAGGGACCTTGGCCCTCAATTTCCAGAGTTTTAGAGGTCCTGGGCCCACTCCAATGGAGTGCCCAAATTTAGGACAGCAACATGTTATAATTATGTTTGGCCTTTGGGCTGAAATTTTGAGGAGTGGGGCCCAACACATGGTGAAGAATTTTAGAGGTAATAATTTATACATTTAGTTCCTTAAATGTTGGGCTTAATAAATGCACTTTTGAGGCCCACCACAGTTGAATTTAATTGGGTCCATGAATGTGGTTAGTTGTTAAACTCTTTGAGCCCAATTGGGCTGGAACTTTCTAGATAGGCCTATTGAATTCTTGGGCCATTTTTACCATACTATTGTATTGGATTAGTGGGCCAGATTACACAAGTATATGGGCCCTTGATTGCCCACCAAATCAACTTTATACTTGGGCCGGGTTGTAGGCCCAACTTACTTGACTAAGAACATGACATTTGCCCATGTGATTTGAGCAATGGGCTGCCCACTAGGCCACCACAATATATGGGATTAGTAGCCTTTATGTTGGGCCCTAACCTTTCCCCTATGGGCCCATAGTGAGATATATGGGTTGGGCTATGTGTGTTCCCCTTGGACCCATGTTTTGGTTGGGCCTTGGGCCGCCTTTCTGAAGCCCAACATGAATGTATGTGGTATGTAATGGCTGTCCATTTCTTATTTCTAATGTTATGTGGGCCTTGGGCCTTGATCCGTAATCAATTAGAGATGGGCTACCTCTTGGGGACCAATTGTGGTTGGATGTCCACATTGGTGGACCTAAGGTAGACTCATGGGCTCCTATGGGTGGTTAAAGGCCCACCATAGACCCTTGTTAGGCTCGTTTCATCTATTTAGGCCCATATCATTGTTCTCCTTAGTCTCATGGGCTACCCCAGGTTTATGGGCCCCCACTAGAGGTTGTATTCCTTATGAGGAATTGGTTAAGTAGCTAGACCCTTCATGGTTAGGTAGAGAGTTCATCTTCACCTCATTAGCACCCCTATTCATCTTCATGGCCCACTCCCATACGCATCATATGCATGCTTGGTTGAGGTATTATTGGCCATGGTTGTGTCATTGTGTAGGACATGTTGGTATCTCCCCGAGAGATGGATGCTTGGGACTAATGCATGGGTGATTGTGTGATTCATGCATCTGGCATTGCATAGCTTATGGATATCCGCCCTTACTTCATCAGGGCCTTGCCTCCACAGGGGTATTCGTGGATGGTTGTATGTGTGGACACCGGAAATATTAGTTGAGCATACCGGGTGCATAGGATGCCCATGGGTGAAATTCCCAAAACTTCCATGGTACCAAGGATCTGCTCCAACGCCGTGACCGGGTGGAATATATGAGCGCACGAGGGCCTTATACCATTAGGCCGCGTCTCCCACTGTCGTGTAGTCGGTTGGATAGGGGTGTGGCCTTACCTGCCTGATGTGAGGGGGCATTGCTAGGCTGAGTCTGACCAGCTCGTAAATGGGTCCGCTACCGTCAGGCCTTGTTGGTGATTGGTTGTCCACAAGCGGGTAGTGAGGTCTCTTACGCTCGTTTGACTGTGCGGGGTCTGTAGAGCGGCAGTCATTCAGCAGTGTAATGGACCCCGGTGATTTCCTTATGATTGGAAATGTACTTGACATATGGTTTGGATATGAGCACTGACATTACTTGCATTGCATTAGCATTGGTTGTACAAGCCCCTTCATGCATTGCCTTGGTATGGCATCTAGTACTCATTGCATCTTATTCATGATAAGCTTGGGTAAGGCTAGTGATATCCTCATTGACCATGTTTCTCTCCTTGTATCTCCTACTACTCTTCTGTGCACCATTATCACACACTTACACCACCCTCTAAGCTTCTATAAGCTTATGCACGATTGATGCGTGCAGGATACTCTAGGCAGGCGACACAGTAGCAGAGCGTGGAGTAGAGCTGAGCATTTGAGGACTCCAGTGTTGCCGACCTTTTTCTCCTTTCCTTTTTGTCTCATGTATGTCCTTTTGGACCTTATGGATGATTGTAAAAGTTTAAATTCTTAGTGGATTTTGTGATGTGTGCCTTGTTATTCTCAGATTTACTTGCAGTGATCTTGGGTATGCTCGTGTTAGAAATGATTATACTGTTATGAAAATCCTCCTTGTAGGATCCCAGGATCGGAACCTGCCTCAGGAACCGAGAATGGGGTACTACGGAGGCTGTTGCAGTCAGAACCGGCCATCGGATTCCATGTGAGTCCGATTACCGAGTCTGGGGCGTGACAATCCAATACCAAGAAGTGATGTAACATGCATGACGATTTTCTTACATCGATCGCGCACCACTCACCAACCTACGGGATTACGTGCTGATTAAGAGGGCCGCTACCTGAAACGCGTTATATTGATCAGTAGGAGTGGGATTTCCCACGTCATATTTACGTACAAGATAATAATCTAGTGGTGAGGACATTGATTCATATAGTGAAGATAAACAATAAGTAAAACGTAAAACGTGTGAGAAAGATATAATCAATTAAATTGCAAAATTTAAAGGAAAAACCCTCACCTCTTGCATTCGATCACACTCTAACATTGCTAGATTTGAATTTACGCGTTGTAGTAACCAAATCTAGCATAATTAACATGATTCAGATTGTTAGGTTATCATATTACATACATTGTATGGTTAAGATAAAAACTTAGCTAGAGTTTAGTATAGATGTAGATACTTTCTTACCTTAATCAACAACTCTTCTTAGCCTTGATCAGTGATGGATAAGGCAGAGATTTGTGGAAGTTTATCTAGATCTATGAGGCCCACCTAGTTGGCATATTTGATTTTCAGATCGAGGTTTAGCCAAATTATACGTTAATCATTGAGTCGAAGGAGATGATAGGCGCTTCAATGGCAGATTTTGCTCCTGCCCTTCTTTCTTTGAGCGGTTTCTTCCAGACAGTTCGGATTGGCCAACTGACGCTCCCTAGCCAATAAAATCAAAGGTTCAGATGGCTTTGTTTGGTGGTTTGTGCGGCCAGACTTTTAAGTCTACGTTGGTGCTTCCTTCGCAAGTTGTCCGCTGATCTCAGAAAAAAATCTGGCGGAAATTGCTTCTCTGAATCTAGATTCATTGTTGTAGGCGTTAGTGGGTCCCTCTGCATTTCTAGCTTTTGGTTTTTAAGGTTTTTCGGTCATGAATGTTTACACGGAAATCGGCTTGACCTTTCACTTTCACGATCGGTTGTGGGTGACGATCCTCACTTTCCAACGGCTGTAAACTCAGGAGTGGATGACTGGGAGTTTGAGAGGGTCATCAACGGCCACATTCGCAATTGAGTTCTAAATTAAATTGGAGATAGAACACGGAGTTTCCTCTTTTGTAATGGGACTGGTGTGATCCTGCAATCTGTTTGTTTTGTTATGGTTGTAGTGAGTCATGCGTAGCTTTTGTGCATGGCCACCCATGATGCTTGTGAGAAATCCCTTCCATCCATCGGTTTCTCCATATCATGTTAGGACGTGGGGTTAAAAATGAGGCAGATCCATTAATCAGGTGGACCACATGATCTGAAGTAATTGAAGATGTTCACTTTTGAATTGTTTCTCCCGAGATTAAAAATTTGGGCAAAAGAAGTTTTATCCAAATATGTGTCTCTGCACGTGAGGTTAGCTTGGGTATGGACACGGGTTGTGTTTAGGTATAATGTGGGGTCCGTCATGGTATTTATAAGGAATCCATTCCATTTATCGGTCTAAGTAGGTCGTGTTGGCCCATGAGCCCAAATATGAATCATATTCAAGCTTAGATAAGCTTATCTTATAAATTCTCCGAGTGTTGCCCAAAACGGACTTGATCTTAATTAACAGTTGATACTTAATGATCAGTGCCCAATTTTGAGGAAGATGTGTAGTCAGGATAGGGAAATGATTAGACAGAGTTTGGTGGTTGATCGATGGTGGAAAAAGCCTAATTTTAAAATTTCACCTTTTGCAGCAAAATGAAGGAACTAGCTTCAGCGTTCAACAGTGTAGGATTATAGATCGGGGTCTAAATTTTGTATGATATTGTAGTCATGTGAGTCTAAGGTGTGGTCCAAGTTTGAGTTTCGATGTATAGTAGGAAGTAGTTAAATATGAAGATCTAGATTTATACAGAATTGGTAAGCCTCAAAAGGATAACTTGGCGCCTAAGTAAAAGCCTACCAAGTGGGTCTTCATATTTCACACTTGGTCCATATGATGAGAAATCTAAGTCGTCCATATGAAGGGAAATGTCTTACTACAACTACCCATGAGCTTTCCTCACTTGATGGACACCAAAATCAACGATTAAGGAGCTGATTTGTTAATTAGGCCACTTTTACAATGATCTAAGGGCCTGAAATTCAACGTGTATGGTTAATTTATGATAATTAGACCTAATGTAAAATTTCACATGAAGCGGATCATGAGAACCATGTGATTTGGAATTCAAGGGTGTTGGTTAATGGCATTTTAGTAATTATTGTTAATTTAAGAGTTTTGTGAAATCTAATGGTTCTACAGTGTTATTTACACATTTCTAAATAATTCTTACAAAAGGACTTACATCTAAGTCATTATGGATAAAGAGTTATTCACCAATTTAATTAAGGGAAGGCACATGTATCAAACCACATGATGGATGGTCTTGTCTTAAAATCAATGGTCAGATGACTTGATCTATAGATGAAGAGTATTCTTAGCTGTCAGATTCATGTTGGAGAATAGACGTAGGGTTAGGATAATTAAATTGGTATCGTACACATGTACATACTAGGTTAAACTTCATGGTAACACTCGAGAACTTTCAACACCCCGAGTATTGGAAAGTTCGTGGTGTTACACCTTAACACATGACAACCTCTACCTTGAGGGTTGAGGTTGTCAATGCACTACCAGAAAAATGGACAAAGGCTATGGATTTAATTCGTAGCCATAGACCTATGTCTACGGATTAAATCCGTAGCACAACCGTCGTTGTAAGTGCCGAGCCAATTGGTCTAAAACCTACGGCTACGGATTTAATCCGTAGCCATAGCTTAAAATAGCTACGGATATAATCCGTAGCAAATATTTCTGTAGCCAAAAGCACCTACAGAAATATGCCAAATTTTATAACAGCTACGGTTGTTAGATTAACAACTACAGGTAATATCCGTAGCTATTTCCTACATTAAAAAAAATATTAATCATTCATTCATTCATTTAATTACCACTTGCATAATCATTCATTCATTCATTCAATTACCACCTTCATAATCATTCAATAATGAATCAATTACAATCATTCATTCATTCAATAACGAATCAATTAGAATCCTTCATTCAATCGGCTAGCAACGTTGTGCATTGTGATCAAATAGACGCCTGCGGCAGCTTCACTTTTTCTTATCAAACTTTGTCAATTCATGGAACCTACAATGTAGTCAAATAACTACAATATCAACATCCTAAAAACAAATTAAAACAATTGCTAGAAACAGGTCAGAGAGGTTGAAACCAGTGTTTTAAAACTCTGACCCTAGTAAAGAATTTGAAGACCATAAAGAAAATTCAAGATCTAAGATTCTATCTTTACAAACTTAAATTCAAGTGAAGAAAGATATCTCGCAATTTTTTGCCTCGAAATGCCTCAGGAAAGAAGAAGAAACAACCGAATTGAAAGGCTGTACAGAGATGGCCCATAGTGCTGTTGTTGCTCCTCCATGGGCCTAAAGTATAAGAAATGTGCAGTATGAAATTAACACATGTTAATTGCATTCTATTTCTTTGATAAAAACTTAAAGGTAAAGCAACCCAATACACAAATGAGAATTGGAATAGCTACTTCCAAGAAAATAAAACATACCCTTGATCATCATTTATTTGTTGTATAAAATCTAGTAAAACTTGCACAAGTATTGGATAAAATCATACGAGGTGATAGAGGACTTGATTATACACTATGACACAGGTTAGGATCATTAATGGTGTATGATTGAAAGAAATTAACATCTATATGGTAGTGGTAAGAACATAAATGGTTCAGATTAATCTAAGAATGTACCCTGATTGTAGCCACCCCTGTAAAAATACACCTATCATGTCTTCTTTTTTACTTGTATTATTATACGACATGTAAAATTATGTGAAGGCATTCAAGCCAAAAAATGTTGTGTGAAGAGAATGTGACAGATGATTGAAAATGAAAAAAGAAAAAAGCATACCTTATTCTTTTTCCTCCTCTTCATCCTCTTTGGCAGCACCTGGAACTTCAAAGAGTGAAGAGAGATGGAAGAGAGGTTAAAGACATCTTCAAAGAAACTTAGGGGTGGTTTAACAAATAGATATTTGAAGAATCCAAGTCTAGTAATTGGATTCTTGAGAATTTTATGTTTCAAGTTATGTTCGACACTTTGGAATTTGAATCCTATTTCTAAGAATTTGAAAAGTTGCTTTTCAGGAAGAGTTGTAAATGGCTTAAAACAAAAATTGAATTCCAGCTAACTTCCGCATTGCCAAAATTCTAAAGTAGCTCTAGAATTAAATTTTAATTCCAAAAGACAAATATTTGATCAAACTTAGATACTCTAACAAAGTGTCATCATGATAATAAGGCACTTATTTGATTATTTGACAAAGTTTTTTCACCATAAGCAACAACAAGGCCTTGTTGTCATTCACATCACCTATTCAACTGCTTTTTCTATAAGGCGTTCTGAGTACTTCAATGCCTTGATTTCTGCCTGTGCATCTACCAATTCCCTATCTTTATCTAATATACATATATATATATATTAAAAAAAAAATCCAATCGATATCAAAGACAAAAACCATCAACCTTGGATTACATAGAAACAAATAAACTAATAGACAATCAGCATTAGCACAACACGAGACAGACCACTGAGACATGTCATCATATCGACAGTTTAGATCGCTCCACTGGCATATCCCTGGCTCCTAATTTTACTTTTAAAAGCTCTAGAGGTTTCTTTCTCAGCATTTAAATGTCAAAAAAGCAAAGTTACCAATGAAGTCTAAAATAGACTTGTTTGATACATGTACAAGCATATGGATATCCAAGCAAAAACCTATGAGAGGAAAAGAAATGAAAGAAACCTTCATCGCTACTTTGCAATAAGACAGGAACATCAATATCATTGTGATATCTGTCAAAATTAGTACAGACCTTCAGTGGGGGAAAATGTTCTTCAATCCAATAGTCAGTTTCTGGATGCTAGCAGAATATATCAACCTATATGCATGCACACAAACATCGTACATGTGGCATAAACATGCATTGATTGAATGCTAGAAAGAGTGCTAGTATCAACAAACAAAAATCTCACCAGGAATAAACAAATATATCAAAGAGGTATAAAACACCTATGGTTACCAATACGAAGGCTTGAGGAGTTGCCAAAGTAAGCTTCATCATCCAGATTGTCATCCTCATCCTCATATTGATAAATAGCTTCTTGTTCGTAAGAGGCTTCTTCCTAAGGCTCCAATGGTAGAGGCACAAACCAAGTGGCTCTAATGAGCAGACAAACACTCTCCTCGAACATGTAATCTTCAAAATGAAATGCCACAACAATGGGTCAGACCCATTACCATGGCATACTCATTCAAACCAGTGAACATGTTGGTCAGCCTAAAGTTCAGGGGTGTTGTAAACATGCCCTTATGTTGTTACTATCAACTTAATGTAAGTATAACATGCTTGTATATTAGTGAATCAAAAGTATACAAAAGGTTGAAATCTTACACCGGTTGCTAGGTAGGCAGCCAGACAAACAAAAAATACTGGCGAAACATTGGAGTTAGCAACTCAACTCCAATGCTCAAGCTGAATAAGATTGATGTTGAGAACCTTACCCTCTGCATATGAGACAAAAACAACACATAGCAAGATCAATCACTAAACCTAATTCTGATGCCTAGAACAAGTAACAATACTCATACCTTCAAGTTGGCATCGAATGCAGATCCAAGGCTAGCGGTGTATATGCATCGGCTAAGCCGTCCAAGCCAATCCTACCCAATTCAATGCAGCAGCCGATGGAAGAGACCGAGAGGACCCAATCCCTATGGCTCGAAACATCGCTTGAAATCAATCAATCAAGCATTCCCATAAGAATCTTAATGCAACCATGATTCTTTGTAGCTACTAAAACTAAATGATTTAAGGATTCTTTTTTTTTTTTTTTTCCAAATTACTACAGTGAGGAGAAAATATGCAATGTTCAATCAGAGCCAGTGGCATTTTAGTCCATGTTAGAATTTTGTAGAGGTAAAGACACCCAAAATGGATCCTGATCCTCATGTGGTCTGCCCCACTGTGGATGGGTGATGTTACAAAAATAGTGGAGAAACCGAGCAACCAATGGCTACCTTGGAAATGGATGGTTGGAAATCAAATAAAGCAAATGGTCCACATGCTAATGCTACAAGTTTACTAATTGAAAGGCTACTATTGTTCACTGGGAGGGCATCTTTTGTCCATCACCATCCATAGTGGGGTCTACCAGACAAACACTATCGATCACCAAAAGGTAGGTCCCACCTGATTTTACAAGCCCACCTGCTTCTTGGCCCCTGATCGAGCAGCAGACTCCCTATTCTTGATCATCCTCTTCTGCCTCCTCTCAGCAGTCTTCTTGACCACGTCGCCTGGTGCAACCCGCCTTGTTTGCAAAACGAAAAGAAAGTGACAAATCGATCAAACAAATAAAACATGCCAAGATAAGATAACATTACCTCCATCGAGCTATTGTAACTATCTAGAGAAAATGGCTACAGAGCTCTACCACTGGCCTATCGAAAAAGAAGTACACCTACTAATGAAAGAGAAATGAGTAAAAAAATAAAATCTACCTTCATGTTTCATTAGCATGCAACCCCAACACTATAGAGGCACATCTCCTCCTCACCCACTCACCAAACTCTTTAACTCTATTTGAAACATTTCCATCAACCTCTTCATCCTTTTGAACTATCAAATCAGGGCAATAGAGCATATCATGTTGAGGAATCTCCTGGTCATTGGTTTAACTAGGAGGCATTATACAATGCTTAAGCTGAGAGCTTGTACAATATGTTCAGTTTGCACAGGTGGGGCACATGCTTCAGTGATCCCAAAACCATTGATACAATGGACCTCATGGACAAAAAGTACCCCAGATTGGAAGATCCTAGCTATATAATATTTGGCTTGTTCCCATTGAATGTCAAGGTTGGCTGCATTTTCTTTATTAACTGTCCATTTATTTGGCCAACTATTGAAGGGTCGGGATTTTTCCAATTGGGAGATGAGCATGGGTCATCCATAGAGGGGACAATCATACTGACGGTTTGGATTGCTGAATCATGGGCCTCGCTCATACGAAATGAGCTCAAATAGTATTGTACAAACATCATGAGCTTGGTTTTCAATTATAATTTTTATGATAGAAAGTCCTACATGGTACCTTAACCATTCTAGTTCCATTATCACACACAAGAGGTTAAATATCTTCAGCATCAGCCATCTTCTAGTACCTACCAGAAAATGGTGCCGACCTCAGAATAGAAGAATTAGAAAAACAAAAGAGTACTTTCATAGCATTTTTCATCTAAAGCACTGGAGATTCAAATTTCAAGCAATGACAAATTCACAATCTATGTAAATCATCCCTTGTGCCTTTAGTAAATTTAGTAAAGAATAGTGGTTTCTAGAGCCTCTCCTGCCCAATAACTTCATGGCAAACATATCATTACTAAGGAAGAACCAAATGATAACACAATCAATTCCAAATAACACAACTAAATGATTGAGGCTAAGCAGAAGTTCCCATTTCTTGTGGTCCAATTTTTAAGTGAAAAATAATCCCGACCATCCAAATTAAAAAGCCATCATTAAATTGCCAATAAACAAAATTATCACCGTGGTTAAATTAAGCCATAAAAGTTTGGATGAGGAAATAGTCCAGACTCTGCAATTAATCCGATGAAATGCTAAAAGCAGAGAAGAAAAAATGGTAATGGGCTATCACTAGTCCATAACACACTCAAAATTCCCAACGGCCATATTATCAAGACGACAACTTTCTGGAAATAAGGACCACAATTTGGATGGGTCTAGCTGATGTGCATACATCCAATGCATCCAAAAGATGATTTTCCTGAGTTAAGTAAACACTTGCCATTTTCTTATTTTCAAACCCTTCACACCCTTGTACAAGAATTCAATGTAATCATATCCATGCCTGCTCCACAAATGCATCAACATATTTTCATGGTGAAAATTCACAAATTACTTGCGAAACTATTCTTTTCTATTTAAAAACTAAAAACATTACAATTTTAGAAAGAAAAATAAATATTCTGAAATTTACTTCTTACAGTTGGGCTCTAAATGGCACAAAATTAGGAGAAAGATCTGATGTGAAAAAATATAAGAAAGATGCTTACAACGGTCCCGCCGACTGATGCCTGGCCTCAACAGTTGGCAATGCACTACCAGCTCCTCTCATCTTGATCCAGTTGAAGCAGTGGAAGATAACATCTGATCTATGACCAATACAAAATCAAACCCAAATGAAACAAAATTAAATAAAAAACAGAAACAACCAAACATACCTAAGAAAGATTCAATAATCACAATACCATAGAAGAGAATCTAATAAAGAATGAAAAAACCCATATCGCATATTCTTATCATTCTTTGCCAGATGGAATCTGGAGATACTCCACCAAAAAAAAAAGCGAATAGAGGAAACATTAATAATAAATTTTTATTTTTTTATTTTTTAAAAAAAGTGTGGAAACCTATTTCACATTGACCGGAATGCATGAAGTACATGAAAGTGGCTCCAAATGGCAAGTGAGCTCTTTTGTTCATTATGAAGACATGAGCTTGTCACCTTCCATTTGATCCAATGACCATGCTACTCAATGCAAACTTACTTCAAACACACCCTCAAAGTGTCTCCATAAACTACCTTTTGGTAGATACGGCTTAAATGCTTCGAAGGTTTAATGTTTGTACCAATAGTTTGAACCATTTTTCCCATGACCCAGTTACAAAATAAAAAAAGTTACAGGACTGACAATTATTACGCCAATCAAGTGTCTTGATCGTTGATTCAGTATGATTAGGAACATTCCACTAATTAGGCCCTACCTTGGATTACCATGGTGCTCAAGGACTTCAATATGACAATCTTAGCCATCCAATATATGAAATGTGACTATCAAATTCTGAGTATTTTGCGATGGAACTGATTAAATGAGGATTTAGTTTTGTTGGAAAAAATAGGTTTAGGTTTTTCCTGGTTTGTTCAATATTTTCATTACTTAGTTCTACCAATCCAATGTTTATTTTGGAACAGTAAATTGTAATGATAATGAAACCATGCAATGTTACTACAGATCTGGTTCTTGACATTGTGATGCACCTGGAAAAAGTGGAATGACAGAGTTTTCTTGGGTGCCATTAAAATAAATCTATTTCTGATGATACAATCCTATTTTATGATGTGAGTAAGCAACATGTGGATAACTTAAGGATCATTGTTAGATGGTTTGAAATAATGTCGGACCCAAAAATCAACTAACTCAGAAATGAAAAACGATGGGGATTCGCATGAGAGAGAAGGATGTCAGCCCTGTCACAGGGAAATTTGGATGCAAGGCTTGTTGCTTTCCAAAGACTTACCCTGGCTTACCCCTATGCGTCGGCCTGTTCATTTGTGGGATGACATGACAAAATAACTTAAATTAAATTAAAAACACATCCTTTTTTTTAAGCCCCTTGGGAAAAATCAAAACCTTTTTTTTTTTCCATACAACCACACCTAACCAGTAACTCCAGATCTAGGTAGAGACAAAAATAAAAAAAAAAAAAAATCACATCTGCATATTTCAATGAATCAAAGCAATACGATTAACAACCGACATCCCATGCTAGATTTTATATACGAAACAAATCCAATCCTCATTTTCAAACAAAAGTGAAACAATAACCTTAATATTTCACAATCGGGATAAAAAAAATGCAAACCAACAGCCAATCCTATCCACATATTTCGACAAATTGAAGCAATAGGCTGCGAGATCTAATGCAAAATGCCTCAAATTAAGCAAAAAAAAAAATCCGGTATCACAAATCACATAAATCACTGGATTCTAACTAGAGAAAAAGGGGGGAAACGAGATCAAATAATTCCAACCATGGAAATTAAGGAGGAAAAAAAACTTAGTTGTAAAAACCGCATGAATAACCTTTTTTAGACGGAATAAAGGAAATACTCAAATTAAGCAGAGAAAAAAAAAAACCTAGACTGTATCATAATCGCATAAATCAACCAACTCTAATCGGTGAAAAGACTGTATCATAATCTTCTCCTTCTCCTTCTTATTCTCCTTCTTACG
>JAJHSJ010000008.1:20966704-21166704 GCA_021015155.1 Magnolia officinalis
GTGTGCCACCTTTTTGGGTTTCCTCTTATTGTATGCATGATGAGGGACCTTGGCCCTCAATTTCTAGAATTTTGGAGGCCTTGGACCCACTCTAATGGAGTGCCCAAATTTAGGACAGCAACATGCATTGCAAAAATTTCCAGTATATTATTGTCCCCGTTGTTATTTCAGAACTTTTGGACCCCAGCCCATTGGGCTTTGTGTATGACTAGTTGGGGTCCCATCTCTGATGTTCTAGGGCCCATTGGGACCATGATTATGGGGCCCACTATATTTAGGAAATTGGGCATTTATTGCTCCCTTATATTTCAGAATACTCTTGGGCTTAATCAATGCCTTTTTGGGTCTCCATTGATGATCATTTGTGGGACCCAAATATAAACTAGATTTTGGGACTTCCTAGTGGGTCCATATTGGGCTGGAACGTCCCAGCTTGGCCTAGCCATATGTTGGGCTACACTACGTGAAAAATGAAAAAAATGACGGATTTAGAGACGGCTCTGGACCGTCTCTAAAATTGCTTGGCTTAAAGACGCTTTAGAGACGGTCGTAAACCGTCTCTAAACTTTTAGACGGCCCTTGATCGTCCTTAATATTGTCTTAAAAATTTGAACGTCCATAAATCATTTAAGACGGTCAAAAACTGTCGTTAACTGAGGATAAAAGATGACCATTGACTGTCTGGAATAAGAGACGGTCTCTGACCGTCTTATATGCAGCCATTTGAGACGGTCAAAGATCGTCCGTATTAGAGACGGTCATTGGCCGTCTCTTACTGGCAATCTGAGACTGTTAAGGACCGTCTCAATTCGAGACGGTCATTGGCCGTCTTTTCCTGTAATGTGAGACCGTGAAAAATAGTCTGTATTAGAGACGGTCCTCAGCTGTCTCCATTTAAGACTGTCAAAGACCGTCTCTATTAGAGACGGTCCTTAGCCGTCTTATAGTGGTCATTTGAGACTGTCAAAGACCGTCTATATTAGAGACGGTCCTAAACCGTCTCTAATGCTCAGGTACAAAATTAAGAACAAAAAAAATTATGAATTTCGAAAAAAAAAAAAAAAGTTTAAAAGCTTGGAAAAATAATTAGCAATGTTTAAGAAAAAAATTAAGAACTTTGAATAATGTTGATAATTTTGAAAAAGAAAAAGAAAAGAGAAGATTTCGATAAAAAAATGATATTTTGAAAAAGAAAATTTATAAAATTAAACAAAATTATGAAAAAATTGACAAATTGTAAAAAATATATATATTTTTTAAAAAAGAAAACTATATTTTGTATTTTGACAAGAAAAATTAAAAAGTTATATAACAAGATTTCGATTAAAAAAAATGATATTTTGAAAAAGAAAATTTAAAAAATTAAAAAAAATTGTGAAAAAATTGATAAATTGTAAAAAAATATATATTTTTTAAAAAAGAAAACTAGATTTTGTATTTTGACAAGAAAAATTGAAAAGTTATATAACAAAAGTGAGATTTTAAAAATGATATTTTGAAAAAGAAAATTTAAAAAATGAAACAAAATTGTGAAAAAATTGACAAATTGTAAAAAAAATACATATTTTAAAAACGAAAGCTAGATTTTGTATTTTGACAAGAAAAATTGAAAAGTTAGATAACAAAAGTGAGATTTTGATGATGTGTTGTATATCCTTGCCGCCCCTATGTTTCTCTAACCCATTTTTGGGGCGGATATTAAAAATTGTGTAGATTTAAATCTTAAGTGGACCACACCACTGGAAAGAATGATAATATAGTACCTCACAATTAAAAATTATAAAGAGCCCATCGTAAGGTTTTAGTAATGTTTATTTGCAATCTAACCTGTTGATAATGTAAAGAAGATCTAAATGAATGTAAACTACAAAGATCAAATTGATCCAAAACTTTTGTGGCCTTCAAAAGGTTTTTAATAGTTATTCATCATTGTTTTGATTGGTATGGCCCACCTAAGATTATTGAGTTCTTATGATTTGAAATCACATCCTAAAATATGATGGAAAAATATATGGACGGTGTCGATATACATAAAATATATTAAGGTGGGCCCTACATGGTTAGAGTAACACCCATGAAGGAGTTACCTAAATAGTGAAATGGTACTATAAGGTCACCTCATGGGAACTTCCCATAAAGTTAATTTGTGCGCCCCACCATGATGTGTGTTAAACATCAACACCATGCATTTGATGTGTCTCCTTTAAGTCCAAAAATCAGTCGTATACGAAACTTAGGTGGGCCATAACATCTAAAACTATGTGAAGACATCCCCTAAAACATATAAAAGCATTTGGTGGGGCCCACATGAGTTTGGATGTGTATGAAACTTGGTTTTTTATCCCTCATCCAAGTGGGACACACATAATGAATGGGCTGGATCTATAAAGCACATCTAGGTGGGCCCAATAAATGATTATGAATGTTTTAATGGGAGGGTAACCCTCTCAACTATAGTATGTGGTGTGGCCCACCCAAGTCATGAATCAACTTTATTTTTAAGCTCTAAAACGTACCTCCCCATAGGATCTTATTAGAGACTGACGATGCTTAAGGGGCTCCATGGGGCCCATTTTAATATCTTTGTTTTATCTAAGCCGTCCATAAATTTTGAAATATTATTTCAGTGCATCAGCTCAAAAAGTAGAAAATATTAAAAGTCTAAGTGGACCACACCATAAGAAATAATGAAAAATAAATTTATAACATTAGTATGTGGTGTGGTCCACCTACAGCTTCGATTTGACTCATTTTTTGGATCAATCCTAAAAATGAGCCGTTAAAATTAATGGACGGAGTGGATAATTAACATACACAATGGTGAACCCCACCAGTCCTAAAATAATGAAAATTCAGGATCAACCCACACTGTTCATCCATTTTTCGAGATCATTTTAGAGAACTATCTAAAAAATGATTCATATCCAAAGATTTCGATAAAAAAAAAATGATATTTTGAAAAAGAAAATTTAAAAAATTAAACAAAATTGTGAAAATTTTGAGAAATTGAAAAAAAAATATATTTTTTTGAAAAAGAAAACTAGATTTTGTATTTTGACAAGAAAATTGAAAAGCTAGATAATAAAAGTGAGATTTCGATTTAAAAAAATGATATTTTGAAAAATAAAATTTTAAAAATTAAACAAAATTGTGAAAAAATTGTCAAATTGTAAAAAAATATATTTTTTAAAAAAGAAAACTAGATTTTGTATTCTGACAAGAAAAATTGAAACATACTTAGATAACAAAAGAAAAATTGTGACCCAATTTATTGACACCCTGAAACTCTAAGAATTAATGTAAGTTTTGTAGGGCCCATCATGATGTGTGTCGAACATCAACACTGTGCATTTAATAGAAGATTTGGATTAAGCTGATGTTTGTGTTTTCCCTTCATTCATATCTTTTTGATATTATGAACATGTTGGATGGAAAACATTACTGTGGGCCCACCATAATGTATGGCCCTACGACCATTTTTTTTTAAAAAACTTTTGAACCAGTTGGATTTCAAATAAACATTACGATGGGCCTTAGGATAGTTTCAATAGTGGGAATCACCCTCTCGTTGTTTTCTATGGTAGGGTCTACTACAGATTTTTACCTGTCTCATTCTTTGGCTCATGACTTAAAATGATATCTCAAAATGGATGGACGGTGTGGATATAACAAATACAAAGTTTTTTTTTTTTTTTTAAATATTATATATATGGAAAAGGTTCTATTCGTCGAGCTCATGGGAACTCCCCATGAGGTCGAGCTGTGTGGGCCCCATCATGACATGTGTCGAAAATCAACACCGTGCATTTGATGGGTCCCCTTTAAATTATGGGATATCCCAAAAATCAGCCGCATACAGAACTCTGGTGGGCCATACCATCTAAAATCATATGAAGACATGCCTAAAACATATAAAAGCACTTGGTGGGGCCCCACTTGAAATTTGGATGCGTCTGAAACTTGGTATGACCCCTCATCCAAGTGGCACACACATAATGGATGGGATAGATTTGTGAACCACATCTTTGTGGGCCCAAAAAATAATTATGAATGTTTTAATGGAGGGTAACCCCTCTCAACTTTTGTATTCGGTGGTCTGTAGGCCCCACCATGATGTATGTGTTTCATCCATGCCGTCCATCTATTTTTATAGATCATTTTATGATATTACAAAAAAAAAATGAGTTATATCCCAATCTCAAGTGGACCACATTGCAGGAAAAAGTGTTGAATGAATGGTGTGGTTCAACCGAGATTTATTTAGATCTAATATTTTGGTATCATTCTTAAAATAATCTTTAGAAATGTATTTACGGTGTGGATGAAGCAAACACATCATGGTAGGGCCCACAGAGCCCTACCAGATCCATGGTAGAAGGTACCGTTTTTTTAAAACTGTAAATGTTTTTGAGTTTTGCATTTTTGTAAAAATGTGGTGACTCGTTTATATCAATATTGATAATGATATAGGGTTATCTAGACCAACCAAATAATGGGTCTATTTGTAGATGGGTAATTTGTACATATGTTATTATATAAAACTTTCGTAACCATCCAGTAAATGGTCCATTACATGTACGGCTGATAATATGGTGTATGTTATAAATGATGGCAAACGCACAAATAACGGATTTGAAAACATCTTCTCATTTTAGATGAGGGATTTCCAAACGCACGGTTGTTCCTCTTTCGAACGGGCCATCTTCCTTGCAGCTCCTCTCATTCGAATGACGCAATCTTCCTCGCTAGAGTTCTGAATCCTTGAAGATTCATCTCAAAAAGGTGAGATTCTCTCGAAATCCCTTATTTTCGTCGCCGATTGTTCTTATTCTTGCTGTTTTTATTCCAGAATCCCTTCCATCTGTCATTGCTTTTTCTCTTTTCTTCTTGTGATGTTGCAAGCACACAAACATTTGCGTTTAGGTTGATGAAAGCATAGATCAGTATAAGCCTCATGCTGCGTGGATCAGCTTGAATGCTTGGGTTAATGAAAGCGTAAATCAGTATAAGCCTCATGCTGCATGGATCAGCTTGAATGCTTTGGGTTATAGAAGGTTTGGAATGTCTTGGGCCGTTCTTGGCTGCAGTGGTGTTTGGAGGTAGGATTGTGGCCTCTTGCTTGGGCCGCTCATGGTGAAGGCATGGTTACTTTGGCCGCTGCAATGCAGAGGCTTGGTGGTTTATTTTTTTCTGATCTGTTTAGGTTCACAGGTGGGTTGTTTTGGTTTGGGAAATGTACAAGTTGGATATGGTAGGTCGGGGCCTTTTTTTGTCAGCCCCCACCCGAATGTGTAAATCCCTGATTTAAGTTTATCAATACAACAGGAGTTTTCCAAAAAAAAAAAAAAAAAGAGGTTCGGGCTTGCCAAAGGCCCGTCGGGACGGGTGGATTTCTCACAAACTCCAACATGGGCAACTTCTGCCATGTAATATTTTATAGTATCTAATCCTATACCAGAAATTGTAATTTTGAAATATTATTGATAAAAGATTTGTGGTTATCGAACGTTACTGTGGAAGTTAAGAATGATAGGTACAGTCAACGAGGATTTGGAGGTGGTGGTTTTTGTGGTAAGTTAGATACTGTAATGGATAACCTAAAGCAAAAGGTCAGAATTGGGGGAGTCCTGTCCTTTTCGCTTTTGAACATTGTTATCATATCTTTGTCAGCATCTTCTCAAATTGATATGCATGATGCATGCTGCCAAGGACTGCTGTCAGGATTACTTTTAAACACCATTGTACTGTTTTCTTCAAACTCCTGATGTATTAAGAGTTGGAAGGGAAGGACTTGTTCAATATTTTTCTTAAAGATGTAGAGAAAACAGAAAATACACCCACTGGTAATGAGCTTCTTGGAAGGTAACTTCCCTTTAATGCTTCTAGTTTGCAATGATTGATGTGAAAATACTCTTTGAAAAAAAAATAATAAAAAAACAGCTTTTCGTGCTATTGTTAACATGCCCAACTTTGACTGGCCTTACAAATTCATAAGCCAACAAAAGGTGGTGAGCCTTAGTTAACCAGTGATTTAAATATCGATAACATTGTTATTTTATAAAATATTGCAATGTATTACAGATATCAATACATTGCAAGATTTTGAAAATATTGTTGTTACAAGTTATTTGGTATCGTTGATATGTGCAATACGCATCAATGATATCACACATGTCAACCTCCTTGTGAAATTTTGAAAAAATCAATAAAAATTTACAAAAAATTGACTTTCTTTGAAATTGATTTTGTTATGATTACATTCCTAATGAGATATTTTATAGTCTCCCCACCTTTCCAAATAATCACACCAACCTGAGATGAAGAATTTACATATAAGAGCAGAAAATTCGTATTCAGTACAAGGTTTAAAAATTTACAGAAAATTGTTTTTCTCTAAAATTTATTTTGTTATGATTACATTCCTAATGAGATATTTTATAGTCTCCCTACCTTTCCCAATAATCACACCAACCTGAGATGAAGAATTTACATATAAGAGCAGAAGATTCGTATTCAGTACAAGATTTAAAGTATCATCTGGAACCGGTACATATCCCCTGATACATACCAGTACCACCCATGAACGAAATGGTGGCATCAGCCTATACCAGCCCGATACAGGGGTGATACGGGGCCATATCAGTGTGTGATACCCGATACCCCGATTTAAAACCTTGATTCAATAAATGTCCACTTTTTTACTTCTTCCTTGAAAATTGTTATAGTGAATTTGTTGTGCCGCAAAAGGAAATGAACCAACTTGGGAGTTAGCCACCGGCTGGCTTGGAGGCCTTTGGGAAATATCTGGAGAATAAATGGGAATAGAAGAGTATGAGAAACAATAATAGAAATAATGTACTCAAGCCATTTATTTATTGAGCTTTTAAGTGTCTGATAAATTCATCCAATCGGATAATTGGATAATGAAATAAACATAGTTTTGGATTTATAGTACATCTAAATAGATGTATTATGGATGGAATGGAATGCATTTAATACTCACATCAGATTACACCCACATATATGGAATGGAATGGAATGCATTTAACACTCACATCAGTTTACACCCACATATATGGAATGGAATGGAATGAATTTAACACCCATATTTATGCATTGATATATTTGGTTGGCATTTCAACCTCCCTTTGAGGAATTGAAAGATTTGTAATAATTTTCACTTCTTTTAGTGTTATTTGCACTGGGGGGGGGGGGGGGGGAGAGAGAGAGAGAGAGAGAGAGAGGAGAGAGAGAGAGATGAGAGAGAGAGAGAGAGAGAGAGAGAGAGAGAGAGAGAGAGAGAGAGAGAGAGAGAGAGAGAGAGAGAGAGAGAGAACTGCAGGGAATTTTCATTAGCCCCGACGAGAAGTTCCTTCATCGTTATTCCATGATTGCTGTTGGTTCTGCATGTGTACAGAAATTACACCGAAAATAGATGTGTAAATATTTTTGTTCATTAATATTTTGGAAGTTTAGGTTTTGATTAAGGATTTCTCATAATTTGGTTGTGTTTTTTGTAGGGTTACATCAGGTGATGAAAATGTTCATTTCAGGTGTTATATCCGGGGCACTTCTATACATTTGAGATGATTTTCAGGTCGTTAATGTCAGCGAATTTCTACAGGTACATGTTCAAGAATGCCATTATATACTTTCATGGATGGTTAAGTGTTTCTATGTTTGGACACCAACTTCTCATTATGTTGATTAATGCTTATGAAACAATTGTTAGCATGACATTGGTAGGTGCAATTTTGGAGCTACCTCAGGGGGTTGGACTAATGAGGTGTTATGGGCGTAAGAAAAGACCCTTCTTGCTGATGTACTTTTTGTTGTTGGATCGATTCCATGTGTGCTGCCCCAAATCCTTATGTTCTTATATTTAGAAGATTCCTGGTGGGCCTAGGTGTTGGTGTTGCATCTATGATTGCTCCCATTATATTGCTGAAGCATCCCCATCTGAGATAAGGGGAGGACTAGTAGCCATCTGATTATGTATCCCTTGCTCTGTCTTGCTATGTTTTCTTCACAAAGATGATTTTTAATTGTAGGCACTGATAGAGAAAACTAACATGAACCCGAATGAAGTTGGGGATTTTGTTGTCGGTACGGTCTTGGCACCTGGCTCTCATCTAAGCAAGTGAATGCAGGATGGCTGCATTTTATACTGGTTTTCCCTGGTATGCTTCCTTTACATGGGCTATTTGGGAACAGTCGGTTTTCTTTTCTTGTTCTATCATTTGTATTTACTATCTATCTGTGTCAAACAGAAACTGTGCCTATTAGAATGTAAACCGGCAATGCTAATCTGGACTTCAGGCAGTTGCCGATGTTGCTGCTGCCATTAAAGCTGGATTTTATGACATAGGTATGCATGCATCCTATTGAGAGGCTTGATGGTCATGTTATATTGTTTATGAACTCTGGATTTATCTTTACTATTTTTTTCTCAAGTCTTCTCAATACAAGGATTAGGTCTGGATTGGAGTCTATGAAAGCAAATCCAATGGCTTGAGAAGGGTCAATAAATCCCAAGATATGTTCTCGCTGAACTCTACATCTTCTTTTAAGTTTTGCATGTTTTTTGCTTTAAGAAAGGATGTTTCTTGCACTCAACAAAGATCTTTTATAATGTCACAGGTTTAGAGTTTCCAGCAAGCTCAAGACTGTCTTCTACCCATGGGTGTTACTTCCGAAAATGTCGCTCATCGTTATGGTGTAACACGCTAGGAGCAAGATCAAGTTGCTGTGAGTTCCAAATTTGAATTTCTTAAGAAGAAATTTTATATTGAAAGGAGCTTAGATGAGTTTTTTCATTGGAATGAGCAAGGAATAGGAGGAGACAGATTTTAAGATGAATTAGTCTTCTTTATATATATAGATATATATATATATATATATATTAATAATATATAGGCATCTTTGATAAAGAAAACACAGATATGTTGTGATTTTATTTTTTTGTTGTGATTTTTTTATGTTATATAGATATGTTATATATATATATATCTATATATATATAATATATATATATATATATATATATATATATATGTTATATGAGTTCTGGCTTGATCATGATTTCTCAATTTTTGTGTTATTGAATAGATAATAGCACTAACCTACACCATAGCTGTATAACTCGCAAGCATCATTGGTTGGCCTCGTCATACAGGTGTTATAGTTGGGATGAGACAGAAAGATGCTCGTGTTGGTGATGAGGCTCAGTCCAAGAGAGGTATTCTCACTTTGAAGTATCCCATTGGGCATGGGACTGTAATTGGGATGACCTGGAGAAGATCTGTCATCAAGCTGATATTTTTGTTTCCCTTCTTCCAGGTATATTTGACCTTATCAATAGGTTGGATGGCAAATAAACATTACAGAAATATCTGCTTTTTTGCTTTTTGTAAAAGTAATTCATATTTTTGCAAGTAGAGATCCCCTTCATCAAGCATGAATGTTACATTCTTATAAATTAAGAAATCTGGATCTAACTTATTTTGACATATATGTTTGTATTTCTTCTTTTTCTTCTTTTGGCATAAATCTGGATCTAACTTATTTTCTTGTTCAGTCCCTGTACATCTGCATGCATACACATAATATGCTTTATATTGCATTGATAGGTGATAACGATCTCAGGCACTTGAAAAAAATGATTTGCAGTTTAAGTGGAAATCAAGACACATTTATTTGAATATCTAGTAATGTTTTCTGCACTCAACTAGAAAATTCTTGGTAAATGATGATTCAAAGGGAGATCTATATGAATCAGATTCTTGATCCCAAACTTAGCTGATCTATATGAATAAGATTCTTGATCCTGATCTTAACTTGTTTCCTTGCTAAGTCACACACACCTGCTTGCATGACTAATCTTCACCATGGCAGACAATGCAATATCAAAGCCATCCATTAGGTTGGTCCAGCTGTCAAGATGTTCTCACCGAAAAAATCAGGCTGAAGGAGTAGAGCATGCATACCATCCTAATAGTGAGCAGTGCATAGGCTGGCTCCCATTGTGAAAATGATCATATACAAAAAAATCACCTTTTGGATGGACCCAATGTTGTATACAAATGGCATGCTGGCATGGGTGGTTTAGGTGGACAGTAGGACTATTGAGGTGGATGTTAATTTTCTTCTTTATGTATGTGTTTCTTTTCATGGGCAAGTGTGCACATGTGTATATTTTTTTTACAATGTTTTAGTTAAACAACTTTGACATTTTTTTAAAGCATTTTCCTTAATATTTTCTGTAAGTTCTTAATTCTAATGCTGTGATTGAGAATGGATTTCTAAATTTTCAATAATTTCTCATGTTTTCAGGTTGAAACTAGTAAAGTATTTTTGCGAGATACTAGCATCGTCTCTCCCTACTCTATTTTGCTATTCGGTGGTCCCATTAACATTCAACACCAGGTTTCCTATCACAGCCTTCTTTATTCACTACTGATGGTGAACTAACAGCTGCAACAAATATGAGAGTTACAAAGGTGAAAAGAAACATAAGTCGGTCGGTAAGATAAGATGCATGATTTTCCCTTTTCAATTGTTAGTCATAGATTGACAATACTTGTTTCAATTTTCTTGGATGGATGATGAATGTATTTGAGAATGTAAATGAAAATCAAAAACTTATAATATATATATATATATATATATATATATATATATATATATGTGATTAATGGAGGATACCTTGTTTAGGGGGACATGAAATTCTTGTAGCTTATGGTATGGTGCCCCATATTGGTTGTATGTTACTAGTATGTAGTAGATAATACTAGGTTCAATAGTAGATAATACTAGAAAATCTCTAAACCTAAACCTATACCTAATCCTAATCTACTCCTTAACCTGAATCCAAACCTAAACCTATACTTATAACCTAAAACTATTCTCAAATCCCAAAACCTATAACCTAAACCTGAATCCAAACCTGAACCCGAATTCCTAAACCTTAACCTAAACATATAACCTATAACCTATAACCTAAGCCTATACCTAAACCTAAAACCTAAAGCTAAAGCTAAACCTATAACTTAAACCTAAACTCAAATCCCTAAACCTTAACCTAAACCTAAACTTAAACTTATAACCTTAACCTAAACCTATTCTCAAATCCCAAAATCTATAACCTTAACCTTAACCTAAACCTATAACCTAAACTCAATTCCCTAAACCTTAAACTATAACCTAACCTAAACCTAAACCTAAACCTATAACCCTAACCTAAACATAAAACCTAAACCTAAACTTAATCCTAATCACAACTCCCTAACCTAAACCTAAACCAAAACTTGAAAACCAAAAACTAAACCCGAACCCGAACCCGATCCCGATTTCCTAAACCTAAACTTATGACCTTAACCTTAACCTATTCTCAAATCCCAAAACCTAAACCTAAACCTTAACCTAAACCTATAACCTATAACCTAAACCAAAACCTATAACCTAAACCTGAACCCATTCTCAAATCCCAAAACCTATAACCTAAACCTAAACCTTAACCTATGACCTATAACCTAAACCAAAACCTATAACCTAAACCAAAATCAAAACCTATAACCTTAACCCAAACCCGAACCCGAACCCGAATTCCTAAACCTTAACCTAAACATATAACCTATAACTTATAACTTAAGCCTATACCCAAACCTATAACCTTACTTATAACCTAAAACTATTCTCAAATCCTTAAACCTTAACCTATAACCTAACCTAAAACTATTCTCAAATCCCAAAACCTATAACCTAAACCCGAATCCAAACCCAAACCTGAATTCCTAAACCTTAACCTAAACATATAACCTATAACCTAAGCCTATGACTTAAACCTAAACATAAACCTATAACCTAATTCTAAACCTATAACCTAAACTCAAATCCCTAGACCTTAACCTAAACCTAAAACCTAAACCTATAACCTTAACTCAAATCTGTAAACCTTAACGTATAACCCAACCTAAACCTATTTATAACCTAAAACTATTCTCAAATCCCAAAACCTATAACCTAAAGTCGAATCCAAACCCGAACCCGAATTCCTAAATCTTAACCTAAACATATAACCTATAACCTATAACTTAAGCCTATACCAAAACCGAAACCTTACTTATAACCTAAAACTATTCTCAAATCCTTAAACATAAACCTTAACCTATAACCTATAACCTAACCTAAACCTAAAACCTAAACCTTAACCAATAACCTAAAACCTAAACCTAAACCTAAAACCTAAATGTATTCTCAAATCCCTAAACCTAAACCTACACCTAATCCTAATCTCAACTCCCTGACCCAAACCTAAACCTAAACTTGAAAACCCAAACCTAAACCCGATCCCGAACCGGATTTCCTAAACCTAAACCTTAACCTATTCTCAAATCCCTAAACCTAAACCTACACCTAATTCTAATGTAAAGTCCCTAACCTAAACCTAAACCTAAGCCTAAACTTGAAAACCCAAACCTAAACCCAATCCCGAACCCGAACCCGAATTCTTAAACCTAAACCTTAACCTATTCTCAAATCCCTAAACCTACACCTACACCAAATCCTAATCTCAACTCCCTAACCTAAACCTAAACCTAAACCTAAACTTGAAAACCCAAACCTAAACCCGATCCTGAACCCGATTTCCTAAACCTAAACCTTAACCTATTCTCAATTCCCTAAACCTATAGCTTATAACCTAAACCTAAACCTAAACCTTAACCTATTATCAAATTCCTAAACCTACACCTACACCTAATCCTAATCTAAACTCCCTAACCTAAACCAAAACCCGAACCCGATTTCCTAAACCTAAACCTTAGCCTATTCTCAAATCCCTAAACCTAAACCTACACCTAATCCTAATCTAAACTCCCTAACCTAAACCTAAGCCTAAACCTAAACTTGAAAACCCAAACCTAAATCCAATCCCGAACTTGAACCCGAATTCTTAAATCTAAACCTTAACCTATTCTCAAATCCCTAAACCTACACCTACACCTCATCCTAATCTCAACTCCTTAACCTAAACCTAAACCTAAACTTGAAAACCCAAACCTAAACCCGATCCCGAACCCGAACCCGATTTCCTAAACCTAAAACCTTAACTTATTCTCAATTCCCTAAATCTATAGCTTATAACCTAAACCTAAACCTAAACCCTTAACCTTAACCTTAAGCTTAACCTAAACCTGAACTTATAACCTATAACCTAAATATATCTCAAATCCCTAAACCTACACCTACACCTAATCCTAATCTCAACTCCCTAACCTAAACCTAAACCTAAACTTGAAAACCCAAACCTAAACCCGATCCCGAACCCGAACCCGATTTCCTAAACCTAAACCTAAACCTATTCTCAATTCCCTAAACCTATAGCTTATAACCTAAACCTTAACCTAAACCTAAACATAAACCTTAACCTATTCTCAAATTGATAAACCTACACCTACACCTAATCCTAATCTAAACTCCCCAACCTAAACCTAAACCTAAACCTAAACTTGAAAACCCAAACCTAAACCCGAACCCGATTTCCTAAACCTAAACCTTAACCTATTCTCAAATCCCTAAACCTAAACCTACACCTAATCCTAATCTAAACTCCCTAACCTAAACCTAACCTAAACTTGAAAACCCAAACCTAAACCATCCCGAACCCGAACCCGAATCTTAAAACTAAACCTTAACTTATTCTCAAATCCCTAAACCTACACCTACACCTCATCCTAATCTCGACTCCTCTAACCTAAACCTAAACCTAAACTGAAAACCCAAACCTAACCCGATCCCGAACCCGAACCCGATTTTCTAAACTAAAACCTGAACCTATTCTCAATTCCATAAACCTATAGCTATAACCTAAACCTAACCCTTAACCTTAACCTTAACCTTAACCTAAACCTGAACCTATAACCTATAACCTAAATATATTCTCAAATCCCTAAACCTACACCTACACCTAATCCTAATCTCAACTCCCTAACATAAACCTAAACCTAAACTTGAAAACCCAAACCTAAACCAGATCCCGAACCCGAACCCGATTTCCTAAACCTAAACCTTAACCTATTCTCAATTCCTTAAACCTATAGCTTATAACCTAAACCTTAACCTATTCTCAAATTCCTAAACCTACACCTACACCTAATCCTAACCTAAACTCCCTAACCTAAACCTAAACCTAAACCTAAACTTGAAAACCCAAACCTAAACCCAATCCCGAACCCGAACCCGAATTCTTAAACCTAAACCTTAACCTATTCTCAAATCCCTAAACTTACACCTACACCTCATCCTAATCTCAACTCCCTAACCTAAACCTAAACCTAAACTTGAAAACCCAAACCCGATTTCCTAAACCTAAAACCTTAACCTATTCTCAATTCCCTAAACCTATAGCTTATAACCTAAACCTAAACCCTTAACCTTAACCTAAACCTGAACCTATAACCTAAAACCTAAATATATTCTCAAATCCCTAAACCTACACCTACACCTAATCCTAATCTCAACTCCCTAACCTAAACCTAAACTTGAAAACCCAAACCTAAACCCGATCCCGAACCTGAACCTGATTTCCTAGACCTAAACCTTAACCTATTCTCAATTCCTTAAACCTATAGCTTATAACCTAAACCTTAACCTATTCTCAAATTCCTAAACCTACACCTACACCTAATCCTAATCTAAACTCCCTAACCTAAACCTAAACCTAAACTTGAAAACCCAAACCTAAACCCGATCCCGAATCTGAACCCGATTTCTTAAACCTAAACCTTAACCTATTCTCAAATCCCTAAACCTAAACCTACACCTAATCCAAATCTAAACTCCCTAACCTAAACCTAAACCTAAACCAAAACTTGAAAACCCATACCTAAACCCAATCCCGAACCCGAACCCGAATTCTTAAACCTAAACCTTAACCTATTCTTAAATCCCTAAACCTACTCCTACACCTACACCTAATCCTAATCTCAACTCCCTAACCTAAACCTAAACCTAAACTTGAAAACCCAAACCTAAACCCGATCCCGAACCCGAACCCGATTTCCTAAACCTAAACCTTAACCTTTTCTCAATTCCCTAAACCTATAGCTTATAACCTAACCTAAACCTAAACTTATTTATATGTATTATGCATGGATGAATGTAATGTGGATAAGATTGTTTGTGTTTGGATGGATGTAGTTTATGTTTGGATGAATTTACGTAGTTCGGGTTTAGATGGATGTGAATGTGATGAAATGTGGATAAGATTGTTTTTTTTACTTATGAAGTTAAACTTATATGTATTATGCGTGAATGAATGTAATGTGGATAAGATTGTGTGTTTGGATGGATTTACGTAGTTTGGGTTTAGATGGATGTGAATGTGATGAAATATATTGTATAACAGGTGTATATCAGGAAGATTGTGTGTTTGGATGGATTTACGTAGTTTGGGTTTAGATGGATGTGAATGTTAATGTGATGAAATATATTGTATAACAGGTGTATATCAGGAAGAAGACTGTAACAGGTCAAATTGAAGTCCTTTAAGGGTCATAAGAGACGGGCCATAACAGTCCTTTTAAAGGACTATCTATAACCGTCCTTTGAAGGCTCATACGAGACGGTCCATGACAGTCCTTTTTAAGGACGGTCCATGACCGTCCGTTTAAAGGAAGGTTTATGGCCGTCCTTCTCGTCTATGACAGTCCTTTTTAAGGACGGTCCATGACAGTCCTTTTAAAGGACGATCCATGGCCGTCCTTTTTGGGCTCATAAGAGACGGTCTAAAACTGTCCATTTTAAGGACAGTTCATGACCGTCTTTTTTTAGGATGGTCCATGACCGTCTTTTTTGTTAATAATAAGAATGACGGTTTTCAACCGTCCTTTAAGTAATAGGACACGTCAAAATTTGACTGCCTATGTGACGGTCCATGACCGTCCTTTTTGGTCATTTGAGACGGTTTTGGACAGTCCTTTTTTCCCTGTTTTGGCGTAGTGCTAACTTTCAGCATTTTGATGGAGTTATGGGCTGAGATAAGGGTGGTATTGGGCCCTTGGTTGCCCACTTAGATTGCTAGTGGTTGGGCTGATGTAGTGGGGCCCATTTCACCCAATTTAAACTTATTTTTAAGCCATGTTTTTGTGCTCATGGGCTGCCCATTATGTTCAACTGAATGTATGAGTCCTATGGCCATTGAGACTTGGGCCTTGAGCCTTGATTCCCCTGACGTTTGGGCTTATATTTAATACACTATTGCGATGGATTTTATGGGCCAAAATACTCAGGTAGTTGGGCCCTTGCTTGCCCATTAAAGTAAACCATACTTGTACCTAGATGTGAGGCCCAACTCACTTATTTTAAATGTAAGGATCACCCATATGTTAGAATAATGGGCTGCCCATTAGGACCCCCACAATGAGTGGACTCAGGATCTTTATGGTTGGGCCCAACCTTGCTTGAGGGCCCACCATATTGCCTATGTGTTGGGCTTTGAGTATAAGCCCACAAGGCCATGGGCCTTAGTTCATGTTCGAGTAGTGGCGGGCTACCTCTTGGAAACCAGTTGAGGTTGGATGTCCTCCTGGGTGGTCCTAAGGTAGGCCCATGGGTTCTTTTATGGATGGTTAAAGGCCCACCATAGGCCCTAAGCCATTTGTTTAAAGATCAATGTGAATGTATGTGGAACCTACCTTAACGCATGTTTGGTCCAGGCCATCCAAGCCTTGGATCGCTCGATCATGGAGGCACTCTCTGCCTTGGGTTGCTACTGGATTCACAATCCAGTAGCAGGTTCACTTGATCTTTTCTTGATGTATACACACCCTCCATCTGGTGGGGCCCCCTGTGAATATTGTTGGCCTTAATGAGATTATTCCCACTTATTTGACTAATTTATGAGCTTTAGCAAGCCCAAGAAGCTGAGTGGGCGGAACGTTTATCAAGGGGCCTTAAATGTACATTGTTATGGTTGAAACTTTATTGGACATGAGACCCACCATATTGAGAACTTGTGTGCGTGTTACATGCTTATATTTTATAATACTTGGGCTTAATTAGTGCATTCTTTTGGGTCACCTTTAGTGATTACATGAGGACCCCATCTTAGATCAGATTTTTGGGGCATCTCATGGGCCTAGAGTGGGTTGAGACGTCCCAGCTTGGCCCAACCATATATTGAGCCAACTTCCACCATTTTGATGGACTTGTAGGCTAAGATAAGGATAGTATTGGACCCTTAGTTGCCCACTTAAATTGCTAGTTATTGGGCTGATGTAGTTGGGCCCATTTCATCATCCAAACTTAAACTTATTTTTGGGCCATATACTGTGTACGCGGACTGCCCACGAAGTCTAACTTAATGCATGAATTCTATAGTCGTTGGGGATTTAAGCCTTGGGCCTTAATTTCCCTCTTGGGGCTTAAAAGTGGTATTATATCCTTTTATGGCCTATTATGAGGAATATATGTATGTGGTTACCTTTATTTGTATCTTAAATGTAGGCCTTGGGCCTTCTGTCTACATAGTTCATGGTTGATATGCCTTTTTGGGGAAATGGTGGTTAAATGTCCCCATTATGGACCCCTCTAGGACCAGTTATATTTAAGAGTGATTGGATACTCATCTTAGACTCTTGTTAGGCTCATTTCTATATTACTTAGACCCATAACTTGTATACTTAGTCTCGTGGGCTACCCCAGGTAAATGGGCCCCCACTAGAAGTTTGATTTCCTTAAGGATATTGTCTAAGTACCTAATCTTGGTTTCTTCTTGGATAAGAGGAATGTAATATACATTGTATATCACCATATAGTGTGATTAAATTCATCCTCATGACCCAGGTACATCATTGTATGCTTGGTTGAGACTGTGTGTGTGTGGTCATATTGTGCCATTGGGCATTGCATGTTACCTTCTCAAAGGGATGTAGTATTCCCTTTTGAGCACGTTGGATACTTGGAATTGATGCACGGTTGATTGTGTGGTTCATGCATCTAGCATTGCATAGCATATGGACAATTATCGCCCTTGCTTTATCAGGGCTGTAACCTCTACAGTTACATCGTGGATGGTCAGGATTGGACACCGAAAATGTTACTTGAGCGTACCGGGTGCATAGGATGCACATGGGTGAAATTTCCAAAACTTCCATGGTACCAAGGATCTACTCCAACGCCATGATCGAGTAGAATATATAAGCGCACGAGGGCCTTATACCGTTAGGCCGCGACTCCCACTGTCGTGTAGTCGATTGGATAGGGGTGTGGCCTTACTCGCCTGATGTGAGGGGGCATTGCTAGGCTGAGTATGATCAGCTCGTGAATGGGTCCGCTACCTTCAGGCCTTGCTGGTGATTGGTTGTCCGCAGGCAGGGTAGTGAGGTCTCTTACGCTTGTTTGACTGTACGAGCTCTGTAGAGCGACAGTCATCCAGTAGTGTAATGGACTCTGGTGATTTCCTTATGATGGAAATGTATTTGATATGTGGATTTGATATGAGCACTGTCATTACTTCGCATTGCATTACAATACTCATTACAGTACTCATCGCATTACAGTACTCATCGCATTACAGTACTCATTGCATTACAGTACTCATCGCATTACAATACTCATTGCATTATAATACTCATTACATTATATAGCCTTGGTATGACTTCTTGCATTATCGTACTGCCTTGGTATAGTTTCTTGTATTCATGATAGCCTTGGTAAGGCTAGTGGTATTGGTATTAATCATGACTTCCTTCTGCATTCTCTATCTTCTTCTGAGCACCATTGTCACACACTTTCACCACCCTCTAAGCTTTCTATAAGCTTATGCACGATTGATGCGTGCAGGAGATCCTAGGCAGTTGTCGCTGTGGCAGAGTTTGGATTAGAATTGAGCTTGAGGACCCAGTGTCGTAGACTTCCTTTCTTCCCTTTATTATCTTATGTACATCCTTTTGGACCTTATGGATACTTGTAAAAGTTCAAATTCATAGTGGATTTTGTGATGTGTGCCTTTATTATTCTAAGATTTACTTGCTGTGATCTTGGGTATGCTCATATTGGTAATAATTATACTGTCATGAAAATCCTCATTGTAGGATCCCAGGATCGAAACCTGCCTCAGGAGCCGAAAATGGGGTACTTCGGAGGCTGTTGTGGCCAGAATCGGCCATCGGGTTCCTTGTGAGTCCGGTTACTGAGTCTGGGGCGTGACAGTTGATCTTTGTTTTTTTCCCTTCACCAGGGCCTGTATGATCAATCAACAGATTGGATGTCAAATAAATAGTACTGTGGCCCTTAAGAGGATTTTAATGGTGGATATCCAATTAATATTGTTTTCATATGATGTGGTCCACCTTAGGTTTATATCCTTATCATTTTTTTGATCAAGCCCTAAAATGATCAGTAAAAATGGATGAACATAATGGATGAAATACATACATCATGGTGGGGCCCACATAGCACCGAATACTAGACAACGGGCGGGTGGCAGGGGAGTAGCCAATCTGTTCCCATCCATGCTTGTATTTGTGGTGCGGTCCATTTAATCTTTGGAAATGATTCATTTTTGGAATAATTCTTTGAAATGATCTCGAAAAATTGATGAACAGTGTGGGTTGATCCCAAATTTTTGGTAAATCCAAAACTCAAGTGGACTATGCCACACGAAACAATGTGGAATAATGATTTCCACCATTAATACCTTCCTTGGGCCCACAGTAACGTTTATTTGCCTCTTAACCTATTCATAATATCAAATATATATGAATGAAGAGAAAACACAATTTGATTTAAACATATGAACTTATTTACTCTTCAATCTGTACTTATTCGATTGTCCAAAAATGGTTAAATGTTCAATTAGTGGATGTGCCTAATAATTTATTATTTTTTTTTTCACAGATAAATATCAATTTCCATTTAAAATTACATTTTCACAGATAAATTACATTTTTTTTTTTAAAAAAAATGTGTATTTTTACTCTTAATTTTTCTTTGAAAACTTTTAACAAAATATCATTTTTATTATAAAATATTTCAAAAAATAAATTAAAATACAAATTCTGAATTTTTATTTTCAAAATATCTTAAATTTTCACAATTTTTAATTTTTTCCCAAAAATTCCAAAATGTCGATTATTTTCTTCAAAAGCATCATGTTGTTTTCAACTTTTCAATTTTTTTTTAAAAAAAAATTATATATATATTTCCAAAATCTTAGTGTTTTTATAAATAACTTTTTCTTTTAATTTCGAATTTTGAGCATTTTCAATTATTTTTCAAAATCACAAAAATTTTCAACTTATTTATTTTTCGTTTCAAAATGTTTGTTTTTTGATAAAGTATCGATTTTTTAATATCGTTTTATTTTAAAAAAAAATTCAATTCTTTTTTACTTCTCCTTTTTTTAAAAGCATTTTATTCGAACTTGTCAATTTTTATTGAACTTCACAATTTATTTATTTATTTTTAATTTTTAAAATTTCAAACTCTCATTTTCTTTTTTAAAATATTTTCATTTTTCAACATTGTGAAAAATTTCACATTTTTAAAAATATTTTTAATTTTCTTTTTCAGGAAATTATTTTTTCTCAAAATCAAATGCTTTTTTTCTTTTTCCAAATTTATCAACTTTATTAAATATTCTTTTTTGTTCCCACAAATAGATTTTTATTAAATCACGATTTTTATTTTTACAAAATCTAATTTTTTTCTCAAACATTATTGAATATTTTAAACTTCTCAATATTCTTTTTCATGTGATATTACAAATCATTTAAATATTAGTTTTAATAAAAAAAAATAAAATAAAAATTCCACTCATTTTGATATAAAAACAAAATAAATTTTCTTTTTGCATTCAATCAGTTGTTAAAAAATAATCTTATAGACAAATATGTACAATTAAACCACTAAAATTCTATTAAAAAACAATTATTAGACTATAAAAAAAAAAACTTAATTTTCCACCATATTCTAAAAAAAAATGAAAAAAAAATAATGTAAAGGCAAGTCCTTTTACGACGGACCTGATCCGTCGCAAAGTCAACTGAAAAGCGCGCCATTTTGTATTTTGGGCGAGAATTTGCAACTGTTTAGTTTCCGTTGCCAAATCAAAATTTTTTACGGATTTCATCCGTCGCCTAGTTACGACGGACAAAAATCCGTCGTAAATCAGATTTTAGCGACGGATTTTGGCCCATCGCTAAATTTCGTGACGTTCGGACTACGGATATTCCAGAAAGGCAAATTTAGCGACGGACTTTTTCCGTTAGCGACGGATTAAATCCGTCATTAAACCAAGAGATTTTTGGTTTTTTGGCGTAGTAAAATCAACCATTGAATTGCGACTACACACCCTTAGGAACCATTAAAACTTTCTGATGTAGACCCTTGGAAGGCCCTGATCTCAAGATATCTCAATAATCAAGAGAGAATCGCCAAATTCACAACTCATTAAACCTACAACCCTCAATCTATCAATTGATCACTTAATCGTCAATATCGGATGATTCAACCACTAAGATTACTATTGATTTCCATGAAAGTGGTCCCTAGAATCATTATACCTTTAAGGTTCAAAATTTGGAGTTGATTTGACCGTTGGTTCAATAGAGATCATGAAATGAATTTAAAATCTTATAGTATGGCCCATCTAAGCTTCGAATTTGCCTCACTTTTAGCGTAATACCTTAAAATGATTTACTAAAACATATAGACGGAGTGGATTGATCAAATACATCACAGTGGACCCCACAAAGTGTATCGTGTATACCAAGGGTGGTGCTCCCGTAGCTCACCGAACTCATTAACACGGTCAAACCGTGTTGACCCGATCAAAATAGGAAAAAAGGAGATTTTTCTCCCTATTTCTCCTGTTCAGATTCCGTTTAACGGACAACACCTGTTTGGGCTCGTCGTGGGCCACCATCATGATCATCTGAGACCATTCGGACTGTCCATCATATTCAGCTTAGGTTTTCGAATGAAACCCTGAAGCTTCTATGTGTGGAGGTGTCCTAACCTACGAACAACCTTGTCCGCAAGCAACGTTTCTTGCGGCAGTTCTCTTAAATGGAACTTTTCCTCTTTTGGCTCTGTGAGCTGGCAAACTTGGGAATCCTCTATCGATCTTGACCGTCCATTCCGATAGAATCCTAGCCCTTGAAGCTACGTTACTATAACAAGTAAGAGAGAGAAAGAGAAGAGAGTGGGAGCAGCCATCCGAGGGAATCTTTCTGTTATTGCGTTAGAGAAATCCCATCCATTCATACAGTTCCAGAAGACCTCCTAATGCATCCTGTACGCTTGTTCTAGGGCATTCAAAAACTCCCTCAGTTTCGATCAACTATTTGTCGCTAGAAAACCGCAAACGCGAGTAATAGCATCCGCAACTCAAAATCTCGCGAACCATTGAGATTTTAATCTCATTTGTCCACAATATGGGTCCCACAACCCTTGGGGACCAATCCAGACTTCCATACATATTGGATCATAAGATCGATCATGCCTTGAGAATCTGCCATTGACAGCCATCTTCTTCTCCGTCGACTGGGTAAACCCATCATCCTTTAATTGGCCCCGTTCATCGATCTAAACCGTCCCTACGATGGACCATGGTGCCGAAAGATTGCTCATGACCTCTGATCTCAGCCGTACAAACTGTTTTTTTTTTTTTTTTGAAAAAAAAAAAGATATCAACAACCATCCCTCCTAGTTAATCTATATTAGTAAGTGCAGCTGTAACTAATCGGACAATTAGCAGCCAACCCTTATAGGCTTTCTCTTGGCTATAAATAACCTCTTTTCCTTTTAGGGCAACCATTCCAAAAGGAGAAAGAAAAATTAAAAAAAATAGAGGAGAATGTGTCGTTTTCATTGTCGCACCGAGTTGGGTTCCAGGTGTGAGAGATATGACTCGGTGAGTCATTGGGTTTGCCGATTCTCAGGTATTTCTGAGTTTGGGCCATCGAATCTGTCTTCCAAAGAAAGAAAAGGAGAAATGATAAAGAAAAAGGGGAAGAAACAGAGGAGAAGGAAGAAAAGAAGAAAAGAAGAGAGAGAGAGAGAGAGAGAGAGAGCCGAACGTGCTGTTGCTGCAGCAACTGGGGCAGTGCGTTGGTAGGGCGAGCTTTGCTCGGTCTAGCTGGGCGTTCGTTAACTAGGAGTAAGAAGGAAATATGGAGAAAGAAAGGAGAAAGGAGAAGAAGAAGCTGATTCGACTCAATCCAACCCGAATCGAGTCCTGGACTGAGTGGGAGTCAGGTATGGGTGCTATCAGTCAAGGTAGTAGAAAAGAGAAATGATAAAAAAGAAAAAGAGAAAGGAAGAAGCAGAGGAAGAAAGGAAGGAAGAAAAAGGAAGAAAGGGGAAAGAAAGGAAGAGGAAGAGGGAGAGTGTGGGCTACCGAGTTAACTCAGTGAATTTCCTGAGTCTAGACTCTGGTTTAACCTAGTAAATTGTTGGATATGTGTTACAGGAAGAAGGAAAGAAAGGAGAAGGAAAAGTGAAGAAGGAGTGCTGTCTCAAGTTGACTCGGCTAAAACTCGCTGAGTCGAGTTGCATGAGTCAGGTCTGGTCTTGTTGGGTCTATCAAACTTGCTGGACGTTGCATGTTGAAAAGAAAGAGGAAAGAATGGAAGAAGAATTGAGAGTCAAGAGTCAGAGTGAAGATCGCGTGACTCGCTTGAGTCGAGTCGCCAAGCCACCAATCAAATTTGGTGAGTTCTAATCTCATGAGTTTTAGAATTAAACCTTGTTTTGAATTGAGAAGGTTGACCTAGATGTTTATTTAAAATATAGGAAATGTTGATTCCTAAACGCTTCCTTTGATCGTGAAATAGGTACCGAGTTGAACGGGGAACTAACTCATGTGGATCGCCATGCTTAGGATATAATATAAGCAAATAGATTCGACTTGAAAGGTGAGGGATATCCCACATGGCTTCCTCATTTAATTGAATTCTAAGATAATTAAGCCTAAAAGTATAAAGATATTTTAATTGTGTGTGAGACCCGAACCGAGTCCGCATGTGTGCATGTGCGTGTGTGAGTATGCATCTCGTTCATCTTGGTCTCGCAACCCTACCAGTCAAATTTCAGTGACCCGCGACCATCGGGTAGTATTTGCGTCATCCTTGAGTTCGGTCATGTAAACCCGACTCAGATTGACCCGAGACCTATGCCATTGGGACCGCATTGTCGCCGCGGTTCCAACGCCGCATCTCGCGCATAAATCCGATATGTAGATCAAAAGTTGTGTACATTTCATTGTATGACCCTTAATCATGTGGCCCACTTAAGTGTCATGCATGTGGAACCCACTCCTCTTGGCACAAGTTCCCATGCAACACTATACACACCACTAAAATTTCATAGCTAACACTACCCACCCCACACACACCACCCAAAGCCTACTCTACCCTACAACCTTATTTTCTCCTCCCATAGGTAATTATTTCTCTTCTTACAAACAAATGATTTTTTTTCTCTCTCTCTCTCTCTCTCTCTCTCTCTCTCTATCTCCTTATCTCTCTCCCTTCTTCTCATTCTCTCCATGGCCAGCAAATCCCCCATTTTCTCCAGCCCCTTCTTTCCCTAATCTCTCTAAATCCATCCATTTCAATATCATCTCATCCATTGATTTCCCTTCCTTGGAGCTAGAGCAAGGAGACCTAGATTATTGTAAGGATCAAGGTGGGTGCTCTTAGATCCTTCTTCATTTCTTTCTAAGGAGCTTGTGGGACCCATCAAGTGGTGATGGAGGTCCCTCATGTCTCCATGGTTAAAGCCAATGGCCCTTTTTCCTTGCATGCATGATCCATGGATGGGGCCATTCTCCATGGACCCCATCATGAATTTTCCTTTAATGCATGTCATTTTTCTCTCTTGTGGCTGGATTATTTTTATTTTTCATTATTCTATTCTTGATTTCTTGATGTGTGTGGCCCACTTAGTGGCCCCAGAATATCCAGACCGTTCAAGCAAAGTGGACGCCCATGGCTGTCCATTCCATGGACATTGGCACTCTATTTGCTCCATTTTGGGCACATGCAATGGGTTTCATGGAGGGGCTATGGTCTCTTTTTATAGTGATTATAATTATTTTAATTCAGTATTATGTTGCTGTCCAAAAGCCATTTGGACAGATTTTTGAGTTGTCTTGAGCTCAGTTTGGGGATGATTGGTGGGGTGTTTGGTCCCATTTGATATATACATCTTAAAGGTGGGGATCTCACCTACATGTTCCCCAAATTTCACCCTCATTTGTCCCTGTTTGATCACCCAAAAGGGTGGGCCAAGAAGGTTGGACGGTCCATATTTCTCTGGACTGTCTAGCCATTCTGCTGCTTTAAAAACATAAATATCAGCTTGTTTTTGAAGTAGTGGGCCACCTTTGTGGACCCCACCTTGTTGTATACTTGTGTAGGGATGTTGGTCCTACATTTTCTTAAAATTTGGCAGACCTGGGCCCACTCTAATGGGGTGCACAAATCAGGGGTAGCAACATTGTTTCAGCAGTAGAATTTTTTTTTTGAAATACCTTACTGTCTATAAATTGTAGGAGTTAAATAAAATACTTTAACTATCCTAAAAATTCTAAAATTTTGCAGAGAGGTGTCCGACCCATGGTAGGGCCTACCTGCAAAATTTTAGGGCCAATAGACCCCTTTTTGGCATCCAAAAGAGTGGGCCAATATAGTGGGCTACAAGAAATTTCTGCTGTGCACTCCGGCAGCATAGTTTCATGAAAATAAATTTTAAAAAATATTTTCTCAGAAGGTGGGCCATATTTCCAGGTCCCACATTGTTTTAGGCTTGATGATAGACCTTGGGTCTAAATTTCAGGAATTTTGGAGGCCCATAACCCACCCATTTGGATGGTCTAACTTCTGTACGGTTATTTCCAGCAACACCACCCTGGATACATTGTAAATTCTGAATTTATTAAAATACTTCTGAGTATCCAAAAATTATGAAAATTTACAGAGAGGTGGTCCACTCATGGTGGGACCTACAGAAAGGCCCAGACTGGCCCACCACGTTGGGACGTCCAGGCCAGTCCGATTTTCTGGACAGATTGTTTCATTCAAATTAATTAAATTATTTCTAGATGTCCAAAAATTCTGAAATTTTATGGGGTTGTGGTCCACTTATGGAAGGACCATTTTGCAAATTTTTAGGGCTATCAGGCCCCTGGACTGACCGTGGTATGGCCTGTAAATTGGGTCAGTTTTGGGCCAAATACCCAGGCCCATATGACTAACCATCATGGGATGCCCCTACCTTGGGCTGCTGAGCCTGCATTCTAATGGCATGGCCTACTTGAAGTAAGTGTTGTATATCCCCTTTCTTATCTGGTGGGACCCACTGTTATATGAGTGGGTCACCATGGGTTAGTAACCCATTTAAATTAAATAAATTTCTGGACTCCAGCAGGCCCAGGAAGTGGGTGGGCTGGAATTCCAGTAAGGGGCCCAAATTTGTGCATAGTTGATCTTTTGGAGCCGTGGCGGCCCACCAGATTTAAGGGAGTGTTACACACACTCTTTTTCCTCCTTCCTTAGACATTTTGGGCTTAATTAGTGCCCCTTGAGACCCACCTTTGTGGTGGTTTGTGGGCTAGCCTTAACCAGAATTTTTGATAGTTTTATAGGCCCAATAGGCTGGAAACCTATCCCTTGAGCCCAAGATTGTGCAAGGGCTGACCTTATTAATTCACGGGCCCAATGGGCCATCTACAAGCTGATCATGTACATTTATTAGCCTTGATGCCCTCATAAAATGCTTAATTGTGGGCTGACTTGCAAGGCCCACATAAATGCATATTGTGGAGGGCCTTGCTAATTCTTTGGGCTGGTGTGGCAAGGCCCACACTGTCAGTATAGGCCTTCCCTATGTGTATTCTTGGGCTTACGGGCTGCCTTCAAGTCCACCATAATGTATGAATTGGATGACTTTTGTTTGGGCCATTTCTTTTGGGCTCATTATATGATATATTATATGCATGTTTGTGTTAGCAAGTAGGCCTTGTGGACTCAGTTCTTTTGGATATGCCCATTGATCTTGGGCCTATACTCTCCTATCTATTGTGATAGGCTTAGGGGCAATAATACACAAGAGGTTGGGCACTTGGCTGCCCACTAAACTGACCCTATACTTTGGCCAAAAGTGAGGCCCAACTCACTTGTGTTAAATGTGAAACTTGCCCATGTAAATGAATTACTGGGCTGCCCATAAAGCCCACCATAATATATGGATTTATGACCTTTATGGTTGGGCCAAAACCTTGCTTAAGGGCCCACCATGCTACCTAAGTATTGGGCTTAGTATATGGCCCACTAGGCCATGGATTGCTTAGGCCTTGGGCCTTATTTCATGCTCAAGTAGTGGCGGGCTACCTCTTGGGAACCAGTTGAGGTTGGATGTCCTCCTGGGTGGTCCTAAGGTAGGCCCATGGGTTCTTCTATGGATGGTTAAAGGCCCACCACTGACCCTAGGCCATTTGTTTAAGGCTCAATGTGTATATATGTGGAACCTATCTTAACATATGTTTGGTCCAGGCTGTCCAAGTCTTGGATCGCCCGATCATGGAGGCACTCTCTGCCTTGGGTTGCTGCTGGATTCACAATCCAGTAGCAGACCCACTTGATCTTTTCTTGATGTATACACACCCTCCATCTGGTGGAGCCTCCTGTGAATATTGTTGGCCTTCATGAGATCATTCCCACTTATTTGACTATTTTTTTTGGGCTTTAGCAGGCCCAAGAAGCTAAGTGGGCCGAACGTTTATTAAGGGGCATCGAATGTACATTGTTATAGTTGAAACTTTATTGGACATGGGACCCACCATATTGAGAACTTGTGTACGTGTTGCATTCTTTTGGGTCACCTTTAGTGATTACATGAGGACCCCATCTTAGATTAGATTTTTGGGGCATCCCATGAGCCCAGAGTGGGTTGGGACGTCCTAGCTTGGCCCAACCATACATTAGGCCGACTTTCACCATTTTGATGGACTTGTGGGCTAAGATAAGGATGGTATTAGGCCCTTGGTTGCCCACTTAAATTGCTAGTTATTGGGCTGATGTAATTGGGCCCATTTCATCATCCAAACTTAAAACTTATTTTTAGGCCGTATATTGCGTACGCAGCCTGCCCACCAAGTCCAACTTAATGCATGGATTCTATGGCCATTGGGAATTGAGCCTTGGGCCTTAATTCTCCTCTTAGGGCCCATGTTGTTAAAATTGGTATTATATCTTTTTATGGCTTATTATGAGGGATATATGTATGTGGTTACCTATATTCTTATCTTGAATGTAGGGCCTTGGGCCTTATATCCATATAGTTCTTGGGGAATGGTGGTTAAATGTCCCCATTATGGACCCCTCTAGGCCCGATTGTATCTAAATGTGATTAGATGCTCATCTTAAACTCTTGCTAGACTCACTTCTGTGTTACTTAGACACGTAGTTGTATGCTTAGTCTCGTGGGCTACCCCAGGTAAATGGACCCCCACTAGAGGTGGGATTCCTTATGGATATTGTCTAAATACCTAGTCTTGGTCCCTTCTTAGATAGGAGGAGTGTACTACATTGTATATCGCCATATAGTGTGATTAAATTCATCTTCATGACCCATGTACATCATTGTATGCTTGGTTGACACTGAACCACTGTGTGTATGGTCATATTGTGTCATTGGGCATTGCATGTTACCTTCTTCGAGGGACATAGTATTCCCTCTTGAGCACGTTGGATGCTTGGAATTGATGCATGGTTGATTGTGTGATTCATGCATCTGGCATTGCATAACATATGTGCATTTTTATCCTTGCTTCATCAGGGTTGTAGCCTCCACAGATACATCGTGGATTACCATGTTTGGACACCGGAAATGTTACTTGAGCATACCGGGTGCATAGGATGCCTATGGGTGAAATTTCTAAAACTTCCACGGTACCAAGGATCTGCTTCAACGCCGTGACCGAGTGAATATATGAGCGCACAAGGGCCTTATACCGTTAGGCTGCGACTCCCACTGTCGTGTAGTTGGTTGGATAGGGGTGTGGCCTTACTCGGCTGATGTAAGGGAGCATTGCTAGGCTGAGTCTGACCAGCTCGTGAATGGGTCCGCTACCTTCAGGCCTTGCTGGTGATTGGCTGTCCACAGGCAGGGTAGTGAGGTCTCTTACGCTCATTTGACTGTGTGGAGTCTGTAAAGCGGCAGTCATCCAGCAGTGTAATGGACCCCGGTGATTTCCTTATGATGGAAATGTACTTGATATGTGGATTGGATATGAGCACTGACATTACTTCACATTGCATTTGCATCGCTGTGTAAGCCTCATATTGCATTACAGTACTCATTGCATTACAGTACTCATCGCATTACAGTAATCATTGCATTACAGTACTCATCACATTACAGTATTCATTGTATTACAGTACTCATTGTATTATATAGCCTTGGTACGGCTTCCTGTATGATCGTACTGCCTTGGTATAGTTTCTTGCATTCATGATAGCCTTGATAATGCTAGTGGTATTGGTATTGATCATGACTCCCTTCTGTATTCTCTATCTTCTTCTGAGCACCATTGTCACACACTTTCACCACCCTCTAAGCTTTCGATAAGCTTATGCACGATTGATGCATGCAGGAGATCGTAGGCAGACGTCGTAGTAGCAGAGCGTGGAGTAGAGTTGAGCTTGAGGACTCCAGTGTTACTGACTCTTTTCTCTCTTTTCCAATTATCTTATGTATGTCCTTTCAGACCTGATGTAAGCTTGTAAAATTTCAAATTCTTAGTGGATTTTGTGATGTGTATCCTTTGTTACTTCCAGATGTACTTGCTGCGATCTTGGGTGTGCTCATTTGGTAATGATTATACTATTATGAAAATCCTCCTAGATGATAGCACTAGGTACGCACTCCTCAGTTTTATGGATGCATACTCAGCATCCAACTGGATCAGCATGCACGAGCATGACAAGCAAAACACCACCTTAATGATAGATAGATGATTGTATTGCTACCAAGTAATGCCCTTCGGGTTGAAAAATGTCGGAGCAACATATCAAAGATTGGTGAATAAGATGTTTGCCAAGAAAACTAGGAAGACTACAAAGGTCTACGTCGATGACATGCTCATTAATAGAACCATGGTCAAAGACCACGTGGCAAAGCTGCGAGAGATGTTCAAGATCCTGAGGATATATCCGATGAAACTTAACCCAAGTAAATGCGCCTTTGGCATAAGCTCAGGCAAGTTCCTAGGTTTCATTGTCCATTAGAGAGGGATCGAGGCAAATCCCAATAAAATTTGAGCTCTCATAAAAATGAGCTCGCCCAACTCAACAAAAGAAATCCAACACCTTACAGGTAGAGTGACTATACTAAACGGATTTGTATCCCAAGCCACAGACCCTTCTTTAAGCAGTTAAAGGGGACTAAAAAAGTCGACCTAGATAGATGAATGTGAATAAGCTTTTTAATAAATCAAGGCCTACCTAGGGTCCCCTCCACTACTCTCGAAGCCTGTGTAAGGGGAAGAGTTACTTTTGTACTTGGTTGTCTCGCCAACAACAGTTAGCTAGACCTTAATCAAGGAAGAGGGGGGTTTCCAGTTACCTGTTTACTACATGAGAAAAGCCATAGCCGATGCAGAGACACGTTTCCCAGAGATGGAGAAGCTAGGTCTAGACCTACTTACGTCATCTCGATGACTCATGTCTTACTTCTAGGCTTACACCATCATTATCTACACCAATTAGCCCCTCCGCCAAGTATTGCAAAAACCCGAAGCATTAGGATGACTCGCCAAGTGGAAAATTTAGCTCGAAAAATTTAACATTGTATATCGACCTCGAACAACAATCAAAGGGCAGGCCATCACCGACTTTATTACAGAATTTACCTACCCCGCAGACCACCCACCCACAAGGAGAATCGAGCAGAGATCAACATCATAAACATAGACCTACTACGTAGACGGGTCCTCGAATGCTTAGGGAAGTGGAGTGGGACTTATCCTGACCTCACCCGACCAAGTCAAGATCAAGTACACCCAATGATTTGACTTCTGAGCTTCCAACAATGAGGCCGAGTATGAAGCACTCCTAGATAGTCTAAGATTAGCCAAAGCAATGGAAGCCAAAATACAAAAAATCTATAGCAACTCGCAGCTAGTAGTCAACCGGGTGACCAATGAATATCAGGCCAAAGGCAAAAAGATTATTTCCTACCTGACCAGGGCTCGTGAATTACTCAACGAATTTGAAACGTATGAAATCATATAAGTCCCAAGATCTGTGAACTCCAACGCAAACTCTTTGGCCAGTTTAGCTTCAGCCATTGATGCCAACCTAGAGAGGACCGTCCAAATTGAATTTCTGCCCTTGCCGAGCATTAATCAGCATGACTAGAGAGAATCCCTCTAGGTCCGTCATGCACTGAGCTGGATAGACCCGATCATGCGTTACTTATGGCTAGGCGAGCTACTTGAGGACAGACTGGAAGCCCAAAAACTTAGATACCGATCTACTTGGTACATAATACTAGGGGACATCCTATAAAAGAAAGGGATCCCACTGCCCTGCTTGAGGTGCTTACGACCAGATGATACTGACTACATCTTGAGAGAAATCCATGAAGGTGTCTGTGGAAACCACTAGGGTGGGTGAGCCCAAGTACATAAAACAATTAGGCAGAGATACTACTAGCCCACAATGCACAAGGATGTCGAGCGGTTTGCAAGAAAATGTGATAAGTGTCAATGTATTGTAATAGTACCACAACAAATGCCTGAGCAGCTGACCCCGATGAGTGGGCCTTAGCCTTTCAAGCAATGGGGAGTCGACATCATCGGAACATTGTTGACCGACAAGGGGAAGAACAAGTTTTCTATTGTCACTATCGAATAAATGGCATAAGGCCGAGCCTTTAGATCGGATCACCGAATAGAAAATGAACGACTTCATCTGGAAGAGCATCATCTGCAGATTCGACATACCACACACTATTGTTAACGACAATAGTAGGCAATTCGATAACGTCAGGTTCCGAGGATTGCATGAGAAGCTAGGCATTCTCAATGCCTTTACTTCACCTTGACACCCACAAGTTAATGGCCAAGTGGAGGTGGTCAACAAGATCATTAAGAGTCACATTAAGACTAAGCTCGAGAGCTTCAAGGGGGCTTGGACTGAGGAGTTGCCGCATGTCTTATGGTGTATAGGGCCACTGACCGAACAACTACTGGGGAGACCCCCTTTTCACTAGCCTTCGGCACAGTGGCAGTGTCTTAATGGAAATCAGAATGCCATCAAGATGAAACGAAATATTCCATCCAGAGAAAATAACGAGTAAATTTTATTGAACCTCGACTTACTTTGTAACGCCCTGAACTTTTCGATACTCGACCATCGAACGTTACCAAGAAATTTAATGTAATACGTACATGTGTACCACATCAAAATAGCTATCCTAACCTTACATTTATTCCTTTACACGTTTCTAATCCTTGAAAACATCCCCACCCATAAATCAAGTCATCTAACTGTTGATCACGTAGTTTAATACGTGTTCATTTTGTTAACTAAATCAACGAATAACCCTTCATCCATAATGATTTAGGTATAAGTTATTTTATAAGAATTACTTGGAAACGTGCCTACAACCAGGTAGACTCATTAGATTTCACAAAACTCCCGGATCAACAATAATTACGAAAATGCCACTACCTAAACCATGAATTCTAGATCACGTAGTTCCCACTATCCGATTAACGTGAAATTTTATACCATCCCTAGGAATCCTAAACCGATCGTACACGTTGAATGTCAACCCTTGGATCATTGTAGAAGAGACCCAATCAACAGATCAACCCCTTAACTGTTGATTTTGACGTCTAACAAAGGTCACGAGTAGTCATATTAAGATATATCTCCCTTCATCTAAGTCTGTACAATCCTATGACAAGTTGGATGACAAATAAACATCATTGAAGGGCATGGAAAGGTTTCGACAATGGAAACTATAATACGCAATGTTTTAAGTAATGTGACCCATTTGATCTTTAGATATGCTTCAATTTTGGGGCTTAACACCTTAAATTATATGGAAAAATGAATGGACGGTGTAGATTTCCCAGAAAGACCACCCTGGACTCCATATTCCACCCTGAGTGCACACGGGATAGGTGCACCGGCGGTGCACTGGATTGGAAATCCCGATAAATCTCGCCCTAAGAGGGATTCTTCCTCTTTTTCGCCGAACGGACAACGTCTGTCTGATATTTGAGTCGTGGCCCACCATGACCGCCTGTTTGGACAATCCAAACCGTCCATCACGAGCGGACCTTACCTCCGAATAAGCCCTAGCTTTGTTTACGATGAGGCAAGGTCGCACAAGTCCGGTTACAACTGGACTATGTAATTTTAGTAAGAAACGGAAGTATAGGAAATTTATAACTGCATGGGACCCACCATCACGAGACAAGAAGGAGATCCGGACCGTCCATTTGGTCTGGATGAGGGAACCAACCAAACCCACGGATCCGGTCTGTGAGTCCTTCAACTGGATGAACTCCGTTGCAACAACTACGCAGCAGCACCAAGAAGATAGGGCGCTGTTGACATTTATCCGCATAGGGAAGTTGTCACCGACATCACGAGCGTGATCTGGACCATTCAAAAGGAATAGAGGGGGATTTCGGATCTCTCTACATCATCAGAAATGGAAGAGGAATCCAGATCGAATCGGCGCTCGCAAAACTCGCGCACCTTTCCGCACGATAGCAGGAATTGTGATACTAGGATCGGAAGACAAAACCTTTAATCTGGTAAACTGAGAGACGCTGGAAGACCGATCCAAGGTGTGCAAATCATAAACCGACCAAGACTACAACAGTCTAGTGAAGAAATAACGGAAGATCCGAAAACTCACGCGTCAGTTTCTGTTACCCAAACAGGGACATGCGTAAGGAGTCCGATCTTTCTGCACTACATAAACAGGTCGGTGCAGGGATGACAGCTGACCTAGCAAACTTACACACTCTATAAAGATCCCACACCCAACACCTGAAAGATACAAAAGAAATAGAGACAAAGAGAAAAGAAAGAACAGAAAGGGGGAGAGCTTTGGTCGTACAACAGTCTCAACGAGAAAGAGAGAGAGAATCAGTCCATAGACTATTCCAAAAACAATCCAAAAACAGTCTAGAATTTTTCTGGACAGCAAGGTGTCTTGAAATAACTAATCATAACCACTAATTTAAAGGGGGAAATACCCCATAAGATTAGTGTTGTGGTCCACCTCAGTGGGCCCCACAAACATCCAGGCCATACCCCCCTCATAAAACTCATTGCATGTAATCAAAATGGAGCAAGTGGGATGCCAACGTCCATAGAATGGACAGCAAGGGGCGTCCACCTTGCTTGGATGGTCTAGATATTCCAGGGCCACTAAGTGGGCCACACGTATTAGGAATCAAAAATAAAATGATGGAAAAAAAATCTGGCCATGGGGGTAGGGCCCCGCCACTAATGGGCCCTCCCAAGAGTCGATCTCAACCATACAACAATGTTACTTGAACATGCAACATTAAACTAATGCATGCATGATCTTTGACTAGAATGAGTGGTTGTGATGCCATCCCAACATGACTTATAGGGTCTAGATGCCCTTGAAATAAAGTGGATGATACAATATATTATGGTGGAGTCCATGGAGAATGGCCCCATCATGTTTCATGATATGCATATAGGGTGGGCCAAAAGGCCACATCCATGGGGTCAAATGGGGTCCCCACCATGGATTGGTGGGTCCCATATGATCCAACTAGGAAGAAAAAGAAGATCAAAGGGTAGAAAAGAAAATCAGAAATTACAATCACCCACTTGTAAATCAAGCCTCCAAACTCCTACACCACGAAGGTCTTGAGCCTAAGAAGAAGTTTTAATGGTGGAGATCTACTTTTAATGGAGGGATTGAAAGTATTTTGAGGATTAGGGGGCTGGAGAAGAGAGGGAGATGGAAGGAAAGTTGGTGAAAATTCTAGCAATGGAGGGAAATGAGAGGGAGGGAGAGAATAAAGAGAGAGAAAATGTCATCATTATTTTATAAGAGAAGTCATCATAACATAGGGAGGAGATTACAATGCTTAGGCTTTTAGGCTAGGTTTGGGTGGTGTTTATTGAGATGGGTGGTGTTTCTATAGAATTTGTGTGGTGTATATAGTGTGCATGGGGACTTGTGCGATGGAGGTGGTCCACATGCATTCCACCTAAGTGGGCCACATGATCAATGATCATATAATGAAATGTACATAACTTTTGATCTACATATCGGACTTATGTGCGAGATGTGACATTGGAACCGTGGCGACGATGCAGTCACAATGGCATAGGTCTCGGGTCAATCCGAGTCGGGTCTGCGTGACTGAACTCAAGGATGATCACAAACACTATCCAAGGGTCACGGGTTGCCAAAATTTGACCGGTACTACCGTGGGACCAAAATAAACGAGATGCATACTCACACACACATGCACACATGTGAACCCGGGTCGGGTCTCATAAAATGTATTCTCAAATCCCTAAACCTAAACCTAAACCCAAACCTGAACCTATAACCTAAACCTATAACTGTTGAGGGTCAAATATTGCATATTAGACCCCATTTATTACCTGGGTTTACGAGCATGATACTGTGTAACGCCCTGCTTTAATCATGTTTGTGATGCAAGGTGTATTTAGGAGCTTCGACTACAAAAGAGTGATAAAAGCATGGAATTAATGTCATGATGTTACCAAGGCAAGGGACGGACTCCAGGGGTCTAAGATCGACAGAATTACATGCCAGAGATCCAAGAAAATCAAGAAATTAAAGCTCAAGTGGCCTGAAACGCATCCAGAATGCAAGATCACAGGGTTCCCACCATCCGTTCGGCTCGAAATTTCATACATGGCCAAGGGACCACAAATTAACCGTACACGTCGAATTTCAGATCTCAGATCCTTGTGGAAGAGGCCCAACGGATAGATCAACCCGTAGATCGGTGAATTGGGGCCCACCTGGGTCCCGAATATGCTTCCGATTTGGTCCCCATGGTTAAAATGAGATGAAAAAATGAATGGATGGATTGGATTTTGTAGAAATATCGCAGTAGACCCCACATGTACAGCGTGTGTACATAGAGTACACACGCCCGCGCCGCACCGGACCAGCCGGCTTAGTCAAAGTCGGTCTGACCGACTACTTTCAGCAAAACGGGAGTTTCCGTTTTCGTTTAAACAGCGACCGAGAGGCAGCCGTCGGTTCTCAGTTGTGGGCCCCATCCACTGCTCAAACGGACAATCCGGACCGTCCATTGGCTTTCCAAGGCCCCTATCACCAAGGCCTAGGTGGAGAAAGTTCACAATACAATCAGAGATCGGTTTCGATCGTTCAAACGTCGGACGAACGGCAGCGAGAAAAGTCCGGTGGACCACACCGAAACAGAATCAAAAGTAGCCATGTTCGACCGGTTTCGCAAGGGGAAGCCATTGGTCGGATTAGATTTTCCATATAACACTTATCTGGGGGCCACCGACCTAAACAGCGTAAGACGTACGCAACCCTGCTTACGCACGACTGGAAATTTCGGGCCAGAACGCGATCACGGCTGTGATCGGCTGGCCAATCTGGACCGTCCAAAGGATGCTCAGGTCTGGGATTATCCTTGCCATGAATTTCTATGGGAAGGATGGACGATCGTCCGTCCAAAGGAACTCCTTAAATGCAAGCCTTCCATGCGATTTTAGTTGCTGCGTAAAACAGGGAGTCCTTCTGCTGCACGAATTGGAAATTCTCACCGCCTCTGGGTGCGAAAAGCTCCTCCCCACCGTCTTTGAGAGCTATAAACGCACGGACAGAGAGAGAGAGAGAGGGAACGGGGGGGATCCATCCACGGCTTGGGGTAGACGTGAGAGCAAGAGAGAGAGTTTTTTTTAGTTTTTCTTCTTTTCTTGTTATTTTCTTTTTCTTTTAAGAGATTGGCTTAATCATGATGGTTGGCTAAGCCTCTTAGCGAGGGCTAAGAGGTGAAGCTTGTATTGAGATGGGAGAATCTATTTTATGCTTTTACTTTAATTAAATCTATGAACTGAGTTTGTTTTTTTTAGTTGGATTATTAAGGGAATGTTTTTAGTCTTTAATGGTCTGTTGTGACTGAAATTACAATGGGTCTGCAATGGCTGTGAGCATGTTCCTTTCCTTTTTTATGTTTATGACGTCAAGAAGCCCTGTTGTTCACCATCGTCTCCTGGGCATGGTTGGATGTCGGTACCCTTCCTAACTTTCATACATTGATTGGTTGGTAATTAGTTTAATTCTGTTGTTTGCTTTGTCTCATGGGCATGGTTTGGTGATGGAATCCATTCTAATTCATATACCTTTCATCTCTAGAAGACTATATCAAGGTCAGTTCAGTTTGATTTTCATGGCTACACCTTTCATCTCCCTGAACTTTACAAGTGGATCCTCTGAATCCCTAGTTTCCTACTTCTGATTTTCCTATATTTTAGTTTACTATTTCACAACTATTCACTCATCTTTACTTGATTTAGAATTCATCTTCTTCTAGTTCTAGTTCTGGTTGCTTTCAGATCACGTACAGGTTTCAGTCCCTGTGGATTCGACCTCGGTCTTACCGAGATTATTACTACATCACAACCCTATACTTGGGGAGTGAACAATAACTTACAATAATAACATAAACTTATAACCTAAACCTATAACCTAAACCTATACTTATAACCTAAACCTATAACCTACAACATTAACCTAAACCTATACTTATAACCTAAACCTATTCTCAAATCCCAAAACCTATAACATAAACCTAAACCTTAACTTAAACCTAAACCTGTAACCTAAACCTAAACCTTAACCTATAACCTATAACATAAACTCAATTCCCTAAACCTTAACCTATAACCTAACCTAACCTAAACTTAAACCTATAACCTACACTTATTACCTAAACCAAAACCTATAACCTATAACCTTAACCTATAACCTTAACCTTAACCTAAACCTAAACCTAAACCTATAACCTATAACATAAACCTTAACCTATAACCTATAACCAATAACCTAAACCTATAACCTAAACTCAATTCCCTAAACCTTAACCTATAACCTAACCTAAACCTAAACCTATAACCTACAATTATAACCTAAACCTAAACCTGTAACCTTAACCTAAACGTAAAACCTAAACCTAAACCTAAAACGTAAATGTATTCTCAAATCCCTAAACCTAAACCTAAACCTAAACCTATAACCTAGAACATTAACATAAACTTATAACCTACAACATTAACCTAAACCTATACTTATAACCTAAACCTATTCTCAAATCCCAAAACTTATAACCTAAAGCTAAACCTATAACTTAAACTTAATCCTTAACCTATAACGTATAACCTATAACCTATAACCTAAACTCAATTCCCTAAACCTTAACCTATAACCTAACCTAAACCTAAACTTATAACCAACACTTATAACCTAAACCTAAACCTAAAACCTAAACATAAACCTAAAACCTAAATGTATTCTCAAATCCCTAAACCTAAACCTACTCCTAATCCTAATCTCAACTCCCTAACTTAAACCTAAACCTAAACTTGAAAACCCAATCCTAAACCCTATCCCGAACCCGAACCCGATTTCCTAAACCTAAACCTTAATCTATTCTCAATTCCCTAAATCTATAACCTATAACCTATAACCTATAACCTAAACCTAAACCTTAACCTAAACCTATAACCTAAACCAAAAACTTAACCTAAACCTAAACCTATAACATTAACCTAAACCAAAACCTATAACCTATAACCTATAACCTAAACTTATAACCTATAACCTAACCTTAACCTAAACCTAAAACCTAAACCTAAACTTATAACCTAAAACCTAAACCTAAACCTAAGACCTAAATGTATTCTCAAATCCCTAAACCGAAACCTACACCTAATCCTAATCTCAACTTCCTAACCTAAACCTAAACCTAAACTTGAAAACCCAAACCTAAACCCGATCCCAAACCCGAACCCGATTGATGTAATAATGTAGCCCAATCACATGGCAACAAACAAGAAAATCTTGCTTTGTTGGCAAGCATACACGAACTCAAGCATCACAATGCATCTATTTCCATCTCCACTATCTCTTATAGCATAGATTATTTGAGATTTGGATTTATCTCATTTTTACAGTCATGTCCTAACACAATATGATAATATTAATAGACAAGGTGGATTTGTCACCAACATTATTCCACGACCCATATAACTTCTCCTTATAGGAAGTTGGGTAGGGCACATGTAGTTTGAATCCATCAAAGGAGATAAGGATCATCTCTCATATATTCTCTCTCTTTTCATTTGTTTTTTTTCCATAGGATTGTTTATTTTGTGGTGTCTGTTTAAATATACGTACAACATTTTATCATGTTAATATAATTATAAGTGGCCTAATCTCACCTTTCTAAAAACAACTAATAATAATTTCTGCCTGACGAGAAATCACCAAGTACCATTAGGATCAACCCAAAAGATAAATCAACATTTTCTTTCTTTACTTTTCTTTTAACACACACTCACACACTAGAGTCACTTACGGCCACAATGGGTACTTGAACTCGTGACCTTGTATTGAAACTATTTTGAATCTACCATGAAGGCATGAGTAAGGACTTAGGTGTGTGTGCACAGTCGGCGATGTATTCACCACACTGAATTTTGTGAGCCCCACCAGGAAATAGGCTATTTTATTTATGATGTTAAACTTATATGTATTTATGCGTACATGAATGTGATGTGGATAAGATTGTTTATGTTTGGATGGATGTAGTTTATGTTTGGATGAATGTAGTTTATGTTTGGATGGATTTACGTAGTTTGGGTTTAGATGGATGTGAATGTGAATATGATGAAATAAATTATATAACATGTGTCTATCAGGAAGAATATGATGAAATATATTATAACAGGTGTATATCAGGAAATTTGTGCTGCAATGTTGAAAAAAAAAAAAGAGACTTTTGCCTACGAAATATTTCGTAGGTAAAAGTCTCATCCACATTTTTTACCTACAAAAATTTTCGTAGGTAAAATTCTCTGAAAGTTTTTTACTTATTTTTTACCGATGAAATAATTTGTCGGTAAAAGTTTTGTAAATATTTTTACCTACGAAAATTTTCGTAGGTAAAAGTTTTTTACTTATTTTTTACCGACGAAACAATTCGTCGGAAAATGTTTTTTTTAATATTTTTACCTACGAAAAAACTCGCGGTAAAAGTTTTTTACTTATTTTTTACCGACGAAAACATTCATCAGTAAAACTTTTTTACATATTTTTGCCTATGAAAATAATTGTCGGTAAAAGTTTTGTACTTATTTTTTACTGACGAAAAAATTCGTCGGTAAAAGTTTTGTAAATATTTTTACCTACGAAAAAAATCTTCGGTAAAAGTTTTTGACTTATTTTTTACCGACGAAAAAATTCGTCGGTAAAAGTTTCGTAAATATTTATACCTATGAAAAAATTCGTTAGCAAAAGTTTTTAACTTATTTTTTACCGACGAAAAAATTGGTCGATAAAAATCTTGCCTTTGCCAACAATTCAAATTTTCGTCGGTAAAAACCTTTTCCGTTGGTCTTTTACCAACGAAAATTTTCGTTTATAAAACTTTTTACCTACAAAAAATTGGCTTCTAGCGACGAAAATTTTCGTCGGTAAAAGTGGGATTTCTTGTAGTGATATGAAATGTTTGATTTCAATACACTAAACCAGATTGTCATCACCAGCTTACAAACCTTGCACATGTAATACACTTTTAGTATTTTTTGCACTACTGGTAGTTGACTCCAAGATGCGGTTGATAGTTTCCCTAAGCGCCATCTGCAAGTATATTTGTAGCTCCACATACACACATGAACTTTGAAATTATGTGGTCTCGGATACCTGATTAAATTGCATAAGAATAATAGATTTCAAAACTCCAAAATGCAACAACTATGGGTCCAGAGATTAAATAAACCAATCAAAACGAAGAAAATATGAATCCAAATAATTAGAAACACAAGGCATGGATCTAATGCAAAACACACCCAAGTCACATTTTAATTCCATCTAGATCCCAATAATTGCAAGTAGAAAAGGCAAATATATGGAAGAGTAATTCTTTGAAATGACTGAATCCGCATACCACAATAAGTTTGCTTTTAGGTTTCAGTTCAACAAGATCATGCGAATAACAACCATCTGTTTCCGTTGTGATGTCCCTGTTTTGAATTCTAAAAGCTAAGGGCTTGTTTGGTTGTCGCTCGAAAATGAGTTTCTTCTCACTTATTTAATTACAAAATATATATTAGAGATCAATTTTATTTGTATGGTTTAAAAATATAACCAATGTGTAATCGATATTAAATAAAATGAGATAAACTCATTTTAGAGTGGCAACCAAACAGGCCATGAACTTACCAAACAATTTTGGAAAAGGTGTTGCCCATGCAAACAAAGATACAGTGGAAATTGCCAATTCATTTTGAAGATTAATTTTTTTTTTTTTCTAAAAACAGAACTAAAGATCATATAAAAATTGGGCACTTGCTACTAAAATCTGAAGATCATCATCATCTAATCCTCGTGCCAACTAATAGGGTTAGCACACTAAAATCTAGAGAAGGAAATTCAAAATACAGTTCCAACCATCAAAGCACCTACGTTTGTCACAAAAACTCTTGAAACAACACTTGCTAGTGTGGACAACATCTTTCACTACTTCTTTACACAATGGACAACGCAATTTTGTAGGGAGATCACTGACATGCTGAGTAGAAGGTATGTCACGCCCCAGACTCGGTAACCGGACTCACAAGGAACCCGATGGCCGGTTCTGGCCGCAACAGCCTCAGTAGTACCCCATTCTCGGCTCCTGAGGCAAGTTCCGATCCTGGGATCCTACAAGGAGGATTTTCATAACAGTATAATCATTACCAATACGAGCATACCCAAGATCACATCAAGTAAATCTGAGAATAACAAAGGCACACATTACAAAATCCACTAAGAATTTGAACTTTTACATGCTTACATTAGGTCCGAAAGGACATACATAAGATAATGGAAAAAGAGAGAAAGAGAGAGAAGAGAGAGAGAGAGAGAGAGAGAGAGAGAGAGAGAGAGAAAGAGAGAGAGAAATCATTTGTTTGTAAGAAAAGAAATAATTACCTATGGGAGGACAAAACAAGGTTGTAGGGTAGAGTAGGCTTTTGTGTGGTGTGTGTGGGGTGGGTAGTGTTAGCTATGAAATTTTAGTGGTGTGTATAGTGTTGTATGGGAACTTGTGCCAAGAGGAGCGGGGTCCACATGCATGACACTTAAGTGGGCCACATGATTAAGGGTCATACAATGAAATGTACACAACTTTTGATTTACATATCGGATTTATGCGCGAGATGCAGCGTTGGAACCGCGGCGACGATGCGGTCGCAATGGCATAGGTCTCGGGTCAATCCGAGTCAGGTTTACATGACCGAACTCAATGATGATGTAAACACTACCCAATGGTAGCGGGTCACCGAAATTTGACTGGTAGAACCGTGAGACCAAGATGAACGAGATGCATACTCACACACGCACATGCACACATGCAGACTAGGGTCAGGTCTCACAATCCTCCCCACCAACAAAGAAATTTCATCCTTGAAATTGATAAAATCAAAACAACAAAATGCATAACATCATATATATATATATATATATATATATATATATATATATATATATATATATATATATATATATATATCACAATCATCAATCACAAGATAAGGCAATACGAGCAATCAATCATTGAACAGATAGGGATAATGCTCCTTAATCTCGGCAAACCTATGATGAAATCTATCAATACACTCTCCCACTTCCACTTTGCAACACTCAACGGCTGCAAGGTACTAGGGGGTCTCAGAGGATCGGCCTTGACACGCTGGTAAGCGTCACACTCGGCCACAAAACTAGTAATCTGACCTACCATCCCTAACCAGGAATACTGCCTTAACAACAAAACAAGCTCGACATCGACAATACAAAACTATTCAGTGGGCAAGTGCATCTCACCAAATAAAATGGAACACGATAATATCATCGGCCTAACACAGCGATCTTTCCAAAAATGTCGATACCGGCAATCCCTTACGATAGACTCTAATAGTAATTTGAGTGAATAAAAGCCCTTGGATACGAAAAGGGTGCGATGCACAAAAACATAAGACTTACTTACGGAGACAAGGAGAATACCCATAACAACTCCCTTAATAACTAAGGGTCCTGATGAGTCGCGCAAAATCAAGCCTGAGGTGGCTGTCTACTCTGCATATGCGGTCTCTGCTGCTACTGCGATCGCTGCGAAGGTCCATCCTTCTGATGGGGACACTCGCGCCTACAATGTTTGTCTGCCCACAACCAAAGAAAACTCCAGAAAAGGGGCTGGAAGATGAAGAAATTGGCGGTGCTAATGATGATGAAGAAGCTACTACATGTGATGCTGATGCTCTGGTGGCTCGATAGGCTACACACCTCTGCCGCTATTGACGCTGCCGAGAGCTACTAGAGGGGGTCTGTCTCTTCCGGCCTCTCCTCTGATCATGATCCCTTTGTGAACTGGTCCACTCGGCCTTGCCCTGAAGTAAAAATACCACCAACGGATCACGCTGTAGAGTCAAATCTCGAAAAAGGGGACTCGCACACTCTTGTTCCGCCTGTCCGGGCATCTCAAGAACTGGCTGACGGGTCTGAAGAATATCAGTGACGACCTATATCAACTGCTGGAGATGCTCAGCTCCTACAGGAATCGTCAGATAAGCAGGGGTAGCACTGGCCTCTAGTGGAGGCACAGGTATGGCGGGAGCCTCAGGAATAGGTACGACAAGCTCCAGAGGGGAAACAAGAATCTCAAATGATGGAGAAAAAGTCACTCGGATCGTTGGAGCGGAATGAGAACCATGTCCATGGGCACCATGGCCAAGGGCGTCACAATCATGGGCACTTTGACTAGACGGCATGGTTTATAGAAAGAACAAAGGTGATGGACACTTAGGAATTAAAATCCTTCAAGGCTCAAACGGAATGAGGAAAACGCACTTGGGACACTACTCGTCCTAAGCTCGTTGCAGATATATGATACTATCCCAAGTTATTCCAAAATTACTTGCTATGCTCTGATACCAACTTTTGTCACACCCCAGATTGGGTAACCGGACTCACAAGGAACCCGATGGCCAGTTCTGGCCGCAACAGCCTCTGTAGTACCCCATTCTCGGCTCCTGAGGCAGGTTCTGATCCTGAGATCCTACAAGGAGGATTTTCATAACGGTATAATCATTACCAATACGAGCATACCCAAGATCACATCAAGTAATCTGAGAATAACAAAGGCACACATCACAAAATCCACTAAGAATTTGAACTTTTACAAGCTTATATCAGGTCCGAAAGGACATACATAAGATAATGGGAAAAGAGAGAAAAGAGAGAGAGAGAAATCATTTGTTTGTAAGAAAAGAAATAATTACCTATGGGAGGAGAAAACAAGGTTGTAAGGTAGAGTAGGCTTTTGGGTGGTGTGTGTGGGGTGGGTATTGTTAGCTATGGAATTTTAGGAGTGTGTATAGTGTTGCATGGGAACTTGTGCCAAGAGGAGTGGGGTCCATATGCATGACACTTAAGTGGGCCACATGATTAAGGGTCATACAATGAAATGTACACAACTTTTGATCTACATATCGGATTTATGCGCGAGACATGGCGTTAGAACCGCGGCGACGATGCGGTCGCAATGGCATAGGTCTCGGGTCAATCCGAGTCAGGTTTACATGACCGAACTCAAGGATGATGTAAACACTACCCGATGGTCGCGGGTCACCGAAATTTGACTGTAGGACCGCGAGACCAAGATGAATGAGATACATACGCACACACGCACATGCACACATGCTGACTTGGGTCGGGTCTCACAAGGTAAACCCTCAATTTCCCTCTCAAAAGCAACCCTATTTTCAAAAGGTCAAATGGTTAACATGTTATAACCTAGCTCCATTGACAACCTGAAGAAACCATCTCTAAGATAAAGATATCATCTTACTCATTTGGTTTGAGAACAGCAACAACGCCACTTGGCAATGCATAGGAGCCATCTGGAGACACCGGTGTAGTTCTCCTGTCATCGGATCGCTGCCTTTCTAGGCGGTGAGAATGGTGGGATGGGCTATTGAATTTCCAACTAGTCGAAGTAGATCAAAAGAGAAGATTCAACCCCAATCAAAGAAAAAAATGATGAGCTTTCTTAGTAACTTAATTTGTGGATGAAAACAACCATTTTTTCTCATTTCAGTTAGTGTTTGTGTGGCCAAACCAAATCCTTTGTAAACCTACCATTATCTTGCTAGATAAATCCACAGGGAACCATCAATGAGCAAATGGAAAGTATAGCTATCTTGAGGCAAAAATTATTGTGTTCATGGAGAACTGGAAAAGTATGTTTCACCTAATGAGAAAAATTCATTTGATGAATTAAGGATTTGCCAGAAGTTTTGCAATGGTGGGATGGTTTAGAGTGGGAAGAAGATTAAATCAAGTCTAATTTGTTTCGACTTTTCAAAGCATTAAGATGATGAATTCAAAAAATCTGCTTCTACCACGTGCATAGTAGATTGAATGGGCTTGTGTTTTTTTTTTTTCCCATAAAACCTGCTTCTCTGTTTGAATATTGTATCTGAAAGGGAAATGGAATGAAATGTGTCGGTTTATCAGCATACTGTGTGTTCTCTTGTTAAATCTTAAGCTTGTTAGGGTGTCACTTATAAATGAGTTCATCTCATTTTTATTAACCATAACTATGTATTAGAGATCATGTATGTTTCTATAATTTCAATAGCCAGCAATCATGCAGGTAGTCCTCTATATCATCCTACTTTATATTGATTAGCCCCATCAGATGGATGCCTGAACAACCTCAAATCACAACATTCTCTCGTGCATGCCTGAACTATTACTATAGACTATTACTGTCAACTTGTAAGATAGATATTTCACGTCTTATAAAGAGTAGAAATACGTAATCTATCATGCCCAATTTTTTCTTATAGTTATAGCTAGTGAACAATTTCTAGGTTATTTTCAACACTAGGGGTGGCAATGGTCTAGATTTGATTTGGACCAGAATTTTGAACAACTCTGGATTGGGAGCTGCACATATGAATAGCTCTGAGTGAAACTAATGCCATTCATCAGGTGGGCACATACAAAGGTAGAATGTGGATTGTTTGTCTATTCCTTTTTATCGTCCAAATGAATGAGGCCCACATGATGATCAGGCTAGCCTGATTTTCGGGCCACAACATATACACGGTGGGGCCTACATGATGAATGGCCGGTCCTCACACATACACTGGCCTTCATTATTTCTCAAATCATAACTAGTTGTTACTTACAATTTCCTAAATTCATGTTGGCAACCATTATTCAAATGTTCAAATGCTGATCTAAAACTAAGGTTTATCATATGAGCATCTTAACATTCTCTGCTTGATTCCCCTGTTTCTTTTCTAAATGCCTTATCGACTGTTATTGAAGGTTGAATGGAGGAAAAAAAATACCTGAACTAAGAACATTGATCTTGGCAGGATCTTCATGTAGTGTCCAAGCTTGAAATCAGAAAGGAAGGAGATGGCCTGTGTCATGCTCATATACCCATACACTTTGAAGCAAACATTGGTTATTGGCCTTTCTAGTAGTATCAAACCCATGATGTATTCTGTGATGATGTTCAGCCCTGGCGTCTGAAAATTGAAGGTACCAATAAATATAAGAGCATCCAAAAATATCCTGGTATTTTTAAGGACTCCTTTGTGACACTTTCATGCACTGGAATTTATGGCAATAAATGAAATGTCAGTATTATCTTTTGAGTGTTTATATATATTAGAACCTTAGGATATTGTTGTGATAACATGAATTGTAGTAGCATTAGCTATTCAAGTCCTCTTTTGTGATCTTGAGGTTTTTTGTGAATGGTTATACACTATTGAAGGCACCTCCAACATAGGCCTGGTTTGGTTTTTGGGTGCAAATGGAATAAAAGAAAGAGAAGGAAAGAGGATATGACTCTCTATACCTGATTTGTAGTGGCAGTTATAATGCTGATGGGAAGAGTGAAAATAAAGGCAATAGCGCAGGCGAATAGGAGATCCGAGCATGGCAGTTGAACCTGGTCTTTTAGGGCAGTGCACATGATAAGAGAGATTCTAAAAGTCACCACCAGCAACAGGTAGAACTACCATTCAGGAATGTCCTTATACTTCCTCATCAACTTGGTGTGGATGTCTTCCTTGCCTTTACAGGAAGCTCGAAAACGTTCATACACCTCCCTGCACATATGAACTTCATTTTATAGTAGAATTTCACACACAATTGTTAATACTATAAGAAATTTATGAGGAAGCAGTTTATTTACTTGTGTGTGTTTGTGTGTATGTAAAAATGGGTGGTTTTAGTCCTTCTCGTGACTCTCTTCTATTATAAAGCATAAAGGCATGTTTGGAAGTATGACATCAGCCTTTCAATTATCCTTCTTGTTGTAATTCTTTGGGGCTTTCCAACAGTCTCCTGTGTGAGTTAAAGTGATGAGGGGGTCACTCATTTTTAGGTGTTCCAGGCATTTTCTTATACGCCGACCAAGTGTAGAAGGGCCAACTTGTTTGGCCTGATTGGAAGCATTTCTTACACTTTTCCTTACCCGATTAAATCCAAGTCGTTACTTATGATCAAAACATTCCAACCTAGCCCATTCTACAGTAGCGTGTCTACAGAACCCAGTCATCAGGTGGACCACACCATCAAAATAAAAGTATATCCCAAAATCTGATTCAACATAAGGTGCGCCTCACCTAATGAGTGGATCGATCTGATCTCTGACATGGACCATCTTCATGTCAGAAGCCAAGTTTTGCATGGTTTAGATGTTATAAACGTGTGACATATAAGCTTACAAATACGCTGTCGCAAATCATCACTTGTAAGGAAATGCATAAAATGATTTCTTATTCATGAGAAATAGCTCTTGTTATGTACTAAAACCCAACAACAACAACAACAACAACAACAACACAACAACAACAACAACAATAACAACAACAAAACAACAACAACAACAACAACAATAATAATAATAATAATAATAATAATAATAATAATAATAATAATAATAAAACATTAACAAACACGCCCATATTTTTTAATAAATGGACCCTTTGACTCGATCACATGAAAACAAATGGACCACCTCTTGTTATGTACTAAAACCCAACAACAACAACAACAACAACACAACAACAACAACAACAATAACAACAACAACAACAACAACAACAACAATAATAATAATAATAATAATAATAATAATAATAATATAATAATAATAATAAAACATTAACAAACACGCCCATATTTTTTAATAAATGGACCCTTTGACTCGATCACATGAAAACAAACGGACCACATCAACTTGTTTCAAAGATCAGATGATTATATTACTAAAAAAAGGCAAATAAAATGACTAATGCCAGCTTTATCAATGAAGATTCATAGTATGTTTGACTCGTTCGAGCCTAATTCGCTCTTGAACGCACAATATGAAGATCACAACTCGCTTATCGATGCTCTCATCACCAGTGGGACCATCAGCAAGACCACCCAACTCAGCCCCTCCATCTATCTTCGCAATCAAAGCCATTTGTTTCATGGTGGGGCCCATGAATCCAATGGAAAGCGTTGAAGGGGGTGGGGCCCTCTGAAGGTTTCTACTAAATTGCACGGGAGATGGAGATTTTGGTGGCCAATGGAAGGACATCACCAACTACTAGATTTCTAAAAGAGTCTTGTAGGACTAACTGTCAGATTTCTGTGACAGGGGCTGGAAATCCTATAGGGCTGGTGTCTTTTGCCAGGAAAGTTTACCGGAGAGAGAGAGAGAGAGAGAGAGAGAGAGAGAGAGAGAGAGAGAGAGAGAGAGAGAGAGAGAGAGAGAGATATCAGATCTTCTTCATGGCTAGTGAAGGATTGATGAGGTGCGTCTATAAAGGGTCCATCGTAGGACAGGACATGGAGATCGATGGAGGAAATCTAAGGGGCCGTTTGAATGTGGGCGCTCGATGGAAGATGAAAGAGGAAAAAGAGGGGCGCTCGATCGATTTGGGATGGATTTGGAAATCCTCTTCCAAATAAGATAAAATTTTGAAATCTGTATGATGTGAGTTTTCTACTAAATAATAACACAAACTCTATTAACGGTCGTACATGCATCGGACCAATTTCTGGATGGTTAAGATTGTATTATATAATAAAAATGTATAAATATTTATCATTTACAACTAGACCGATTATTTGGATGGTCTGGATAACTCTATATCTTAGCCACTATTGTTATGAACAAGTCACCACTATTTTACATAAAATACAAAACTCACAGTGAAAAATAGAAAAATGGAAATGGTAAATTGAGCTTTAGATCTAGTATGGCTCTGTGGGCCCCACCATGATAGATTTGTTTAATCCATGCCATTCATCCATTTTTCAACATAATTTTATCATCGATCCCAAAAAAAGAGCATGAACTAAAGCTTGGGTGGACCACACAATGTGAAAAAATAGTGATTGGACGTCCACCGTTAAAAATCAGGCTTTCCCAAATAATGATTTGAAAATACTAATGGATGCATAATACATGCATCAAGGTGGCCCCCACAATAACCCAGGTGAATGCATGTGGTTTATTTGCGCCATCCATCCATTTTACCATATAATTTTAGAGTATGAGCCAAAGTATGAGGCAGATCTAAAGTTTGAGTGAACCCCACCACATAAAACAATTGAGATTGAATGCCTACCATTAAAAACTTCTTTAGGCCATAGAAGTTTTCGATCAAGCTAATATTTATGTTTTCCCTTATTCCATGTCTATATTAACTTATAAACAGGTTGGATCTCAAATAAACATCATGGTCGGCCCTAAAAAGGTTTCAATAGTGGCTGTCACCATCCCACTCTTTTCTATTGTGGGGTCCACTTGAACTTTGGATCTGCCCCATCAATTAGATGCACCATTCCATTGTGGCCATGGGTTTAAAAATAAAGTACATTGACTTGGGTGGGCCACACCATATACTATAGTTGAGAGGGGTTACCCTCCCTTTAAAACATTCATAATCATTTATTGGGCCCACCTAGATGTGGTTCACAGATCCAGCCTACTCATTATGTAAGATGATGGGTAAGACCAAGTTTCAGCCACATCCAAAAATCATGTGGGCCCGACCAAGTGCTTTTTTATCCTTTAGGGATGTCTTCACATAGTTTTAGATGCTATGGCCCACTTGAGTTTCGTATATAACAAATTTTTGGGATATCCCATAACTTAAAAGGGACACATCAAATGCATGGTGTTGATGTTCTACACACATGATGGTGGGGCCCATACAGATTAACCTCATAGGAAGTTCCCATGAAATCAACCTTATAGTACCATTTCACTAATTAGGTAACTCCTTCATGGGTGTTATCCTAATCGTGTAGAGCCTACCTTAATATATTTTGTGTATATCAATATTGTCCATATATTTTTCCATCATATTTTAGTATGTGATTCCAAATCATAAGAACTCGGTAATCTCGGGTGGACCATACCAATCAAAATAGTGATGAATAACCATTAGAAACCTTTTAAAGGCCACAAAAGTTTTGGATTAATTTGATCTTCGTAGTTTCCCTTCATCCAAATCTTCTTTACATAATCAACAAGTTGGATTACAAATAAACACTATTAAAACCTTATGATGGGCTCTTTATAATTTTTAATGGCAAGGCACTATATTACCACTTTTTCCGGTGGTGTGGTCCACTTAAGATTTAATCTACACTTTTTTAATACCCCGCCCAAAAATGGGCTGGAGAAACATATGGACAACATGAATATACAACACATCATCAAAATCTCACTTTTGTTATCGAACTTTTCAAAAAAAAAAAAAATCGAAATACAATCAGAAATTTTTTTCGAAATATTTTTTTTTTCAAAGTTGTCAACATTTTCACAATGTTTTTAATATTTTCAATTTTCTTGTTCAAAATATCATTTTTTTTTGGAAATCTAATTATTTTTATAAATGATCAACTTCATTCAAAGTTCTAATTTTTATTTTTATTTTCAAAATCTAGATTTTTATTAAATCAAACTTTTAAAAAAAAAAAAAAAAATCTCGATTTTTCTCTAACTTTGTTAATTGTTTTTCTAAGCTTCTCTATTTTATTTTTTTTTCAAATTCATAAATTTTTTAAACTTCTTAATTTTCTTTTTCAAAATGTCAATTATTTATCAAAATCATGATTTTTTTTTATCTCAATTTTTTTTTCAAACTTCATTACCTAAAATCTCGATTTTTTATAAAATAAGAAGGATGTAGAGTGGGAAACTAATGGATGGCCTGGATACGTAATACATACATCAAGGTGGCCCCCACAGTAACCCCATGTTAAGGTATGCTCTACCTTGCGTGAAGGAGTCATGGCAATGGAAGGGTAAGGCAGTTTTGGGCCTATAAGACAGCCAATGACCGTCTCTAATGCAGATAGTCTCTGACTGTCTCAAATGACCAATATAAGACAACTAAAGACCATCTCTAATGCAGACGGTCTCTGACCGTCTCAGATGACCACTTTAAGATGGCTAAGGACCGTCTCTAATGCAGATGGTCTCTGATTGTCTCAGATGACCACTATAAGACGGCTAAGGACCGTCTCTAATGCAAAGTGTCTTTGACAATCTCAGATGACTACCTATAAAACAGCTAAGGACAGTCTTTTATTCCAGACGGCCGATAACCATCTTTTTTAAGCAGTTACCGACGGATTTTAACAGTCTTAAATGATTTGTGGATGTTCAACATTTTAAGACGATTTTGGTTCATATTAAAGATGGTTAAAAACCATCTGAAATTTTAGAGACGGTTTATAGCCATCTTTAAACCAAGGGATTTTAGAGACGGTTCACAACCATCTCAAAATTCGTCTTACTTTTCCCTTTTTCACATAATGCACGTTAGGAAAGTATAAAGTGGTTATAATCTCGTCAAACTCTTTCAAGTGTACATATAGAATTTCATATTCAGGTCCAAGGAACTTTGGAATGAGTTGGATCACTCCTGGCTTGATATTCATGTTTCCTGCATTTTCTGAAAAAACCATGCATGAAGGTGTGCTCACCCCCGCCGGTTGTAAATAGTCTCATAAAGTACGAGGCGGGGGTGCTTGATGCACCTCATTCTCATCCTGGATTTTCTCAACCCTAGGTTGAGGTGGATTTGGAGGTTGATTGGTCGGTTGGTTGGCAGCCATAACTTCAGTTAACTCTATGGATCTCGAGTGGTGTCTAATCCTGTGATGGATAGATAACCCCTCAACCAATCCTCTTTTACTCAATAGATGTCGAGTGTTATCACAGACCCACTTAGGCATGAAACACTCTTAACCCTCAATTTCATAATCTAATCTAATCATAAAGAAAAAAGGAAATAGAAATCTAGAAATAGAAGAGAGAGAATTAGAAAGAAGTTACCAAATTAAAGTTTCTATATTAGGATCCTATAAAAGAAAAAGGAAAACAAATTAGTTTCTAAAAATGAAAAAGGAAAGTTTCTAAAAGTAGAGAGTAACTTAGTTTCTAAAACAGATTAGGAAAGTAAACAGATTAAGAAAGTTTTTAAAAAAATAAACAAAAGTTAGTTTCTAAAAATAAATTAGGAAAGTTTCTAAACCTAGAAATAGAAAGCTAAGTTAGTTTCTAAAATAATTTAGAAAAAACCCTAACCTAAAAGTAAAAGGTAGAAAAATCCTAGTCTTAAACTAATTCTAAAACTAGTTAAGATCAGAAAAACGCAATCGTTAATCCCTGGCAACGGTGCCAAAAACTTGTTCACAACCCCAAGTGTAGGGTCGCAATATAGTAATAATCTTGGTGACACCGAGGTCGACTCCACAGGGACTAGTCTCATGTGTATTCTGAAAGTAACTAGAAGTAGAACTAGAAGAAGATGTAAATCTAAATTGGGAATAAAAGGAAGTAATTGTGAAATATCTAATTAGAAACTTAAGAATTCAAAAGTGGGAACTAGGGTTTCTAAGGATCCACTTGTAGCAATCAAGGTGATATTATGCTTGATTCAAGGACACAACTGGAATAAGAGTCCCATCTTATCCAATTGGAAGATATCTCAATAAAACCAAATCTGAACTTCCATTGACGTAATTCTCAAAAGATAAGAATTATGATAATTGGAAGGGATTCCATCACTAAACCACGCCCATGAGACGATGGCAAACAACCAGATTTACCAATCCCATAATCTCAAAGTAGGGAAAGAAGATACTCAAAGCTATTATAGATCGACTGTAATTTGAGTCACAATAAACCATTAAAAACTGAAAGTATTCCTTAAATATCAAATTAGAATCAAAGAGAATTCAACATAAACATGAATCAAAGCAATAGAAACATCCCATCATGCTACAAGCTTCACCTCTTAACCCTAGCCAAGAGGTTTAGCCAACCATAGACATGATTTTGATCAAGAAGTGCTCCACATGAGTTAGAACCGTCTCGGTGACACCTATGTGTTTGATGAAATCCCTGAATGAGTAGATTATTAATTTTGATGATTGAATGTGAATTCAATGATCTTTAATGTCCATTGACTTGATTCGATTAGGTATTGGGACTACAAGAGTAATCTAGTTAGTCGGCAAATTCTCGGATATGGGTTTAACAAATTAGTTTGGCCACCCTGGGCAAGTTCGATCAATTCGAGTTGAACATAGACGACCGACAGTGGCTGGGCCATGCAGAGTGCTTACACTCCTTGTCGGATACGCCGATGTTCACCTGTATCAATCGAAATTGTCCAAAGAACCGGTTAACCCTATATATTTCACCATGTATGATCATAACTATTAAATCTGGGACACCCCCTTACCAATTGTAAAGGTCTACTATTAACCATTACTATCATGATCCTCAAGACTCGTGAACCGGACATGGTGGTATGGGACACCGTGTCCATGTTGTCGGCCTACGCTGGGGTGACGAACCTCCTCGTAGTGACCGCGGGCATTACTTTTACAACTTGCCCTTCATATCTATTCAGCAGGGAGTGACGAACCTAGACGAATCAGGGATTACAGGCGTAGGACCGTTATGGGCATCCCGCGTCTAGTGATTCAGTTGAGACTAATGATAAAAAGGGAGGTATCCTAGCTTCCCCAAACTATTGAATGAATATGCATAATTAATCACTCGGCTAACATAATCATTCACCACATCGCATTAGTATAGAATGTGGCGAAATAGGCGTTAAAGTCGCGGGTTGAGGAAGTGTTGTCATTTGTCAACCAGGTGGTCGGAGTCACGTGTTGAGGGAGTGTTGGATGGTGGGGCATGCATCATTTCCTAAACCCCAGTATTTGCATTAATAAGAATAATTAGGAAGTGATTGTTTACATTGTTTTATCATTCTTGTGTTGATAAACTTGATAACAGGTGTAACCCATGCTTTATGGAACCACTGAGTTGATCCATCACTCCCACTCTAGTACAGTGTTTATAAACACCAACCAAACACTAATATAGATGTAGGGACCACCGAGGCCGATGCATTGGACCAAGCGGGCATGGATGAGGAGTTCTCTAACTTCCAACTTTCTAATGGGCCGATGTAGGTTGCGCACTTCTCAATAGGGAGAGTCGAGTGATCGAGCTTAGCTAGACGGTACCTTTCCACATTTTTATTGATTTTAGAATTGTATATTAGACCCTGCTAGACCCATACTCTTGATAATAATACTACATGCGTATCAATTTAATCTTCTGCTTTAATTGTGTTTATTCCGGAGTATGGTACACCGTTTAGTATAATCCTATACATGCTTAATTGCCTAATGTAGAAGTAACTGAGAAACTAGCGTCCGCAAAGCATAAGTGATGCTTGAAATCTTGGGAGTCGAGCATTTGCTCGACCCTCAAAATTCGGGGAGTTACAAGTTGGTATCAGAGAATGAGTTTATGATTAAAATGGACCGTGGGTTGTGGACTCACCATAATGCATTCACTGATATAGATGGGGGCGCTAAGACTTAGTAACGTTAAACTTTAGGACCGAACCCTTAGTCATCTTGAGAAATTGGACTTTAGCTTAGGAAATTGATATTCGAAAGGGTTATATTAAGAGAGAATAGTTACGATAATGGTAGAGTCAGGGTCTTGAAATATCGAGAGGTGTTTCGTCCCACACTTATACACAAACTTAAGAATTAGGTATCTCACCTGGCATAACAGAGCTACGTGACTAAAGTAGATCGTCCTATGCCAAAATCAAAATGGTACATCCGATAATTCATTTCAGTTTATGAGATACGTCGCTTTTAAGTTCTGACGGTCTAGATCATCTTCTTTTCTGATCGGGCCTTTATCTGGCCCATCTTGATCATGGGATGGGAAAAACAAAGTTGGTTAGGGGAATAGGGGGAAGAATAGATTAAGAAAAATCTAATTTCGGCACGAACCGATGCCCCTTTACCCAAATGGACCACCGTTGACTCAGATCTAGCCTTTTTGACCCATCCTGGACCACTGCCGACTTCGACTGGGTTGTTGAGATTCATCTTGACCCCAAAATGGTCAAAATAAGTTGGGAATGTAAAGAGTGGGAGATGTAGATTAAGAAAAAACTAACTTTGGCGAAAACTGATACAATTTTGCCCAAATGGCCCACCACCGATTCAAATCTGACTTTCTCGACCCATCCTGAACCACCACCGACTCCAACAAGCATTTTCAGTCTATCTTGACCATAGAACGACCAAAAAGGGTTGGAAATGGGAGAGAAAGAGAGAAATAGAGTAAGGAAGTCATGACTTCCAATAATACGATGCCCATTGCGCAAATGGGCCAGCAAAATGCATGGCCGACATTGAGGTAGCTACCTTCAGTGTGGTCCATTTGAGATTTAAATATGATTCATTTTTAACTAATTCTTTAAAATGATCTCGGAAGAATATATGAACGGTGGGGAGAAGTTTTGTATCAGGATGATATCCATGCCTACAGTTTATCTGAATCGTAATAACTTTATGAACGGTTTTGATGGCATATGAACATCATGGTCTGCTCCAGGAGAGTTTCAACGGTGGACTTTTCAGTTTCCTTTTTTTTTTTAGCATGTCCCACTTGAGTCTTGAATGTACCTAATTTTTATAATCATGTCCTACTGTGGTCATTTAAAACATATGGATGGAATGTGTTTCTCACGAACATGTTTGTGGACCCCAAGTCATAAGCAATCCACTTCCTATTCGAGGGAGGAGTGGATTAGTGTAACACCTTGAATTTCGTGGGTCGAACGAAGCTCTACTCCCAAGATTCCGAACATCACTTATGTCTTGTGGATGATGATATTCAGATTTTTTTTTCATATTCATGAATTAAGCAGCATGGGATTATACTAAACAACACATCATACTCCAGATTTAATGAAATTAAGCCAGTGCAGAATTCTAAAACATGTCTATTTAAGTATGCAGATGTTTCACAAAATTTCTTCCAGAGTATGAGTACGTAATCGGGTTCAATATATACATGTATAATTTCAAAATGAACAAAATGTGGAAATGTAAATGTGTTCGACTAAGCCCTGATGCCCAGTGTCCCCTGCGCAATGGTACGTAGCCTACATCGACTCGCCCGAGAGTTGGAAGTATGTGTCCTAGAGGGGGGTGAATAGGACTTTTTAATAATTCTATAACAATTTAAAATCCCATCACTCTAATCCATATAACAAGCATATATTAGGATTATTCAAAAGCAACTCTACTGGCATCTAAGCCTGGTAGAGGATCCAATCACAAACTATTTGATAGATGAACAATATGCAAACTAGTTTATGATAGATATGACTGTAAGTGTGTGTGAGGTGTGATCTTAGATAATCAGATATGAAAGTATTTAAAGAAATCACATGAGGAAATGGAAGACAATAACAATCTCAAACACAATCATTTTTATAGTGGTTCGACTACTTGTCTACACCACTCTCGGTAACCGCACTCAACCCTTGAGTGTACAGGATTTCACTAAGGAGGTATCACACGGTTCACCCCAAACCCAAGGTTTTAAATCAGGTTCACCTTTACACTTTACAACCTACACCTAGGCTAATTGTTTATGCTCTCACGAGCAAGGGTCAACACAAAACACCCACTTTTAGGCACACTGGCAAAGGATCTTCCACAAGACCCTAACTGTTTATGCTCTCATGAGCAAGGGTCAACACAATACACCCACTTTTAGGCACACCGGCCAAGGATCTTCCACAAGACCCTAACTATTTATGCTCTCCACAGAGCAAGGGTCAACACAATGCACGCACTACGTATACTCCAACCGGAGGCCACCTAGATGATTTGCAAGGGGTGAGAAACACCTTAGACCCAATCCTACAAAGGAATGATGACAAGGGTCTTCTGGACTCTAATAACTTATAGATAATCAGATGAGTCCCTTTCAGCACATTCGTTGAAGATCTCCTCCTTTGATGAAGAACTTCAGCTCCCTTGATCCGCAACTCAAAAGATGTATCGACACATGGCAACGGGTTGGGTCAAGGTTATAATGGAATCCTACTCTCAAAATATTTTCCTATAAGGAGGAGTGATTCTAATCATCTATGCATTCAAGGCATCCCAGCTTACTGATTTACCATTAAGATGGTAGCTGGAGGATCCTTGAATGCGGAAGTTCATTCCCCAATCCACTCTATTGAATATCAATGATGAGTGTGGATTAGAGGATGAACTCCCTTGAGAGAAAGGGCTTTGGGCATATGATCTAAGGTTAAACACTCAAAAGCACTCTCTTCTTTCTCTACCTGCAGCAAAAGACAAGCTCTCGATATATAGGGAAAAAGTTCCAACGGATACAAAACGGTCACATTTTTTACAGAGTTCGATATCATTGAGCGTATACTCTCGATTGCATCGACGGACTGCTCGATGACACAAACTCAATGTCATACGCTTTTGAAACCTTTTTCCAGCTGGTCGAGGAGATCGAAACAAGCGTCTATGTCATCGGATTTCGAACTTTGATTTCATCGACACGAGGATCGATCCCTTTATGTCCTTTCTCGATGCCAACGATCCGGCCACGATATCATTGATACTTGAATATCGATTCTATCGAGTGCCCCTTGATTAGAAATAAAAACTACCTAAAAAATGCTGCTGGAGAACTGTGTCCAAGACCGATATCATCGATGACCTTCCGATATCATCGATTTTTGAAGTTCGAGGATATTGAGGAGTACATCGATATATTGAAGGTCTATATGATTTTCTTATAAAAAAAAGAGGGACACAAATGCTCTGTTGTCGATTTTATCAAGTCGACTTCGATAGACTCGAGATTTAAATATTGATGATATTGGTAGGGGTATCGATACATCGATAATTCCGTCCAGATGAATATGTGGTTGATGGACATCTTTGGTCCTCAATCGATGGTATCGATTGATCATTGAGGACATCGTCAGCATTACTCGATGATATCGAATAGTCTATCGATAAATCGATAGGGGTAGAAAACTTAGAGATTTTCTGAATTTGTAAAAAAGTTTTCTAACCCAAAAACCCTATGATATTCTAACCAATTTTAAGGGTTTTATATACCTGGTGTTTTGGGACATGGGATGTGAAGCTTAGATTTACCTGTGGCGAGTGCGGGCACACATTCGGTTGAGGCAGACAGCTTTGATCGATCTTCCTATAAAGCTCTGCAGTCTAGTTGACTCAACACTTACACTAATTGACAAAGCAGGGCACTTTCAATCTCCCCCTTTGTCAATTACGTGACAAAATACCAAAATACCCTAGAACAGTTTCTATACTAACATCCTAAATTGTGTGCACATACACTTTACACAATTTTTACAATTCAATCTAGTGGGCACACACAAAATCATTTAGAAGGATTCAGAAACTGCTCCCCCTATCTTGGTGCAGCTGCTCCCCTTAATAGTTACAACACCATAAGCAAGGACACATTTCCTGTCGGGGTGTTTGAAATGTTCTCCCCCTTTTTGTCAGTCATTGGCAAAGGTATAGCAGTTGATATTGACTGAAGTTAAAGCAACGTAGGAGAACCAAAATTCAGAGAGCATACATATATAAAAGATAGATGCATAATGATGAAAACAGTGAATTAGACATCTCATGTTTGGATCCTATGTATGCATAATAGACGACATAGAGCAGTGATATAGCAGATAGAATAATGATCAACCCATCACATGCATTCTACATCTCATAAACTGGATAAAATCGGGGGATCTTAAAACGTAATCATGGCAATAAGTATGTGAATTATATCCAGCCATATGCAAAAATATCCAAAAATAAACTGCCCAAGATTGGCAGTAGATAAACAGTTATTCCAACCAACTTAATAAGCCCATTCATGGGCACCCAAAAATAACCATTGTATTTGGGCCAACCATGGGCATATACAATCACAAAAAAAAAAAAAAAAAAAGTCAGACCGTGCAGATTAGTGGGTTATCACATACACTCATGAGAGCGTAGAGCATCCAAAAAGATATTAATGCTCATACACAGAACTACGAGCAAGGTGTATGTGACAACATCTAGAGACAAGTACTATGGAGTAGAGGAGGATGGCGTCGTGTCGTCTCAATGACAAGTCATCAGATCAACCAATTGTTGTACAGTCTACTGCACTTCGTGGAGCAGCCATTACAGGACTGCAAGCCGCTCGTTCATCGATTCCCTGAACTGGGAGACATCCTGCTGAATCACTACAATCCGATCCTGATGGAGCTTAAATCGTTTAACATGCCCGGGAGTTGATGTCGGCGGTGCTTGATGGGGTCCAGGAGCTTCATCTCCAGTCGCCTCAGCTCCTTCACCGGGAGCATCAATTTCACCCCTGCTTCTTCTTCTTAAATGCCTTCCTCTGGATCCTCGGGATACTTGTGGAACTTCAAGTCCATTTTTCGAATGTTGTTTTTGCTGAAGACTTGGAGGGAAAGTTCCGGATCAGTGGTCGTTGGAAAGCCGATGACATTGCATATCATGTTTATGATTCAGGGATAGGGCAGGTGAAGATCCCAGGATGTATGAACGATGTAGACCAACTGATGTACAATCAAAGTTGGGAGGCAGATTTTTATCCCGTTGGCTATTGAATACACTATCATGGTCATGAAACATGTGGATCGGACCGGTTGGTACTTCTAGGATAGATGTTTGTGGCGAAGATACTGTGTAAAACCCGAAATCGTGGTTCCATGTACCTAGATTTCAATGCATTTCCTTGTGCCAAGGAATGTCTCTACCATGACAGAGATATTTAGTAACTATAGACCCAATTTCAAAGTTTTCGAGGTCCATTTCAGGAAGACCATTGGGTGACATTTCTAGCCCTAGGATGTTTGTAATTGGTGCAGGAGTGATTAGGACTTCATCACCATCAAGAGAGACCATGTCTTGAAGGAGGATCAGACACGGGTGAGTGACAAGCGGCGAGAAAAGTGCATGTGCGTTCAAGATGGCACGACCCACCGAAGTCTAGAACGGGCAACCAATCAATTGCAGCAAACAGGGATTCCAGGTTGTATGGTTTTAAACAATCCATGTCTACCTTCCTTTCGTGAATGAGCTTCCTACCAGTGTATTTTGCTGGACGTGGATTTAACCTGGCTGAAGGTGGTGCTGGTGTTTCAGACTGGGACCCACTACGTGAAGTTTGTCGTGACCTCTGACGAGTGGGGGTCCCTCATTCAGGAGCTCTTACCTTCTCTTTTGAAGCAAGGGTTTTACGTCAAGAGACTCTAGAGGACTCCTCAGGACCAGACATCTTCTCTTTGTCCTTACCCATAAAGACATATTTAGGAAGAACGGATAAAAATCCTCTTTAAAAAAAAAAAAAAAAAAAAAAAAAAAAAAAAAAAAAAAACTAAAAATACCTGACCCAAAAGTAAGATAGAATCTGTAATGGAAGGAATGGAATGGTAATACCAGTTTTAAAGAGCTTTCGGGACCTATCGATGTACTTCCAGCTGAGAGGATGAACAAGAAAAATGTTAAATGCATTTTCGAAAAAAAAATGAATTTTTCGCCGCTCGACTGCCTTTTATCGGGCTGCATATTTCGATTTTATCGAACTTAGTTTCAATTTTATCAATGATCCTCATTCTATGTTATCGATAATGACTTCGATAATAGTCTCAATCATGTGACTTTTCAAATTTTGAAGAGGTGTCGATGATATCGACTGTTGATTGATTTGATCGAGAACGCACATAACTTATCGACAAACATATCGAAGATGAATTTTTCATTTATCAACATTTCGACACTCTTCTATGTATACTATAGTGTTTCTATATATCAACCAGTATACACAGCAACAAAAATTTGTGCAAGTATTGTACAATCCAAAATTATAAACATCAAGATGTTTATATACAAAAGACGAGGTGAGAGACATTAAATATAACATTAAGAGTTCAACAAAAATTGCATCATTTCAGCAAATATCCAGCTCTCGATGCATGACCTGGACTTGTTTTTCCATGCTCAATATTTCTTAGGTATAGGGATCAGTCTTTCTTTTACCTTTGATGACATAGCAGTGATTATTTGTGCGAGAACCCTTCATCACTGTTTTACCTGAGAGGTCTAGGATTTCGCACTTTTCTTTGTTGAATGTAACCACATGCTCATCGTCACATATTTGAGAAATGCTTAAAAGATTATGCATTAATCCTTTTATACAAAAAGCATTCTCATTTTTGAGAAAATTTATTCCATAGGTGACTATCCCATCGTTAAGATGTGAATAGTTAGAAAGAAGGGATTTGTCACCCGTGACATGTCTTGAGCAACCGCTATCCAAGTACCACTTAGTATCATTGCCTGTTATATGATTTGAGTGAGTAATGAGGCAATGTTTCTTTTTTTTTTTTAGAACCCATTTTATGACAGGAATTTTTACAGTGGTAGATTTAGTTTTCTTATTTAATTCAGCCACTTGATTTACTACTTCCTTCATTCTGTTAGTCATTCTAGGTGGTGATGGATGTGTGTTTCTTCTATTCATATTCCTAGGTGGACTTCTGACATTTTGTATTTCTCTGTTTGGTTTGAATTTTCTAGTATGCTTTTTACCAGAATTATATTGAGTCCTCCTAGACGATATGCATTCAAACTTGTAATGTCTAGAATCACCACATATATGACAAACAGGAGCGTTTCTTGTGTTGCTTCCTAAAGCAGCAGATTTTTCAGTCAATGGTGCTGCATTTCCAGATTTTGATTTAAACTTATCATATCCTAAGCCACTCTTGTCCTTTCCAGGTCTTCCCATACCTAAAAGTTTTTCTAACTTCTCACCACTTTGGGAAAACTTATAGTTTAGCTTAGCGATTTTTCTGGATTCCTTTAAATCAAATAGGAGTGTATGATTTTCATTTTGGAGTAGGTTTTTGTCTTTTAATAGCTCAACCTGTTTGTTTAGTTTCTCAGACTCGGATTTAAGGAAGATGTTGATTCTTTCAAGTCTATTGTTATTTGAATGATATTGCTGTAAATCATTGATTATATGTGTATTAATTTCCAGAGTTTTATCCAAATCTTCTTGCAGTAATTCCTTTTTGTTCTCAGATATTCCAAGTCTTCTAACAACTTTGATGCTATGAATGTATAGTTGATTATAAGCATTTTGTAGTTTATTTTGTTCTTCTTCTTTTTCCTTCTCAGATTCCTCATTATCAGATGGAAATGATTCAGTGGCTTGTGGTTCTTCCTCGTTCTCAGTTTCACTGGGAATGGTTGGAGCAGTGGAGATCATAAGAAATTTCAAAGATTTCTGATCTTCATCACTCTCTGAGTCGCTAGATTCTGAGTTTGATTCTTCTGTATCATCCCATGTGGCAGTCATTGCATTACCCTTAGTTTTTCTGTTTGGCCAGTAGAAGGTGTCAATACTTCTGACAAGCATAACATTGTGGTTCCTTGGCCTTTTTACCAAATTTACCTTCAGAAGGTTTATTATCCACCTTTCTCCCTCTTGAAGGACGACCACGATTCTTCTGAAAGAATTTCCTGAATCGTTGTGCCAGCAAAGCCACTTCCTCATCTTCATCTTCTCTTTCACTTCCACTGTCCTCATTTGTTGTTTTCTTTGAAGTTTTTAGGATAGTTATTTTGGATTTAGGGGTTTGTTTGAAGTGTAGTTCAAAAGTTTGTAGGGAACCTACCAGTTCTTCTACTTTCATTTCATCAATATTCCTACACTCTTCAATGGTTGTTACTTTAGGGTTGAACCGTTCCGGCAGTGATCTTAGTATTTTTCTACAAATTTTTGGGACCGGAACTTTCTCACCTAATCCACCCATGGAGTTGCAAATGATATTCAATTTTGTGAAGAACTCCATGAAGGTCTCATGCTCTTCCATTCTAAGACTTTCGAACTGTGAGGTTAGTAGTTGTAGTTTAGATCTCTTCATAGTGCTTGTACCTTCATGGGTTGTTTTCAATAGATCCCATGCTTATTTGGATGTCCCACACATACTTATTTGATTGAAAATATCTTGGGACACAACACAGTAGATAGCATTCATAGCTTTAGCCTCAGCAGTTTGATTTTCTTTATCGAATGTTGTCCACTTCTCTTTAGATTTCGTTTGGGTGATAGTTGTGCCATTATCAAGTACAATTTGTTCAGATGGTGGCAGATATCCTCTTTCAACTATATCTCAAACATCATGATCTAAAGATCTCAGAAAGTAGTGCATTCTAGCCTTCCAGTATGCATAATTTGATCCATCAAATACTAGAGGTCTAGCGACCGATGAGTCATCTCCTTTGGCCATATTCCCAACTTCAGTTAAGATCACTCTCTAGGTGGTGAAGCCCTTAAAGAGAGACCCGCTCTAATACCAACTGAAATGGCTGTAAAGACCGCTTTAGTTGAAGTAGGAATATGCCAATGTGTCCTAGAGGGGGGTGAATAGGATTTTTTAATAATTTTATAACAATTTAAAATCCTATCACTCTAATCCGTATAACAAGCATATATTAAGATTACTCAAAAGCAACTCTACTGGCTTCCAAGCCCGGTAGAGGATCAGTCACAAACTATTTGAGAGATGAACAATATGCAAACTATTTTATAATAGATATGACTGTGCGTGTGTGTGAGGTGTGATCTCAGATAATCAGATATGAAAGTATTTAAGGAAATCACATGAGGAAATGGAAGATAATAACAATCTCAAACACAGTCATTTTTATAGTAGTTCGACTACTTGTCTACTCCACTCTCGGTAACCGCACTCAACCCTTGAGTGTACCGAATTTCACTAAGGAGGTTTCACATGGTTCACCCCAAACCCAGGGTTTTAAATCAGGTTCACCTTTAAACTTTACAACCTACACCTAGGTTGACTGTTTATGCTCTCACGAGCAAGGGTCAACACAAAGCACCCACTTTTAGGCACACTGGTCAAGGATCTTCCACAAGACCCTAACTGTTTATGCTCTCATGAGAAAGGGTCAACACAATGCACCCACTTTTAGGCACACTGGCCAAGGATCTTCTAAAAGACCCTAACTATTTATGCTCTCCATAGAGCAAGGGTCAACACAATGCACCCACTACGTAGACTCCCGTCGGAGGCCTCCTAGAGGACTTGCAAGGAGTGAGAAATACCTTAGACCCAATCATATAAAGGAATGAACACAACGGTCCTCTGGACTCAAATAACTTACAGATAAGTAGATAAGTCTCTTTCAACACATTTGTTGAAGATCTCCTTCTTTGATGAAGAACTTCAACTTACTTGATCCGCAACTTAGAAGATGTACCAATACATGGCGACAGGTTGGGTCATGGTTATGATGGAATCCTACTCTCAAAATATTTTCCTATAAGGAGGTAGAGTGATTCCAATCATCGATGCATTCAAGGCATCACAGCTTAATGATTTGCCATTAAGATGGTAGCTGGAGGATCCTTGAATGCGGAAGTTCATTACCCAATCCACTCTATTGAATATCAATGATGAGGGTGGATTGGAGGATGAACTCCCTTGAGAGAAAGGGCTTTGGGTATATGATCTAAGGTTAAACACTCAAAAGCACTCTCTTCTTTCTCTACCAGCAACAAAAGATAAGCTCTTAATATATAGGTAAAAAGCTCCAACGGATATAAAACGGTCACATTTTTTACAGAGTTCGATATAATCGAGCAGGGTCGATATCATCGAGCGTATACTCTCAATTGCATTGACTGGACGCTCGATGACACAAACTCTATGTCATACGCTTTTGAAACCTTTTGCCAGCTAGTCGAGGAGATCGAAACAAGCGTCGATGTCATCGGATTTCGAACTCTGATTTCATTGACATGAGTATCGATCCCTCGACATTTGAAAATGAGAGAGACAAGCCTTTAAAAATTTTCAGGTCAAGGATATGATCGAGGTCCACTCGATATCATCGGAATTTGAATGTCGACAATATCGAAGGTCGTGTCGATGCATCGATAAATCTAAAAATTTTATCAGTGAACTTGCTGGACAGTTTATGTCCTTTCTCGATGCTATCGATCCGGCCTTGATATGATCGATATTTGAATATTGATTTTATCGAGTGCCCCTTGATTAGAAATAAAAACTTCTTAAAAAATGTTGCTGGAGAACTGTGTCCAAGACCGATATCATTGATGACCGTCCGATATCATCGATTTTTGAATTTCGAGGATATCGAGTACATCGATATATCGATGGTCTATATGATTTTCTTATAATAAAACAGGGACACAAATGCTCTATTGTCGATTTTATCAAGTCGACTTCGATAGACTTGAGAATTAAATATCGATGATATCGGTGGGGGTATCGATACATTGATAATTCCATCCAGATGAATATGTGGTTGCTGGACATCTTTGGTCCTCAATCGAGGGTATCGATTGATCATCGAGGACATCGACAACACTACTCGATGATATCGAACAGTATATCGATAAATCGATATGGGTAGAAAACTTAGAGATTTTCTGAATTTGTAAAAAAGTTTTCTAACCCAAAAACCCTATGATATTCTAACCAATTTTAAGGGTTTTATATAACTGGTGTTCTGGGACATGGGATGTGAGGCTTAGATTTACCTGTGGCGAGTGCGGGCACACATCCGGTTGAGGCAGACAGCTTTGATCGATCTTCCTATAAGGCTCTGCAGTCTAGTTGACTCAACACTTACGCTAATTGACAAACTAGGGCACTTTCACTTCTCACTCTCTTATAAGAAAAATTATGGAATAAGAGGGTGAAAAGGCCGAGCTAAAGTCCTTGGAGGGGGGGGGGGTGAATAGGATTATGCCAAATTAAAAACTTAAATGCGTAATTAAACAAATATAAATAAATATAGCACTTCAGCAATCTTACAATGCAAAAATGAATAACAACCTCAAATGTACAAGTATTGAGAGGTTGATACAGATGTTGTTCTAAGGACAACCTTACAGCAAAAACCAATGGTTTATGGTAGGACAACCTGATTCCTAGAAAGGTCTGTGTATCAAAATCTCAAACCGATACAGAGGAATAAATAAATAAATAGCAAAGAATTAAATTAAGCTATTACAACATTCCCACACTTGCATAAAAAGATTACAACATTCTTCCACAATTTCATAAAAGGAAATTATAACATCCACTCAATGTCACAATTAATCAATTAATCACCACAAAACAAGAAATTATAGTGGTTCGCTTGTGTGTACACGAATTGTTTAGAAAAACAGCCACACAACTACTCTACTCCCAATATCCTAACACAGTGGATATCGGCATTCATTATGAAATAGGTTTTTCAAGGTTCACCTAAAACCTTCACAATTGTGTCTTTCAAGTGGACTTACACAATTAAAAAACCCCACACTCTGAGTTTTCTAGATCACCTCAGACAAATCAAAAATAAAGAGATTTTTCCTGGCACAATCTCAATAAAACCAAAAACAGAAATTGTAAAATACTTATCTGGATATTCTCCTTTGATGAAGCTCGGCAGAACTGATTCGAAGTAGATGTTCAACGTCCACACTCACTTATGAAAATGTTCTAAGTTCTAAATGATTTTTAGATTAAATCACTTTAGGCTTGCTTGATTTAATTTTGATTCCAAGAAAGGGGAAAACAAAAATTCCTCTTCAAAATATGATTGGAATATAGAATCACAAAATCAAATACAAAAAGCTAATTAAAGAGAATATTAAATGAGCATTAAATAGCTTAAGAATATCACTAACTTATCTCTCAGAGTGGTGTCTTGATTTTGCTTGAATTGAATGAAAAAGTTTGAAATCGTGCTTTATTTATAATTGCAGAAACTGTTCACTCGACTGGTCCAGGGGATAGCAGGATTGGTCGAAGGACCAACAAAACTTTTGAAAATTCGGGCGCGATAAGATAAAACCGTTCCACGACATGTCGAGTGGTTTCCACGACCGGTCGAGTGGCCTGCACGACCGGTCAAACCCTACTCTCAACTGGTCGTTCGGGACCCAATTTAGTTGTTAGACTTTGAGTCGAGGCTGCTCGACTGGTCGACCACTATTCACTCGACTGGTCGAGCAGTCTCCAGGACTGGTCGAAGATCCAACAAAAAATCCTGAAAATAAGTAACAAATCTTGGACTGGTCGAGGAATTTCTTAGCTGGTCGAGCCAGTACTAAGACTAGTCGAACATAGGCTAAGACAAGTCGAGAAATAGCCTATACACTTATAAAGTGACCCAATTAAAGTATGCAATCAATACGACCTAACCTACAGTCAATCTAGAGTCATTCATACCTTATAAGTGATGTTTGAACATTGAAACATCCTTTGCTTCGGTTGATAGTTGGTCTTGACATACTTAAAGCATGACATCTTGAAGTATGTTGAAGCTTGAACTTGTAACACTTTGAAGCTTGATTTTTAAACACTTCGAAGCTTGAGCTTGAGGTACTTTGAGTTGCATTTCACGTTGAGCTTTGAGTACCAAAGTAAAGTATATTATCTTCACTTAGATGAAGCTGTCAAAGCTGGAATTAACACCTGATGTTGTACTTGAAGTCTTATACTTGTGATGCTTGAATCTTAAAATGGATCATCTTGAACTTGTACTTGAATCTTAAAAATGAAACATCTTGAACTTTAAAGACAAACGAAATAAGATACAGATTCCAAGAGGTTTTGACACTCCAAAATTTGATAATCATAGGAGCTAAAAAAACATAGCACTTACAATCTCTCCCTTTGTCAAATTTATAACAAAACACACTTCAATATAATAAGATATGCATAACACGCATAATAAAGAATCATGCACCAGTTATAACCTGGTCAAAGAATCATGCGTCACACCCTAAACCCGGAGATCAGACTCACAGGAATCCTTATCGCCGAATCCGGTGCCGACAGCCTCCGTAGTACCCCATTTTCGGCCCCCAGCGTCCATACGCCAGATTCCGATCCTAGGATCCTATAACGAGGATTTTCCAATGTACATTTATCTCGTAAGAAGCATAACCACAAGTTTACCCAAATCACAAAGGCAACATCATCATCACATATCTACTAATATAATCATTTGAATACAATGCTGAAAGAAAAATACATATATCGAAAATCAAAGCTCCAGAGGTCCGCTGCATGCTCTAAGCTCAACGTTACTGCAACCTAGTGTCACCTGCACGCATCTATCGTGCATAAGCTTAGTGGGTGGTGAAAGTGTGTGCACAAGGCAAGTGCCAAGTAAGCAATATCAGAGTAATCAAAGTAAGCGGAAATACTGACAAGCCCATAAATCATACAATATCAGAATAATGCGAAAACATGCTGATAGGCCCATAAATACCATCAGCCCTATCTAGGCTATGCGAAGCAAAAATATAATAAACCAATATCATATACTGAGGAAGCAATGTAGATCAGCAATGCAAATGAGGAGTCATAAGGAGCCACATATCAGATGCCAAGAATACAATGCAATATGCAATTCCTGATGAGTTCACGAATATCGTCAGTCGTATCTAGGCCATGCAGAAACATAATAATCCAAAATATCATATGTCGCGGATGTAATGCAATATGTGGTGCGAATGGAATGACCATGCTAGAGTGTGAAGTCTGGGTGATAATACGTAGTATCACAGGCTACGGGGTATACCACAAAAGACTTCTATCTAAACTAGTCTCATACCTAAATTTGGATAGTTAGACTCAAAGTTGTAAACTCCTAATCTCAGGTTAGTCGTGCGTCCTAACCAAAATCCTAGCTATTACGAAAGTACACGTAACAAATATTTGCACACCACCAGCCCGAGTGGATAGTGAGTGAATGAGTATGCAACTCCTGCTCAATAAGTCCACATATCAGTACGGTTCCTCTCTGGGATCATCACCGGAGTCTAGTACACTCCAAACTGGCTATCGCCCATGTAGGTCGTGTAGCCCAACGAGTGGAAAAGACCTCACTACTTGCCTGCCAGCAGTATACCAATGCCTACCCTGCTCGTCGATAGTGGACCCATTTAGGAGCTGGTCAAACTCAGCCTAGCTTATAGTCCCCTCACTCGGGCGGATAAGGCCATACCCCCTCCCAACCGACCATAACACAGTGGGAGGCGTGACCTACTGGTATACGGCCCTCATGCGCTCATATATATCCACTCGGTCTCGACATTGGGGCGTCCTCTAGTACTAAAAGGATTTAGGGATTTACGCCCAGGGCCATCTACGACAGCCCGATCCTAATAACAGATTTTCGGTGTCCCATTTGGTCATCCACGTTATGCCTGTGGAGGTTACGGCCCTGATGTCGCTAGGGCGTACAGTAATCGCAACACAATACAAAATATATGAGTCATATAATCTAGTCATGCATCAATCCTACACATACCGTGCGCACATGTGAGATAACCTCCGCCTATCAGGGAGTCTCATAATAACCTACCCAATGACGTATGTAATGGTTAACCACATCTCATAACAAACATGCAAATGATGCGTATGCGCATGTATCATGATGTTATGCTGTCACATACTCATAATCGATATCAATGACTGACATCAACAATCGGCCTCGACAATGTGGACATTTAACCAACATTGCCCCAAGGAATGGCCCACATAGAGCCTACCATATAGTGAACCCATGGCCTCACACAAGGACCTAATATACAACACCATGGGCCTCACTCAAGAGCTTAATGCACATCACGATGGGCCTCTCACATGGGCCTCATATACATCATAATGGATTCCATCGCCTGGACCACAAATGCATCACAATGAGCCTCATCACATAGACTTCATATTCATCACATTAGGCCTTAAACACGGGCTGCATATACATCACATAGGCCCAATACACACCACGATGGGCCTTAACTATGGGTCCAATATACATCACATTGGGCCTCCACAATCGGCCTCGATATCTGGCCTCGACAATCGGCCTATACAATCGGCCTCAACAATCGAAATCGGCCTCGATGATCGAAATCGGCAATCGACCATAACAATTGGAATCGATCGATAATCGGAATCGGTAATCGGCCATGACAATCAGAATTGACAATCGGTCACGATAATCAGCCTTGATCGTTAATCGACAATCAGCCTGTAACATCCCGAAAAATTGAGGGTCGAGTAGTAACTCAACACTCGAGTTCCAGAACATCACTTATGCAACATAGATAATGATGATTAAATGTTGTCTGTGTTAGTACAATAAACATGAGTGAGATTCTACCAAAACAGTAATTCATACTCCAGATCCATGTATAAAACGTAAGCGGAAGACTAAAAGGTGTATATAGATATATATAAAACAAAACATTCTCAATCTCCAGAGTATGAACACTAACTGAGTCACCGATATATACATGTTGGTTCTGAATTAAGATGTCAAAATAGTACAACTGAAATTATCAACCCTGTAGCCCCGTAGCACTGGACAGCCTATGCGAAGCCTCCAGTGAACTGCATGTAGGAGAACTCCTCCTGATCGTCATAGAAGTCGGGCTCAGTCTCCTGTGCTCCAGTGATACCTGCATCTCATACAGGGTCTGGTGGGTGTTTTAAAACACTGTCCCGTAATGTGGGAATGAGTGGCTAACTCAGTGGAACAATAAAGCATAAGTTAACATGTTATCAACTCAGTCAAGCAGTAATGATAAAGCAGTACAATCAAACACTCCTAACTACTCTTATTAATGCAAGTATGAATGCAGTCATGATGTATGCCTTCACCACACATTCCCTCGTGCGACACTATCTTACGTTCGCGGCATGCTTGCATTCCTCAGTGCTCCATATCTTCCAGGCACATGCAATACATGATGAGCATGATTACCGAGTTGTGATTAGTGCATTTCAAACAGCAGGATTGGGAAACTAAGGTACCTCCCTTGTATCATTCCCAAACATGATCCATTCTAGGGTCGTCAGTCCTAGTTAATCTCAGACGGTGGTGTGTTTTCTAGGTCACTGCAAAGGCTGCCAGGGCTATTACGCACAAAGGTTACACCACTCCCCCATCACCTCTTTAACGGTTCATCACTAAATTGAAACAGGACTAGTTCATAATCTATATACTGCGGCAAAACTCGTAGCCTCACCGCAAATTCAGAGTATGCTAGAGGTCACTCCACTAACGTCCTACCAATTGACAGTCTATTTTCGAAGCCCGACCAGTCCACTTATTGACAATGGGACCCGGATACAACCCGACTGAGGACCACAGTCAGGCTACGCCAGTGTAGGCCGATAGCTCGAATATAGAGTCCCATACCACCATAATTGACTCACGAGTCTGGTTGCTCAATGGTCACTACGGGGAGGCACATGGCCCCAGCGTAGGCCGACAGCTCGACCACGGTGTCCCATACCACCATGCCCGACTCATGAGTCTTAGCAGATCGAGGTACCATGGTTAAAAGGGATTTCACTGGTAAGTTTGGTACCCTAGGTTCAAGCAATAGCGTCCAAACATGGTGAACATATATTAGACAGATCGGGTTACTTGACAAGCTCGGCTAGCTCGAGCGCACAACAAGTTAAATGATATGAAGCGCATAAGTACTTCGTGTAGCCAACCACTATCGCAAATGAAACTCAGCCACGAATTCGATCCCGTTACCGACTGCCTGGACTATACAATAGCCCCAATCACATTCAATTTTAGATATTTAAAGAAGTAATGGATCAAAATTCAAATCATACAATCAAAGACTGATATTATCCGTTTAGGGCTGCCAGGGCTGTTGCACGCACTCGTTGCTCCACTCCCCCATCACCCATGACGGATCATACAACGTAAACATGAATTTAAACATATGCATTACATAGATAAAATCATACAATCAGTTGAGCATGTTATGAAGCACAACACAAGCATGAGTTTGTACATATTCAATTCCTAATCACACAGCTATCTAAGGAAATCATACACTTAGTTAAAGGAGTTGAGAATCATATCTCAACACCCTTATACATTACTATTTACTAACTACTACTCATTCAAACGTTTTAACAAACACTTAGACTACATACACCAACATACATGACATATGTTGATCACATAGGTATAAGGCCAAATCCTTTCACTAGGGAGTTACCCCAATCATAACACGCATACACCCACGACGGATAGTCATGGTGTTGAGGCATAAAAAAAATATATTCCAAGTCCGGGGGTATTTCGGTAATTTTCATGTCCGTGGATATTTCGGTAATTTCCATGTCCAGGGGTATTTCGGTAATTTCCATGTCCGGGGGATTTCGGTAATTTTCATGTCCGGGGGTATTTCGGTAATTTCCATGTCCAGGGATATTTTGGTCATTTCCATGTCCGGGGGTATTTCGATAATTTCCATGTCCGGGGGTATTTCGATAATTTCCATGTCCGGGGGTATTTAGGTAATTTTCATGTCTGGGGTACCATATCAAGGGGTAGTTTAGGTATTTTGGTAAAATTCCTCTCCAAGGATAGTTTAGGTATTTCAGTAAAAAAGTATTAAAAATGGTAGTTTGGTAAAAAGAGTGCAAAAGATGTTATTTTAAGGGAAATAAGGTGGTACACCACCATTTAAGAAGAAGCTTGGTGGTCACCATGGTTTAAGGACAGAGATTGTTCATATGTGAAGTGATAGGTGGTGGTGATCACCGCTCTGTAAGAGTGGCAGGGCCTATAAATACCCCCTTCCAGCTTCATTTGAAGGGGTTGGATCATTTGGTAGACCAGAAAATGAAAAAAAGTGAGGAAAGAGAGAGAAAGAAATGTTGTTGCGCGATCCGCACAACGGAAGTCACTGTTGCGCGACCCGCGCAACGAAAGCTGCAGTTCCACCTTCCGCGCAACGGATAAAGTTACTGTTGCGCAACCCGCGCAACGAAAGCTGCAGTTCCACCGTCCGCGCAACGGATGAAGATTGTTGCGCGAGCCGCGCAAGTAAGTCTGCCGTTGCGCGGACCGCGTAAGCAGGCGGAATTTTTACATAAGAGAAAGAAGTCTGGGCTACTGGTGAAGCCCAGTATGGCCATCTTTTCAGAGATCCACACCGTCCAATACCTTCCTCTCGGGATTTTGACAGTGAAAGGCTAGTTTTGATCAACCGATGATGTGTCCCACCAAGATAATCAAGCTGCAATGGAAGCTCAACGGTCTGTTTACGATTGCCACAATGATCAAATGGATGAGCATGGTCGCCAAAGCTTAGCATAGTTTCGATTGGTTTTTTGCCCTCTACTTAATGGACGACTCAGATCCGTCATTCCCTGCACGAGTGTGGCCCACAACCAACGGATGGAAGCTTTGTTTGGAGACAGAGTCGACGTACGTCGACTCTGTGAAGAGTGGTGATCCATTTGTTGAAGCTAAAGGGAAAATCCATTCCATACATTGGATTCAGGGCAAAAAACCATTTATAATGACTGTGTTTGGACTGAAATTGGTGTGGCCCGTGAGGTTATCTACTTCACCGTTCATCTTCTGATTAATGGTTAAGATCTTGCAACAGTCTGGATGGTGACAAAAGGACAACTAGGCAACGGTAATTCCCACCTTCTAAAGTGAATGGACGGATCAGATCATCTAATGGAGGAGTTAGTGGGTCACACTACACAAAAACGGCGAGCCTGGTAAGAACGCTATTGCGTTTTCATGAAATGAAGAAGAAGAGTTGGTCAGCAGGCGCTGACCGACTTTGTGAAATTCCATGCACGTCTTGTGCACTTTGACTTCATGTACATGCGATGTACATGTGGTCTCAAAGTGATGTTTGTGGGAAATCTGCTCCGTCTATTCGGTTTGTCATCATGTTTAATACGTTGAGACTGAGTTTGAAGCATATCCAGATGACAGGCGGGCCCCAAATCACGATCTCAGGGTATTATTTGTCAGTTTGGCTGTTTGTACAAGGATTCAGGAGCTGAAATTTGACGTGTACGGCTAATTTGTGGTTCTAATGCTGCACATAAAGTTTCGGGCTGAACAGACGGTGGAAACTCCATGATCTTACATTCTGGGAGACTTTTCAGGCCCGTTTAACATGATCGGCTTAATTTCCTCAGGGCCTGGCCACACTTCAACGGGCTGCTTCATACTTCAAGGGAAAAATGACCGGAAGGATGCTCTATCTCATTGAAGACTGGCTGATCAAATCAGCAATTCCTCCCAAGTACCTAGGAGCTGCCGAAATTTCTATCTCCTTGGAGATTAGCTGATCGATTCAGCAATTCCTCCTAAGTATCTAGGAGATGACCAAAATAGCGTCGGAATGCTGCCGAAATTTCTATACAGAAGACTTTGATTGATTGTACTTTGTTATTAGAATCAAGGAAATTAGAGGATGTAAATGAACTCAGAATAAATGTGATCAATATTCTCTCATTCTTTCTTTGTTATCATTGAATAAATCCCCCAAGGCAAGCACATTTTGTTTTCTTGTCGAAACAAAATGGCGACTCTGCTGGGGATTTATTATTTGATGGTAACTTAGAAAATATTTAGAGAACATTTATCACTTTTTGGCGTCTGTATAGACGCCAATATGGCGACTCTCAGTGGGAACATCCTCCCCTTCATCTCTAAAAACAAAGTACAGTTTTATTTAATCAAAATAACTAACATTCTGTTCTTAATGACAGATATACTGCGACGATCTTTCTCCCGACTAATACAATTGTTTACTTCACGTCCAATAGACTTCCACCAAAAAAGTGTCAGAGAAGATCAAATCAGTTTCGATTAAAGACAGACGGTGCCAAGGACAATGATGATTCGATCAAGCTGATGACGACATCTGAGATTTGGTGAAAGGAATATCATCTTGCCGAGTACGGAAAACAGTACATTCGAACGATTACCGTAATCAACAATGAACCCTGAGGAAAATCCTCAAATGAAGTTAGTTCGATTGAATCAGACGTTGCTCGCAAATAAGTAGATGAATCAGTTAGTGAATTAACGAATTCATCGGTCAATAGAGAACCCTAGGGGCATCATCACCACTTGACAGAGTAAAGATCAGGTTAAAATTGTAATTTGCGAAGGGTCAAAGTGAAGTTGCTCAAACTCTCATATGAATCAGCTGCTTTAAGGTTTTAAAAGAGTAGCAGTAGATACTGCTAAAGAAAGAAAGCAAAACGAAAGTAAAGAGTTGAGAGTCTGCTAAAGAGAGCATCAACGATTTTACAAATAAGAAAGTACAGAAAGGGTTCGGACAATTTGAAGACTAAATGAAATATATATTTGAAGAAGACAGCATACTCCTTATGATTGCTAGTTGCAGAGAAAGTCGAATTGTCACGGCTAAACAAAGAAGAAAAGAAGAATGGGCAAGAAGAAAATAATACAGCATTTTGACCAAGAAGAATCACAGCGTTTTGATTCAAAAGATTCACAGCACAATTATTCAGGGGGCAAGATAAGCAGTCTCAAAATACCAGCAAAGTCTCAGAATGCTGAAATCTCATAATCCCAAGTGAGGTAATCGTTGATTCCCCGAGATGATAATTGTTTATGATAATTGTCTATATCAATTTTTGCAGATTAAAATTAGGGCAAAAGCAAGCATTGATGATTATCACCGACAATTCGAGGATCAAAAGGATTGCGAAAGACAAGGTCATGTATTCTCCCTTATGCGAACAAATAAAAGTACAAATTTTCAATTGACTTCGAATTTCAGGAGAAAGTCAGGAGATACAGAAGAAAGAAAAGTGAATAACTTGAAGAACAAGTTATAGAAGACGGTTGATAAAGGCGAAATTATTAAGGTGTACGACATAAAAGAAGAAATAAAAGTACACAAGCCTGATTAGTTCGAGACCGGGGGCAACGTTAATTTGGAGCAGAAGTATGAAATGATGCGGCGTCAGTATATTTGTTAAAAGCCACAACATCATGATTTTGATTACGAAGATTCCCAAAGCAATGCTTCCTAATCAAAAGGGGGCAAGAATGAATAAGACCATGTCCATATATCGTCAAAAGAATGTATGAAGAAGAAATTCACAAGCATATCAAGACTATATATTAACAAGTATTGTGAAGAGAAAGTGACCATCGTCATCACCAAGTGTCATCACCAAGTGTGCTCTGCAAAATTCGGCAAAATTGATATTGATACAAATGAAGCTGATATATTATGAAGGACACAGATGAAGCTGATATATTATGAATGACACAAATGAAACTGATATATTATGAATGACATAAATGAAGCTGATATATTATGAAGGACACAGATGAAGCTGATATATTATGAATGACACAGATGAAGCTAATATATTATGAATGACACAAATGAAGCTGATATATTACGAAGGACACAGATGAAGCTGATATATTATGAAGGACATAGATGAAGCTGATATATTATGAATGACGTAAATGAAGCTGATATATTATGAAGGACACAGATGGAGCTGATATATTATGAATGACACAAATGAAGCTGATATATTATGAACAACATAGACGGATCCTCTTGAAGATATTATCAGAAGCAACGATGTATCAATCTTAGTCAGAGACGTCTATCATTCTGGCAATGACGATGATCACAATTATTAGTGCCTTACAAGGCAAGGCACGGATCTTCTTAAAGATATTATCAAAAGCAAGGACATATCAATCTCAGTCAAAGAGTCAGTCTAGCTAAGCCAAATCCTAAAAGAGCCAAATCAAAAGGATCAAGCTCTCAAAGGATCAAGCTCTAAAAGGGCCGGCCAACTACACATAAGACCTATCAAGATCGCCATTCGGACAGCGGCGAGGAGTCAGTGGCCCTAAAAAGCCCGCAAAGACTATCGTGCGCACCTATGCGGGCAACTGACGAAGTCAAGGATTCAGAGCCTAAAAGGCCATAAATCCGTGAAGACTAGTCACTGTAACTCCCATGCCATCTGTATAGCTTTCCGGCAGCGCCACGGGGAACGGATGAAAGTGCCCTCCCGTGAATGGGCTCGACCTTGCAGACGAAGAAAGCAAGGGCCGCAGTGTGAGCTTTTAGGCCAACCATGCATAAGACCCTCCAGATCTAGGGTTTGATTTCAGTAGAAACTCGTGAGGAAGGGCTTAAACCTACTCATTGATGGACTGATGACCCTAGATTTGGTGCCCAAAGGTAGCCTTACGAGCCCTGCGAACTCTAGAGAGTTACCGTGGCCAACCCTGTGCGTAAAACTAACAGTTCACCGCCCGGTAGTGTCACTGGGCCCCTCTGATGTACCATGGCCGTGAGCTCAAGGTAGTGAAAAGTCCAAGAGAACTCTAGAGAGTTACAGAGACCATCACATAAGACCAACAAGTGTTCCACTACTCAAGAGCTTAAATTGTGTGTGCGCGCGCTCCACTACTCATGAGCTTAAATTGTGTGTGGCTAGCCGAAATTGGAACTTGGCACCGCCAATCTAAATACTCACATATAGAATCCCGCACTAACAAAGCATAAAAGGTTTAAATAGAGTCTAGTCCAGTCCAGTCCAGTTCAGTTTAGACTAGTCAAGTCAAGTCCAGTCTAGCTCAATCTAGACTAGTCAAGTCTGGTCGAGTCAAGTTCAGTCAGGTCAAGGTCAGTCTGGTCCAGTTAAAGTATGGTCAGTCAGTCTTGTCCAGTTAAAGTATGGTCAGTCAAAGTGCACTAGCACCATTGCTCAAAGCATAAACTAAGTTTAGCATTCAAAATGCCGCAGATACATATTTCAATGTAGATATGCTCAAATATGAAATTGCCTGATGAAAATTTTAAATGTTGAGTAAAAAATATATATGCAAAGATGCGTTTCTCTTGAATCAGGTTCAGATGGCAGTAACAACAAATGCCTTCATGATATTGGCAGTTATCTACTCAAAGGTTCAAGCCTTCAAAGTCAATTAATACATTGACAAAGTCACAAGGGATTCGAATATATTCTTTGAATTCGTTAAAGGAACAACAAAGATTATTCATCCTTCAGAGTATCAGCAGGCTTTACTCTGAAAGTATTATCTTCTGAGGAAATCTTTATACGACATTGACCGGGGAAGGGGGCAGGATCTATGTATTCAAAGTAATTTATGCCTTGGTCTTTCTGATAATCTCTTATACGCGGCAAAGGAGTTCATATGCTGAAAATTATGAATAATAATATCGCAAGATTCTAAGTACCATATCTAATGAAGACATGAAACAAATGGAATCATCATTGGAATCCAAGGAAAAAGTCTAGGAAAAAATATTGAGCACAAGCAAGAAATAGCTAAGCAAAAAGATTCAGCGATTAAACCTTTGGAGCCGGAAATGATGTCTCCAAAAGCACGATTTAATGAGTAAAGAATGCAATTGCGAAGCATGACGGCAAAACGAATATCACACTCAGCCTATAAAGAGAAGAAACTCTCAATCTATTTCAAAATTATCAATGCTTCATAAAGCTAAATTGAAAAAAATTATAATGAAATAAGATATTAATTCTGATTAATTTGGCAGGAAAGATTATCATTCGAAAAAGCTTGAGTTATGCAGATCATGAATAAAGGAAACAATCGAAAAGTTGTTGCGGCAGGAGCAGCATTAAGGAACAACTCTTTGGACATAGAATTGAAGAAAAAGAGTTGTTGGAATTGATCAAAGAGACCGTTGCTGTTGAAAGAAGGCTCTCAAGTTGCTCAAAGACAAAGTCTTCACAGCTGTTACGGTTGCAAGTTTCGATGAAAAGAAAATTTCATCTTCTCTAAATAAAGCATCCGCTCTTCACTGCAAGCGGGGGGCAGTCAACTCCTCTGATCGAGCACAATCGTTCAAATCTTTCGTTCGAGCGCGATTGTTCAAATCCTCTGATCGAGCGCAGTTGTTCAAGTCTTCCGTGTGACGACGAGCATTCTAATCTTCGGTCAAATACGAGCCTTCCAGTCTTTCGGTCAAATGCGAGCATTCCAGTCTTCTGGTCAAATCCAAGCATTCCAGTATTCGGTCGAATATGAGCATTCCAATCTTCAGTCAAATATGAGCACTAAAGTCTTCTGGTCAAGAATGATCATCCAGTCTGCCAAGCAAGTATGATCATCCAGTCATCCTTCAGTTGCAGTTCATTCAAGTTCTTCAAGCGGAGGAAGATCGATCCTCCATTTGATTTCAGGAATCAATCAAAGAAGGATCGAGGGGGCATCTGTTGAGGCATAAAAAAATATATTCCATGTCCGGGGGTATTTCGTAATTTCCATGTCTGGGGTATTTCGGTAATTTCCATGTCCAGGAGTATTTCGGTAATTTCAATGTCCGGAGTATTTCGGTAATTTCCATGTCCGGGGTATTTCGGTAATTTCCATGTCCTGGGGTTTTCGGTAATTTCCATGTCAAGGGCTATTTTGGTAATTTCCATGTCCGGGGATATTTCGATAATTTCCATGTCTAGGGGTATTTCGGTAATTTCCATGTCCAGGGGTATTTTGGTAATTTCCATGTCCGGGTATTTCGGTAATTTTCATGTCCGGGGGTATTTTGGTAAAAATCCATATTAAGGTGTAGTTTAGGTATTTTGGTAAAAATCCATATCAAGGGGTAGTTTAGGTATTTTGGAAAAAATCCATATCAAGGGGTAGTTTAGGTATTTTGGTAAAATTTCAACTCCAAGGATATTTTAGGTATTTCAGTAAAAAAGTATTGAAAAGGGTAGTTTGGTAAAAAGAGTGCAAGTGATGTTATTTTAAGGGAAATAAGGTGGTACACCACCATTTAAGAAGAAGCTTGGTGGTCACCATGGTTTAAGGAGAGAGGTTGTTCATATGTGAAGTGATAGGTGGTGGTGATCACCGCTCTGTAAGAATAGTGGGGCCTATAAATACCCCCTTCCAGCTTTATTTGAAGGGGTTGGATCATTTGGTAGACCAGAAAATGAAGAAGTGTGGAAAGAGAGAAAGAAATGTTGTTGCGCGACCTGCGTAAAGGAAGTCACTGTTGGGCGACCCGCGCAACGAAAGTTGCAGTTCCACCGTCCACGCAATGGATGAAGATTGTTGCGCGAGCCGCGCAAGTAAGTCTGTCGTTGCGCGGACCACGCAACCAGGCGGAATTTCTACATAAGAGAAAGAAGTCTGTGCTGCTGGTGAAGCCCAGTACGGCCATCTTTTCAGAGATCCACACCGTCCAATACCTTCCTCTCGGGATTTCGACCATGAAAGGATAGTTTTGATCAACCGATGATGTGTCCCACCAAGATAATCAAGCTGCAATGGAAGCTCAACGGTCTGTTTACGATTGCCATAACGATCATATGGATGAGCATGGTTTCGATTGGTTTTTCGCCCTCTACTTGATGGACGACTCAGATCCGTCATTCCCTGCACGAGTGTGCCCCACAACCAACAGATGGAAGCTTTGTTTGGAGACAGAGTCGACGTACGTCGACTCTATGAAGAATGGTGATCCATTTGTTGAAGCTAAAGGGAAAATCCATTCCATACATTGGATTCAGGGAAAAAAACCATTTATAATGACTGTGTTTGGACTGAAATCGGTGTGGCCCGTGAGGTTATCTACTTCACCGTTCATCTTCTGATTAATGGTTAAGATCTTGCAACAGTCTGTATGGTGACAAAAGGACAACTAGGCAATGGTAATTTCCACCTTATAAAGTGAATGGACGGATTCGATCATCTAATGGAGGAGTTAGTGGGTCACACTACACAAAAACGGCGAGCCTGGTAAGAACGTTGTTGCGTTTTCATGAAATGAAGAAGAAGAGTCGGTCAGCAGGCGCTGACCGACTTTGGGAAATTTCGTGCACGTCTTGTGCACTTTGACTTCATGTACATGTGATGTACATGTGGTCTCAACGTGATGTTCATGGGAAATCTGCTCCGTCTATTCACTTTGCCATCATGTTTAATGCGTTGAGACTGCGTTTGAAACATATCCAGATGACAGGCGGGTCCCAAATCACGATCTCAGGGGCTGATTTGTCAGTTTGGCCGTTTGTACAAGGATTCAGGAGCTGAAATTTGACGTGTACGGTTAATTTGTGGTTCTAATGCTGCACATAAAGTTTCGGGCTGAACAGACGGTTGCAACTCCATGATCTTACATTCTAGGAGACTTTTCAGGCCCGTTTAACATGATCAGCTTAATTTCCTCAGGGCCTGGCCACACTCCAACGGGCTGCTTCATACTTCAAGAAAAAAATGACCGGAAGGACGCTCCATCTCATTGAAGATTGGCTGATCAAATCAGCAATTCCTCCCAAGTACCTAGGAGATGACCAAAATAGCGTCGTTATGCTGCCGAAATTTCTATCTCCTTGGAGATTAGCTGATCGATTCAGCAATTTCTCCTAAGTATCTAGGAGATGACCAAAATAGCGTCGGAATGCTGTCGAAATTTCTATACGGAAGACTTTGATTGATTGTACTTTGTTTTCAGAATCAAGGGAATCAAAGGATGTAAATGAAGTCAGAATAAATGTGATCAATGTTCTCTCATTCTTTCTTTGTTATCATTGAATAAATCCCCCAAAGCAAACACATTTTGTTTTCTTGTCGAAACACATGGCAAGCAGGAATCCAAGTTCCATATTCATTCAGTCATTTCCACAAACACTTGGGCCACACATTTTAACATATATAGTGTATATTGGTTGTGGCATGATTTAGGGCAAATCCTTTTGTCAAAGGGGTATCACCAATACAACAATCATATATCCATGACAATTAGTCATGGCGAGCACGAATGAGAATTCTATACTCATTCAGTCATTTTCACAAACACTTAGAATACACTATTTTAACATACATAGTGTATATTAGCAAAAACATGAATTAGGGCGAGTCCTTTCGCCAAACAAGTATTTTATCCATATACAATAAATCAATACAACAAATAATCATGGCAAACACATTTCCAAAATTTATACGTATACGGTACTTTCTACAAATATCTAAAGTATGTAAAATTCCATATTCTTCATCTTTAATCAAAACGGAAATCAGACATCACTTTATACATGTGCAATTGCATGCAGATCATGAATCTATCATTATCTAACATTGAAAGCGTTGAAAACCATAACCTATACATCTAAAGTCCTCACCTTTTGTCGTAGAAGCGTAACGAATACGATAGGTTTGCTAAGCTTCCGTATTCGGCAGTTTGGCGACCTATAGAACGAAATAGGTTAACTATTTCATAACCTACAACTATCAAAACCCCAAAACAGGTTAGGGTTATGGTTTCTTACCTAGAAACGAAATCGGAATCGCCGGGAAAGCAATGAGAATGGTGCGGTTGAGCATGGATAGCAGCAGGGAAGAGTGGCAGGGAGATTCTCTCACTTCTCTCACACTTTCTCTCTCTTTCTCTCTTCTCTCTCTAGGGTTTCTCTCAAATTCGTATGGCTACAATGAGAGAGGGTTTAAGGTCCTTATATAACCTAAAAACTCACCAAAATAGGCTTCAGGTCAAGGTATACTTAGGTTATAACCAAAGTGGACTTGTTTCAGCTCAACGGAAGACTTCTGGTGGGCCTCCTTGAGCCAAAGGTCGGACTTAAGCTCACAGACTATGGATCTAGGTTCTATTAAGTTTTCGTTCCAGTAAGGTTCTCAGATCACGCGTGGCGGACCAGTTTCAGTTCAACGGTCAGCGAATCTCGATCGGAGATTCTGGGTACATGGAAATGTGTATGAAATTTTTCCTGATCCGAGGGTGTAATTTGGTCTGATTCTGACGGTCTGGTTGCTTAAAACTGATCCGCAAGCGAGAGGTGCCAGATTACTATTTGAGATATTTATTTTTAAAGAAAATCAAGTATTTTCACACTCCTCGCTCCGGACTCAAGCGAATAGCGCTGGGACACAATCTGGATCTGATTTCTGAGATGGTTGTCAAGCCCAGCAAGGCGGTCCTAATTCCTTAACTTCGTGTTAATTGGACTTTCGACGTGCGGTCCAGATCTGATACGGAGTTTCGAGATGCTCCCGAGAGTAACTGGGTAATGAGATTGATCCTAGATTTTAGGGTAACCTAGCGTCAATGATTCTACAAGTTTTTGGTCTTGCAGATCGTATTTAAAGTGATTGGTGCTAATTTCACAGGTACTCTAGTTTAACACTGGCTAATTCTCGCCTAATTTCTAAAGGATTTAGTCATGAGTAATTTCTGTCTGAGGTGGTACCTGGGCCTTTGTAGTTTGTATATAAAGTGATTCAAGTGATAATACTTAGCTAGTTTAAGATAGTGTCTAGGGTGAACGTACTTAGAAAATTTGAAAGAACAAAGTGGTGAAGAGTGGGATTTTTGAAGGAAATGGGTTCAAAAGCAGTCTTAGACTTTGGACTTGAGTTCTGACAAGTTAATAAGGTGTTAGGATCGACCCATTGCCTAAGGACGTCTAATTCCAGGTTGGTTAAAAAAAATCCGTGATGTTACACAGCCACGACAATCGGAATCGGCCACGATAATCAGAATCGATCAATAATCGGCCTCGATGATCGAATCGACAATCGGCCACAGCAATTGAAATCGATCGATAAACGGCCTCGATGATCGGAATGGGCAATCGGCCACAACAATCGGAATCGATCGATAATTGGCCTCGATGATCGGAATCAGCAATCAGCCACAATAATCGAAATCAATCGATAATTAAAATCGGCAATCAACCACAACAATCGGAATCGATCGATAATCGAAATCGGCAATCGACCACAACAATTGGAATCGGCCTCAACAATTGGCCTTGACAATTGGAATCGGCCTCGACAATCAGAATCAGCCTCGACAATCGGAATCGGTATCGACAATTGGAATCGGCCTCGACAATCGGAATCGGCAATCGGCCACGATAATCGGAATCGATCAATAATCGCCCTCGATGATCGGAATCAGCCTCGACAATCGGAATCGGCAATCGCCACGATAATCGGAATCGATCAATAAATGGCCTCAATGATCAGAATCGGCAATCGGCCACAACAATCAGAATTGATCGCTAATCGGCCTCGATGATCGGAATCGGTAATCGGCCACAATAATCGGAATCGATCGATAATCGAAATCGGACACAACAATTGGAATCGACCTTAATAATTGACCTCGACAATTGGAATCGGCCTCAACAATCAGAATCGGCCTCGATAATCGTAATCGATATTGACAATCGGAATCGGCCTCGACAATCGAAATCAGCCTCGATAATCGGAATTGGCCTCAACAATCGGCCTCGACAATCGGCCGAACAAGGCCTAAGGGAAGGTCGTAATGTGGACATTAAACCATCATTGCCCCATTAATGTGTCCATTTAACAACATTGCTCCCAAGGAGTGGCTCACATAGAGCAAAACATAAAATGGGCCCATGACCTCACACAAGGACCTAATATACATCACAATGGGCCTTATACAAGGGCTATATACACATCACTATGGGCCGCATCATGTGGTCCTAATACACGTCACGATGAACCGCATCACATGGGCCTTAAATACATCACAATGGGTCTCACTCATGGGCCTCATACACAACAGGTGGGCCCTGCTCCTGGGTCTCCAATACACAACATGTGGGTCCTACACATGGGTCTTGTATGCATCAAATGGGCCACGTATCTGGGTCTCGAATACATCAAATGGGCTACACGTCATGGGCCTAATACACGTCATAATGGGCCACACATCATAATGGGCCTCGTGTTTATCAAGTCGGGCCTCATCATATGGGCCTCATACATATCAAGTGGGCCATATCACATGGACCACACTAGTAGGCCTCATATATATCAAGTCGGCCACATTATCGCTAAAAATTGAATCCTATCGCAAGATCATCTGGACCATACTACAAATAACAATGGTAATAATGTTTGCCACAATTAAATTCCAATGGGCCACCATAGTTTTTATTTTCCATCCATTCTGTGCATAAGATTGCAAAGACCTAGATATAAAGGGAAAAACAAATATCATATAGGTCCAGAACCTTTTTAAAAAAGCCCAAAAGTTTTCAATGGTGGGCGTTCATCCCACTGTTTTCTGCAGTGTGGTCCACTTGATATAGATCTAGCTTATTTTTAGTCTCAGTCCCAAGGACGAGCTCACCAAATGTATGGATGGTTTGGATAAAACACATGCGGCATGGTGGGTCCACGTCCAATCTGATGAACGACTGAATATAGAATACATGCATTAAAAGGGGCACACCGTCCCACCATATGGACGGTGTGGATAAGACCCATACATCACGTGTGCCCCCTCAAAATTGGATGAACGGTAAGGATACAACACACGCATCATGGTGGGACCGTGCATGACACGTCAGATGGATGAACGGTATGGATACAGCACGCATCATGGTGGGCCCGCTCCAATTGATGGACGGTTTGGATGCAATACACCCATCGGTGGTGGGGCGCTGACTGTCCAGCAGATGGATGGTCCCAAATCCACCAAATGGATTGACAGCATGGATATAATCATACATCGCGATGGGCTCCACCCGTCTAGATTGCTGGACGGTGTGGATGAGACCCACACATCTGGTGCGGCCCATCCAGCACCGTCCAAAAAATGGACGGCTGGAATGCAACACATTGCCAGCGGGTGGGTCCCACGTAGGTGGGCCACCCCACTACCTTCTCTCCCTTTGATATATATAAAGTAATATAAAATAATATAATATAATATAATATAATATAATGTAATATACATATATCTAAAGTGCCCGCCGTCCAGACCCTCTGGACGTTCTGGACGCTGGGGATCTAACGTACATATCAGAGTGGGTCCACACGTAGCAGTGGCTAACCACAACATATATTATATAATATAATATATTATATATATAATGCATATATGTATATATGTATGTGTGGGTGTGTGAAACTATGTGGGTGGCAGCGTCCAGCGTCCCTGGACGTTGGACGACCTGGATAAAGGAGGTACGCCCCACTTGTGGGCCCCACATGGACAGTTTGGATGGCCTTACGAAATATGGTAGCCCCACGTCAAGTGGGCCACACTCTTGGATCAAGCTGATATTTGTGTTTTTCCTTCGTTTGGGCCCGTCCAAACGAACTGCCATGTAGGCCACTCGGTGGATGGCATGGATAAAATACATATTTCATGGTGGGCCACACACACACACACCATCCATAGAGAGAGAGAGAGAGAGAGGAGAGAGAGAGGAGAGAGAGAGAGAGAGAGAGAGAGAGAGAGAGAGAGAGAGAGAGAGAGAGAGAGAGAGAGAGAGAGAGAGAAACGGTGAGATAGAGGGATCCCGCCATTATGGACCCCTCTCTACATTATATACATCAAGATAGGTCCCACATATGTGGGCCCTCAAATCACAAAATCAACTAGTAAAAGCACCCACCTTTGATCTCCTCTTCCTTCTTCCGCCTATAGCCTTTAGAGCTCCAAGGGAACGATTTCAATGGTCTAGATGATCTTTGGATGGTGGAAATAGGAGATAGAAAGTGGGCCACACAAAGCTCTCTCCCTTGGAGCTTGCTTGGATGTGGGTTGCTCCCATGGGAGTTACTTGGAATGAGAGAGAGAGAGAGAGAGAGAGAGAGAGAGAGAGAGAAATGGTGAGGTGGAGTGATGGGATGAGAGTGAGTGAAGGAGTGATGGGAAGTGATGGATGGGTGTACTTGTGTAAGGGAGAGAGTTGACTTTAGGTAAGGTTGTGTAAGAGAGGGATGGGTTGTGTTGCTTGTACTTGAATGATAGATTGATGTGATGTTTCATAGATATTCTCTCGGAATTGTAACGCGCGGTGTTTTCCTCGAACTGAACGCAGGCCCACATCTCCTAGCCCGAGTATTGCCTCGGCGTGCGAGACGCAGCGTCGGAATCGCGACGACGGCGCGGTCGCACTGGTACAAGTCTCAGGTTGAGCAGATTTAGAATACAGGATACGACTCAGGGTCGCGCGCAACTGCCAATTACAAGTCACGAGTCGCCGAAATTCGACCAGGAGGACCGCAGAGGCCTACGGAACGGTATGGGCTAGGATACAGGCTTACATCATGCACCAGTTATAACCTGGTCAAAGAATCATGCACCAGTTATAAACTGGTCAAATCAACACGTTTCACATCAATACTCATCAATACTCCCCCTTACTCCCTCTTACTACCATAAAAAAAACCACCTATCCATAATCGCACATTATAAAAATGAAATAGCCATGATAGATAGAATAAATTCTCCCCCTTTTTTTTCAAAATATGACAAAGGAAAGAACTTAATAAATGATAATGAAATAGATAAATAAGGAAGTAGATAGAAGAGTAATGAGAAATAAGTGAATATATGATCAAGATTACCAAGATAACGAAATCCATAAGCAAGCATGTCCAAGCACATAAAACAAGAGAAGTTCAAGTAGTTTAAAAGTTATTACAAAACACATTTAAATACTAATCCAAACTAGAAGAAGGAGCGGGTATGGTAGGATCAATTTGATGAAGTCCCTTATTAATGCGCCTAAGATATTTGTGCATATATATGAATTTCATTTCTTGGGACACATGCATACCTTCAACCTTCTCCTTAAGTGAGTGCAACCGCGCATCATAAGCAGATGGCTGATAATCATGATCACCAGCAGAATCAGATTCAAGTTCATAAAAAATGTCATCCATATTGACATCATCTGGAGGCAAATCACATTCTTCTTCATGTGCATCCGCAGCTCCACTAGCATCCACATCAACTTGGCTTGGGGCCAACTTCAAATTCATCTTGTTAATGTTATAATTGTTGAAGGGTAGATGATTAATGGGAGCTTCCCCAACAGGCATATCCACTAAACTATGGGTGACTAACACAGTCATAAGATAAACAAAAGGTATGTCACTGTGACCTGGGTAGAGACGAAACTGAATAATACTATGACAAATCAGAGAAGGAAGACATACAAAGACTCCAGAAATGACAAAATGGAGAATACGAACCATGAATGTAGTAAGTTCAGTTTTGTTACCAGATCGAGGATAAACATTTGAAATGAAAATTCTATGAATGATTTTGTATTTAGGTAACAGAAACTTGGAGGCGAGCGCATTACCAGTACTCCATTCCGCATCTATCTTACATAAATCCTTAGTAAGCATTTTCTTTTCAGTTTCAGAGGGTTTTCCCACTAGAGAACTAATGGGAATACCTTCGTCATTAACTGGAAGGTCTATTTAACCAGAAATAAGATGACGGTCTACATCAATTGGACCTTCTCTTGTCATAATAGTAAATGTTAAATTTTTAGTAGAAAAATCAGTAATGCATGCATACATAGCCTGTGTAATGGAGCGGTATACCGGCCAACCCCAATGTAGTATGTTATCCCATCCTACAGACTGAAGGAGAGGAAGGATATCAAAAGGAGCCAAATGATCAACGTTGACAGTTCATTCGACTATCACATTATGCAATCGAATATCCTTCACATAACTAGGATCTTCCTCGGGCGACCGAAGGTGGCACACCGTGATAGGAGCCGAACGAGATGAAGATGGACCACGAGATCCTTTCTTCTTAGTTCTACCCTCCATTTGCAATAAAGAATGCAAGGAATACAGAGCTTGCAAAAGTGGCAAGAAGGGTTTCTAGTAGATTAGATTTTTTGAAAGAAAACCCCAAAAACCAACATAAAACATGAAATAAACCACACAAATAAAGAAAAGGAAGTGCAAAGGACTTGAATCTACAAGAAAATCGAAAATAATGCACTAACCATGGAGGAGTCAAAGATGGGTTCGACCAGTCGAGGTAGGGCTCGTTGGAGAAGAAAACCCAAATGAAAAAAAAATGATTTTTTCCCGAATAAACTGTCAAACCCGAGTTTCACGACGGGTCGAGTACATGCTCGACCGGTCGTGCCACGACTGGTCGAGTATGTACTCGACTGGTCGTGAACCTCACAAAATTTATAATTTTTAATAAATTTTAAATTCTGAAAAATTTCAAAATAAAAATATATACACTATAATACAAAAAGACACCAATCATCAATTCATTTTGCACATACCAAGATTAAATTTCAATTTTGTAAACCTGCATTTATTGAGCGATTTTGTGAATATGTCAGTTAGTTGAATCTCGGTTGGAATATAATCCAAAGAGATTGTTTTGTCTTCCACTAATTAACGAATATAGTAATATCTAATGTCAATATGCTTAGTTCGTGAATGCTAAATTGGATTTTTAGAGATATAAATTGCACTTGAATTATCACAATATAAAACCATGGATTCTTACGCAATTCCCTAATCGTTCAACATTCTTTTCATCAACACAAGCTGAGTGCAAGCATTACCCACAACAATATATTCAGCCTTAGCTGTGGAGAGCGATACAGAACTTTGTTTCTTACTTAGACAAGAAACTAAGCAGTTCCCTACATAGAAACAACCACCACTGGTTGATTTACGATCATCTATGTTACCAGTCCAATCAGCATCCGTGTAACTAGCTAATTGCACACTAGTATCACGTGGATACCAGAGACCAAGATTTGCTGAACTAGTGACATATCGCAAAATGCGGTTAACAACAATTAGATATGACTCTTTGGGGTCAGATTGATATCTAGCACAAATTCTTACGCTAAATGCAATATCAGGATGACTCGCAATTAAATAGAGTAAACTACCAATCATATTGCGATACAACTTAGGATCCACACTCTTACCTGTAGAGTCCTTTAAGAGTTTTAGAGTAGTACTCATTGGAGTATCAAAATTTTTTCTACTCTCAAACCCGAACTTTTTAACTAAGTTAAGATCATATTTGGTTTGAGAGATAAAGAAACCATTAGGTAGCTATTTGACTTGCAACCCTAAGGAAATAGTTTAGTTCTTCAACCATGCTCATTTCAAATTTAGACTTCATAAGATCTGCAAACTCAACAGTCATGTTAGCACAGGTAGATCCATAGATAATATCATCAACATAGATTTGCACTATTATTATGTGTTCATTATTTTCTTTACAAACAATGTTATATCAACACTTCCCATTATAAAGTTATGACTTAGTAGAAACTAAGTCAACTTTTCATACCATGCCCTGGGAGCTTGTTTCAAACCATAGTGCCTTTTTCAGGCGATAGACATGATTAAAATTCTTAGGATCTTCAAAACTCGTTGGTTATCAACATACACTTCTTCATGCAAATCGCCGTTTAAGAATGCACTCTTTACATCCATTTGATATATTTTGAACTTTCTAAAACAAACAATGGATATAAATAGTCTGATTGATTCAAGACGAGCTACCGGGGTAAAGGTCTCATCATAATTGATGCCTTCTATTTCAGTGTACCCTTATACAAACAGCCTAGCCTTATTTCTTATAATATTTCCAAGTTCATCAAACTTATTTTTGAAAATCCATTTTGTTACGATAATGTGTATATCTTTTGGTCTAGAAACTAAGTACCACACATCATTTCTTACAAACTAATTGAGCTCTTCTTGTATCGCTACAATCCATTTTTCGTCAGTAAGAACTTCTTTTACGTTAACCGATTCTATCTGAGATGTAAAGCACACGTAGTTACACATATCTTCAAGTTGTCTACGAGTGCGCACACCAGTGAGAGAGTTTCTAAGGATTTGATTAGAAGGATGGTCTTTAACTGTCCTCAGTTCAGTATTATCTTGACTTGATGAAGAGTCTGGTTTATCAATTAAAAGAACTTCATCATTTTCTGAACTTGGGAAAGGTGTATTCAAGTGATCGTCTATAACTACATTAATGGACTCTTGAATTACACGAGTCCGCTTGTTAAGAACCCGATACGCTCGACTATTTAGAGCATATATACCGTAAAAATATCCCTTCATCACTTTTGGTGTCAAACTTACCCAGATTTTCTCGGTCACGTAAGATGTAGCACTTGCTACCAAAAACTTGAAAGTATTTGACAGTAGGCTTCTTATCAAACCAAAGTTCATAAGCCATTTTACCATTTGATTTTCTAGTATAAACACGGTTAATTATATAGCAAGCTGTATTAACGGCTTCAGCCCAAAAATTTTTAGGAAGCTTCATACTATTTAGTATAACATTTGGCATTTCTTGAAGCACTCTATTTTTCCTTTCCACTATACCATTTTGTTGTGGTGTTTTGGGTACAGAATATTCATGTGATATTCCCTGATCACTGCAACATTTCTCAAAACCGTTGTTTTCAAATTCCGAACCATGATCACTACAGATCTTAAAGACTTGTGATTCTTTTTCCATTTGGATACATTTAAGTACACTTTTTACTTCATCGAGAGTTTCTAAGTTGTCTCTTAAGAAGACTACCAAAGTGTACCTTGTAAAGTCATTAATAATTACCAGAATGTACTTCTTACCACCTCGACTCTCCGTTCTAGTTGGTCTAATGAGATCCATGTGGAGAAGTTTGAGTGGTTTAGATGTGGCATTGTAGTTCACCTTTTTGTGAGTACTCATGATTTGTTCGCCAATCTGGCATTTACTACATATTTTGTCTACTTTCTGTATTTTAGGTAAATCTCTTACCAACTCTCTTTTGCTCAATCTATACAAGTTATGGTAGTGCACAGGGCTGACGCGTTTATGCCATAATTCGGTCTCATTGGTTATGACCATGTAACATGATAGATTAGATGAGTTTGAATCACAAACAATGTAGCAGTTTTCAGAAGTTCTGCGACCAGTTAATATTACAGAACTATTTTTATTTAATATTTCACACCCTTGGTTAGTAAATTTTACACTATGATTTTTATCGCATATTTGAGACATGCTTAATAAATTATGTTTTAACCCTTTTACATATAAAACATTCTGAAATAGAGGGAGGTTAAAGAGTTGAAATGTACCTTGGCCAACAATTCTATAACTGCTACCATCACCGAATGTGACTGAACCATCAGTCATGTCTTTAAGATTGGTGAACAGACCTTTGTCACCAGTCATGTGTCTGGAGCATCCACTATCTAGGTACCACTTTGAATGGTTCGAAGCTTTAAAAGCGGTGTGAGCAACCAAACAAGTAACCTTAGGAACCCATTTCATTACAGTTTTGAGTTTAGGAGTATAGTTGGTCTTATTATATTTATAGTTGTTATAAGACCAACCCGCTGAGTTAGATTTTAAGAGCTCCTTAAGTAAGTCAACAATTTTCTCAATTAAAGGATTTCGATTTTGTTTTTTTATAGTTGACATGGTTACTTTTTTATTTTAAGGTTTGAAAAGACAACATTTTTTAAATAATTTTGATTCAGACTGGTCCCTTTTGATTTTGAAGACTCCCCTTTCACAAATCTAGGTGGAGTATTCTTATGTTTGGGAGGAATACTTTTGTCGTAGCCCAATCCAGATCGATCGCCACATTTTCTGGATCCGGATAAGAGTTTTTCTAACTTGGGATCACCTTGGGCATCTTTTAAACTCAAAAGTGAAGAGACTTCTAGTTTTAGTTTTTCATTTTCTGATTTTAGGTTTTCAACTAGGGAGGTTTTGAAATCTAAGTCGCACTTAGCTTTTTCAAAGCAATCTGAAATGTGTGATTTTTTTAAGACTAGATTATAAAAAATTTCTTTTAGTTTTGAAAAATTTTCTTTTTGAAGTTTTAGCTTTACATCAATTTTGCAACTTTCCTTGTATAGGGCATCATAAGCATTTTGAAGATTTTCTTCATTTTCACGATCACTATTCAAATTTTCTTCACTGGTTGAATCATCGTTATCTGAAAAAGTGAACTTGACTAGAGTCATTAGGGCTTTAACATCATTACCCAACTCGGTTTTAAAATCTTCTGACTCAGAAGAAGCTTCAGAGCCGAAAGATTCATCCCATGTAGCCAACACATCTTTCTTTTTGGTTTTGTCCTTTTTAGGACATTTGTTCGCTAGATGCCCATATTCATGGCAGTTGTAACATTGGATGTCTTTTAAAGATTTCCAAGTTTTAGATCTAGATCTATTCTTTTTAACATGTTTTTAAAAATCTACCCTCTTTTTACTTTTGAAAATTTTGTAAAACTTTTTAGCTCAAAGGGTCATATCATCTTCAGAATTTTCTAAATCAGAACTGTTATTTTCTTGAGAAATATTTTTAGAAGACTTAAGGATTATAGATTTACCTTTAGGAGCTTTAAAGTTTAACTCATAGGTTTGTAAAGAACCAACCAATTCTTCTACCCTCATATTATCTGTATCATGAAGTTCCTGAATCGCGGTCACCTTTGAATTGAACCGTTCAGGTAATGAGCGTAGTATCTTTGCATAGACTTTACTTTCTGGGATTCTATCACCAAGACCCCACATGAGTTGACAATGTCATTCAATCTTGTATAGAAGTCCATGAAAGTTTCACTTTCTTCCATACGTATTTCCTCAAATTTGTTTATGAGGATTTGGACTTTAGATTTCTTGACAATTGTTGTTCTCTCGTGTGTCATTTCTAAAATATCCCAGGCTTGCTTTAAATTATAATAGGATATAATTCTTTTGAATTCATTCGGTGATAGTGCGCAAGTAATTGCATTTAAAGCCTTTGCATTGGCACTACTCTCACTTTTCTGAAGAGCGGACCAAGAAAAATAAGGTGAGACGTTTATCGTTTTAGATCCATTAGTGCCAGTTACTTCAGTGGTAGGAGGGGTCCAATTGGTCATTATGGCTTGCCACACGCTCTCATCCATGGATTTTAAGAACATCCTCATTCTGGCTTTCCAATAGGCATAATTGGAATCATCAAATGGTGGAGGCCTAGTGACTGAAAGGCTATCAAATTTTGACATCTTAAAAAGCTCAGATCAATTAGCTCAGGAAATTAATCGAAAAAAATAATTAAACTGAGCTAATAGGCTTTGATACCACTTGAAAAGGCCGAGTTAAAGTCTTAGAGCCGGGGGGGGGGGGGGGGGGGGGGGGGGGGGGGGGGGGGTGGAATAGGACTATGCCAAATTAAAAACTTAATTGCGGAATTAAACAAATATAAATAAAGATAATACTTAAACAATCTCACAATGCAGAAATGAATAACAACCTCAAATGTATAAGTATTGAGAATTTAATAGAGATGTTGTTCTAAGGACAACCTTACACCAAAAACCAATGGTTTATGGTAGGACAACCTAATTCCTAGAAAGGTCTGTGTATCAAAATCTCAAATCGATATAGAGGAATAAATAAATAAATAGCAAAGAATTAAACTAAGTTATTACAACATTCTCACACTTGCATAAAAATATTACAACATTCTTCCACAATTGCATAAAAGGAAATTATAACATCCACACAATGTCACAATTAATCAATCAATCATCACAAAACCAGAAATTATAGTGGTTCGCTTGTGTGTACATCAACTGTTTAGTAAAATAGCCACACAACTACTCCACTCCCAATATCCTCACACAGTGGATATCGACGTTCACTATGAAATAGGTTTTTCAAGGTTCACCTAAAACCTTCATAATTGTGTCTTTCAGGTGGGCTTACATAATTAGAAAAACCCCACACTCTGAGTTTTCTAGATCACCTCAGACAAACTAAAAATAAAGAGAATTTTCCTGGCACAATCTCAATAAAACCAAAAACATAAATTGTAAAATACTTATCTGGATATTCTCCTTTGATGAAGCCCGGCAGAACCGATTCGAAGTAGATGTTCAATGTCCACACTCACTTATGAAAAGGTTCTAAGTTCTAAATGATTTTTAAATTAAATCACTTTGGGCTTGCTTGATTTGATTTTGATTCTAAGAAAGGGGAAAACAAAAATTCCTTCTTTAAAATAAGATTGGAATATAGAATCACAAAATCAAATACAAAAAGCTAATTAAAGAGAATATTAAATGAGCACTAAATAGCTTAAGAATATCACTAACTTATCTCTCAGAGTGGTGTCTTGATTTTGCTTGAATTGAATAAAAAACTCTTAAAATCATGCTCTATTTTTAATTGCAGAAACTATTCACTCGACTGGTCCAGGGGACAGCTCGACTGGTCGAAGGACCAACAAACTTTTAAAAATTCGGGCATGATAAGATATAACCATTTCACTACTGGTCGAGTGGCTTCCACGACCGGTCGAGTGGCCTACACGACCGGTCAAACCCTGCTCTCGACTGGTCATGTGGGACCCAATTTATTTGCTGGACTTTGAGTCGAGGCTGCTCGACTGGTCGAGCATTATTCACTCAACTGGTCGAGCAGTCTCCAGGACTGGTCGAAGATCAAACAAAAAATCATGAAAATAAGTACAAATCTTGCACTGGTTGAGGAATTTCATGGACTGGTCAAGCCAGTACTAATACTAGTCGAATATATGCTACGACTAGTCAAGAAATAGCCTATACACTTATAAAGTGACGCAATTAAAGTATGCAATCAATATGACTTAATCTACGGTCAATCTAAGGTCATTCATACCTTATAAGCGATGTTTGAACATTAAAACATCTTTTGCTTCTGTTGATAGTTGATCTTGACGTACATGAAGCTTGACATCTTGAAGTATGTTGAAGCTTGAACTTGTAATTAACACTTTGAAGCTTGATTTTGAAACACTTCGAAGCTTGATCTTGAGGTACTTTGAGTTGCATTTCACCTTGAGCTTTGAGTACCAAAGTAAAGTATATTATCTTCACTTAGATGAAGCTTTGAAAGCTTGAACTAACACTTGATGTTGTACTTAAAGTCTTATACTTGTGATGCTTGAATCTTGAAATGGATCATCTTGGACTTGTACTTGAATCTTAAAAATGAAATACCTTGAACTTTGAAGACGAACAAAACAAGATACATATTCCTAGAGGTTTTGGCACTCCAAAATTTGAGAATCATAGGAGCTAGAAAAACATAGCACTTACAGAGGGGTTTGTGAGCTCTGTGGTATAGATTTTAGGATAAATAGAAAATTAGGAAAAGATGAAGGGGTAGAATGGGGAGAGGGAGAAGGAGAGGGGAATGGCTTACCATGGGCAAGGGCATGGGCTAGCATGGGTTCCCATGCCTTTTAAGTGAGAGGGGAATGGTATGAGAATGGTCTTGTTTGACTAACGGGGAGAGAGAGGGGTGTGTAGGGGTAGACTTGATAGTTTAGGGTGAGTAGGAGGGGTTTTGTAGGGATAGTTTGGTCTTTTGGCCTAAGGTAGGTTTGGAGGGTATGGGTGAGGGTGAGGGATAGTTTATGGTTTTAGGAATGTTACTTTTAGAGATTCCTTACTACATTCCCTACGTGGGCCCCCTTCCATGCGTACATAAACACATAGGCATCTCTTACACTAGGTACTAAAATAGGACTATGATTAAAACTCACTGATCTGGTCCATTCATGACGTGCTGACACTAAAATTAAAACATATGGTCGATTAATTAGGGCACGGGTTTTACAGCTCTCCCCTACTAACAAAAAATTTTGTCATCAAAATTTGCACTACAACCCAAACTAGTCAAAGCTTCGAAGAGAAGGGATTCACATCATTATGTATGTATATCAATCAGAAACATAAACATATAAATACGATCAAACGTTGAAAAGATGGGGATAAGGCTTACGAATCTCAGCCTCTCATCCCATGATGCCTCATTTACATTATGATGGCCTCATTGAACCTTAATAAGAGGAATGACCCTGGTCTACATGACCTGCTCCTTTCATTCAAGGATATGAACCCGCTGCTTAATGTAAGAAGCTTCCTCATGAACCTCTAACGACTATCAATCTATTACGGGAACCACATTTGACCCACACTTCCCCAACATCAAAACATAGGAAACGTTGTGGATGCCAAACAACTGAAGTGGCAAGTCAAGCTGATAGGCCACGATGCCAACACGCCCAATGATCTCAAAGGATCCAATGATCCTCGGGGAAAGCTTCCCCTTAGTTCTTAAAAAAAAAAAAAATTACACCCTTTATGGGTGAGACCTTGAGATACACATGATCCCGAACGAAAAACTCCAGGGGACGACACCGACGATCTACAAAACTCTTATGTTGGCCCTGAGCTTTACCCATCCTCTACCTAATGATATTAATAGCCTCTGATGTCCTCTGCACAAGTTTGGGACCTACGAGACGACGCTGTCCAATCTCAGTCCAACAACTCGAGGACTTACATGGTATGCCAAACAATGCCTCAAAAAGAACCATACCGATAGTCGCCTAGTAACTGTTATTGTATGCAAACTAAACCAAACGCAAGTCCCCATCTCAACTACCCAAGAAATCCATCACGCAAGCTCGAACCATATACTCAAGGATATGGATGACCTTCTCGGTCCACTCTTCAGTCTATGGATGGTACGTGGTGTTGTACTTCAAGGCATGCTCCATTGCCTTCTAAAACTCCTTCAAAACTATGATGTAAATCTTAGATCTCAGTAAAAAATGATCGAAATTGGGACACCGTGTACTCTTACAATCTCCTCGATGAACAAATCTACAATCGGTCTAAAGGTCAGGTCGCATGTATCACAACAAAATGTGCTGACTTCTTCAGACGATCAAAGACGGCGCAGATAGAGTCGCGACCGCTCTGAGTCCTCAACAAGTCAATGCTCCCACATCCATAATGGGACGGTCAACAACTGCAAGGGACTTGGAGGTTTCCAATGATCGGCATTGACACGCTGACAAGTGTCACACTAGGACACCAAACTAACAAGCCGATGCTTCATTCTGGCACAAAAATACTACATTCTCATATCACAATACATCTTGGTGGAGACGAAGTGGATAGTGAACCTCGATCGGTGTGCCTTAGTTATAAGATATCTGTGCAAATCTGGAATATCTAAAACACACAATCGGCCTCTGAAATGAATTCCACCATCAGACATAATCTGTCAATCCGTCTGACCCTCAGACGCGACCTTCACTCAGTAACCCTGTAACGTTTGATTTGCCTACTAAGCCTTGATCACCCTTGTAATAAGAGAGGATTGAATCAACAAGCTTAATAATTGTGCGATGGAAGACTGCATGCTTAACTCAAAGTCATACTCATCAACATGTGAAAGTGCCCTTGTTTGCTAATTAACGTGACGGTTGAGTCTTAGAGTCAAGTGAGCCCTGATTGAAGATTACAAGTCTGAAGACTTGCCAAGCTGAATAGGTTCAAGTGAATATCAAAGGTAAATTAAGCGTCACGACCCTAACCAAACCATCTCAGGTATTAAAACCCTTAATCATGTTCCACACTTGCCCAAAACTATTTAGGAAAACCATTTGGCAAGTATGGTAAAAGAAAAACTTAGTAGCAATTAGACGTGAAAGTTAAAATGCAAACTCTACTACTTTCGATGACATAAAACCTTGTTCGATGACATCGAACTTAGGTTCAATGACATCAAAAAAGTGCCTCATCAGTCCAACAACCAAAGTCATATTTCTGAATAAATTCTCGATGAAATTGAACTTACAATTAGTTTGATGACATCAAACCTATTTCGATGACATTGAAAATGGTCACTCAAATTCCATAGAGTTTTACAGGGAAAATCATGAAAATATCGATGACATCGAAGTGAGTTTGATGACATCGAAATTTGAATCTTGATGACATCAAACATGACTTCGATGACATTGAAAGTTGGACTCAATAGTCCAGAGAGTTTTCAAAGGAAAATATGTAAAATCTCGATGACATCGAAATTCAAATCTCGATGACATTAAAGGGTGGTCGATGACATAGAAAATGAACCAGTTTAGTCCAGCAACCTCTGACCATTTTTCAAGAAAATCTCGATGACATCGAGTTATCCTTCCATGACATCGAAAGACACTCAATGACATCAGACAGAAATTGTCCAACACTTATATGAAAATATCGTGCAAGGTTCTATGTCATCGAAGTTGGTTCGATGATATTGAAGGAAACTTAGACCCTTCGATGACATCAAACCTGAAAGATTTCTGCTCATTTTTTAACCATTGAGATTTTACCTTATAAAATGATTGGGGTTACTGCTAGGGTTTTTTCAGTGAGTACTCAAGAGAGCTTTGAGTGAGTTATTCCAGGAGTAAATATATACCATTCCTCTCAAGCCTTCTTTCCTCGTACGAGTTCATCATTCAATTCATTCTTAAATGTAATCATTGTGAAACTTATTATTTGGATTGAACTATGAACTCCTGCATTCATTGATGATCTAGCAACACATCTTAAAGACCAAAAGCTTATGCTAGAGACATTGAATTCTCAGATTTGGGGAATCCCTTCTAGCCCATAAAGACACGTCATTAACTAGATAGGATCTACCCAAAACCCCTTACCTACCAACCTGGGCATTGACATTGGAGCATCTTCAATTGGTTGTTGTTTAAGGGAGCTGAAGAATCTTCAACAAGCAAGAAGATCTTCATCAATGTGCTGAATGGGGCTCACTCACTTCTAGGTAAGTACTCGAGTCCAACTAGTATTTGAAAACCATTCCTTGTGTAGAATTGGAATTCAGAATTTGGTTACCACAAACTCGTAAAGACCTTTTGTAGGCCTCTGAAGGGAGAATGTGTGTAATATCCTTATGTAGGATTGTTGTGTAGTCCTTGTGTAGGATTACTTGTAGTTCTTGTGTAGAACTTAGAGCTCTTATCTAGGGCTTGTCTAGTACCTTGTGTAGGAAAATTTTGGTAACCTTGCGTAGGTTGTAAAGATTTATGGTTAACCTGATTTAGAACCATTAGATAGTGAAATTCGACACACTTTAGGAGAGAGTGCGTCAGCCGGGAGTAGAGTAGGCACATAGCTGAACTACTATATATCGTTGTGCAATAGGTTGAATGTTTTACGTCATGTTTTGTGATTGATTAATTTCTCCGTATGCTTTAAACAATTTTTGCACAACACATGTTTGATATTATGCCACAACCATGTATTTAAGTATATTATTTTTATTTGCAAACTTATTATGATTTGAATATCTTGTTTTAGTTATTAAAAGTAAGTGTATGTAAAAAGAGTTAAAATATTCTAAAAATTCATATTTACCCCTTCTAGGACAATTAGACATATATCCAAGCTTCGCTTGTAGCGGTTTACCCACAATTTCAACATGCTCGAGCATCCTTCACTCATGGACCATCATATGCACCACGAAGCCTTGTGACTGGCGGCTTAAGGGCATACGCCACCAAGTTGGTATCAGTAGGGTGGTAATGAAGATCAAAATCATATTTCTTTAGGAGCTTCACACATTACCTTTGACTTATATTTAACTCGGACTATGAGAAGAGGTACCTCAGGCTTTTGTGGTTGGAGAATAGCTCAAACCTAACCCTATAAAGATATTGCTTCCACATTTTCATTGCAAAGACAATAACAATCAACTCTAAATCATGTGCGGGGTAGTTTTTCTCATGGACCTTAAGTTGGCGAGACATAAAAGCCACATGTCTTCCATGCTACATCATGACAACACCCAAACCAATATGTGAGGCATTCATAAAAACCACAAATCCATCACTCCAGAGGAAAGAGTGAGGACCGGTGTAGATGTAAGACGGTCCTTCAACTTTGTGAATGCTCATTCACATGCGTCCCTCTAAACAAACTCAACGCCCTTTCAAGTCAACCTAGTCAACAAGGCTGCAATACTAGAGAAGCCCTTAATGAAACGATGATAGTAATCCCCTAACCTAACGAAATTCTAGATCTCGCACATGTTCGTCGGCTGGCCCCACTAATGTACATCATCAATCTTCAAAGGATATATTACTACTCCCTGCCTCATCACCATGTAACCGAGGAACTTCACCTCCCGCTGCTAAAACTCACACTTCTCCATCTTTGCATAGAGCTGGTGTCAGTAGAGGGTCTGTAGGGTAATCTCCAAATGCCCCTCATGCTCCTCCTGGGTCCTCGAATAGATTAAAATGTTGTCAATAAAAACCACAACAAATTGGTCAATATATGGATGAAAGACCTTATTCATCAGCTGCACGAACATAGTGGGTGCATTAGTCATTCTGAAGGACATGACCTGGAACTCGAAATGATTGTAGCGTATCCAGAAAGTTGTCTTTGGGATATCCTCCTCTCGGACTCGTATCTGATGATAATCGGACTGCAAGTCTATCTTCAAAAAGAACCACGCCTCATGCAGCTGGTCTAACAAGTCATCGATTATCAGAAGTGGGCGCTTACCTTAATCTTGACTTTGTTGAGGTCAAGGTAATCCACGCAAAGCCTTAACGATCCATCCTTCTTATTTATGAAAAGTACCAGCACTCCCCACAATGAACTGCTTGGAAGATGAAGCCTAATTCTCACAACTTATCCAACTACTTTTGTGGTTCCTGCAACTCCAATGGTGTTATACAATATGGGGCCTTTGATATTGGCGCAGTTTCGAGCACCAGATTAATTTGAAAATCGTTATGATGATGAGGTGACAACCCCAGAATCTCCTAAAATACTTTCAAAAAAATCACAAATGATCGACAGATGGTCGATGCATAAGACAATTGGCTCCTCCATGGCACAAGACATAAGGAATGAGAGTTGGTCTCTTTTGAGCTCAATTATGAATTGAAACTACAACACACTGGGTATACAAAAAGTGACTAACCTCGAGAAGCAGTCCAATATAACATGATACTCGACAAGCCAATTCATGCATAGAATAACATCGAAATTGGTCATCATCAAAACAAACAGGTCATGTCATACCTCAAACAAGGAAACCAGGCTCACAAAATTCCCGATCGCCGAATCTGGCAATGACAGCCTCCGTAGTACCCCATACTCGGCTCCCAGCGCTGAATCCTGGGATCGTACAAGGAGGATTTTTTAAAGTACATTTTTCTCATAAGAACCATAACCACAAGTTTAACCAAATCACAAAGGCAACAACATCATTACATATCCACTAATATAAACAGTTGAATACAGTGCTGAAAGGAAAATACATATGTCGATAATCAAGCTCCAAAAGACAGCTGCATGCTCCAAGCTCAACACTGCTACGACCTAACGCCACCTGCATGCATCTATCATGCATAAGCTTATAGAAAGCTTAGAGGGTGGTGTAAGTGTGTGCGGAAGGTAAGTGTCAAGTATACAATATCAGAGCAATGCGAAAACATACTGGTAAGTGCGTAAATACCATTGACCTTATCCAGGCTATAAAATGCAAAAACATAATAAGCCAATATCATATACTGAGGAAGGAATGTAGGTCAGCTATGCAATGAAGAGACATAGTAAACCAAATGCTATGCGCTGAGGATGCAATGCAATATGTGATGTGAATGAAATGATCAAATTGGAGTGTGAAGTTGAGATGATAGTACGTAGTATCGCAGGCTATGGGGTTCATCACAAGGCACTTCTATCCAAACTAGTCCTATACCTAAATTTGGATAGCCAAACTTAATGTGGTAAACTCCTGACTTAGGTTGGTCGCGCACCCCAACCGAAATCCTATCCATTGTGAAGGTACACATAACAATTAGTTGCGCACTACCAGCCCGAGTGGATAGTGAATGAATGAATGAATAAGTAAAATGATGAGTATACAACTCCTGCTCAATAAGTCTAAATATCAGTACCGTACATCTCTAGGATCATCACCGAGGACTATTACACTCTACACTAGCTTGCCACCCCTATCCGAGCGCACAACTGGGTAAGTGGAAGAGACCTCACTATCTGCCTGCCAATATCGGGTCCAGCTCGTCGATAGTGGACCCATTCCTCAAGCTGGTCAAACTCAACCTAGATATTTCCCCCTCACTCAGGCGTGTAAGGTCACACCCCTTTCCAACTGACCACGACACAGTGAGATACGTGACCTATTGGTATACGACCCTCGTGCGCTCATGTATCCACTCAGTCTCGATGTTGGAGCATCCTCTGGTACCAAGAGGGTTTAGGGACTTTCACCTAAGGATATCTATGACACCCCATGTAGAAAAGGATTTTCAATGTCCCATCTGGCCATCCACGACATGCTTGTGGAGGTGGCCCTGATGTCGCTAGGACCTACAGTGATCATATCACAAAATACGAGATGCATGAGTCATACCATTCGGTCATGCATCAAACCTGCGCGTACCAAGCGCTCATGTGGGGTAACTTCGTCTCTCAGAGAGTCCTATAATAATCCACCCAATGGCTTGTGCTATGATCAATCACTCGTCATAACAAGCATACATATGATGCGTATGAGCATGGATCATGGAGCTATACTAAGCATGTTATATGATGATGATGTACTCTCCTCATGTCAAGGATGGGCCTAGATGGCCTACTCATATCAAGAATGGGCCTAACGAAGCTTAAGGGAAGGTCACAATGTGGATATTTAACCATCATTGCCCATCAATGTAGACATTCAACCAACATTGCTACCAAGGACTAGCCCTTATAGGGCCAAACATATAGTGGGGTCCATGGCCTCACATAAGGGTCTTACATATAACATAATAGGCCTCACATATCACAATGGGCCGCATCACATGGGCCTCATATACATCAAGTGGGCCGCATTGCATGGGCCACACATAAATCGCAGTGGGCCTCTCACACGGGCCTAATATACATCACAATGGACCACTCACACGGGCCTAATATACATCACAATGGGCCTAATATACATCACAATGGGCCTCATCGCCTAGCCCTCAAATGCATCATAATGGGCCCCATCACTTGGGCCTAATATACATCACAATGGGCCTCACACAATTACAATGGGCCTCATACGTCGCAATGGGCCTCACACAATCATAATGGGCCTCACGGCGGCCTACACATCACAATGGGGCTCGCAGTGCACACATATACATTACACGGTGGGCCCCACAGTGCACACACCACATCACAACAGGTCCCATGAATTGCGTGACTTGGATACATGCATAACACCGGTCCCATGGACCATGTGAATAGGAGACATACATCATGGTGGGCTCATGGCGGCATGCATAAGACATGTACATCATGGTAGGCCTCATGGACCACACGCATAAACCACATACATCGCGGTGGGTCCCGGTGTCCAATGGACAGAGTGGACAGTCACAAACATTACAGGTGGGCCAGGCAGCCAGTCATGCTGCTGGACAGGGCACACCACATACATCAAGGTGGGCCATACAAGGGGGGTCACGTAAATAAAATAAATAAATCATGGTGGGTCCCACTTAACAGGATTAGAACGCATCCATCATGGTGGTTATATATATATATATATATATATATATATATATATATATAATATATATATATATATATCACGGTGGGGTCCCACCGTCCCTGCTGGACGGTGTTGGAGTCCACACGTGTACGTGGGTCTCACCGTCAAGACAAGTGGGCTGTGCTAACGGTGTGGATCAAAGCATACATCATGATGGGGTCCACACGTGTGGATATGGAACACATATCATGGTGGCCCTAACAGATGGACGACGTGGATAAGAAATACATCATGGTGCACCCCACATAGCACGTTAGGTCCATGCAGATTGGACGATTAGGATGCAACACGTACCTCATTATGAGGCCCACAGAACTTGCTAACGTTAAAACAACAACTCATAGTGCGGGGCCCACCGTCTAGATGGACGGTTGGGACACATACCTCATGATCAGGGCCCACAGAACTGTTGACATCATTACAGCAGGTAGATTCCCATCGTCCAGACATCTGGTCGGTGTGGATTGAAACAAATACATCAGGGTAGGTCCGACCCACCATCCCACATGAACGACAGGGATAAAACACACATTAAAGGTGAGTCCACACGTGTGGGACCCACCAGCTTTTGGAAAAGATGATATTTTAGTTTTCCCTTAGTCCAAGGCTGTTGGATGGTGCAGGCTGCTGGACAGTGCCAGCAGCTGGCCCGTCTAGGCCTGTTGGACCCACATCAGGATAGCCTCCCCTAAGACGAACGGTTTGGATGAGTCACATACATGTGGTGGGTCCCACGTGGATGGGTCACCCCACTACTATATATTATTATTATTATTATTATTATTATTTACAAGTTGATATCTGCATTTGTCTTCATGCTAGGGCCTGTTGCAGCACAGCAGGCCGTCCAGTGGCCCTGGCCCATCTGGCATCAGGCCTTTCATTGGTCTGGAAGGCTGGACGGTGTGGGTACTGCACATGTGCAGTAAGCAGGGTCCACGTCGGTGTGGCCCACCGTCTTGAGTTAAAGCTGATATTTGTATTTTACCTAACAGCAACGCCTGCTGTTGGACATGGCCCATCTGGCCCGCTGGATCATGATCCTGAGGATGGATAACTGAGATCAAATACATACATCACAGTGGGGTCCATGCGGGGTCCACACAGCTAAAGATCAAGCCGAAACTGGTATTTTTCAATCATCCAAACGGCCTAACCAGACCAACAGTCCAGCGAAGTGGACAGCAAGGTCGTCCCACCTGGTGGATGGTCTAGATCGTCCCTACGTGTCCAATGGGTGTTCGAGCAAAATCGAAAAAAAAAAAAAAAAGAGAAATAGAGAGAGAGAGAGAGACGACGTGTAGTGGAGGAGCTCGCTATTATGAGCTCTTCTAGCAATTATAATGCATACATCAAGATGGGACCTAAAAATTGTGTGAACCCTAAATCAAAAATCAAGATCTAGCGCTATGAACACCCACTGATTTCGCTCCTCTTAAGCTCCTTCGACTCCTTAGCTCCTAGGCTTTCCCTTTGATGGAAGATGATGATGATTGAAGGGCTAGGATGGGAGATATGGGGGCAAGAAGTGGGCCACACCTAGCTTCTCCTCTCCCTTGGATGTTTCCTCTCTTTGGTAGCTTGTAATGGAGTGAGAAATGAGAGAGAGAGAGAGAGAGGAGTGGTGTTGTAGGGAGAGATGACATGGAGGGTATGGTGTTTGTTGATTTGTTGGTAAGAAAGGAATGTGATAGGTATGGGTGTTGGTGACTTTTGGGTGAGAGAGGGATGGGTGAGTAATGGGTTGTACTTGATTGATTGATGTGATCTTTGGGTAGAGATTCTCTCAGAATTCGCAACGCGCGGCGTTTCTTCAAGATAAACGCGGGCCCACAACTCCTGACCCGGGTATCGCATTGGCACGCGAGACGCGGCGACGGCGCGGTCACTAGGATATAAGTTTTGGGTCGAGCCAACTCAGATCTATGGGATATGATTTTGGGTCATGCGCAAACCATAATTATAGGTCACGGGTTACCAAAATTTGGCAGGGAGGATCGCGGAAGTCCATGGAATGGTACGGTGTAGGATACGGGTCTTACAGGTCAATCGACAAGAAAGTCTCTCCAATTAGAAAGGGATAGAAAACAAACCTAACACTGCAGTCTTCCCCAAGGGTGTTGATACCGACAAACCCTCACATGCAGGCTTTAACGAAAAACCAGTCGATTACCAAAAATTCTTAGATATAAAAGAATGTGATGCACTGAAATCAAATAAAACATGTGTTATGCATGTAGAGACCAGAGTGTTCCCTCAACGATTCCTCCTGATTCTTGAGGATCCTTCTAGGCTACTTAAAACTTGTCCTGAGCCAGCTGGATAGGTGCATGTCCCCATTGCGGTCGTTGTTGCTGTGGTGGCGGCCTGTATTGTTGCCTCTACTACTATGGGGGAGGTCTCAACAGCTGATACAACTGTCACCTCTGTTGTTGGGGGCTTCGATGGCTGATACTACTGCTGTTACTGATGATGGGGTCTCGGTAGCTAATAATGTTGCCGTTACTATTGCTGCTACTGTGGAGTCTACTGAGGTGCTCTCGGTTATTACTATGGGTGGGAGCACTCATGCCTACGGTGCCCCATCCCTATACATCCATAGCAAATGCTTGAAAAATGTCACCATGGCAGTGCTACTGGTGCTACTAGCACTCGAAAGGATAGATGGGTCATGCGCCTTTGTGCTTATCAAAGTTGTTGCTATTGGGAGCTGATAGAGGGAGCCTTCCTCTTCCGATCTCTACCTGATTGTGGATCTGCTACGCATCGACACATTATGCCTTATAAATCTAGGCTCGCTCCACAACCTCCTCAAACGTAGGAAGCTTATGTCCAATGATATGACCTTGATGACCAAGATGCAAACTTCCCTCGAATCGATGGACCCTCCGCCCCTCGGCCACATGATATGGTGTAAATCGGGACAGCTTGACAAATTGAGCCTCGTACTAAGACACGGTCATATCTCCCCAGACTAGTTCCTTGAACTCTAATGTCTTCTGTTGATGGACATACTCGGGGATGAACTTTCATTCGAACTTGTCCATAAAGTCCTCAAAGGTCCACTCGAAAGTGGCCCCTTATACTTGGGTAATCGACTTCCACCAACGCTCGGCCTCACCTTGTAGAAGGAATATTACCAAAGGAACATCGCTGCTCATAGTGCATTTCATCGCATCGAAGATCTTGTCTACCTTAGATTTCCACCTATTTGTTATCATTGGATTTGGCTCGCCCTTGGGAGATTGAACCATCTAAGGTCACGTGAAAGGGATCTCATGCGCTCCTGCTCGGTTTGAACGGGTGTACTAGTTAATCTCCTATCCTACCTCTTTAGCATAGAGGTCATCACATGTAACATTTGTTAAAATTGGTCTACACTCACTGATATAGCTGGGGCTACACCTGACTGGGATGTGCCAGCCCCACTCTTTGACTTCTTGGGTGTCATGTCTTACAGAAAGGAACAAGGGACCGCTTATCCTTAGGTACTCTCAAATGCACACATGTTAGGGAGCTATATCTGAAAATTTTTGGGGTTGCAACAATGAATCCTATTTTAAACTAAATTTGAAAATGGATCCTAAATTGAGTTTATAAGTATTCAAGATCGAGATCCTAATCATTTTAAGTTCAGAACAGTCATGCGATGAAGGGTAGTTAATCTAAGGTCATTAGTAGCTATGTGATGTCATTCGTAGGTATTCTCAAGTTATGCTCTGATACCAACTTCTGTCACATCCCAAACTCAGGAATTGGGCTCACTAAATTCTCGACTACCGAATTCAGTGCCAACAACCTCCGTAGTACCCCCACTCTTGGCTCCTAACTTCCATACACCAGGTTCCGATCTTAGGATCCCACAAGGATGATTGTCAAGGTATTTTTTTTATAAAATGAGCATAACCATAAGTGTATCAAAGTCATAAAACATCATCACATATCCATGTTCAAATCTTAGAGTACAATGGTGGAATGAAAAATACAAAATGTAACAAAATGCTTAAAAGATCAGGCACATGCTTTTGGCTCAATGGTGCTGATACGCCCTAGTATCACCTGTAGCATAAACAAATGTGCATAAGCCTCCAAAACTCAATAGAGTGCGTGCATGATGTGTGTGTGGTGTGTGTGTGTGTGGTGTGTATATATATATATATATATATATATATATATTATATATATATATAAGAGTAAGAGGAAATGATGGATAGCTAAGCTCTCAAGTTCATGAATATTGTTAGCCATACCAGGGCTATGTAATGCAAGGCCTACGTAGCCGAGTATCATCTGCTAGAGATGATACGCACGCATGGCAATCCTCAACTAATCCACATATCATAACAGTTCATAACCGAAAACATCACCGGGGTCTAATACTCTCTAACATTGGCTATCACCATCAGGCGAATGACCAAGTGAGTGGAAAGACCTCAATATCTACTTCATTAGTGGAATTCCAATGCCCACTCGGCTCACCGATAGCAGACAAATTTCACGAGTTGGTCAGAATTAACCTAACTTATAACCCCCTACACCCGGGCAGATATGGTTACACCTCCTTTCCAAATGACCTCGACACAGTGGGAGATGCTTCCTACTGGTATTTGGCACTCAGGCACTCATGTTATCTACTCGATCTTGACGTTAGAGTATCTTATTGGTATCGCGAGGTTTATGGACTTTCAACCAAGGACATTCATAGCATCCGAGTACTAGAACATATTTTCAATATGTAATCATGCCAGCTACGGTATGATTGTGGTAGCCACAACCATGACGTCGCTAGGATGTGAAGGTGATCGTCACATATAGAATGTGAAATGCATGAGTCATACTATCTAAGTTATGCACCAAACCTGTGCATTCCACGCGATCATGTAGGGTGACACTATCTTATATGGGGTCCCCTAAGTATATCAAGCCAAAAGACATGCTATGATCAATCGTCAACCAAAATAGGTATACAGATGATGCCTATACGCACATGAATGGCAATGCTATCAATTACACTAAGCATGTTACCAGTGTGTCCTATTAGGCTAAGCACACTAGCATGTTATCCAACATATCATAGGCTAATCAACCTTAACTAGTCTAATATATACAGAGAGTGGAACCCAAACGACAGGCTCCATTAGTAATGTAAAGGTCTATGTGGCGTAACCCACATTAGACTAACATCGGCTCCTCATGTAGCCTGTACTAAAAGGTCTAGTAACTAGATGTGAGGCATGGATAAAAATACATATACCAAGGCGGGGCCCGCTTAGGATGGCCTGAATAGACACCTACATGTAAGACATGGGTGTCCCTGGGCTACTAATCTATTGGGCATGTGGCCCACTGATGATATTCCAAAACAATCAGATTATCAAATGCATCACTATAATTACTTTAATGGGATGATCTACACAATCCAAACATTACCGGTGTAAATCAAAGATTACAAATCGTTGGTTAGTCACTAGGATGTGATCTTGTGCTTGTGGCCCATCTGAGACTTCATATTTCATCATTTTCAAGTAAAGTATATATTTCAACAGGCTTGTTACAACTACTGTGTTAAACATTACATACGTACACTAATTAGATATATTAAAGTTGATTTAGTAATTAAACTCAAACCCCTATAAATATATTATATATAGATACTTTTGGATTATAAGGATTCAGAATCTAGGGTGCCAAAAACAACTATGGGATTCCACATCCATAGAAGGGCACCCCCCATGAGTCCTAGATCAAGTGGATATTTTTGTTTTCCCCTTCATCCAGGTCATGTGCGGCCTTACAAGATTGTTGGATAGGAAATAAATAATACGGTGGGTCCTACACATGTTTCTACAGTGGGCATTACTTTCCACCACGTTTCCTGTGTTGTGGCCCACTTGGAATATGGATCTACCTCGTCTTTTGGCCCCTAGCCTAAAATGATCTGGGAAAGAGGATGAATGGTGTGGATTAAACACAGAAAGCATGGTGGGTCACTCCCATGCTATAACAGGCAGCATTTTAAGCTTTGGGGAGGGGGGGAGATAGAGAGAGAGAGAGAGAGAGAGAGAGAGAGAGAGAGGTTTCCCTTCCTAGCTATTCCCTACGATGGTCGTCATGGATTAAGCACATATACCATGGTGAGACCCATGAGTGGTCCACCAGAGATTTGGATCGGTCTTAATTTTCAGCACATGGCCTAAACTGATCTGGCAAATCAGATGGATGATTTAGATTAAATACATGCATCAAGTTGGGTCCCACTCGTGGGACCCCAGCCTACGCCCAAAGGAGTTTCCACCTTCAGTTGCGCCCACTGGACGCTAGGTAGTTCCCCTTTCTTATATATATATATATCCTTTTTTAGTTTTTCATCAAGTAGGACCCACATGAGGATGATCTACTTTGTCTATCAGGTTCCCCAGTTCATGGCGGCCCAATGAACCCTAGTTCGTTTCAGATGGCATAGAAACATCACGATGAGTTTAAGAAGGTTTTAACAGTGGGTGTCAGTGTCACCACTTTTTTCTATGGTGTTGTCCACTAAGGATCTGGATCGGATTCATTTTTGGGCATATGGCCCAAAATGAGTTGGAAAAATAAATGGACGACATGGATGAAACATATGGATCATGGTGGGACCCAAGAGTGGAGGCCCAGTCCTCACTTCTTAGGGGTAGTGTGTAGACAATGGACAATTCCTCTGTCTCTGACGTAAAGAATGCCCAACATTTGGACTCCTTTTTTTAATTATATATTTATTTTAGTCCTGTGGGGTCCATATGTGGACAATCCAACCCGTCCATTTAAGGTGGGCCCAAAAAGCTTTGGATCAAATTGATCTTTTATTTTTCCAACATTTACATCTACATGAACCTAATTGGCAAGTTGGGTGGAAATAAATATTGTGTGGCCCATTCTGTGACAGCGTGCAAGGATGCTGTCCAACAATGTGGCTCAGTTGGGGTCCCCACGAAAACCAAAATTAAAAAGAAGAAGAAGAAGAAGAAGAAGAAGAAGAAGAGAAAAGGTGTAACACCCTGAAAATCGGGGGTCGAGTAGTAACTCAACTCTCGAGTTCCAGAACATCACTTATGCAACATAGATAATGATGATTAAATGTTGTCTGCATTAATGTAGTGAACATGAGTGAGATTAAGCCAAAACAATATATCATACTCCATAGACAGTTAAATTGCAAGCGGAAGACTGTGATAGATATATATACAATATAAGAACAGTGGTGGGTCTCCAGAGTGTGATAATGTTACCAGGTTAAATAATTACAAGTACAGCTCTAAAATATACCACATGTGAGGAAGTGTAATATTTTCTATCCTAAGTACCATTGCCCCGTCAATGCAATACCAGGTCTTTATAGACTTGTTAGAGAGTTACATGTAAGAGAACTCCTTCACAACATCATAGTAGTGGTCCGGCTCTGCTTCAAAGCATCGCCATCACCTGAAATTCAACAAATCTGGTTGGTGTGTACAACACCGTCCCGTAACGTGGGAGTGAGTGATCAACTCAGTGGAACAATAAAGCATAGGTTAACATGTTATCAATTCAGTCAAGCAGTAATGATAAAGCAGTAAAATCAAACACTCCTAACTACTCTTATTAATGCAAGTATGAATACAGTCATGATGTATGCCCTCACCACACCCTCCCTCGTGCGACGCCATCTTACGTTCGTGGCATGCTTTCATCCCTCAGTGCTCCACATCTTCCAGGCACATGCAATGCATGATGAGCATGATTACCGAGTATTTATTAGTCCATTTCAAACAGCAGGATTGGGAAACTAAGGTACCTCCCTTGTATCATTCCCAAACATGATCCATTCTAGGGTCGTCAGTCCTAATTAATCTCAGACGATGGTGTGTTTTCTAGGTCACTGCAAAGACTGTCAGGGCTGTTACGCACAAAGGTTACACCACTCCCCCATCACCTCTTTAACGATTCATCACTATACAGAAATAAGCCTAGTTCATACTCTATACACTGCGGCAAAACTCTAAGGCTCACCACGATTCCAGAGTATGCTTGAGGTCACTACAAAGGGCTGTCAGGGCTGTTGTTCGCATTCGTTGCACCATTCCCCCATCACCTTATCAATGTAGGCCGACAGCATGAATATAGTGTCCCATACCACCATAATCGGCTCACGAGTCTGGTTGCTCACTGGTCACTACAGGGAGGCACGTGGCCCCAACGTAGGCCGACAGCTCGAACACGGTGTCCCCTACCACCATGCCCGGCTCATGAGTCTTAGCGGATCGAGGTACCATAGTTAAAAGAGATTTCACTAGTAAGTTTGGTAACCTAGGTTCAAGCAGAGGCGACCAAATGTGGTGACCATACATTAGACAAATCAGGTTACTTGACGAGCTCGGCTAGCTCGACCGCACAACAAGTTGAACGACATGAAGTGCATAAGCACTTCGTGTGGCCAACCACTATCGCCAACCGAAGTACGACTCGGGTTCGTCGAACACATCTCACGTGGCAAATTAATCACAGCCACGAATTCAATTCTGGTACCGATTGTCTAGACTATAATCATAGCCCCAAACACGATAACTTGCAGATAGATAAAGCAGTAATGGATCAAGATTCAAATCATACAATCAAAGTATGGTACTTTCCGTTTAGGGCTGCCAGGGCTGTTGCACGCACTCGTTGCTCCACTCCCCCATCACACATGACGGATCATACAACGTAAACATGAATTTAAGCATATGCATTACATAGATAAAATCATACAATCAATTGCGCATGTTATGAAGCACAACATAAGCATGAGTTTGTACATATTAAATTCCTAATCATACAGCTATCCAAGGAAATCATACACATAGTTAAAGGAGTTGAGAATCATATCTCAACACCCTTAAACATTACAATTTATTAACTACTACTCATTCAGACATTTCAACAACCACTTTAAAATACATACATCAACACACATGACATATGTTGATCACATAGGCATTAGGCCAAATCCTTTCACTAGGGAGTTGCCCCAATCATAACACGCGTACACCCACGACGGATAGTCATGGAAAGTAGGAATCCAAGTTCCATATTCATTTGAACATTTCCACAAACACTTGGGCTACACATTTCAACATATATAGCGTATAGTGGTCGTGGCATGATTCAGGGCAAATCCTTTCGTCAAAGGGGTATCGCCAATACAACAATCATATATCCATGACAATTAGTCATGGCGGGCTCGAATGAGAATTCTACACTCATTCAGTCATTTTCACAAACACTTAGAATACACTATTACAACATACATGGTGTATGTTAGCAAAACATGTATTAGGGCTATCCTTTCGCCAAGCAAGTATTTTATCCATGTATAATATATTCATATAGTAAATAATCATGGAAAATACATCTCTAAAATTTATACGGATACGGTACTTTTTAAAATACACAATTTCAACATACATAGCGTATATAAGCAAAACATGTATTAGGGTGAGTCCTTTCGCCAAACAAGTAATTTATCCACATATAATATATTCATACAACAATTAATCATGTCAAACACATTTTCAAAATTTGTACGTATACGGTACTTTCTACAAATACCTAGAGTATGTAGAATTCCATATTTTTCATCTTTAATCGAAACAGAAAACAGACAGCACCTTGTACATGTGCAATTGCATGCAGATCATGAATCTATCATTATCTGACATTGAAAGCGTTGAAAACCATAACCTATACACCTAAAGTCTACACCTTTTGTCGTAGAATCGTAACGGAGTCGATGGATTTGCTAAGCTTTCGTATACAGTAGTTTGGTAACCTATAGAATGAAATAGGTTAGCTATTTCCTAACCTAGAACTATCAAAACCCCAAATCAGTTTAGGGTTAGGGTTTCTTACCTAGAAACGGAGCTGGAATCGCCGGGAAAGCGATTAGAATGGAGCGGTGTAGCTTGTGTAGCGGCAGGGAAGCATGACAGGGAGATCCTCCCACAACTCCCACACTTTCTCTCTCTTTTCTCTCTCTCAAATCTCAAATTCATATGGCTGTGAGAGAGAGAGTTCAAAGGTCCTTATATAGCCTAAAACGTCTCCAAATTAGACTTCAAGTCAAGGTATACTTAGGTTATAACCAAAGCGGTCCCGTTTTAGCTCAATGGAGGACTTCTGGCGGGCCTCCTTGAGCCAAGGGTCGGACTTAAGCGCACCGACACTGGATCTAGGTGGAGTTAAGTTTTCATTTCGATCGGGATTCCAGATCACGCGTGGCGGACCAGTTTCAGTTCAACGGTCAGCGGATATCGATTGAAGATTCCGAGTACGTGTAAATGTGTATGAAATTTCTCCTGATCCGAGGGTGTAATTTGGTCTGATTCTGTCGGTCTGGTTGCTTAAAACTGATCCGCAAGCAACACGTGCCAGATTACTATTCAAGATATTTTATTTTGAATTAATTTCACATTTCTCACACTCTTCACTCCGAGCTCAAGCAAATGGCACTGAGACACTATCTGGATTTGATTTCCGAGATGGTTGTCAAGCCCAGCAAGGCGGTCCTAATTCCTTAACTTCGTGTTAATCGGACTTTCGACATGCGGTCCAGATCTGATACGGAGTTTCGAGATGCTCCCGAGAGCAGCCGGGTAATGAGATTGATCCTAGATTTTAGGGTAACCTAGCGTCAATGATTCTACAAGTTTTGGGTCTTGCAGATCATATTTAAAGTGGTTGGTGCTAATTTCACAGGTACTCTAGTTTAACACTGGCTAATTCTCACCTAATTTCTAAAGGATTTAGTCCTGAGTAATTTTTGTCTGAGGTGGTACCTGGGCCTTTGTAGTTTGTATATAAAGTGATCCAAGTTATACTACTTAGCTAGTTTAAAATAGTGTCTAGGATGAAAGTGCTTAGAAAAATTGAAAGAACAAGGGGGTGAAGGGTGGGATTTGTGAAGAAAATGGTTTCAGAAGCGATTCTAGACTGTGGGATTCAATTCTGACAAGTTAATAAGGTGTTAGGAGCGACCCATTGCCTAAGGACGTCTAATCCCAGGTTGGGAAAAATCCGGGCTGTTACAAAAGGGAAAATGAAAAGGGGACGAAGAAAAGAAGATCTTGGCGATCAGGTGGGCCCCCACCACTATGGGGCCCTCCATACTCATCTATACATATATCAAGGTGGGTCCCACCCTTGTTGGCCCAAAAATGAAATCACACGAAGAAAAAGTGAGATTTCATCATCTCTTGTACTCATGTGATGATGGACGATTGGATTGGGCTGGATCATCGATCGGATGCCTTGGATGATGATGCTCCTCCCTTAAACTCCTTTAGCCCTCCCCCTAGTTCTAACCTCTCTTAATCTCTCTTTCTTCACTAATCTCTCTCTCTCTCTCTCTCAATCTTTCTGTAATATGTCCCTCTAATATCTTCAATCTTACTTTCTTTTTCTCTAAATTCTTTTCTCTCTCTTTTCTCTCTCTTTTCTTCTCACTTCTCTTGCCAGGAAAATTTGTGGAATGAGAGGGGTTTGGGACCTTTGTAATAGAGATTTTAGGATAAAGAGAGAATTAGGAAAAGATGGAAGGGTAGAATGGGAAGAGAGAGGGAGAGGGGCGTGACTTAGCATGGGCAAGGGCACGGTCTGCCATGCCTTCAAAGGGAGAGGGGAATGGTATGAGCAGGTTTTGGTGACTAATGGGGAAAGAGTGAGAGAGATGGGTGTGTAGGGGTAAACTTTATCATTTAGGGTGAGTAAGGGGGATTTTGTAGGAATAGTTTGTTCTTTTGGCCTAAAGTAGGTGCGGAGGATATGGGTGAGGGTGATGGGTAGTTTAGGGTTTTAGAAATGTTGCCTTTAGAGTTTCATTGCTAGATCCCCTATGTGGACCCACACCACATGAAACGCCTCACCCAAGGAGATGATATTGTCTGCTCTGCCCACAGGGCTCACGACTTTGTTCTCAGGGTTGCCCCCAAAATGTGTTGTTCCGATTAAGGACTAATATTGTCCGCTTTGAGTTTACTAGTAGCTCGCTCAGGCCCCTCAAGCCCTGACCACATCAGTACAACTCTTACAGATTTGTTCCTGCTCAGCGGAAGCATCAGGGCCACATCACCCACAGGACGCATTGTATTCTTAAGGTGCGAACCCCACATATAACCACCACAACTTCCTACGAATTTTTCGATGTGGGACAAGTTCAACTCCCACTGCGTACACAATAGCCTGCCAGCACGGTGGCCTACCAACCACTGGTATCTCACCCAGGCCCTTAAGCCCCACCCACATCAGCATCCGCCCACATGCGCCCACCCACATGTGCAACAGTGACAGGGCATCACAATATCCCTCACCGAGGACAGATCCATCCTCGGCTCTGATACCATATGAAACGCCTCAATCAAAGACACAATATTGTCCGCTTTGCCCATAGGGCTCACGACTCTGTTCTCAGGGTTGCCCCCAAAACGCATTGTTCCAATTAAGGACTAGTATTGTCCGCTTTATGTCTACTAGTAGCTCGCCCAGGCCCCTCAGGCCCGTCCCACATCAGTACAACCCTCACGGATTTGCTCTTACTCAGCGGAAGCACCAGGGCCACATCACCCATAGGACGCGGTATATCCTTAAGGTGCAAACCCCACATATAACCCCCACAACTTCCTATGACTCTTCCGATATGGGACAAGTTCAACCCCTATTGTGTACATAGTAGCTTGCCAACCACTGGTAGCTCGCCCAGGCCCTTAGGCCCCTCCCATATCAACGTCCGCCCACATGCGCCCACCTACATGTTCAACAGTGACGAGGCGTCACACCACGCATACATAATGCAACCCGCCTCGATTTGTACATACATAGGCATCTCTTACATTGGTTATCATAACAGGGCATGATGTGCAGCATTGAATTACAGTGCATGCGCAGTTGGTAGAGTACAAGTCTCGAGTTGTTGCAATACTAAAATATGGTCGTTATAAAAACTCACCGATTTGATCCGTTCGAAACGTGCTGACACTGAAATTGATGAAATTGAAGCGTAAGATTGATTAATTGGGTACAGGTCTTACAATTCTCAACAAAGGATTTATAGCTTTTACGAGTTTAACCTTATATTCACTACGTGAAAAATGGGAAAAAACGACGGATTTAGAGACGATTTTGGACCATCTCTAAAATTGCTTGGTTTAGAGATGCTTTAGAGACGGCCGTAAACCGTCTCTAAACTCGTAGACGGCTCTTAACCGTCCCTAATATTGTCTTAAAAAGTTGAGTGTCCACAAATCATTTAAGACGGTCACAGACCGTCTTATATGCGGTCATCTGAGACGGTCAACGATCGTCCGCATTAGAGACGGTCCTTGACTGTCTTATATGTGGTCATCTGAGACGGTCATTGGCCGTTTGCATTAGAGACGGTCATTGACCGTCTTTTACTTGTAATCTGAGACTGTCAAAGACCGTCTCTATTAGAGACGGTCCTTAGCCGTCTTATATCCCTGTGAAAGACCGTCTCTATTAGAGACTGTCAAGGACCGTCTCTATTGGAGACAGGCCTAAACTGTCTTTAATGCTCAGGTTTACCAGAAGCCTTTGTGAAAATTAGAGACGGTCCTAGACCGTCTCTAATGGTCAGGTAAAATATTAAGAAGTTGGAAGACTGAAGAAGCCGTAGTGGAAAATTAGAGATGGTCCTAGACCGTCTCTATTAGAGACTGTCAAAGACCGTCTTAAAAATTAAAAAGCTCAAAATTTTTTATGAATTTCGAAAAAAAAAAATAGTTGAGAAGCTTAGAAAAATAATTAACAATGTTTAAGAAAAATTAAATTTTGAAAAAAAAAAAAAAAAAAACTGTGATTTTATAAAAATCTAGATTTTGAAAAAAAAAAATAGGAACTTCGAATAATGTTAATAATTTTGAGAAAAAAAAAATTCGATAAAAAAATGATATTTTTAAAAAGAAAATTTAAAAAATTAAACAAATTTGTGAAAAATTGACAAATTGTAAAAAAACATATATTTTAAAAAAGAAAACTAGATTTTGTATTTTGACAAGAAAAATTAAAAAGTTATATAACAAAAGTGATATTTAAAAAATGATATTTTGAAAAAGAAAATTTTAAAAATTAAACAAAATTGTGAAAAAATTGACAAATTGTAAAAAAATATATATTTTTTAAAAAAAAACTAAATTTTGTATTTTGACAAGAAAAATTGAAAAGTTAGATAACAATAGCGAGATTTTGATGATGTGTTGTATATCCTTGCCACCCCTATGTTTCTCCAACCCATTTCTGGCTGGGTAATAATGTAAAAATGTTTTAATTTTAAAAATTTTTGTCGGTAAAAATGTATATATTATATAGATATATATATATATATATATATATATATATATATATATATATATATTAAAATTAAAAGGTAATATTTAAATGATTTGTAATATCACATGAAAAAGAATATTGAAAAGTTTAGAAATTTTAACTATGTTTAAGAAAAATTTTGAGAGCAAAATAATGCTTTTGAAGAAAAAAATCGACATTTTGAAATTTTTGAGAAAAAATTAAAATATGAGAAAATTTTTAAGATTTTAAAAATAAAAATTCAAAATTTGTATTTTAAATATTTTTGAAATATTTTATAATAAAAATGATATTTAGTTAAAAGAGTAAAAAAAAATATACATTTTGAATAAAAAATGTTAAATTTATTTGTGAAAAATAAAATTACTAAATTATTAGGCACATCCACTAATTGAACCTTTAATCGTTTTTGAACAATCTAATCAGTTCAAATTGAAGAGTAAATAACTTCATATGTTTAAATCAAATTTCATTGAAATTGTTGATCAATCTTGTATGCCTAAAATCTTTCTCATATGTAGCCTGATTGAGGCGAGTAACTAGTCAAATCGAGAGTATTGATCAGTAAAATAGAGTGAATGGACCAGACATGTAAAATGGGCCAAATATTCTGGTTAAAATTGTGACCCAACTTACTGACCTCGTGAGAACCTAAGAATTGATGTTAGTATGTTTTGTAGGCCCAATCATGATGTGTGTCGAACATCAACACCGTGGATTTGATGTGTCCCCTTTAGGTTATGAGATATCTCAAAAATCATCGGTAAACGAAACTCAATTGGGTCATACCATTTAAAACTATGTGAAGACATCCTAAAAAATATAAAAGCACTTGGTGGGGCCCACATGAGTTTTGGATGCGGTTGAAACTTGGTCTAACTCCTCATCCAAGTGGGACACACATAATGAGTGGGTTGGGTAGGTGAATCACATTTAGGCAGTCCTAATATATGATTATGAATGTTTTAAGGAAACCTTTCTCCACTACATTTAAGTGAGTTACTCGTTACCTTTACCAGAGTAAACTCTGTGGGGTTCACCATTATTTATTTATTTCATCCACTCCATTCGTCCATGTTAACAGATAATTTGAGGTCTAAAGAACAAAAAGGAAGCATATCCAAAGCTCAAGTGGACCACACCACAGGAAATAGTGTGATTGAACCTCTACCATTTAAAATTTCTTGGAGGCCATAGAAGTTTTGGATCAAGCTGATGTTTGTGTTTTCTATTCATTTATATTTTTTTATATCAACCTTTAACTGTTTTTGGACAATCTGATCAGTTCGGACATGAAGAGTAAATAACTTCAGATGTTTAAATCAAAATTCACTCAAATTGTTGATCAATCTTGTTTGCCCAATATCTTTCTCATATGTAGTATGATCGAGGCGAGTAACTAGTCAAATTGAGGGTAATGATCAGTAAAATAGAGTGAATGGACCAGACATGTAAAATGGGCCTATCACGATGTGTCGAACATCAACACCGTGCATTTGATGTCTCCCCTTTAGCTTATGAGATATCTGGACCACATTATAGGAGACAATGTTGATTGAGCGTCGACCATTAAAAACCTTTTGGGTGCCATATAAAGTTTTGGATCAATCTGATATTTTTTTTCCCTTCATCCGGGCCTGTATGACCTAATCAACAGATTGGATGTCAAATAAAAAGTACAGTGGGCCTTAGGAGGGTTTTGATGGTGGATATTAATCACTATTGTTTTCATGTGGTGTGATCCACACCGTCAATCCATTTTTCCAGATCATTTTAGGGCCTGTTTGGATGGGTGGATTGGAAGGGATTGGAAGTTAAATCCCTAGATTGGCTGGGCATGCCAAACAAACTGGGTGATCTGATCCTGGGATATATAGCAATCCCATGGATCTTAAGACAATCCATTAACAACACCATCATTACCTTTAAATCCCATCCAATCCACCCTAATCCGTTCAAATTTTCCTGGGACATGTTTAGTTCAAGGGATTGGAAGGGATGGGAAGGTTTAATCCCAGGATTGGCCGAGTGTGCCAAACAGACTTGATATAGCAATCCGGGGGATATAGCAATTCCATAGATCTTAAGACAATCTATTGACAACGCCATCATTACCTTAAAATCCATGCCATCCACCTTAATACCTTTCAATCCCTTCCAATCCACCCATCCAAACAGACCCTTAGTGGTTGAGTCCACAATTAAAATATATCCAAAGCTCAAGTGGACCATACCACTGGAAACAGTGGGAATAATGATTTCCACCGTTGAAAGCTTCCTATGGCCTACAATGATTTTTATTTGTCATCCAACCTATTCAATAGATCACAAATACATGGATGAAGGGAAAAGTAAAATATCAACTTGATCCAAAACTTCAGTGGCCTCCCAAATTTTTTTAATGGTAAACTGAATGCAATCCCTAAGCGTACGGACCAGATCCAAACTCCAGCCGATCCAACACTATGATGTTTGTGTTTAATCCATGCCGTCCATCTATTTTTAAAGATCATCTTATGGCATGAGACAAAAAACGAGGCATCTTCCAATCTGAAATGGACCACATTACAAGTAATAGTGTTGAATGAACGCAACCATTTAAAACATTTTGGGGGCCATAAAAGTTTTGGATAGAGATGATTTTTGTTGGATGCTAAATAAACGGTACGATGGGCCTTACGAGGATTTAAATGATGGATATCCAATCACTATTGTTTTCATGTGGTGTGGTCCACTTGATATTTATATACCTCTCATTTTTTGGCCCCACCATGATGTATATTTTATATCCACACCTTCCATCCATTTGGAGAGATCATTTTAGGGCAATATCCAAAGAACGAGTTAAATCCAAAGCTCCAGTGGACCCCAACACAAAAAAAAGTGGGACAGTGACGCCCACCATTAAAAACTTCTAAAAGCAACAAAGTTTTATATCATTGAATGGTGGACGTCCAATCGTCCATCATATTCTCCTTTTGTGGTCCACCTGAGACTTAATTAGGGCTTAATTTCGGGTATCTATCCTAAAATGATGTGGAGAAATGGATGGACGGCATGGATGAAACATATCCATCATGGTGGGGCCCATAGAGCCCTCCCATTTCCAAAGTTATTTTTACCGTTTTTTTTCCTTAAAAAAAAACTGCGAGTTTTGTACAGAATGTAAAATGGTGGTGACTCTTTTATGAAATTAGTGGAAATCATATAGAATTATACAGACCATTCAAATAATTCATCTAGTTATAAATATTTAATATTTATAATTTTATTATTAATATATCTTAACTATCCAGAAAATGGTCCCTCTTGCATATATGGTTGTTATTAAGTTGTTTGTTATAAACAATGGTAAACTAACATTTTTTCGGATTTGAAACGTTTATGTGATTTAGAAGAGGAATGCCAAAATGTTGAGCGCCTTTTCCTATCTTCCCATTTTCATCGAGCGGGAGTTCGAGCGCGTCTTCATCCTTCCATTGGCAGCGGCGTCTTCCATCAAGCAGCGTCTTCAACCTTCCATTGAGCGGGTCATCTTCCAATGGCAGCGTCTTCAGCCTTCCATCGAGCAACGTAAGCTTTTCTTTTCCCATTCCCTCTCAGTCCTGCTTTCGTATGTTGAAGATGAAGAAGAACTATTTTTCTTGTTGGGTTTGTTCTGTTTACTTTCTTGTTATTTCTGTTGTTGGGTTTTCTTCTTCTTCTTAGTTCTCTCTTTATTTTTGGGATTTTTGAGATTAGACAAGCTGATGCTGTTGGGTTTCGATGGGTGTTTGACTAATGCGGGATAATCTTTCCGAGCATCTTTTGCTATGACAGTGATTCTAATGGGTAGTATGTTGGATTGTGATTTGTAGTTGTCTGTTTGTTGACCACTGCTAGTCCCAGCGGATGCTCGTCTGTGCGGCAGAAGGAAAAAACGGAAGTTCCCATTTTTGGCTGGGAGTCAATGGGGTCCATGATAGGATTCTAATGAGAAATCCATGCCGTCCATTAGAATCACAAGAAAAAAACATTTAGAGATGGCTGGTTTTGGATTGAGTTAGGTGTGGCCCTTAGGATTTTCCATTCAGCTGTTATTCTTTGTCAGACGGTTGGAGATCATTCCAGTGGTTCTCTCTTAAAATTTTGACACCTAGTCCATGATCAGAGGGGCCTTGGAATGCGAATGGACGGTTTGGATTGTCCAAATGGACAATGGGTGGGGCCCACTGTCAAAACCCAATGGGTATCACGTACGTCACTGGACTTTTCGCATGGTTATATTTGGATGGTTTGCAAAAAATAGGTGGGGTCCACTGCAATGCCGGTCCTAAAAATCCACTCCCTCCATCAGCTCCTGTATGTAATGTTGGCCCATGGCCTCCAGTTTGAAGTAGATCCGACTTCAGGGTGGGCCACACGCTCAACCGATGTGTGGACAACATTCACCGTTAAAATTACAATCCGCTTCACGTAGATGCCATGCATGACACATATATTTATAGATTTGCCCTTCTCTTTTGTTATAACTTCTGCCGTCCGTATCTCCTGATTGCACCGTTCAAATGAGATAAAATTTCACCAGGGCTTGTTATTTTTCACGCTCTTTTTAATGCCTAATTTTGAGCCTTGATCGCTTATGGATTGCCAAGGTGTGCTTTAATGGCTAACACACTCTGATCCTTTCAAGCCCCCCTTTTTTTTGTTTGGTTTTGAATTGATTTTGGAGGGTTTGGTAAATTGTCTTTAAGAGAAGGTAGTTAAATGTTAGCTATATGTTCAGGGGACTCTAAAATTTTTAGAGAGAATTATCATATACATGATTTGTAGATAGAATTATGGTCCCTTAACCATCAAGGTGGGCTACAACAAATGGATGATAACGGATCACTGAAATGTGGACCCTACCTGTCTGGGATGTTGGACAAAGGAAAACCCATTTACTTCAGCATATAGCTGACATTTAACGGGCATTCTTTGTTACGACCATCTTTGATTGGAGGAATTATATGATCCTTGACCTGAGGATATGCATGTTATCTCCAATTTTCATTTGTACAAGTGGGGTCCATGGTCAGTGCTCTAGACAACTGATCTGACGGACACCAAAGTGGGTGGACTGTGCCCATAATATCTCCTTAGTGGGACAGTCGTGACCCACTAATTGGTAGATGGTTGGTTAAGGAAAGAAATGCATGGCTTTCAACATTCAAGAGTAAAAGAAGGGCAAGATATGTGATTGTTAGGACCATCAAAGCTTAAGTGATTTTTGGGACATGTTGAGTTAAGAGGGGCTGATCATATCCAACTGTTGGATCACTAACCATGGACCTCACTCATACAAACTGCCTTGGATCAATGATCACACACACACACACACACACACACACACACACACACACACACACACACACACACATATATATATATATATATATATATGTGTGTGTGTGTTCTGACCAGAAAAAAAAATTGCAACTCCACCCAAGCCAATCTGCATAAAAAATTGCTAAAATCAGGACAACTTTGTGTTAATGATTGAGTTTTCCTTTCTTACTAAAATCAATACCGATTCAAAGCTCGATCACAACAGTTGAGCTCTAAGCCCACTATTTTGTGTGCCCGACATCCAGTCCCTAAATTAGGTATGCCTGAAACTTTAGGGCATAAGACAAAAATTCATCTCCATCCACAACTGAGTTGGGCCTAAACACAAGAAATAATGCAAGTGGGGACACCAACCATAGGTTATGTGTGTGGCCTGAATGGTGTGTATATTTTATCCAATCCGATCATCAAACTAGTCTAATTAGGATGAATAGATAATAATCCAAGACCACACATTGTTAACATTGAAGCAAGGCATGGAACTTTGAAGGACTTTGTCAGCCCTCTTAAGACTAAGAGGCTATGCATGCTGGCCTTCTTAGATGGTAACCCTCTTGAGAAGCTATGCATGCCAATCGTCGATCATACCCAATCATTAAGTGATCAAGTCCGAAATTCACAAATACAAAAATTTGAGCTGACTATGATGGAACTGTGAAGCATTTTTGGACTCAAAATTTGAGCTTACTGTTTCTGCTATGTATAATTTTAAATGAATTGGGTCATTTCTTCTTTTGCAAGTTGCACATTTTCTCTCATTGGTATGAAATTTCATGTAGTTCTTGTTGCAATATGTGAGGAGAATGACAAACCTTCCACTTCAACTGAGTAAGTTCTCCAATATGAATATTGAAATTTCAAGTCATGTAACTGCTTATTTATTTTGAACCATGTGTAGCACTATCATGCATCTGATTATTGTTCAGATATTTTCTCATTTTCTCATTTAATGATGAAAGGAAAGTATCTTTGTAAAGAAATCCCCAAAACATGTATTTTAAACTGTGATCAAGACTAGAAGTAAATCATGATTGCAATAGTGATTGCAATTGTGTTGGCTAGTAGCTGCTGATATTATCTCTCAATAGTGATTGCAATAGTGATATTATATTTGTAAAGAAATCCCCAAAACATGTATTTTAAACTGTGATCAAGACTAGAAGTAAATCATGACTGTAATTGTGATTGCAATAGTCAGTCTGATATTATCTATAAGTAATTTTGTTGTTGGAATAGGAGCAGATTTGCATTCAGTGGAAACTTTGGTCAATGTTGATATTGAAGAACCCAGTTGGTGGGTTTGGGTCACACATGACATGGTTCCTGGTAATACAGAAGAGTGTAGTGGAATTAATGACGAGAGTTACGTGATTATTACCGAGGAGCTCGTGGTTGACGGGGTTGTCAACTTCATGCCTAGGTGCATTCTTGCAAACCCAAAATCTAAGGTATGGGAATTCTATTTTCTTTTGCTTTATCTTTTATTTGTTTGAGTATCTATCATTAATTGGTTATCATTAAATTGCAGAGCTTAACACCAGAGGAACTGCAGAAAAGCAAGTCTACACATACATTTCTTCCTATAATTGAGATGGATGGTAAGATATGGTCCAACCATTTGCAATTGAGACGTTCTCTTATTTTTATATATCCTAAAGAAAAAGCCATATAAATAACATTATTATTCCAAGTTGTCACGAAAAAAGAAAATCCTAAAGTGCCACAAATATGGATCTAAATCTCTACCTTTCTTTGTTTTTCTTATGCTTATCTCTTTCTTATGTGATATATCCTATTAAAAATCCCTCAAGGCACGGATCTCCCAAAATAGAAGACTACTAATGACTTGCACATGACTAATTGCAGCATATCTTGTCAAAAAGCTTTTGTCACCAAGCATTTAATAGTAGGTAGTATAGATTATTTAAATATTAGTCTTAAGTCGTGTCCACTGTTGTCAAGCATGTGGAGTTTGGACACAGACTTCATGTTGGTACAACTCAATGTCTCCGTCTATAAATAACGCCTGTTTATGATTTGACCAACTTTCAAATATGTATGTCCTTTTGAACCTTCCCTGATTGCATATGTGGCCGAACCATCTCTGTATGTTACACATAATTTGTCATCCACTAGTTTCTGTAAATGATCCAAGTTGTATGTAGTGACCTTCTCTTCAAATGTGATCTTTTCAGCAATTTCTAATGGTAAACCGATTTCATGAATCCCTTTATATGCATCCCTAGTAATCACACTACGAGAAGAGAACCCTGATCCCCAGTAGTTTGGTAATTTTGGAGTCCTTCTTGGTTAGGGTTTGGGCTGAAAGTACGAGTGCTGGAACCGACGCTTTCGGAGTCTGAACTCGTTCTTTTGAAAAATACAAAAATGGGAATATTAGTAAATATGGATTTTCTTGTTAAGAAGAAAATGGAAGATGGATTGACAAAACATAAAAGAGATTTTTTTTTCCTTCTTTTTTTTGCTTTAAGAGAGAGACGGAGAGGTGAGATTGGGGAAATTGAGGGAGAGAGTGGGGGAATGAAGTGGCCGCGTGAGATTTGAAAATGGTGAGCGTAGTTTGGTTTGAAAATGACATTTCACATGCGTGGCGTGCGTGTCTATGAGAGGTGTCTACGGACGCGGATTATATAATGAACGCAATAGTAGCGAGTTTTATCAATATACATAATGAAACCCTACTCTCTCACAACAATGTGAGAATAACAGCACTCCAGATATGCATATCCTTTATCTTTCTTGTATGTAGTTACATGTCAAATTTCTTTGTTCTTTGATTCATTACACTCAATTCAGGTATGGTTTGCACCAATTCAAGAGACTGTACATTAGGCATTCAATATATAAGACTGGAGTGAGACTGATTAGGCATTTAAATGTGTTGCAGGATGTTGTTTGAATTATTTGTCCTAACAGGTGCACAAGTTGGGATGGATTGGACTTCTATCTTGAGAAAACGCCATGATTTCAGGTAGTTATTATTGTAATGGAAAGTTAAAAAATTAAAAGAGAGATAATGAATTCATGGAAAGAAATGTTCTTTATCATTAGGGCTGCTTTCGCCGGGTTAGATGCAGAAATCGTCGCCAACTTCACAGAAAGACAAATAGCATCAGTGGCTACAGATTGCAACCTGGATTTAAATAAGGTTCGAGGTGCCGTCAACAATGCTAACAGAATCCTCCAGGTCAGATTGTTGATTGGACCTGATTTTATTTAAATGATCTTGATAATACATTTTATTTAAATGAGAAGACCCGGATGTGCGTCGGAGCTATTCGGATGTTGAGCGGGGGTCTCTGGAAGGTGGGAACCGCTATTATGACCATGATGAAGCTGTCCATTTCCTATGGACACATTAGAGGGGCCTGACCATTTGGACAGGCCGTGTTTATGTATTTGCTCGAAATTAATGGAGCAGACCCGGATGTGCGTCGGAGCTATCCGGATTAGCGCGGGTCCTTGGAAGGTGGGAACCGCTGTTATGACCATGATGAAGCTGTTCATTTCCTATGGACAACATTGGAAGGGCCTGTCCATTTGGACAGGCCGTGTTTATATCTGTTTTTGCAGGAACCACACCCTTAACCTAAACCACACCTTAAACCTATAACCTTAACCTATTCTCAATTCCCTAAACCTATATCTTATAAACTTAACATAAACCTAAACCTAAACCTTAACCTTAACCTAAACCAAAACCTATGACCTAAAACCTTAACCTATAACCTATAACCTAGACTTATAACCTATAACCTAACCTTATAGCATATAACATACACCTAATCCTAATCTCAACTCCTTAACCTAAACCTAAACCTAAACTTGAAAACCCAAACCTGAACCCTATCCTGAACCCGAACCCGAACCCGATTTCCTAAACCTAAACCTTAACATATTCTTAATTCCCTAAACTTATAGCTTATAGCCTTAACCTAAACCTAAACCTAAACCTTAACCTAAACCTATAACCTTAACCTAAACCAAAACCTATGACCCAAAACCTTAACCTATAACCTATAACCTAACCTTAACCTAACCCTAAAACCTAAACCTTAACCTATAACCTATAACCTAAACCTAAACCTAAAACCTCAATGTATTCTCAAATCCCTAAACCTAAACCTATACTTAATCCTAATCTCAACTCCCTAACCTAAACCTAAAGCTAAACTTGAAAACCCAAACCTAAACCCGATCCCGAACCCGAACCCGATTTCCTAAGCCTAAACCTCAACCTATTCTCAATTCCCTAAACCTATAGCTTATAACCTAAACCTAAAACTTAACCTAAACCTAAACCTAAACCTTAACCTTAACCTATAATCTTAACCTAAACCAAAACCTATGACCTAAAACCTTAACCTATAACCTATAACCTAAACTTATAACCTATAACCTAACCTAAACCTATAACCTAACCTAAACCTAAAACCTATAACCTAAACCTTAACCTATAACCTAAAACTTAAACCTAAACCTAAAACCTAAATGTATTCTCAAATCCCTAAACCTAAACCTACACATAATCCTAATCTCAACTCCCTAACCTAAACCTAAACCTAAACTTGAAAATCCAAACCTAAACCCGATCCCGAACCCGAACCCGATTTCCTAAACCTAAACATTAACCTATTCTCAATTCCCTAAACCTAAACCTTAACCTTAACCTATAACCTTAACCTAAACCAAAACCTATGACCTAAAACCTTAACCTATAACCTATAGCCTAAACATATAACCTATAACCTAACCTTAACCTAAACCTTAACCTATAACCTAAGACCTAAACCTAAAACCTAAATGTATTCTCAAATCCCTAAACCTACACCTACACCTAATCTTAATCTCAACTCCCGAACCTAAACCTAAACCTAAGCTTGAAAACCCAAACCTAAATGTGATCCCGAACCCGAACCCGATTTCCTAAACCTAAACCTTAACCTATTCTCAATTCCCTAAACCTATAGCTTATAACCTAAACCTAAACCTATAACCTATATCCTAAACCTAAAACCTAAATGTATTCTCAAATCCCTAAACCTAAACCTACACCTAATCCTAATCTCAACTCCCTAACCTAAGCCTAAACCTAAACTTGAAAACCCAAACCTAAACCCGATCCCAAACCCGAACCCGAACCCAATTTCTTAAATCTAAACCTTAACCTATTCTCAATTCCCTAAACCTATAGCCTAAACCTAAACTTAAACCTATAACCTTAAGCTAAACCAATACCTATGACCTAAAACCTTAACCTATAACCTAACCATAACCTTAACCTAAAACCTAAACCTTAACCTATAACATAAAACCTAAACCTAAACCTAAAACCTAAATGTATTATCAAATCCCTAAACCTAAACCTAAACCTACACCTAATCCTAATCTCAACTCCCTAATTTAACCTAAACCTAAACTTGAAAACCCAAACCTAAACCCGATCCCGAACCCTAACCCGAACCCGATTTCCTAAACCTAAACCTTAACCTATTCTCAATTCCCTAAACCTAAGCCTAAAACCTAAACCTAAACTTAAAACCTAAATGTATTCTCAAATCCTTAAACCTAAACCTACACCTAATCCTAATCTCAACTCCCTAACCTAAACTTAAACATAAACTTGAAAACCCAAACCTAAATCCGAACCCGAACCCGAACCCGATTTCTTAAACCTAAACCTTAACCTATTCTCAATTCCCTAAAGCTATAACCTATAACCTAACCTGAACCTTAACCTAAACCTATAACTTAAACCTAAACCTTAACCATAACCAAAACCAAAACCAAAACCTATAACCTAAACCTTAACCTAAACCTAAAACCTAAACCTAAACCTATAACCTAAACCTAAAACCTAAAACCTAAACCTAAAACCTAAAACCTAAATGTAATCTCAAATCCCTAAACCTAGACCTACACCTAATCCTAATCTCAACTTCCTAACTTAAACCTAAACCTAAACTTGAAAACTCAAACCTAAACCCTATCCCGAACCCGAATTCCTAAACCTAAACCTTAACCTATTTTCAATTCCCTAAAGCTATAACCTATATACTATATAACCTATAACCGAACCCAAACCCGAACCCGAACCCGAAATCCTAAACCTTAACCTAAACATATAACCTATAACCTATAACTTAAGCCTATACCTAAACCTAAAACCTTACTTATAACCTAAAACTATTCTCAAATCCTTAAACCTTAACCTATAACCTAACCTAAACCTATACTTATAGCCTAAAACTATTCCCAAATGCCAAAACCTATAACCTTAACCTAACTTTTCCCTAAACCTATAACCTAAACTCAATTCACTAAACCTATAACCTAAACCTAAACCTATTACCTTAACTCAAATTCGTAAACCTTAACCTATAACCCAACCTAAACCTATACTTATAACCTAAAACTATTCTCAAATCCCAAAACCTATAACCTAAACCTGAATCCAAACCCAAACCCGAACCCGAACCCGAATTCCTAAACCTTAACCCTAATATATAACCTATAACCTATAACTTAAGCCTATACCTAAACCTAAAACCTAAAGCTAAAGCTAAACCTATAACTTAAACCTAAACTCAAATCCTTAAACCTTAACCTAAACCTACAACCTAAACCTAAACATATAACCTTAACCTAAACCTATTCTCAAATCCCAAAACTTATAACCTAAACCTAAACCTTAACCTCTAACCTAAACCTTAACCTAAACCTATAACCTAAACTCAATTCCCTAAACCTTAACCTATAACCTAACCTAAACCTAAACCTAAACCTGTAACCTTAACCTAAACATAAAACCTAAACCTAAACCTATACTTATAACCTAAACCTATTCTCAAATCCCAAAACCTATAACCTAAACCTAAACCTTAACCTTAACCTAAACTTATAACCTAGACCTAAAACCTAAACCTAAACCTACACTTATAACCTATAACCTAAACCTAAAACCTAAACCTAAACCTAAAACCCAAACGTAAACTCGATCTCGAACCTGAACCCGTTTTCCTAAACCTAAACCTTAACGTATTCTCAAATCCCTAAACCTAAACCTACACCTAATCCTAATCTCAACTCCCTAACCTAAACCTAAACCTAAACTTGAAAACCTAAAACTAAACCCGATCCCAAACCCGAACCCGATTTTCTAAACCTAAACCTTAATCTATTCTCAATTCCCTACACCTAAACCTTAACCTTAACCTAAACCTAAACCTGAACCAATAACCTACACCTAATCCTAATCTCAACTCCCTAACCTAAACCTAGACCTAAACTTGAAAACCCAAACCTAAACCTGATCCCAAACCTGATTTCCTAAACCTAAACCTTAACCTATTCTCAATTCCCTAAACCTATAGCTTATAACCTAAACCTAAACCTAAACCTTAACTTATTCTCAAATTCCTGAACCTACACCTACACCTAATCCTAATCTAAACTCCCTAACATAAACCTAAACCTAAACTTGAAAACCCAAACCTAAACCAGATCCCGAACCCGAACCCGATTTCCTAAACCTAAACCTTAACCTATTGTCAAATCCCTAAACCTAAACCTACACCTAATCCTAATCTAAACTCCCTAACCTAAACCTAAACCTAAACTTGAAAACCAAACCTAAAACCCGATCCCGAACCCGAACCCTATTTCCTAAACCTAAACCTTAACCTATTCTCAAATCCCTAAACCTAAACCTACACATAATCCTAATCTAAACTCCCTAACCTAAACCTAAACCTAAACTTGAAAACCCAAACCTAAACCCGATCCCAAACCCGAACCCGATTTTTAAAACCTAAACCTTAACCTATTCTCAATTCCCAAAACCTAAACCTTAACCTCAACCTAAACCTAAACCTGAACCTATAACCTAAATATATTCTCAAATCCCTAAACTTACACCTACACCTAATCCTAATCTCAACTCCCTAACCTAAACCTAGACCTAAACTTGATAACCCAAACCTAAACCCGATCCCGAACTCGATTTCCTAAACCTAAACCTTAACCTATTCTCAATTCCCTAAACCTATAGCTTATAACCTAAACCTAAACCTTAACCTATTCTCAAATTCCTAAACCTAAACCTACACCTAATCCTAATCTAAATTCCCTAACCTAAACCTAAACCTAAACTTGAAATCCTAAACCTAAACCCGATCCCAAACCCGATTTCCTAAACCTAAACCTTAACCTATTCTCAAATCCCTAAACCTAAACCGACACCTAATCCTTATCTAAACTCCCTAACCTAAACCTAAACCTAAACTTGAAAACCCAAACCTAAATGCCGAACCTGAACCCGAATTCTTAAACCTAAACCTTAACATATTCTCAAATCCCTAAACCTAACCTACACCTAAACCTAATCTCAACTCCCTAACCCAAACCTAAACCTAAACTTGAAAACCCAAACCTAAAACCGATCCCGAACCCAAACCCGATTTCCTAAACCTAAACTTATTCTCAATTCCCTAAACCTATAGCTTATAACCTAACCTAAACCTAAACTTATTTATGTATTATGCGTGGATGAATGTAATGTGGGTAAGATTTGTTTGGATGGATGTAGTTTATGTTTGGATGGATTTACGTTGTTTGGGTTTGGATGGATGTGAATGTGATGAAATGTGGATAAGATTGTTTTTTTTACTTATGAAGTTAAACTTATATGTATTATGCGTGGATGAATGTAATGTGGATAAGATTGTTTATGTTTGGATGGATTTACGTAGTTTGGGTTTAGATGGATGTGAATGTGAATGTGATGAAATATATTGTATAACAGGTGTTTATCAGGAAGAATATACAGGTCAAATTTGAAAATGTCCTTTAAGGGTCATAAGAGACGGCCCACAACAGTCCATTTAAAGGATGGTTCATGACCGTCCTTTTAAAGGACGGTCTATAACCGTCATTTGAAGGCTCATAAAAGATGGTCCATGACAGTCCTTTTTAAGGACGGTCCATGACCATCCATTTAAAGGACGGTCTATGGTCGTCTTTTGAAGGCTTATACGAGACGGTCCATGACAGTCCTTTTTAAGGACGGTCGATGACCGTCCGTTTAAAGGACGGTATATGCCCGTCCTTTAAAGGCCCATAAGTGATGGTCTATGACAGTCCTTTTTAGGACGGTTCATAAGTCCTTTTAAAGGACGATCCATAGCCGTCCTTTTTGGGCTCATAAGAGACGGTCCATGACAGTCCATTTGAAGGACGGTCCATGACCGTCTTTTTTTTGTCAATGACGGTTTTCAACCGTCCTTTAAGTAATAGGACACGTCAAAATTTGATTGCCTATGCGACGGTCCATGACCGTCCGTTTAAAGGACGGTATATGCCCGTCCTTTGAAGGCCCATAAGTGATGGTCTATGACAGTCCTTTTTAAGGACGGTTCATAAGTCCTTTTAAAGGACGGTCCATAGCCGTCCTTTTTGGGCTCATAAGAGACGGTCCATGACAGTCCATTTGAAGGACGGTCCATGACCGTCTTTTTTTTTTGTCAATAAGAATGACGGTTTTCAACCGTCCTTTAAGTAATAGGACACGTCAAAATTTGATTGCCTATGCGACGGTCCATGACCGTCCTTTTTAGTCATTTGAGACGGTTTTGGACCGTCATTTTTTCGCTGTTTTGGCGTAGTGATTAGAAGTCAGAATGATTGATTAACATTACTGGTCAAACTAATTTGTTGATTGCTTTGATTACACAATTAATTTTGAGATCATCATTAGCATTCTTTTGTAAAATAAACTGCTAAGATTTATTTTTGGATAATCAATCATGTTAGTAGGATTTGATGGGTGTAGGACAGCGGACCTTAAGGCACTGTATAGAAAGATATGTGTATAATAACATACAAAAGGGTGATCACATACATTTATGCTGTGTATAAGTATACTTTTAAATTTAGACAAATTTGACTTAGTCGAAGTTCTTTTATGGTTGGGCAAAAAATGTGAATATTGCTTGCAGGTTGGATGATTGATAATAACAATACTGAAGAGATTCCTTTGAAACAAGGAAAGTTTGGTATCAGGTGTTTAGAAATTTAAAGATACAGAAAGTATGCTAGTAAGCCCTACAAAGTAGAAACCTTGCAGTGATCGGTTCGAGAGAAGAATGAGCACCAATCATCTTCTATTCTCCGTGAAATATATGTTTACATTCATTTTCATTCATACCTTCCTAAAAGCATATTCAACTTAATTTGTGTCCACTCTACCCTGTGCAACACTTTTAACCTTTCTATCCATCTAGCTGCATTTGGACTCGTTGGCATACGCATCTCCGTCGGATCCACTTCACCCTTCATTAGCTGCCTTGAGAAAATCATATTAATAGGGCGATCCAAATCTTAAAGTCAGTTGTAAGCAAAAATGGATGGCCAAGATGATTTCTTCTCACTGATGATTGTACCGGTGACGGTCATTTCTCCTCCAAAGATATGTCCAGTCATGAATATTTTGATCATCCAATTGATGTTATTTTTGTACCGCAGCAGATAAACAGCGGACTGAACTTAATGGACGGTTATTTTTGCACTGCAGTACCTGAACTTAATGGACGGTTATTTTTGCACTGCAGTAGCTGAACTTAATGGACGGTCCGGATAGGTGATGCGGATGATAAGGAGTCCAAATGCAACTAGGTGCATGGAAAGGTTTCCATACACTGACTCCCACCGGATCACTTCTTGTTGTTGATGATTGTACGAGTGAAGGTCGATTGAGACGTGAGAGATGAGGGAATCACGGGCGCAGATACGTGCTTGTGCTCAAGGAAAGAAAGGTGGGGCTGGGAGAGATTTAATAATTTAGCAGAGATTGTTGGTCCACGTGCAGTCATTCTTAAATTGTACACGTGTGGCATACATTTAACTGAAATTAAACCGTCCAAATCCCGGGTACCAACTTTTGATATATCAAGATCCTTGAACCAGACTGATCTGACGGTTACAACCTTTGATTAATGGACAATTGTTCAATGAACTCAGACCGCTAAATAATTCTCTACGTGTATTGGATGCCCACTAATCGGCTGGCTAAGACTTCAAATCAAATTATCCCTCCTTTTGTACGTAATACATGCAACGTGGGGCCTGAAACTTGAACGGTTTAATTATATTGTGTGTATGCCACGTATACAAATTCTTAGTGCGTGTGTATGAACTATAGACTTCTCCAGAGTATGAATCTTATCTCCTTGTTGCTTTCAAGGGAAGAAAGGGAATATATTCACCAACATGTTCTGAAGTGTTGCTTTGAAGGGAAAAGAAGTTGGACCCATAGATCCGTTTCTCTGCCCTTTGTTTGGGCAGGTATCTGTTGGTGCAATTTGCGATCGGACTTTTGCTTATTACTGGGGACGTAAGCTTTTACACCAACATATGGCACGACTATAAAAGACAGTCAAAATTGTATTCTCACGCCGAGAAATTTTGAGTTTGTACTTTCTTCGGCACTACGCATTTTATCATTATAAAAATTATACATCTTCTTATTAGGTCATTTAAGCATATAACGTGGTCGCAATTAACGTGCTCATAAAATGAGGGACATATATGGCACAATTATAAAAGACATGCTGGACAAGCATATCTTATCTCGCAACTAGATAGGATCTCAACTGCGAAGCCGTCTCCTACAGTCCTTCCAAAATGGGAGATTTTCCTAAAGACGTTCGAAGAACAAGTAGTGGTCCAAATGATTTTGAAGATCTGCGTACTAGACCTATCTCTAAAAGAACCCAGACTTGAATTGCGCCACGATCGGGAGGAAGAATCACATCATTTGGGTTGGGTTTGCAACCATGATCTAGTTGAAATTAAGAAAATGGGAGCTTTCGATGTGGCCTAGCTCATCTTTGATTTGTATCTGGCGCTAAACCCCACTTCTGCCAGTAATTAGGTGATCTAAATCAGATCACCTCCTTCACTTAAGAGACGTAGAGTTTTGTCCCGTGCCCACTTGGGCATGAAACACTCTTAATCCCAAGTCTAAACTGAAACCTACTTGAGACTAAAAAATACAGAAAAATAAGAAATCTAAAATACTATAGCAAGAAGAGTTGGAAGGATATTACCGGATCGATGATTCTATGTTAGTTTCTACAAAACAGGATAACAAAGTTAGTATCTAATAATTTAGAGAAAAAAAAAATTTGAACTTAATCATAATCTAATTCTAATACTAATGTACTTTAGAAAAACGCAACAAAAGTCCCCAGCAACAGTGCCAAAAACTTGTTATGACAACCTCAAGTGAAGAGATGTGATGTAGTGATAACTCAGGGAGACTAAGGTCATACCCACAAGGACTTGCTATTGTGCGATTTCTAAAACATGTTAAAATAAGAACTAGAATCTATAATAACTACAAAAAATTGGTTTAAGGAATAATTATGGAGGTAACTATCATAATAGAATACTAGAGTGTCAAGGATCCACTTATAGCTTCTTTAATGTTAATTTACTTGATTCAATCAAATCACACAACTGGAATTGAAGTCCTATCCTATCCAGCTGGATAATAAAGCAGTTAAATAATCATTCATATAATTCAAAACATATCTGAACTTTTATTTAATTGGTTCCTCATAAAGCATTAATGCATTGATCATAGGGAATTCAAAGCATTTATCATGCTCAGATTCAATGATAGATTGATGAATTTTATAGACCAAACGATTACAAAACATGTAAGAGAATATTTATAGCCTTCCTAAGCATCCAAAATGTCCGGAGTTGACAATAGATCAAAGTAAACTGAAAATACGTTTTCATTCAAACAAAAATATTAACGATTGTTTAACATATAAAACAAATAACTTGAATCAAAGTAAAATAAACATTAGGAAGAACTACAAGTTTCACCTCTTAGGTCTGGCTAAGAGATTAGCCAACCATATAAATGATTGAACCAAAACTCAAACATAAAAGCATAAAAACTAACTAGAAGTAAAGGATTGAAGAGGAGGGAGGACTCCTTGAAACTCCATAACTCCTTGCTCTACTCCTTTTATTCTAATTCATGTTTACAAACTCCTAAAGCATCCCTTTATATAGCCTTGATTCGCATCGACTTCAAAACTGACTTGATTTTATGCAATTATCGCGGCTTCGATGACACCTTCGATGGCATCGAGCTCCCTTCGAAGAGTCTGAGTGAATTCAGGAAACTATCCAATAAAGAACTTTCAAATTTGCATATTTTTCCGATGTCATTAAACCTCCTTCGATGAGATCGAACTTGGCCTCAATGGCGTCAAAAAGTACACAAATATGTCCAGTAATAAAATTGAATTTTTTGAATTTTGCAATGGGATCGGAGGTGGCTTCGATGACATCGAAGGTGTTATCGATGGCATCAAAGGGTCAATTTCTGCAAATCCAATTTTTTGCACTTTTACTCCTTAATTTTCTTCCTTCCTTTCTTGATTTCCTTAGATCTCGGACTCTTGAATTCTTTATTATTGACCTCTATAGATTCAATCCTTCACTTTATAATTCTCTGAGTATTAAATCTATGATTTAAACATCAATTTCTCCTTAGCTGTCAAAATCACTTCGTAAGAGAAAACATGTGTAATTAGATCAATTAAGCACATCCATGTTTAGAAATCCAATGCATAACATGGGGGAAATATATAATATTTCACTCTCAACATGATACTCATGATTATTTATGAGTAGAAAGATAAATTAATGCCCAAACCAAAACATGCCTTACAGTTCACTAATCATTTTTTAGTTTTCAATTTTTCTCATCAATGAATTTCATTATATTATACTCCTTGTTTTCAATTCATTCTCTTTTTTTCAGTAGGTAGCCCTTTTTGATGTACCTATTTTTTTCATTGGATCTCTTTTTTTTTTTCTTTTTTTTTTTCAATTCCTTTTTCACTTAAACATGATGGACAAATTTCCCATGCCTGGTTCCTAGCACTCTTTGTAAGACCCGACCCGAGTTCGCATGTGTGTATGTGTGTGAGTATGCATCTCATTCATCTTAGTCCCGCGGTTCTACTGGTCGAATTTCAGTGACCCACGACCATCGAATAGTGTTTGTGATCATCCTTAAGTCAGGTCACGTAGATCCGACTCGGACTGAGCCGAAACCTGTGCCATCTTGTTCGCATCGCCGTTGTCGTTCTGATGCCGCGTCTTTTGCATCCATCCGATGTGTAAATCATAAGATGTATGCAATTCAATTCCAGCCCTTGATAATGATCATGTGGCCCACCTAGTGAGGAGAGCACATTTTTCAAGGTGGCCCACTCCTTTTTGGTGTAATTTCCAACAAACACCACACACACTACCTAGAGTTCCATCTCACACACCACCTACCCTTAAACACCACCCACATGCCTACTAACCTATTAAACCTACAACTTTAGCTGTAACTCCCTACTTGTAATCATCTCCCCTCTCTAACCAAGGTCAAAAAGTAATGATTACTTTTCTTAAAAGGATTTTCTCCTCTTTTTCCCTCATTTTCTCCTCTCTCTCCCATTGATAGAACCTCCAAAACATCCTATCTTGCTGAAAATTCCAGCCACATTTCTTCCATCTCCTGTCACGCCCTAGACTCGGTAACCGGACTCACAAGGAACCCGATGGCCAGTTCTGGCTGCAACAGCCTCCATAGTACCCCATTCTTGTCTCTTGAGGTAGGTTCCGATCCTGGGATCCTACAAGGAGGATTTCCATAATAGTGTAATCATTTTCAATACGAGCATACCTAAGATCACAACAAGTATATCAGCGAATAACAAGGCACACATTACAAAATTCACTAAGAATTAGAACTTTTACAAGCTTTCATAAGGTCCAAAAGGACATACATAAGATAATAGAAAAGAAGATAAAAGTCAGCAACACTGGAGTCCTCAACCTCAACTCTACTCCAAGCTGTGCCACTACGCCACCACCCTAGGATTACCTGCACGCATCAATCGTGCATAAGCTTATAAAAGCTTTGAGGGTGGTGAAAGTGTGTGACAATGGTGCACAGAAGAATAATTAACATGAGGAACAAGGAGAGAAACATGCTAATGAGAATATCACTAGCCTTACCAAAGCTTATCATGAATATGATGCAACGAGTACTGGACACCATACCAAAGCAATGCAAGAAGGGGCTTATACAGCCAATGCTAATGTGATGCAAGTAATGCCAGTGCTCATACCCAAACCATATGTCAAGTACATTTCCATTTATAAGGAAATCACCGAGGTCCATTACACTAATGAATGACTGCCGCTCTACAGACCCCGCACAACCAAAGGAGCGTAAAAGACCTCACTATCCACAAGTGGATAGCGAATCACCAATAAGGCCTGACAGTAGCGAACCCATTTACGAGCTGGTCAGACTCAGTCTAGCAACACCTCCTCACACCAGGCAAGTAAGGCCACACCCCTATCCAACCGACTACATAACAATGGGAGGTGAGGCCTAATGGTATAAGGCCCTCGTGCGCTCATAGTTTCCAATCGGTCACGGCGTTGGAGCAGATCCTTGGTAACATGGAAGTTTTGGGAATTTCACCCATGGGCATCCTATGCACCCGGTATGCTCAAGTAATATTTTTGGTGTCCACTCATACAGTCATCCACGGATATCCCTATGGAGGCGAGGCCTTGATGTAGCAAGGGCGGTATCATCATGAAATGTTATGCCAATGCATGAGTCATAAACACAGATCATACACTAGTTACAGGCACACAATGTGCACAAGGGAAGAAACTCCATCCTTCACTGACCACCATACAATGCAATCAATTCATACAGATGATGCATATGAGTCATAATGATGTAACTGTACTACGTGTAGAATGTATTCCTGAGGAGGGACAAGGCTTAGGTACATAGATAGGTACTAAGGAGAAGCGAAGTCCTCTAGTGGGGGCCCAATACTTTGGGATAACCCACAAGTTAGGAGGATAAGGGCCTAACAAGGTCCAAGGTGGGCCTTCAACCACCGATAAGGCCCTTATGGGCCTACCTTAGGGCCACCAAGGAGGACATCTAACCTCAACTAGGTCCCAAAAGGTAACCTGCTACATATGTAAAGAAAGGTCCAAGGCACAATCGATTCATGGCCTAGTGGGCCATACACTAAGCCCAATACATAGGCAACCTGGTGGGCCCTTAAGCAAGGTTAGGGCCCAACCATAAGGGTCATGGGTTCACTCATTGTGGTGGGCCTAATGGGAAGCCCATTATCCCAATCATACAGAAATCCTTATTTTTAACACAAGAAAGTTGGCCTCACATCTCGGCCCAAGTATGGATTTACTATAGTGGACAAGCAAGGGCCCAACTACTTGAGTATTTGGCCCATAAAACTCATCACAATGGCATGGTAAATATAGGACCCAAGGGTTCAACGGGCCTATCAAAAGTTCCAGCCCAACCAAGGCTATAAGGTCCATAATTAACTAGAAGACTAGCCCAAGAAGAGTCTAATTGGAATGGGCACTTAATCATGCGCTAATTAAGCTCAAAAATAAAATTAAGATGGTAAGATAACTGACTTAAATTCTCCTCAAATCTAGTAGGCCATATTACACCAAAACAACCTTTATAGGCAACAATTATTGGGTGCATTGCCAAATTCCAGCCCAACCATTCTCTGGGTTGTTGGAGTTCAGCAATTTAATTAATTTATAGTATATTTATTTTCTGTCAGCTCGCATACATCACTGTGGGTCCCACGAGATGAAAGGGGGATGCACAATACATATTATAAGTGGGTCATGTTGATAGAATACAGGCCCAACAATAACCCAAGGTAGGGGCGTCCCATGGTGGGTAGTCCTATGGGCCTGGGTATTTGGCCTAAAACTGACCCAATGTACAGACCGTACCACGGTCAGCTTGAATGTCCGTTGGGTATGAAATTTTGTAAGGTGACACTTCCATGGGTGGGACACACTCTCACAAAATTATAAAATTTTTTGGATATTCTTAATTATTTAAAATAATTTAAATATGACAGTCTATCCAGAAAATCGGACAGACCTGGACGTCCCAATGTGGTGGGCCAGTCCGGCCCTTGGAACGGTGTACACAGGGGTCCATTGGCCCCAAACTTTTGTAGGTGGGTCCCACTATGGGTGGACCACCTTCTTGTAAATTTTCATGATTTTAGGATACTCAGAAATATTTTAATTAATTTAAAGAATACAATCTGTAGAGGGTAAAATATTGCTAAAATAAAATTGTGCTAAATTTGGGTCATCCAATGGGTGGGTCCTGAGCCTCCAAAATTCCTAAAATTTTGACCCAAGGTCCCTCATCAATCTTACAACAAGGTGGGATTCAGAAATATGGCCCGCCTTCTTAGAAAGTATTTTTAAAATTTTGTTTTTCATGGGACTATGCTGCTAAACTGCACAACAGAAATTTCTGGCAGTCCGGTATGTTGGCCCACCCTTTTAGATACCTAAATGGGGTCCATTAGCCCTAAAATTTTGCAGGTAGGTCTTACCATGGGTGGGACACTCCTCTGAAAAATTTTAGAATTTTTGGAATAGTAAAAATATTTTATTTAACTCCTGCAATTTATGGACAAATAGATATTCCTGAAAAAAAACTGTTGCAAAAAAAAAAAAAAAAAAAAAAATTGTTGGAAATGTAACTGTCCCTATGTTTGGGACTACATGGGGTGGGCCTGGACCAACCCAAATCCTTCGAAAAATGGCGAAAAGGTGTCCCTTCATCTGGACAATAAGTGGGGTCCACTAAGGTGGCCCACTTATTCCAGAAACTCAAGTAAAAATGCTCATTTCCAACTTATAATGTTGTTGAACTGTCCAGAATTTTCTTGACAGTTAGCCCACTTTAACCCATCCCATGGGTCTCAATCATAGGGAAAATAGTGTGGGCCACATTCCACATCAAGGTGGGGTCCATGCACTACAAAATACCTAAAAAAAAATTGGGAGAAAAGGGCATGCAAACAAATCCAAACATTATCTCAGAAGTTATGCTCAAACTGGGCCTGAAATCTGGACAGCAACATATGTTGTCCATATTTTAGCCCATATAAATTAATCAAAGGGTTCATGGCCCTGATTCAACATGTGGGGTCCACCTTGATGGGCTAACCAAATTTCAGATTCATGAGCTCACTCAAACCTCCATAAAAAAAGCCATTTTGGAAGCCACCCAAACCATGCATGCATGGTGGACTTAGACATCTAGTCAAAGTGGGCTTAGACTTCTCATTTAGCTAAGGGTCTGAGATGTTGCTGACCTCTCCTTGGTAGGCCACACATCATCAGAGTACACATGAGAAAAAAGAGAGAAAGGGAGAAGGAATAAGTAAATCGGCCATTGGTGGAAGGTCCCGCCACTAATGAACCTTCCACTCCACAATCCACACCATCCACTATGTATACACTTACATGCAAGCTATTATGCATCAATATAATTTACTGGAGGGTAGAGATACCCTCCCTACATGCATGCAAAGGCGTAGATGGTCTATGAGATGCAAGAATAAAGGAGTATGCATCATGGTGGGTCCATGGAGAATGGCCCATGGTAGAAGGAAATGAGTAGGATTTAGGCCCATGACCTTCATCCTAGGAGCCATGTCGGACCTCCACCATAGATTGGTGGGTCCTACATACTTCCATGAATGCAAGGAAAAGAAATAAAAGAGAAGCAAGAGAGAAGAACTAAGGAGAGCACCCACCTAAATAATCTTCAGGGTAGCACCACCAAGAGATTCTCCAAGCTCCCAAGTACAAGATTCAAAGTCTTAGATCTATAGGAGAGGGTTAGATGATGGGGTTTTTGGGTGGAAGAAAGGCTGGATTCCAGCCAAGGGGTGGGATGTCCAAGGTTGCTAGAGAGGGAGAGAGAGAGAGAGATGAGGAGGAGATAATGGAAGGAATTGACGGAAGGATTGCTAGAGAAATGGGTTTTTTACTAAAACCCATCATTGGGTTGCTAGAAAAGAGGGGTAATGATTTCTTCTCTCCCTAGAGAAGAGGGAGAGGTCAGATTTTTAGACATTAGTTAGAGAAAAAGAGGCTTGCTTGCATGGGAGAAGCAAAAAGGAGGCCACCTAGATAAGGTAACTAATGATGGGAGGGCTATCTAGGACCTAGCTACCTAGGGGACCCTAGCCTATCCTAACTAGGCTAATCATGAGCCCTACTATGGTGCAAGCATGCATGAGATTTTGTATAACCCTAGGTGGGCCCCACAAATCGTGATCTATGATCCAAATCAAGCACGACCTACATCTTTTGATGTGCAACTTGGATTTCTGCACGAGACGTGACGTTGGAACCACGACGATGATACAGTCACTATGGCACTAGTTTCGAGTCGATCCGGGTCGGGTTTATATGATGGGACTTAAGGGTCATCACAAATACAAACCGTAAGTCGAGGGTCACCAGAATTCGACCGGTAGGACCGCGAGAACAAGATGAACGAAATGCATACTTACACACACATGCATACATGCGAACTCGGGTCGAGTCTTACAACCCTCCCCACCAACAAAGAAATTTCATCCACGAAATTGACCAATGTAGGACAAAATGATAAGTAAAACACCACCATCATTTAGCAATCATCAAAGGAGAAGGCAATGCAAGAAATACAAGCAATCAATCATCGAATAAATAGGGATAACACTCTCTAATCTCAGTCGCGTTCCCAAGACGCCTCGACCTCCGAATGATGACCCCATTGCACCTTCACCAAGGGAATAACCTTGGTCCTGAGGACCTAGTCCTTCCAATCAAGAATATAAATCGGCTGCTCAATGTAGGAAGCATCCTCACGGACCTGGAGTGACTGTCAATGAATCACGGGAATAGTGTCCGACCCACATTTCCGCAACATAGAAACATGTAATACGTCATGGATTGCGGACAACTCAGGAGGTAAGGCAAGCCTATAGGCCACAACGCCTACGCGCTCGGTAATCTCAAAAGGTCCAATGAATTTCGGGACGAGCTTGCCCTTCACACCAAAGTGAACCACGCCTTTCATAGGTGAGACCTTGAGATATACCATGTCCCCAACTGCAAACTCGAGGGGTTGACGCCGACGAACAATAAAACTCTTCTTCCGGCTCTGAGCTGTGCGCATACTCTGCCTGATAACATCAATAGCCTCCAACGTCTGCAGCACAAGCTCGGGATCTAAGAGACGACGCTCTCCATCCTCGGTCCAACAACTAGGAGATCTGCACGGTCTACATAAAGTGTCTCAAAAGGAGTCATGCCAATAGTCATCCTCTAAGCTTCTATAAGCTTATGCACGATTGATGTGTGCAGGAGACTCTAGGCAGGCGACATAGCAGTAGAGCATGGAGTAGAGTTGAGCTTGAGGACTCCAGTGTTGCTGACCATTTTCTCTCTTTTCCCATTATCTTATGTATATCCTTTCGGACCTGTTGTAAGCTTGTAAAAGTTCAAATTCTTAGTTGATTTTGTGGTGCGTGCCTTGTTATTCTTAGATAAACTTGTTGTGATCTTGGGTATGGTCGTATTGAAAATGATTACACTATTATGGAAATCCTCTTTGTAAGATCCTAGGAACGGAACCTGCCTTAGGAGCCGAGAATGGGGTACTACGGAGGCTGTTGTGGCCATAATCGGCCATCGGGTTCCTTGTGAATCTGGTTACTGAGTTTGGGGCGTGACAAGAGTTACGTTGTGATCTAATGATTGAGGCACACTGATCGAGACTTATTATCCACCCGCGCTCCACGAAGATGTATTGTGATATGAGGAGGCAGTACTTCTGGAAGGGGATGAAGCGCCAGATTGTGAGTTTTGTGGTCAGTGTGACACAAGCCGGTGTGTCAAGGCCGATCACCAGAGACCCCCTGATCCCTTGCAGTCGTTGAGCTTTCTAGAGTGGAAGTGGGAGCACGTATCAATGGACTTCATCGCAGTTTGTCGAGGACTCAGCGTGATCATGATACCATCTGGGTTATCGTCGATCGTCTAACGAAGTCACCTCATTTCATTCCAGTGCGTGCTTCCTGGTCTATAGACCAGTTGGCGAGGATATTTATTGAGGAGATAGTGAGACTGCATGACATCCCAGTTTTGATCGTTTCAAACCGAGACTCTAGATTTACGTCTCAGTTTTGGAAGAGTTTCTAGTAGGCGCTGGGGGTCACCTTGCGTCTCAGCATTGCTTATCATCCGCAGTTGGATGGGCAAATCGAAAGCGTCAAGCAGATCCTTGATGATATGCTGAGAGCTTGTGTGATCGACTTTGCGAGCAGTTGGGATGAGCATATGCGCCTCACCAAGTTTGCGTACAACAACAACTATCAGGCGACTATCGGCATGACTCCTTTTTAGGCATTTTATGGTAGACCGTGTAGATCTCCTAGTTGTTGGACTGAGGTTGGAGAGCGTCGTCTCTTAGGTCCCGAGCTTGTGCTACAAACGTCAGAGGCTATTGATGTTATCAGGCAGAGGATGTGCACAACTCAGAGCTAGCAGAAGAGTTTTATTGATCGTCGGCGTCGACCCCTCGAGTACGCAGTCGGGGACATGGTATATCTCAAGGTCTCACCTATGAAGGGCGTGATTCACTTTGGTGTGAAGGGCAAGCTCGCCCTGAGATTTATTAGACCTTTTCAGATTACCAAGTGCATAGGCGCTATGTCCTATAGGCTTGCCTTACCTTCTGAGTTGTCCGTGATGCACGACGTGTTCCATGTTTCTATGTTGAGAAAATGTGGGTCAGACACTATTCCTGTGAATGATTGGCAGCCACTTGAGGTCCGTGAGGATGCTTCCTACATTGAGCAGCCGATTTGTATTCTTGATCGGAAGGAGCAGGTCCTTAGGACTAAGGTCATTTCCTTGGTAAAGGTGTAATGGGATCATCATTTGGAAGCCGAAGCATCTTGGGAATGTGAGATTGAGTTTAGAGAACGTTATCCCCATTTATTCGATGATTGATTGCTTGTATTGCTAGCATTGCCTTCTCTTGATTAATGATTGATATATATGATGGTTTTTATGCGTTTTGTTGTCTCAATTTTATCAATTTCGAGGATGAAATTTCTTTGTTGGTGGGGAGGATTATGAGACCCGACTCGAGTTCGCATGTGTGTGTATGAGTATGCATCTTGTTAATCTTGGTCCCACGGTCCTACCGGTTGAATTCCGGTGACCCGCGACCATCAGATAGTGTTTGCGGTCATACTTAAGTCCAGTAATGTAGACACGATTCGGATTGAGCCAAAACCTGTGCCATGTTGTTCGCATTACCGTTGCGGTTCCGACGCTGCGTCTTGTGCATCCATCCGACGTGTAAATCATAAGATGTAGGCAATTCAATTCTAGCCCTTGATAATGATCATGTGTCCCACCTAGTGAGGAGAGCACATTTTTCAAGGTGGCCCACTCCCTTTTTGGTGTAATTTCCAACAAACACCACACACACTACATAAAGTTTCATCTCACACACCACCTACCCTTAAGCACCACCCACATGCCTACTAACCTATTAAACCTACAACTTTGGTTGTAACTCCCTACTTGCAATCATCTCCACTCTCTAACCAAGGTAAGAAAGCAATGATTGCTTTGCTTAAAAGGATTTTCTCCTCTTTCTTCCTCGTTTTCTCCTCTCTCACTCATTACTAGAACCTCCAAAACATCCTACCTTGCTAAAAATTCCAGCCACATTTCCTCCATCTCCCTCCTCATCTAACCCTCCACTTCTCATCTTGACCCTTCATCCATGGTCCTTGAAGCCTAAGGATTTCAATGCATCAAGAACTTTGAAGATCCAAGTAAGGTGGGTGCTCTCCTGAGCTTCTTCCCTCTTTCTTCTCTTACTTGTATGGAAGCATGTAGGACCCACCAACCCATGGTGGAGCTCCTACATGGCTCATAGGATGAAGGTCATGGGCCTAGATCCTACTCATTTCCTTTCATGGTGGGTCATTCTCCATGGACTCCCCATGATGCCTTCTCCTTTATTCTTGCATCTCATAGGCCACAAAGGCCCTTACATGCATGTAGGGAGGGTGTCCCTACCCTCCAGAAAATTATCTTAATGCATAATAGCTTCATGTATGTGTATACATAGTGGATGGTGTGGATTGTGGAGTGGAAGGTCCATTAGTGGCGGGACCTTCCACCAATGGCCGATTTACTTCTTCCTTCTTCATTTCTCTCTATTTTTTCTCCTGTAAACTCTGATAATGTGTGGCCCACCAAGGAGAGGTCAGCAACATCTTAGACCCTTAGCTAAATGGAAAGTCCAAGCCCACTTTGACTAGATGTCCAAGCCCACTTTAACTAGATGTCCAAGCCCAACATGCATGCATGATTTGGGTGGCCTCCAAAATGGCTTTTTCATGGAGGTCGGAGTGAGCTCCTGTGTCTAGAATTTTGTTAACCCATCAAAGTGGTCCCCACATGTTGAATCAGGGCCATAAACCCTTTGATTAATTTACATAGGCTGAAATATGGACAACATATGTTGTTGTCCAGATTTCAGGCTCAGTTTGAGCATGACTTTTGAGCTAATGTTTGGATCTGTTTGCATGCCCTTTTCTCCCAAATTCTTTGAGGATTTTGTAGTGCATGGACCCCACCTTGATGTGGAATGGGGCCCACACCATTTCCCCCATGATTGGGACACATGGGATGGGCTAAAGTGGGCTAACTGTCCAGAAATTTCTGGACAGTTCAGCAACATTATAAGTTGGAAATGAGCATTTTTACTTGAGTTTCTAGAATAAGTGGGCCACCCCAGTGGACCCCACTTGTTGTCTAGATGACGGGCCACCTTTTCCCCAATTTTAAAAGGATTTGGATTGGTTCAGGCCCACCCCATGTGGTCCCAAACATAGGGACAGTTATATTTCCAGCAATTTTTTTGTAGCAGCAAATTCTTTTCAGGAATATCTATTTGTCCATAAGTTGCAGGAGTTAAATAAAATATTTTTACTGTCTTAAAAATTATAAAATTAGGGGAGCGTACCACCCATTGTAGGACCTACCTGCAAAATTTTAGGGCCAATGGACCCCGTTTAGGCATCCAAAAGGGTGGGGCAACATACTAGACTGCCAAAAATTTCTACTGTCCAGTCCAGCAGCATAGTCCCATGAAAAATAAAATTTTAAAAATACTTTCTAAGAAGGTGGGCCATATTTATGGGTCTCAACTTGTTGTAGGATTTATGAAGGACCTTGGGTCTAAATTTCAGGAATTTTGGAGTCCCAGAACCCACCCATTGGATGGCCCAAATTCAGCACAGTTATATTCCAGCAATATTTTGACCTGTACAGATTGTATTCTTCAAATTAATTAAAATACTTTTGAGTATCCTAAAATCATGAAAATTTACAGGTAGGTGGTCCACTCATGGTGGGACCCACCTACAAAATTTTGGGGCCAATGGACCCCTGTACACACCGTGACAAGGGCCGGACTGGCCCACCACATTGGGACGTCCAGGTCTGTCCAATTTTCTGGACAGACTGTCATATTTAAATTATTTTAAATACATACGAATATTCAAAAATTCTAAAATTTTTTGGGGGTGAGTCCCACCCATGGAAGTATCACCTTACAAATTTCAGACCCAACGGACATTCGAGTTGACCGTGGTACGGTCTATAAATTGGGTCAGTTTTGCACCAAATACCCAGGCCCGTAGGCCTACCCACGATGGGATGACCATACCTTGGGCTGTTGTTAGGTCTATATTCCAGCAGCATGGCCCACTTATAATATGTGTTGTATATCCCCCTCTCATATGGTGGGACCCATAGTGATGTATGTGAGCCATCATAAAATAAATATACTATAAATTAATTAAATTGCTAAACTCCAACAACCTAGAGAATGGTTGGGTGGAATTTGGCAATGAGCCCAATAATTGTTACCTATAAAGGTTGTTTTGGGGCAGTATAGCCCACTAGATTTGAGGAGAATTTAACTCTGTTATCTTACCACCTTAATTTTATTTTTGGGCTTAATTAGTGCATGATTAAGTGCCCATTCCAATTGGACTCTTCTTGGGCTAGTCTTCTAGTTAATTATGGGCCTTATAGCCTTGGTTGGGCTAGAACTTCTGATAGGCCTGTTGAACCCTTGGGTCTTATATTGACCATGCCATTGTGATGGGTTTTATGGGCCAAATACTCAAGTAGTTGGGCCCTTGCTTGTCCAATATAGTAAATCCATACTTGGGCCGAGATGTGAGGCCCAACTTACTTGTGTTAAAAATAAGGATTTCCATATGATTGGGATAATGGGCTGCCCATTAGGCCCACCACAATGGGTGAACCCATGACCCTTATGGTTGGGCCCTAACCTTGCTTAAGGGCCCACCAGGTTTCCTATGTATTGGGCTTAGTATATGGCCCACTAGGCCATGAATCGATTGTGCCTTAGACATTTCTTTACATACGTAGCAGGCTACCTTTTGGGACCCAGTTGAGGTTAGATGTCCTCCTTGGTGGCCCTAAGGTAGGCCCATAAGGCCCTTATAGGTGGTTGAAGGCCCACCTTGGACCTTGTTAGGCCCGTCTCCTCCTTGAGGCTTTATGAACCTCCTAGATTGTGGATTATCCCAAAGTATTGGGCCCCCACTAGTGGACTTCGCTTCTCCTTAGTACCTATCTATGTACCTAGGCCTTGTCCCTCCTTAGGACGGAGGAATACATTCTACATGTAGCACACTTACATCATTATGACCCATATGCATCATCTGTATGAATTGATTGCATTGTATGGTGGTCATTGAAGGATGAAGTTTCTCCCCTTGTGCACATTGTTTGCCTGCAGCTAGTGTATGATCTGTGTGTGTGACTCATGCATTGACATAAGATTTCATGATGATACCGCCCTTGCTTCATCAGGCCCTCGCCTCCACAGGGATATCCATGGATGGTTGTATGGGTGGACACCGGAAATATTACTTGAGCATACCAGGTGCATAAGATGCCCGTGGGTGAAATTTCCAAAACCTCCATGGTACCAGGGATCTGCTCCAACGCCGTGACCGAGTGACAACTATGAGCGCACGAGTGCCTTATACCGTTAGGCCGCACCTCCCACTGTCGTGTAGTCGGTTGGATAGGGGTGTGGCCTTACCTGCCTGGTGTGAGGAGGCGTTGCTATGTTGAGTCTTACCAGCTCGTAATGGGTCCACTACCGTTAGGCCTTGTTGGTGATTGGTTATCCACAGGCTGGTAGTGAGTCTCTTACGCTCATTTGACTGTACGGGGTCTGTAGAGCGGTAGTCATTCAGCAATGTAATGGACCCCGGTGATTTCCTTACGACTGGAAATGTATTGGATATGTGGATTGGATATGAGCACTGATATCACTTTGCATCGCATTTGCCTTGGCTGTGTAAGCCCCTTCATGCATTGCCTTGGTATGGCGTTCAGTACTCATTATATCGTATTCATGATAAGCCTTAGTAAGGCTAATGATATTCTCATTGAGTATGTTTCCATTGTTGCATCTCCTACTATTCGTTTGTGCACCATTATTACACACTTATACCACCCTCTAAGCTTCTATAAGCTTATGCACGATTGATGTGTGTAGGAGATTCTAAGCAGGCGACGTAGCAATAGAGCGTGAAGTAGAGTTGAGCTTGAGGACTCCAGTGTTGCTAACCCTTTTCTCTCTTTTCCCATTATCTTATGTATGTCCTTTCGGACCTGATGTAAGCTTGTAAAAGTTCAAATTCCTAGTGGATTTTATGATGTGTGTCTTGTTATTCTCAGATAAACTTGTTGTGATCTTGGGTGTGGTCGTATTAGAAATGATTACACTATTATGGAAATCCTCCTTATAGGATCCCAGGAATGGAACTTGCCTCAGGAGCCGAGAATGGGGTACTACGGAGGTTGTTGGGGCCAGAACTGGCCATCGGGTTCCTCGTGAGTACGGTTACTGAGTCTAGGGCGTGCAGAGATCCTAGGCAGACTTCGTAGCAGTAGAGCTTGGAGTAGAGCCGAGCTTGAGGACCCAGTGTTGCAGACTTTCCTTTCCTTTCCCTTCTCCTATTATCTTATGTATGTCCTTTTGGACCTTATGGATTCTTGTAAAAGTTCAAATTCTTAGTGGATTTTGCGATGTGTGCCTTGTTATTTTTAGATATACTTACTGTGATCTTGGGTATGCTCATGTTCGAAATGATTATATTATTATGAAAATCCTCCTTGTAGGATCTCAGGATTGGAACCTGCCTTAGGAGCCGAGAATGTGGTACTACAGAGGCTGTCGCGGCCAGAACCGACGGTCGGGTTCCTTGTGAGTCCGATTACTGAGTCTGGGGCATGACACTCTTGATAGACATTAAGTCACATTATAGTATCAAACTCAACATAGAAACATAAGCTAGATGTGAATTGTGAAGATTCATGACTCAATCATTATTTAATACTTTCTAATAGAAAATTAATAAAATGAACTTAATTTTAAAATTTAATAAGTAGGTAGACTCTAGGTTGCAACAATTGTCAAGACTACGTTATTTTTCATTCTAATTATTCAAATCACCTTCAAGAACACTTGAATTCACATAAATCAAGCTTTTGAAAATTTTAGAAATTTGAAAAACTTATCCCAAAAATCAAAATATGCAATATACACAATTGAAAATTTTTCCAAAGGGAACCAACCCCACCCCTGCCAGACCCTTAATCGAATATCCATTTTGTTCCATTAGGTCCCGCGGTCCTACCGGTCAAATTTCGGCTACCCACGACCTGTAGGTAGTGTTTGCGATCATCCTTAAATCCCATCCTGTAAACCCGACCCTGATCGACCCGAAACCTATACCTTTGCGACTGTGTCGGTGCCGCAGTTCCAACGCCGCGTCTCGTGCATGAATCTGATGTGTACATCAAAAGTTATAGGTCACGCTTTATTTAAACCTTTGATGGCATTTGTGGGACCTACCTATAGCATGGCACGCCACCTTATGCATGCATGACATCATCATTTTCATAATTACCTAGCCAACCTATAGCTAGCTGTAACATCCTGGATTTTTGCCAACCTGGGATTAAACGTCCTTAGGCAATGGGTCGATCCTAACACCTTATTAACTTGTCAGAACTGAATCTCACAGTTTAAAATCGCTCATTAACCCATTTCCTTCGCAAATCTCACCTTTCACCACCTTGTTCTTTAAATTTTCTAAGTACTTTCACATTAAACGCTATCTTAAAGTTTAGGTAATGAAGAACAATACTTAAACTAAACATTGCTATAAAGGACTAAGTATCACCTCAGACCGAAATCACCCAGGACTAAATCCTTTAGAAATTAGGTGAGAATTAGCCAGTGTTAAACTAGAGTACCCGTGAGATTAGTACCAATCACTTTAAATACGATCTGCAATACCCAAAACTTGTAGAATCATTGACGCTAAGGTACCCTAAAATCTCGGATCAATCTCATTACCTGGCTGCTCTCGGGAGCATCTCGAAACTCCGTATCAGATCTGGACTGCACGTCGGAAGTCCGAATAACACGAGGTTAAGGAATTAGGACCACCTCGCTGAGCTTGACAACCATCTCAGAAATCGAATCCAGATAGTGTCCCAAGGCTGTTCGTTTGAGTCCGGAGCGAGGAGTGTGAAAATACTTGATCTTCTTTAAAAATAAATATCTCAAATAGTAATCTAGCACCTCTCGCTTGCGGATCAGTATTAGGTAACTAGACCGTCAGAATCTGACCCAAATATACCATCGGGTCAGGAAAAATTTCATAAACATATCCATGTACTCAGAATCTCCGATCGAGATCCACTGACAATTGAATTGAAACTGGTCCTCCATGCATGGTCTGGAAAGCCGACCGGAATGAAAACTTAACTTCACCTAGATCCAATGTCTGTGAGCTTAAGTCCGACCTTTGGCTCAAGGCGGCCCGCCAGAAGTCCTCCGTTGAGCTGAAACCAGCTCACTTTGGTTATAACCTAAGTATACCTTGACCTCAAGTCTATTTTAGTGAGTTTTGGGGCTATATAAGGACCTTAGAACCCTCTCTCTCACAGCCATACGAATTTGAGAGAAACCCTAGAGAGAGAAGAGAGAAAAGAGAGAGAAAGTGTGAGAGAAGTGGGGGAAGCTCCCTGCCACTTTACCCTGCCGCTACACAAGCTACACCGCTCCATTCTAATCGCTTTCCTGGCGATTCCAGCTCCATTTCTAGGTAAGAAACCCTAACCCTAAACTGATTTGGGGTTTTAATAGTTATAGGTTAGGAAATACACTACCAAAAAAAGGGACAAAGGCTACGGATTAAATCCGTAGCCTTAGACCTATGGCTACGGTTCTAGTCCGTAGCACGTCCGTAGTCGTAGGTGCAGTAACAATAGGTCTGGAACCTATAGCTACGGATTTAATCCGTAGCTATAGGTCACAACAGCTACGGATTGAATCCGTAGCAATTATGTCCGTAGCTATAGCTTCCAACAGCTACGGATTTATTCACCACAGCTACGGATTATATCCGTAGCTATGTCTTGCAATAGCTACGGATATAATCCGTAGCAACTATATCCGTAGCTGTAGATTACAACAGATACGGATTTAATCACAACAGCTACGGATTGAATCGGTAGCTATATCTGGCAATCGCTACGGATATAATCCGTAGCATGTATATCCGTAGCTGTAGATTACAACAGCTACGGATTTAATTACAACAGCTATGGGTTGAATTCGTAGCTATATCTGGCAATCGCTACGGATATAATCCGTAGCAATTATATCCGTAGCTGTAAATTACAACAGCTACGGATTTAATCATAACAGCTACGGATTTAATCCGTAGCTATAGGTTACAACGCTACGGATTATTTGTTTATTCAATTATCACCTGTATATCATTCAATTACCACCTGTATAATCATCTATATAATCATTCAATTACCACCTGTATAATCATTCAATACCACCTGTATAATCATCCTATATAATCATTCAATTACCACCTGTATAATCATTCATTCATTCCATTACAATCAATTACAATCATTCATTCATTCAATTACAATCAATTACAATCAATTACAATCCTTCATTCAATCAATTACAATTACAATCCTTCATTCAATCAATTACAATTACAATTACAATAATGCTGAAAATACAAATCTTTGGCTTCATTAGGGAAATTTGCTCGACTTCACCCTGAAATTTCAAAGATAAAGAATTGAAAGAATAAATATCCTTCATTCAATGAATTACAACTACAATCCTTCATTCAATGAATTACAATTACAATAATGCTGAAAATACAAATCTTTGGTTTAGGTTAGGTTATAGGTTAAGGTTTAGGTTTAGGAAACCGGTTTCAGGTTCGGGATCGGATTTAAGTTTGGGTTTTCAAGTTTAGGTTTAGGTTTAGGTTAGGGAGTTGAGATTCTGATTAGGTGTAGGTTTAGGTTAAGGGATTTGAGAATAGGTTAAGATGTAGGTTTAAGAAATCGGGTTTGGGTTCGGGATCTGGTTTAAGCTTGGGTTTTCAAGTTTAGGTTTAGGTTTAGGTTAGGTAGTTAGGTTTAGGTTAGGTTGTAGGTTAAGGTTTTGGGAATTGAGAATAGGTTAAGGTTTAGGTTTAGGAAACCGGGTTCGGTTCGGGATCGAGTTTAATTTTGGTTTTCAAGTTTAGGTTTAGGTTTAGGTTAGGAAGTTAGGTTTAGGTTACGTTGTAGGTTAAGCTTTAGGGAATTGAGAATAGGTTAAGGTTTAGGTTTAGGAAACCAGGTTCAGGTTCGGGTTCGGGATCGGGTTTAAGTTTGGGTTTTCAAGTTTAGGTTTAGGTTTAGGTTAGGGAGTTAGGTTTAGGTTAGGTTGTAGGTTAAGGTTTAAGGAATTGAAAATAGGTTAAGGTTTAAGTTGAGGAAACTGGGTTCGAGTTCGAGACGGGGTTTAAGTTTGGATTTTCAAGTTTAGGTTTAGGTTTAGGTTAGGGAGTTAAGTTTAGGTTAGGCTTTAGGTTAAGCTTTGGGGAATTGAGAATAGGTTAAGGTTTAGGTTGAGGAAATTGGGTTCGGGTTCAGCATTGGGTGTAAGTTTTGGTTTTCAAGTTTAGGTTTATGTTTAGGTTAGGGAGTTAGGTTATAGGTTAAGGTTTAGGGAATTGAAAATAGGTTAAAGTTTAGGTTTATGTTTAGGTTAGGGAGTTAGGTTAAAGTTAGGTTATAGGTTAAGGTTTAGGGAATTGAAAATAGGTTAAAGTTTAGGTTGAGGAAACCGGGTTCAGGTTCGGGTTCGGGTTTAAGTTTGGGTTTTCAAGTTTAGGTTTAGGTTTAGGTTTAGGTTTAGGTTAGGTAGTTAGGTTTAGGTTAGTTTGTAGGTTAAGGTTTAGGTTTAGGAAACCGGTTTCGGGTTCGGGATCGGGTTTAAGTTTGGGTTTTCAAGTTTAGGTTAGGTTTAGGTTAGGTTGTAGGTTAAGGTTTAGGGAATTGAGAATAGGTTAAGGTTTAGGTTTAGGAAACCGGGTTCGGGTTTGGGATCGAGTTTAATTTTGGGTTTTCAAGTTTAGGTTTAGGTTTAGGTTAGGAAGTTAGGTTTAGGTTACGTTGTAGGTTAAGCTTTAGGGAATTGAGAATAGGTTAAGGTTTAGGTTTAGGAAACCAGGTTCGGGTTCGGGATCGGGTTTAAGTTTGGGTTTTCAAGTTTAGGTTTAGGTTTAGGTTAGGGAATTAGGTTTAGGTTCGGTTGTAGGTAAAGGTTTAGGGAATTGAGAATTGGTTAAGGTTTAGGTTGAGGAAACTGGGTTTGGGTTCAGGACCGGGTTTAAGTTTGGGTTTTCAAGTTTACGTTTAGGTTTCGGTTAGGGAGTTAGGTTTAGGTTATGTTGTAGGTTAGGTTTAGGGAATTGAGAATAGGTTAAGGTTTAGGTTGAGAAAAGTGGGTTCGGGGTTGGCATCGGGTTTAAGTTTGGGTTTCAAGTTTAGGTTTAGGTTTAGGTTAGGTAGTTAGGTTTAGGTTCGGTTGTAGGTTAAGGTTTTGGGAATTGAGAATAGGTGAAGGTTTAGGTTTAGGAAACCGGGTTCATGTTCGGGATCGGGTTTAATTTTGGGTTTTCAAGTTTAGGTTTAGGTTTAGGTTAGGGAGTTATGTTTATGTTAGGTTGTAGGTTAAGGTTTAGGGAATTGAGAATAGGTTAAGGTTTAGGTTTAGGAAACCGGGTTCGGGTTTAAGTTTGGGTTTTCAAGTTTAGGTTTATGTTTAGGTTAGGGAGTTAGGTTTAGGTTAGGTTGTAGGTTAAGGTTTTAGGGATTGAGAATAGGTTAAGGTTTAGGTTGAGGAAATTGGGTTCGGGTTCGAGTTCGGGTTTGGGATCGGGTTTAAGTTTGGGTTTTCAAGTTTAGGTTTAGGTTTAGGTTTAGGTTAGGTAGTTAGGTTTAGGTTAGTTTGTAGGTTAAGGTTTAGGTTTAGGAAACGGTTTCGGGTTTGGGATCGGGTTTAAGTTTGGTTTTCAAGTTTAGGTTTAGGTTTATGTTAGGTTGTAGGTTAAGGTTTAGGGAATTGAGAATAGGTTAAGGTTTAGGTTGAGGAAATTGGGTTCAGGTTCGACATCGGGTTTAAGTTTGGGTTTTCAAGTTTAGGTTTAGGTTTAGGTTAGGGAGTTGAGATTTAGGATTAGGTGTAGGTTTTGGTTTAGGGATTTGAGAATAGGTTGAGGTTTAGGTTTAGGAAATCGGGTTTGGGTTCAGGATTGGATTAAGTTTGGGTTTTCAAGTTTAGTTTAGGTTTAGGTTAGGTAGTTAGGTTGAGGTTAGGTTGTAGGTTTAGGTTAGGGAATAGAGAATAAGTTAAGGTTTTAGTTAGGAAACGGGTTCGGGTTTGGGATCGGGTTTAACTTTGAGTTTTCAAGTTTAAGTTTAGGTTTAGGTTAGGGAATTAGGTTAAGGTTCGGTTGTAGGTAAAGGTTTAGTGAATTGAGAATTGGTTAAGGTTAGGTTGAGGAAACTGGGTTTGGGTTTAGGACCGGGTTTAAGTTTGGGTTTTCAAGTTTACGTTTAGGTTTCGGTTAGGGAGTTAGATTTAGGTTATGTTGTAGGTTAAGGTTTAGGGAATTGAGAATAGGTTAAGGTTTAGGTTGAGGAAACTGGGTTCGGGTTCGGGACCGGGTTTAAGTTTGGGTTTTCAAGTTTAGGTTTAGGTTTAAGCTATGGAGTTTGGTTTAGGTTAGGTTGTAGGTTAAGCTTTAGGGAATTGAGAATAGGTAAGGTTTAAGTTGAGGAGGAAATTGGGTTCGGGTTCGGCATCGGGTTTACGTTTCAGTTTTCAAGTTTAGGTTTATGTTTAGGTTAGGTTGTAGGTTAAGCTTTAGGTAATTGAGAATAGGTTAAGGTGAAGGTTGAGGAAACCGGGTTCGGGTTCGGGGGTTCGGGATCGGTTTAAGTTTGGGTTTTAAAGTTAGGTTTAGGTTTAGGTTAGGGAGTTAGGTTTAGGTTAGTTTGTAGGTTAAGGTTTAGTTCTAGGGAATTGAGTTTAGGTTATAGGTTTTGGTTTAGGTTATTGGTTTTGGTTTAGGTTATTGGTTTTGGTTGGTTAGGGTAAGGTTTAGGTTATTGGATTTGAGAATGGGTTCGAGTTTAGGTTAAGGTTTAGGTTATTGGATTTGAGAATGGGTTCGGGTTTAGGTTGTAGGTTTTGGTTTTGGTTTTGGTTTAGGTTATAGGTTTTGGTTTAGGTTATAGGTTATAGGTTTTGGGATTTGAGAATGGGTTCGGGTTTGGTTTAGGCTATAGGTTTTGGTTAAGGTTTAGGTATTAGGTTTTGGGATTTGAGAATGGGCTCGGGTTTAGGTTACAGGTTTTGGTTAAGGTTTAGGTTTAGGTTTAGGTTATAGGTTTTTTGGGATTTGAGAATGGGTTATAGTTTAGGTTTAGGTTAGGTTATAGGTTTTGGCTTTGGTTTAGGTTATAGGTTATGGGATTTGAGAATGGGTTCGGGTTTAGGGATTTGAGTTTAGGTTATAGGTTAAGGTTTTAGGGATTTGAGTTTAGGTTAGGTTATAGGTTTTGGTTTAGTATAGGTTTTGGTTAAGTTTAGATTTTTGGATTTGAGAATGTGTTCGGGTAGAGGTTATAGGTTTTGGTTTTAGTTTAGGTTTAGGTTATAGATTTTTGGATTGAGAATGGGTTATGGTTTAGGTTTAGGAAATCGGGTTCAGGTTCAAGATTGGGTTTAAGTTTGGGTTTTCAAGTTAAGGTTTAGGTTTAGGTTACGGAGTTGAGATTAGGATTAGGTGTAGGTTTAGCTTTAGGGAATTGAGTTTAGGTTATAGGTTTAGGTTTTGGTTTAGGTTAGGGGTTTTGATTTAGGTTATAGGTTATAGGTTATTATAGGTTTTGGTTATAGGTTATAGGATTTGAGAATGGGTTCGGGTGTGGTCCCTGCAAATACAAATATAATACAAATATAAACACGGCCTGTCCGAATGGCCAGGCCCTTCCAATGCCGTCCATAGGAAATGGACAGCTTCATCATGGTCATAATAGCGGTTCCCACCTTCCAGGGACCCCCGCTCTTCCGGATAGCTCCGACGCACATCCGGGTCTGCTCCATTAATCTCGAGCAAATACATAAACACGGCCTGTCCAAATGGCCAGGCCCCTCCAATGCCGTCCATAGGAAATGGACAGCTTCATCATGGTCATAATAGCAGTTCCCACCTTCCAGGGACCCCCACTCTTCCGGATAGCTCCGACGCACATCCGGGTCTGCTCCATTAATCTCGAGCAAATACATAAACACGGCCTGTCCAAATGGTCAGGCCCCTCCAATGTCGTCCATAGGAAATGGACAGCTTCATCATGGTCATAATAGCGGTTCCCACCTTCCAGGGACCCCCGCTTAACATCCGGATAGCTCCGACGCACATCCGGATCTGCTTCATCAATTTTGAGATAATATATAAACATGAGCCTGTCCAAATGGCCAGACCACTTTATCAATGTATCATATAGTATGAAGGAAAGAAGACTCACTAATTTAGCTAGCAAGGAGAGAAAGTGTGAGTGCTTGGAATGTCGCCCTTTCTTTGAATAATGGATGCATATTCCACAATGCAATCTGAGAATGAGTAAGTTAGTAAGCTAGGATGTGCTTGAAAACCTAGGTAAGCTAGTAAGCTAAACTAACAAGCAAGTGGTACATACAGCCATAGAATAAAATGTATGAAGCTCTGAGAGAAAGGCTGCCCAATGTTTCATTTATTTGGACTTATAAATAAAAATGTATCACAAAATAATAGGAAAGGACATGCATTCTTTGTTGAAAAACTAACCTTTCTTTATTAGGAAGCAAGCCACAAAGTCTTCATTGTCTTTCCACATGTATACTGATGAAATCCCCCGTTCATAATACCTACCAATGCAGTTGTGCAAAAGAATTGCTTTTACTTCTTCAGAAACAGAGAATAGTTTCTTTCATTTTCTGCGTACTGGCATTACTTGCCAAATCATTAGATGAAGGTCATGGACAAAAAATTAAGCCTACTGTAATAGATAAATAGTAAATCAAAGATCTAATCTCGCAACAAAAAATTAAGCATACTGTAATAGATAAATTGTAATTTAAGGTGTGTTTGGTTGAACCAAATATCATGATATTTTTGTGCAACTAGACACCGTTAATAATTGATTCTTGTTGGTTATGGGAAGAGCTGATGAAGGGTGTCTAGATCAGCTCAAGTTATAAACAATCAAAATTTTTTAGATAATTTCGTGAAAGCATTTCCAATTAAGAATTCGACAACCTTCTAAATGCATCATACACACATACATACATGTATAAAACATACATAGATACCTATAGGGGAATTTTGGACACATTTCCAGTTAACACAAGTGTATAAGTACTTTTCTTCTTCTTTTTTTTTTGCAAAATAAAAAGACTGCACCGACAACTAGCTGTAGGTTAGCTTAAAATCCATTCCTATAAACATTGTCTCTTGAAAATATAAAAGATTTTCAAGGGAAAAAAGTAGAAATAAAAAATTGGAATACAAAAGAATCGTCATACCATACTTCCAGTTGTAGGTGATCAGTTTTCTAATAAGAGAGCTATGATAGTGAGTCCTAGAATACTACAAGAAACAAGAGTTCAATGGCCAAGCATCCATAAACAAGTGCCAAAGCTTTTGGATAATCCTAACTGTACCTGAACTTTAAAAAATCCCAGCAGTCCTCTTCCTAACTCCCATTTTTTCTCAATCTTTCAGCATTGCGCCACATATCAAATAAGAAACTATCTTCGCAAATTGACCAATTTGCATTAGTACAACAAATTTATTCAAGTTTTGCTTACTTGGATGGAAATGAGAATATTTGAAAGAGATTGCCCATATGTGTCATGGAAATGTACAGCAAGCTTCTCAACATGGACAACAACTATCACAGCTTCAAGCATTAGAACAATCGTGCCTGCAACACAAGAAAGAAGCATGTAAAGAAAACAACACTAGAATGAATATCTGGTTAGGCATGCTAAGATCTTAGTTATCATGCATTCAATCGCAGTCAACAAAGCATTTCCTAACCCATACCCATACCATACTTGAGCTCAATTACGTATAAAAATAATAGATAACACAAAGCTTTTGTTAACTATGCAACTCTGGTGGATGCATTCACTACATTATTGATTTAAGATCTCTGGCTTACTTAACTTCAGTTAATGATTCCATCTCCTCAATCTCATATGTGAGCAAGGTGTAAAGTATCAGTCGAAACCATGATATGATTGTGCACATATTGGCTGATGTACATCCTGGCACGTGTGCACGCGCATGCACACAGCACAAAACCAAAAAAGAAAGCAAAAAAACCAAAAAAAAATGAATGAAGAAGGAAGAAGGAAGATGTTTTAACCACATTATACAGATAATTGGATCTGCTTCATTTTTGGTATAATGCACTAAAATGATCTGGAAAAACTGATGGACAGTGTGTATACATATAATACGTACATCAAGGTGGGCCCCATGATAAGGGCCTCACTCTCTTGGGTAAGCCCGGGGTCAATCAGCTCCCTCTAGCTTGTCCTTTTCTTCAAACAGGTGGTGGACATATTGAAACATGGCATGAATGTTCTTGAGAAAGAACCACAGCTGGCTTACCTCTACCTATCGGTAACTGACTGTCATGTGGGTGGACCTTCCATGCGATCCACACTGTCCATCAAGTACGCTGCCTCATCTTTACCCTGGGATCCAAAAATCATGATAATCATGAGTTGAAAATTGAGCAGGATCCTCTATTGCATTTTCAACTATTGGATTTTCAACTCAACTCTCAGTTAGAAATCACCAAAGCAGCTTCAAGATGCTAAGAAACAGTCGGAATGAAAGAGAAAATGAATTAGCAGCTAGAAAATGTGAGTTTTTTCAATTCCTTTATTTTTGCATTTTATGGAATTTTGTACCTGGAGCTGCTGCAAAACTCGTAGAGCTTTCCTCTATTGGAGAAGATGATGAGAGCCACCTTAGCATTGCAGAGAATGGAGAGTTCATCCCAGCTGTTGGTATGCTTTCATCAGGCGATGATACTATTCTCGGAGCCTGTAAGGAGAAAAATGCATTAAAAGCATTTTTAGTGGCACACAAACACACACTCAGGTTTTTAGTTTCAAGTTTTGGATCAGTGATCTTGTATCATGCTTAGAAGATTGAAGATGAGAAGAGGTGGCGCCATTGCCATTAGGGGCCTGCATGGCTACTTAATATTCCTGCTCTCCCAATACATGCCAATCTAGCATGTGTGAGAGGTCCAAGCCATTTGTTGGGAGGTGCCACTTAGTTTATGACAACCTGAAAATCAGCTAGGTTGGTTATCAGGTGAGTCTTACAAGTACATCGAATGTGGATTGTTGGTCAATTCCTTTTAACGGTTCATTCCTCTCATACGTCTGTCCCATCATATGAATGACCTAGATCTCCCCACACTTCCCAATCAGCATGTTTGGAAAGAGAAGGATCCAAAAAATCCTGCTCTATCTAATTGTAAATGGTATCATCCAATTCATTAACAGGTCTTAGAATCTCATACATTGAAAAGCAAATTACTGTATCCAGACTACTCGCCACAGGAAGATGACTGGAATCCCATGGTTTAATCAATTACTGTACACGAGGAGCCATGCCACTTGCATTCCCAAAATGATGCCCAACAACAATGACTGGAATCCCATGGTTTCCTGCAGCAACAGAAGCCATATGTCTGTATTATGATTGTTTAATCCAAAACAATGCAAAAGATATTTGAGTAATTTCTTGCACAAACAGATACAATCAAAAGAAAACTACAATGTGTTTGGATGCTCTATTGATGAATTACAATAATTCTATTCATTAAAATGGAAATAAACTAGTGGGAGTAGCCACAACTCCAACCAAAATGATGGTGAAGCACCAGATAACAATTCTGATTGTTTCTCCAACTTGAAACACAGACTGAAATTTGGGGTTGGTCATCATTGAGGTTGAATCTGGGAATGTTAAGAGTTTCTTTCCTTAGCATTTATGTTAAGAGTCTGGGCCCCTCAATAGAAACTATCTGCAGAGTCATCCATGTTCACAACAAGATATTCATTTTATGGGATGTTTTGAGAAGGATGAGATTCATATTTAAGAAATATGTAATATACAAAGAAATAAATGGCTAGAGACGGAACCTTGTAGTAGGTCTGACACTTCTCATCATACCCTTCAATAGTGTCTGACACAAGTTTGCTAGAGACGTATATTTGTTGACCCTCTTCGTTCCTTAAAGCCCCCTGCCAATGAACAGCCATGCTGTGATTAGAAAACAATGGACAAAAGACTGCTAAACATGACAGATAATTCAATTCTTGAATTCTTCAATCTTAAAGGCCCCTGCCAATGAATCACAATTATAATCTAATACACATTTTGGAGGATTCTGATTAAAGGCTGCTAAACATGACAGATAATTCAATTCTTGAATTCTTCAATCTTGAACCTGAGACTCAAAACTCCTTTTCAATTGGTCAGCAAATAAAATTGAATTAAAGAGGAGAAAATAAAACATTTGTTGGCTGCTTTTAATGACCCACCAGATGGGTTTAAATGATATGCAATTGTGGCAACCGCAAGTCATGCACAAGCAACTACAGGAGCTACAAAGACAGCAACAACTTCAGCAACTAGACCAGCAGGCAAGGCAACATTATTCGGGGGCTATGGGCCATTGGAGACTGGTGCACAAGGGGAAAAGAAAAATCCTAAAATCCCCAAATCGGCAATGTTCACAACAGAAGGGAAGAAAAGGTTTCCAAAGATCTCCCATAAGCATGGGTGAAAAATCTCTGGATGCATAGATAATATGACACTGAAAGACATTGATCGATAAAAAAATAAGATTTAATTATCACGCTAACAAGTTCAACATAAGAGAATTTCTAAAGGGATGAGGAAAATTTCTAGTCCCATCCTAAGCTGTCATGTGTCACATGCCCACAAATGTAGGGTCCACAAGATCAGTGTCTAGGTGTTGACATGTATCTTCCAAGCTGTCATGATAGAATTTCATTGTTAGGAAATGAATGAATGACCAGCCAAGTTTTCAAATAAATCAAAGTTAGATTATGTTGCATTTGGACTAAAATACCCAAGAAAAATTTATCAACAGATAGCTAATCCCATGATATACCACATAAGAAAAGCATTTGTTGTTTCAAATGCCACCCACTCTTTACAATATTGGCAACATTGGACTGGATTGGACTGTCCCACATGAATTTTTTTTCTTGGGGATTTCAGTCCAAAAGTAGTTGAAACCTCTAGCTCTATAATTCTAGAAACGAGAGAATGGAGACTTACTGCAATACATCGACAACATGACCACAGTCCATTAAGAACTCCCGCAGCTACAACAGAGCATCAAGACGACCAGATGTTGCTATGAATTATATTAGTCTTTGTTGCTCGTTGCTGTCACCTTTATCATTACCTTCGCATTCTCCTCTCCCTCCTGCTAAAGTTTCTTTGACTCTTGGACCACCCTTTCCATGATGAGTTCTTGTTCAGCAAAAGAAAAAAGAAAAAAGATTCCTCCTTTTCACGCTTCTCCTGTTCAGCTGCTGCCCTTTCTGTCTCTGCAGCAGCCAGTCTGGCTTGGAGATCTCGGCACATCTGGTATAAAATGCATGTTAAGGTTAGAGAAGAGGTGAGGTCTGAAAATCTTAATATCTTTCTATCAAAACAGTGGGTGGCATTTGAAACAATTGATACTATCAAACATAATAATTGCTGAAATTAAATATATTATTTAAAACATAATATCTTTCTATCAAAACAGTGGGTGGCATTTGAAACGCCAAGTGCATTTGCACTTTTGCCAATCCACACATGCTAGTTCTAGCAGAAAAATTATAACAGCTTTAAAAAATGGAAAAAAAAATAAAATGATAAAACTCACCTTGAAGCCGTTGTTTTTCTTCTTCCCAATCAGTTAGGATTGTCATATAGTGAGATTTTTTGGAAATTCCCAATTCCAAAATGGGCCATCAGATCAACAGTCTAGATCACTACACCACGGGTCTGCCACACGTATAAAAACATATTCTCAGGTCTGAGGGCCATAGACACTTCTGTCTAACCTGAAAGCATTTGTCTGAAAACCGATCCAACAAACGTCCTTAGTTTTGCTGCAAATATATATAAGCCATCATTAGTGACAAGTTCTCAATCAGGTAGCTACACATTCCATAGAATTTCAAGTTTATAGGCTATGACAGATTCGTTTACAAACACTGATGCAGAGATTGGTGCCATGTCTTTTTCTTTTCTTTTCTTTTTTATTTTTTGCCATTTTTGGTTTCATGAAAAACGGAACCCAGATTCAGATAGCAATGAACTGAACACAACATTATTCATGCAGTGCTCATACCAGGATCATGATATGATGATAATAATTCAATTCAGTTCAATAAACTTAGATTCCTGAGAAGGATTTAATGGTTTTAAATCCATGGTTTTCTGGAAAAGGTCCATTTCCTGGACGTCAAATTCAACGGGGAAAGTAAGATGGTTAATATTACTTTTCACAGTACAAAGTTTCAGTTATGTCTCTTCTTTACCTTCCATTTTCTTCTTAACAAGAAATTCATATTTACTAATATTCCCATTTTTCTATTTTTCAAATGAATGAGTTCGGACTCCGAAAGCGTCGGCTCCCGCACTCGTACTTTCAGTCCAAACCCTAACTAAGGTTATAGGTTTTGGCTAATGTGAAACTAGAGTGGAAGTCTTTTGAAAATGTTATGGATTCATGTGTTCATTCATGCAGCATTTGATCAGGCTCCTGAACCAAATAAAGTTTGAGACTAATATGGATGCCTTCAATGAAGAGTTTATTTTCTACATGATCTCATTACATACCATATGTTTTGATAGAATGTAGGCCGTATATATAAGAGCTATCATGCAAAGGCTCATCCCCATCATTAGATGGCATGCATGCCAGACATCCGGACCATTCATTAGGTAGCCCACACTATATATGAACATGACTTGGACCAATATAAAAAAGATCACTCTTCTATGAGAAAAAGAAGCCCATTTCTCCAAACTCAATGTGCATGCCTTACTTTTCACTGCATGGTTTCCATTTTGATCATGCGCACATTACATAACATGTTCATCAAATTCAAGAACAAGGTTTATTATTTGATCAAGCTCAGTAACTTCAAGTGTCGATGACAAAATATGAGCAGAGGATGAGCATTTGAAGCAAGATTATGCTACTCAAATTTCAACTAGTGAGACTAAGAACAACAAAGCATGGAATTAGAATTGACAATCTTAAAACTATTTAAACATGAATACCAAAGATGTGTGTGTCTTATGTAGACATGTATCATGTTGATGTGTGTGCCTATGTAGCTGAAGTACTATTCTTTTAACCAGTCCATGAGATTCCGTGAAATCTGTGGCTCCTAAAAAAGGAAAAAAGAAAATAATGAAATCCAAAAGGATCGAGGTTGAGAAAGGGTTACCACGTAGGCAGCCCGGTGTCCAAAACTCTCCCACTTGAAGTTAGTGGTTCTTAAGTCTCATTTTAACCATCCATGAATGAGCCTCATATTCCAAATATTAAGAATTTCCTGTCCACAATCGGACACAACATGCTAATGTTATCAAATACAAAAACCACAGATATAACTCACATATAAAAATTGAGAACTAGGGATGGATGGGACTATCAATGGGCCCAAATTTGCCAAGGAAAATCAAAATTTTGAATAGCCCTTGCCTATCAGACCCAACCCAAACAGTTCAAAATTCAAGCCAGAGAAAGCCTAAGCCTAACCAATATGATATTTAAATAATTGAATCTGCAAAAAAAAAAAAAAAAAAGAAAAAAAAAAAAAAAAAAAGAAAAAAAAGAAAGAAAGTTCCTGAAACATGTAATTTAATTTAAATTACTTATACAAAGTAATAGACTTCTCTCATGAATTTGGGGAAAAAAGGAAAATTGATAGATGTTATTTACATTTCTGCCTCACGGTGCCAATGTAACCAATCCTTTCCAAAATTTAAATAAAATTTTGGTTTGACTACTTTCATGTTGAACCCTGCAAGTTCTGGTTTGTCATTTACACCCAAATTTGTTGCTTTAGAGGGAAAAACAAATTCATCTTAGGAAACAAGTCGCTGTAGGAAAAAAATGATGAGGAAACAGAGAAACTTAGATAAGTTACCTTAGAACATCACCTTGCCCACATGTCGTCGTACTGGCCAAGGGGTTGTCCATCACCCATTAGCCCAAAGTACATGGTAGGGCCTATGAGCTCCCTGTTAATAATAGCAAGGAATTAGTTCATGTTGAAAAGGGAGCGAGCACATACATGCACACATGACAAAACCTATCTTGTGTGCATTTGCATTTGCATTTTGGAAATGATTTGTGGTTTAGGAATGGTTCAGTGCAATTCATTCTCAACATATTGGATGCATTTACTGTTTCATCATTATTTAGATCGTCCATCCATCTGAGCTCACTATGGGTTGTCCATGGGTCAGAGTCACCTCTACTCACTAATAAGAGAAGCCTAACTTCCTAGAGCTAATAGTATTCTCCATATTTCTACAAACATCTAAATGGAATATAAGAAAATTGAAACAATAGAGAAATGGTAAAGATGATAGGTCTATAAGTTGATTCCATTGATGTTACATCATGAATGCTAGCATGATAGTCCTCTCGAACATGGCAAACATTGCATTAGTTTCATAAAAATGGCTTGAGACTAACAATAAAACAAAATTTTAAAAGAAACAGAAAAGAAGATTCATTCAATCATTCTCAATCAGTGGAAATGCAAGTAGAAGGGGTCCATAATAGTGTTTGAAAATAATTCTGAAAATTTCCCCACAACCTTATAAATGCATAAATATGAAAAGTGACCCAAAAAGGAGACATTGTGATGTGTGTGGTTCATCCACTATGTTCATTTGTTTTGGCATTTAGTTTTAGTGTTTGATCCCAAAAAGGAGACACATCGAAGGCTCAAGTGGACCACATTACAGATCGATGGTAAGCCCTTAATCTCCATAGTTTCCTATGGTCTAGAGCCCATCAGATCAACAGTTTGGATCACCAAGGCATTACTCCTGCTTGGATGGAATAGACATATTAGCTCAATACACTATTCTAGCCTACCAAGTTGAAGATCACCTCTCATGGAAGGAATTAAAGCATTTCTTCAAACAATTAGCATGTAGATTTCTATATAAAAATTAAAAATTTACAGAACTATAAATGCAACAATATGCATTCAGGAGGTTTGCTAATTCCACACGTGGACAGTGTTGTCCCTGTCCGTCCATACTCAGCCACAATTGTGTGCTTGATCAGATTTTTTCACCAGGTAGGCTACATTATCTGGATTTCTGGCATAAAACAAAAGTCAGGAACTCAGTTTCCAAAAATATAATTTTTTATGGATCCCCCCAACATCTTAGACTCTCATTTAATAGGAGAAGCAACTAACATTACTAGAAAACATGCTCCTTTAAAAGGCAACACCCCCATCACCTTGTCTGTAGCATATATTAATTATGAAGTCGAATTAAATTAACTAAATTGTGGAACTGACAGTCAATAAGTCACATCCTACAATCAGATTGGTCGAATAGTCCTGACCTTTGAAAATGGATACTTGTATGCCACGTATGCAATTTCTAAGTGCCTGCATATCATAAAAAGGAAATTGTGACACTAATGGATGCTAAGCAGAAAAACAATTAATCAAAAAGGAAAAATAAAGAATTTAGATGACCATATATGATCCATAACAGAGCCCAATATGCAATTATCATAAACACCACTAGTGGCTCTCTATTTCATGAAACAACCATTTAAAGACATCCAAATGCAGAATTCAAATCACAAATCACAAACTTATAAAACTTAGTTAAAATAAAGAAATTCACGAGCAGTTCACATATGCCAGTGATGATTTTCTCATTAGATTTCTGCATTTAAGCTGCATTCTCATTGGATTTCTGCATTGAGAAAACAAGATTACAACTTATTGTTGCTTGATTTCTATTGATGATTGAGGGAATCAAAAGAACACCCAAAAAAGATATTGATGAAGACCTAAGAAACTGATATTAATCAAAACCCCAAAAACCATTAGATGGAAATTGAAAGGAAACCCAAAATACAAATCAATAGAAAATGAAAAGAAAACCCAAAATAGATATTGATGAATTAAAAATCAGGCCTATCAGACCTGTACACATTTTTACACACAAGTTGCCACAAGAATATATGGCAGACTTGTACAATATCACCATACATGAGCATGGTTTAAAAAATCAGGCCTATCAGACCATCCTAAATGCTCAATCAGAATAGGGCCCAAGGACCTGCCTTTTTTCCTCAAATCAAGCAGCTAGGACTGTCCAATTGGACTGATCTTTGGTCATGGCCTATTACAGTGTGGATTGCAAAATGGATGGTCCCGATCACGTAAAAAAATTTTTTTGCCACATTTCCCATGGGAATTTGTGTGCAGAAAAATGTATAGGAAGTCATGACATTTAGCATTTATACTCTTTATGTAAAAACCAATTTGAAACTATAACTAAATTAGCACTAGACTCCACTGCCGAATGAGGGCCAAGGATTCTACATCGAATGCTTTTCCAAAAGAGAGACATGGTATAGAGCTACAAAATAAAGAGCTTACCAGGTCAACCGACCATAGAAACAGAAATTCCAAAGATAAAATTAGAATTTGAAAGACAAATAATGGGATCCACAATTTTTTCTATTCCAATCTGGGAAACACTCTAAAATTCCAATCATCTAGAGTCATAGATTGCTAGAGTATCAAATAACTCCTTATATTATTAATGTAAATTAAATGCTAATTGAGGTCTACAAGGGCTGTTTAGAAATAAAACAATGAGAAATCTACAACTACCACCAAAGATGACAAAAATAAGAGTTGCCACTAAAGATAAACAACAATATCTTTCTGAAACAAAATCAAACAAGTCTCGTAAGCGATTCTCAAACAATAGATCCACAGGCATCACTTCTGGGCCTGTTCAGATTGGTGGAGAACAAGATTCACCAGAAAAAAGAAATTGATTTCCTCTTATGTAATGGTTCCCCTTGTTTGTGGAAGCCCAAAGTAGTGATGAAATCGGTTTTCATTCCTCAGAGAAGGGACATTTCCTTTTCCTCCCGAAAACCTAAGAAATGGAATCAAATCAACGGATGAGAATCAAATCTCCAAGTCCCTAAACCCCTCTTCATATCATTTTGCCAACAAAACCCCTAAATCCAGTTCCAAAAACAACTTTCAATCCTAAAAAATACCGTAAAAATTGGAAAATCCCTAAAAATACGGACCATTTTGTCCTGCGTGGCTTTAAGGGTTGATTCATGATGAGTTAGATAAAGTCCAGATCTATCAACGCACCTGAGCAAAGAAGAAATTGCAATCGGACGAAGGCTGTGGCTGGTCGATGAGCCGAGACGGTGATGGGTTGGAGAAAGGGTTTTTGAAAACCCGGGCACAGGGTCAGGGTCTGCTCACAAATCAATGGTGGATTTGCGGCGAAAGGTGGTTTTGAAAACCCTAGAGAGAGAGAGAGAGGGAGAGAGATTGGGAAACAAAGAGAGGGGAATGGGACCAAGAGACAGAGAGATCGAGAGAGGGCGAGGGAAAGGGAGAGGCTGAGTGCGTGAGAGAGAGGGTGAGGAAGCGTGAGAGATGGAGAGATGGCGAGGGAGAGGGAGAGGGATAGGCTGAGTACGTGAGAGGGAGAGAGGGTTTGGGTTTTGGGAGATGGGCGCGCGCGGGAGGTTAGCGTGGACATTTGGGTTTTGGGGGTGACGGACGGCACCTTCAGTGCTTGCTTTTAGCACTTGTGGGGCCCACCGTGATGTATGTTATTTATCCACTCTGTCCACTCATTTTAACAGATCATTTTAACTGTTGATTCAAAAAAAGATTCAGATCGAAGTTGTAAGCAGACCACATAACATATTAACAATAGAAAATTATTTTTAATTATTTCTTATGGTGTGGTCCACTTAGACCTTCAATCTACATAATTTTTGAGCTCATCCACTTAAATTATATATCAGAATTGATGGACGGCTTAGATCAAACACATATATTCCAATGGACCCCATGGAGCCCCTTAAGCACCAGCTATGTTTAATAAGGTTTAGGTGAGGAGGTACGCTTTAACAGATGAATTAGGATTTAGCTGATTAAATCCGTAGCTAAATCGCTACGGATTTAATCCGTAGCTAAAAGCTTTCACAGTTCATAGCCTTTGCTCAATTTTTTGGTAGTGATAGTTAACCTATTTCATTCTATAGTTGTCCAAACTGCCGAATACGGAAGCTTGACAAACCTACCTGATTTGTTTTGATTCTACGATAAAAGGTGCAGACTTTAGGTGTATAGGTTATGGTTTTCAACGCTTTCAATGTCAGATAATGATAGATTCATGATCTGCATGCAATTGCACATGTACAAAGTGCTGTCTGTTTTCCGTTTCGATTAAAGATGAAGAATATGAAATTTTACATACTCTACGTATTTGTAGAAAGTACCGTATACGTATAAATTTTGGAAATGTGTTTGCCATGATTATTTGTTGTATGAATATATTATATATAGATAAAATACTTACTTGGCGAAAGGACTCGCCCTAATACATGTTTGCTAACATACACTATGTATGTTGAAATAGTGTATGCAAAGTGTTTATGAAAATGCTTGTGAGAGTAAGTGTTTGTGAAAATGCTTGTGAGAGTAAGTGTTTGGATAATGATGCCTTAGGTAGGTGTTGAGATGGGATTCTCGACTACCTTAGAGACTTGTATGATTTCCTCCATGAGGTTGTTTAATTAAACCGCTTACTTATGAAATATATGTGTTTGTATTCTTGTTCATATGGTGCTTATGATATGCTTTATAACATGCTTTATACATGCTTATGACATGTTTGTTAGCATGCTTGAATTACTTTGTTTATTATGCTTTACTCCACATGCTTCGAATATGGATAAATTGCGTTTGGGACTATGTTTATAGTCCAGGCAATCTGTACCAGATTTGAGATCGTGGTTGAGATTCATTTCGCCACGTAAGATGTGTTTGACAAACCCGAGTCGTACTTCGGTTGGCGATAGTGGTTGGCCACACGAAGTGCTTATGCGCTTCATATCGTTTAACTTGTTGTGCGCTCGAGCTAGTCAGGCCCGTCAAATAACCCGATATGTCTAATGTATGTTCACCATGTTTGGTCACCACTGCTTGAACCTAGGGTACCAAACTTACCAGTGGAATCCTGTCAACTATGGTACCTCGATCCGCTAAGACTCATGAGCCGGGCATGGTGGTATGGGACACCGTGGTCGAGTTGTCGGTCTACGCTGGGGCCACGTGCCTCCCTGTAGTGACCAGTGAGCAACCAGACTCATGAGCCAATTATGGTGGTATGGGACACTATATTCGTGCTGTCGGCCTACATTGATAAGGTGATGGGGGAGTGGTGCAACGAATGCGAACAACAGCCTTGGCAGCCCTTTGTAGTGACCTCGAGCATACTCTGAATTGCGGTGAGGCGACGAGTTTTTCCGCAGTGTATAGAGTATGAAACTAGGCCTGTTTCTGTATAGTGATGAATCGTTAAAAAGGTGATGGGGGAGTGGTGTAACCTTTGTGCGTAACAGCCCTGGCAGCCTTTGCAGCGACCTAGAAAATACACCACCGTCTGAGATTAACTAGGACTGACGACCTTAGAATGGATCATGTTTGGGAATGATACAAGGGAGGTACCTTAGTTTCCCAATCCTGCTGTTTGAAATGGACTAATAACAACTCGGTAATCATGCTCATCATGCATTGCATGTGCCTAGAAGATGTGGAGCACTGAGGAATGCAAACATGCCGCGAACGTAAGATGGTGTCGCACGAGGGAGTGTGTGGTGAGGGCATACATCATGACTGCATTCATACTTGCATTAATAAGAGTAGTTAGGAGTGTTTGATTGTACTTCTTTATCATTACTGCTTGACTGAATTGATAATATGTTAACCTATGCTTTATTGTTCCACTGAGTTAGCTACTCACTCCCACGTTACGGGACGGTGTTCCGAACACCCACCAGACTTTGTCTGATTGCAGATGGCGACGCTACTCTTGAGGCGGAGCCGGACCTGTATGATGACAATGATGTTTGTTCGTATATGCTATGCTGACTGCTTCACGTGAGCCGTGTCTTGATTGACGGGATTACAGGGATGTTGACTAGATGACACTACCCATTTGGTATAATTTGAATTGTACTTGTAATTCATTAACCTGGTAACTTTATCACACTGTGGAGACTCACCATAGTTTATATATTTTATCTATCTATCACAGTCTTCCGCTTGCAATTTAACTGTCTCTGGAGTATGATATGCCATTTTGGCTTAATCTCACTCATGTTCAATGTACTAATGCAGACAACATTCAATCATCATTCATTTTGTTGCATAAGTGATGCGTTGGAACTCGGGAGTTGAGTTTATGCTCGACCCCTGATTTTTAGGGCGTTACACTAGCCTAGACCCCTAGCCCCCTAGCAAGCATGAACCCTTTCTCCAAAACTAATCATGGCACATCTCTCTCTCCCATGAGTAATCATGTTTTACTTCTCAAAGCTCATCATGAGCCTACATTGCCATCATTACCTTCCCTTATCTCTCTATCTCTCTCTTTTCTCTTAATTTTTCCTTTCTTCCTCTCCATTTGTAAGAGAGAAAAATGTCCACCATTCTAGCAAATTCCAGCCCTCTTTCCTCCCATTTTCCCCTAAATCCAATCCTTAAAACTCAATCTTAACCATAGATCTATGACCCTTAGAGCTTAAGGAGCTTGACAATATGAATCTTGGAGATCCCTTCAGGTGGGTGTGCATTTAGCATAGGTTTTCAGTTTTCTTGTTTAGATATTTTTTTCATTTCATCTTTGGGAGCTTGTGGGGCCCATTAAATGATGATGGAGGTCCCACATGTCTCCATGGGTGTGGCCAATGGTCCACCCCTTTGCATGCATGTTTCATGCATGGGGTCATTCTCCATGGACCCCATCATGGCATTTTCCCTTTGATGCATGTCTTTTAGGGGTCATCTAGACCATAGATTTGGGTGGGGAAGGCATCTCCATCTTGGATTAATTCTTAGTTCCATGCATGTCTATGATCTAGATTGTAAATGATATAGTGGATGATATGTATGTGTGTGATAAGGGAGAGGGTCTCAATTATGGCGGAGCCCCTTTCTTGTGGCCGGATCTTACTTTTCCCTTCCTTATCATTTAATTTCTGAGGTTTATGACCCACTTAGAGGCCCTGGAATGTCCAGACCGTCCAAGAAAAGTGGACGCCCTTTGTTGTCCATTTTATGGACATTAGCGTCCCATTTGCTACATATTTGATGCATGCAATGAGTTTCATGAAGGGGATTTGGTTTGGATGTTTGTAAGGCCCACTAAGGTGGACCATATCACTAATTTTGTGGAGGATTCCCCCCTTTATTCAGGAGTTGTGTTCAGATATATTCTGATATACCTTGCTGTCTAGAAAAATTCTAGACTATTTTTGGATTGTCTTTGGCGTGGATTATGGACCTATTAAAGGCTTGATTTACCCCCATTAATAGATGATTCCTAGAGGTGTGGACCCCACATTCATGTATGTTAAATCCCACCTCTATCTGCCCTTGATTGACCACCCAAAAGAGTGAGCCAAGAGGGATGGACGGTCCAAAGTTTTGGACCGTCCGGCCACTCTGCATATTGTAAAAACATAAATATCATCTTATTTCTGAGATGGTCGGCCACTTTTGTCGACTCCACCTTGTTGTATACTTGTAAAGGGATGTTTGCCACATATTTTCCCAATTTTTGGCGGACCTAGGCCCACTCTAATGGGGTGTACAAGTCAGGGGCATCAATGTATTTCTTGCAGTAAATTATTTCTGGACCTTGCTGTCCATTTTTATAAAATGTATTCGAATATGTCTTTGGCCTTACTCCTTACCCATTTTTATAAATATCATGTGCATGCGGGCCACCTAAATCACCAATTTGGGGGGGGGGGGGGGGGGGGGGGGGGTGGTAGTCTAGGGGCTGGAACGGCAGCACCATTGTTGGACGTCCAGCCATGGGCTAGCTGTCCTCTCCCTTGTGGCCCACCATGATGTATGTGTTTGTTCCGGCCATCCTCCTTGGTGTGGTCGACTGAAGTGTGGACCGTCCTCTGGTGGGGCGTCAACCTGTGGAGCCCACCTTGATGTAATTATGGCTAGCCGTCCAGGCCTCTAGGGACGCCTAGGCCCACATGGGACGTCCAAACTTTTGGGGCAGCTGCTGGACTTGCAGTCCTGCAGCAGGCCCAACTGATTTTATGTGTTGTATCCCCACTCTCCATCTGATTTGGGTCCACTATGATGACTAAGGACCACTATAAAAAATTATTTTTCCCCAAGATTACTATCTGCTCGACCTTAGCAGGCCCAAGAGCTGGATGGGCTAAAAGTCCAGCAATGTCTTAAGGAATAAATTGCGCATGTTGCTGAATATTGTAAGGACGTGGGGCCCACCAAATGGAGAGTATTGTGTATACACACTATGTGTTTATTTTTGAGATTTTTGGGCTTAATTAGTGCCTAGTAAGACCCACCTTTTAGTTGTTTGTTTCGACCCAACATAGTCCAGATTTTTGGGATGTCCAGCATGCCCAGGTGGGCTGGGATGTCTAGCTTTGGCCCAGTCCTTGTGCATGGGTTGTCTTCACATTATGTTGGACCTTGTGGGCTGAATTGTATATGTGATTGGGTCAATGATTGCCCACCTATTTTACCTAGATTTAGGCTGATATAGTAAGGCCCATTTTAACCCAACTTGGATATGTTTTGCCAATGTGCTTGGGCTTGTGGGCTGCCCACTAGGTCCAACATAATGCATGAATTCGGTGGCTTTTATTCTTGGGCCATAGTTTGCCCTTTTGGGCCCATGATGTTGTATAAGGGCTTTGGGCCATTTTCTTGGGGCCCATTATGTGTTATGATATGTATGTATTGCTGCACATTTTATTTTTATAATAGTACTTGGGCCTTGGGCCTTGTTTTAGGTAGAATCTTAGTTGGGTCACCTTCTAAGGGACAATGGTGGTTAAATGTCCCCATTATGGACCCCTCTAGGCCCATTTGTTAGGCCTATTCTCATCTATTGGTGGTTGAATGTCCACCTTAGACTCTTGTTAGGCCCATCCTTAACATTTAGGCCCACGGTATTGTTTATTTAGTCTTCGTGGGCTACCCCCAAATTATTGGGCCCCCACTAGTAGTTATGCTCTTTCCATATAAAATTGTCTAAGTACATAGACCCTACCTTGTTATGAAGAGAGTACAATATCGCCGCATGGCATGCTTAGTTATCTTCATGACCCGTTCCTATGTGCATCATATGAACCAAAACTTTCCATATAGTTTAACATTCTACTCATCTAACTTTTGATTCTTTTTTTTTTATTATTATTATTTTTACATTGAAGGCTTTCAAGCTATTTTTAATGTTTTTCTTTTTTTTTCTTTTTATAATATTCTTTTATGTAACTTTTTTCAATAGGTAGCCCTTTTTTGCAATAACTATTATTTTAGTTTGGTATTACTTTTTTTCTCTCTGATTTTTTCCAATTCTCACTTGAACATGATGGACAAATTCTCCAGGTTTAGTTCTTATCATTCTCAATAATCATCAAGTTAACAATACAATTTCAAACTTAGACTTTAATATGGAAACTAGATGTGACATGTGAAATCATGGTTCAATCAATGTTTAAAACTTCTAATTAAAAGATTAATAACTTCGAACTTAACTTTGAAATCTACTAAATAATTAATATTCATGTTTAAAAAATCATCAACATTAAGTATCTTACCATTGTAATCTCTGAATTAATTTCAAAATCACTTAAATTTATAGAAAATTTGAAATTTTTTGAAAGTTTTAGCTCAAAGGTTCAAAATTTTAGTACAAATCTGAAGAATTTGCAAAGGAAACATACCCAACCTAAATTCTACATTGTCCTCAATATATAAACATATGTAATACGAGCAATATTGAGAGCAATGAAAATAAAGAGGGGTAGATGAAAGGTGCCTAAAAGGCGACAAACAGATAAGCTAGTGCGAACTTCCTATTAGTTGGTGTTTTAGCAAATAAACTGAACTTAATAAAGCAAACTAATCCTAAGAAAGAAAATAAATTCCTAATATAAGAAAGCAAAGGAAAACTACTCAATCTTGTAGATAGGTTCCTCCTATAACAAGTATCACAGCAAATTTCTTAGTAGGATTTTCAACAAGATAATCTATAAACCTACTTTAGAAAAACTTTGGATGTCCTGGACCATAATCGTCCAAAGAAATTTGGGAACCTCATTAAAAACTCTCTTTTTATTGTTGTGAGGAGTCCAAAGAATGTATGATTCACATGTGGTAGAAAAAAAATCCAATATTAGTGGACCATGGTGAATGAGAGATTACAAACAGTTAAATATCAGTAAAGTTCTTAGTCAACATAGTTTCCATAAAATCTGAAGTTTTAAACTTCGATTTTGAATCTAACTCCTTTACCCTTAATAGTAAACATTCATAATTGGTGGAACAAGGTTTTTCAAAACATTTTTCTTCCCGATTAGTGTCAGGCACTAGGGTACAATCCTGCAAGGCATTCACTGTATCTCTAATCATTACATCATTTGAGTTTGCAATGTGTGCCAAGCATACTTCTAAAGGCTCAGGAATTTCAATCGAAAGATGCTCATCATCTTCAAAATATATTAATCAAGTTCACCTCTTGGATTACATCCTCATCCTCTTATGGATTATGCAAGTTAAACACGTTCATCTTTAAGATCATATTCCTAAAGGACATTTTTATTATCTCATTCTGGCAATTGATTATAGCATTAATGGTAGCTAGGAATGGTCAGCCTAAAATAATAGGGATTTGAATGATCACATTTATAATCGAGTGTGTATCCAAGATAATAAAGTCTACCGGGTAGTAGAATTTATCAACTTGGACCAACACATCTTTCACTACTCCTCTCAGTATTCTAATCGAGTGGTCAACCAATTGTAATGTTTTCTTATTGTGTTTCAACCCACCATGGTCCAATGGCTCATATACCGAGTATCGTATCAGATTAACACTTGCCCTAAGATCTAAAAGTATTTTATCAACTTAAAAGTTTCCTATTATACATGAGATCGTACGACTTTCAGGATCTTTATATTTTAGGAGAGTGTTTTGATTTATGATAGCACTCACCTGTTTCATCATGAAGGTTTCTTATGCACGTTTAATTTATGCTTTACTACATATATATCCTTTAAGAATTTGGCATAGGATGGAAATTGTTTAATTGCATCCAACAAGGGGATGTTGATCTTGACATGCTGGAAAACCTCTAAAATGTCCTGATTTTCACTTAGCCATTTCGATGAGGCAAGACGTTGGGAAAACAAGGACACATGTTTGTATTCTTACACTGGATCTATGTCATGAGGAGCACTGGTAGATTCACCATCATCCTTCGAGTGTTTGAATTCCTCAGGTTTCTCAAACTTCTTAGGAATCTCCTTGTTAATCTCTTTACCACTTCTTAGGGTGGTGATAGATTTAACATCTTCCACATATTGGGTTAAAGAATTGGGTTCACTTATCTCGAATTGCTCTTTAGGGTTAGTTTGAGGTTGGGCCAAAAAGGTCCATTTCTCCCTAACACTTAAATGGGTTTCGATTCTTGCAACCTAAGTTTTAAATTCATTTATGGAATGTAGTTGCCCTTGCATGAATACATTTAACGTATCATCAAGGGTTCTCCATGATGGGAGTCCAGTAGATGACCTTGGGGATTATCGGGTGCATTGGCAGTCAATCCATTCCTTCAAGTGAAATTTGGATGGTTCTGCCAATCGGGAGTGTACATGTTGGAATTTGGTGTGCTGAAGGGGTGCTGATATGTGTTCACATCATTCACTTGACCATGCAACACCTCTTGAAAATCAAGGGTTATAGGACAATCCTTAGTTAAGTAAACATCACTCTCGCAAATACCACATATAGTTTCAACAGCCGCAATGGGTTGGATCGCTTTCTTCCTTATTTTTATGTCCTTAATCTTCCTTGGGAGATCCTTAACATTGCTCTAACACCATGCTCTTCTTTAAGCACATATACCCTCCTCTCTTGGTACTGGCTTGTGATTACTAGCTTGGTTGGATGTATCCCATGATTGGGCGTTTTCAGCTGGCATGTCTAGGTAATCTTAGTTCTTCATAGAAAAAGTTAATCATCCACCAAATATTGTTTCCATGGTGTGGGCAAGCGAGAAATCCTTAAATCATTTCCAATACTAAAAAAAAAGTTTCATCTCATTTGTTAGAAAAATTCATAATGTCACACCTAAGAGTGTTTGTTTTATGAGCCGAGAAGAACTTTTTAAAAAACTCCCAGGTCATCTCGACACATGTTCCAATAGATCTCGACCTTAAGGAGCAAAACCATGCTTTGGCCTTCTCCTCGAGAGAGAATGGAAATAACTTTAGTTTAATCACATCAGAAGGAACATTTTTCAAGTGTATGGTTGTAAAAATCTCTTCAAATTCTTTTATGTGCAAATATGAACTTTCTTATTCAAGTTCATGAAATTTAAGGAGTAACTAGTTTAAAGTCTATGTTTCTTGCATTGGTTGGGAAAATTATGCAAGAAGGTGGACTTGTTCTCACCAGTTGTAAGTAATCTTGTAAGGTCTGAACCAGTGGAGCTTATTGTACATCATGAAATGACGGTGAAGACCACACTAGTTGAAGAAGGAATATGCCAATAGGTCCTAGAGGGGGGTGAATAGGACTTTTAAAAGTTTTTATGATTTATTTTAAAATCCTATTACACTAATCCTAACAACAGACATATATTAGGATTACTAAAAAATAACTCTACTGGCTTCCAAGCCTGGTAGAGGATCCAATCACAAACCTTATCAAAAGTAAACAATATACAAACTAGTCTATGATGGAAATGACTGTGTAAGTGTGTGAGGTGTGATCTCAGATATTCAGATATGTAAATATTGAAGCAAATCACACAATCAGAAGAATAACAATCTCAAACACACTCATTTTTATAATAGTTCGACGATCAGTCTACTCCACTCCCGGTAGACGTACTTAACCCTTGAGTGTGCCGGATTTCACTAAGGAGGTTTCACAGCGGTTCACCTCAAACCTAAGGTTTTAAATCAGGTTCACCTTTAACCTCTACAACTTATACTAAGGCTGACTGTTTATGCTCTCACGAGCAAGGGTCAACACAACGCACCCACTTTTAGGCACACTGGCCAAGGATCTTCTATAAGACCCTGACAGAGGTTTCTACGTGGTTTACCTCAAACCCGAGGTTTTACACGGTTCACCTCAAACCCAAGGTTTTACATGGTTCACCTCAAACCCAAGGTTTTACACGGTTTACCCCTAACCAGATGTTTATGCTCTCCATAGAGTAAGGGTCCACACAACGCACCACCATGTACACTCCCGCCGGAGACCTCTTACGAGGGCTTTAAAGGGTGAGAAACACCTAGGACCCAATCCTACAAAGGAATGATTACAAGTGTCCTCTGGACTCTAAATACTTACAGATAAGCTAATGAGTCCCGTTTAACACTATGACGAAGATCTCCTCCTCCTTGTTGACGAAGAGTCTTTTGCTCCCTTGATCCGCAACACAAAAGATGTACCGATATATGGCGACGGGTTGGGTCAAGGTTATGATGAAATCCTACTCTCTGAAGGTTTTCCTATAAGGAAGATAGAGTAGTTCCAATCATCTAGGCATTCAAGGTATCCCAACTTAATAATTTTCCATTAAGGTAGTAGCAGGAGGATCCTTGAATACGGAAGTTCATTCCTCAATCCACTCTATTGAATATCAATGGTAAGGGTGGATTGGAGGATGAACTTCCCTGAGAGAAAGGGCTTTGGGTATATGATCTAAGGTTAAACACTCAAAAGCTCTCTCTACTTTCTCTCCCAACAACAATAGACAAGTCCTCTATATATAGGCAAAAGGTTCCAACGGATATAAAATGGTCACATTTATAATTGAGTTCGATATCATCGAGCGTATACTCTCGATGACATCGATGGTCTTCTAGATGACTCGAACTCAAAGTCATACGCTATTGAAACCTTTTGTCAGTTGGTCGATGAATGGAAACAATAGTCGATGTCATCGGATTTCGAACTCCGATTCCATCGATGATAGGTTCAATCCATCGACACTTGAAAAATGAGAGAGACTTGACTTGAAATATTTTAGGTTTTCATGAATGATCGGGGAACCATCGAGATCATCGGAATTTGAATGTCGATGATATCGATATCAGCATCGAGGCATTGATAAATCCAGCGGATTTTCCATTAAGCTTGTTGGACAATTTATGTCCTTGTTCGATGCAATCGACCTAGTACCGATGTCATCGATATTTGAATATCGATTATATCGAAGGGCCCCCAATCATAGTTAAACCACCTTGAAATATGCTGGAAGAAATGCGCTGCCACGATCGATATCATCGACGCACTTCCGATCTTATAGATATTTGATTTCAGATCATATCGGAAGGAGAATCGATATATCGAAGGAATTTGAAATTTTCTTTAAAAAACAGGGGCGCCGAAAATCTTCCTGTCGATGATATCGAGTCGACTTCAATAGACTCGAGATTTGAATGTCGATAATATCGATAGGTGTATCGATACATCGATAATTCGTCCAGATATGTTATGAGGTTGCTGGACATTTTTGGTCCTCTTTTCGATGGTATCGATGGAGCATCGACGACTCAACAGCGCAGGTCGATCATATCGAGATGTATATCGATACAATCGACAGGGCAAGAAAACTTAGAGAATTTTCCTATTTTGAAAAATGTTTTCTTACCCAAAAACCCTAAGATGTTCTAGTTTGTTTTTAAGGGTTTTAGTATACCTGGTGATTTGGGACAAGGGATGTGAGGCTTAGATTTACATGTGACAAGCTTGCACACATTCGGTTGAGGCAGACGATTGAATTGATCTTTCTATCAGGGTCTGTAGACAATCTGACTCAACACTCACGTAACTTGACAAAGCAAGGCACTTTCACATCATTCTCATCACACACTGTCCCAACTGATTGTGTGTTCTACACAAGATTCTCATCGAAGTGTTGTTCAATTTCGACCATATTTTCATATGGTGTTTTAGGAGTATTTAAGTGTTTTATAACTCATCGATGGATCGAGAGCCCACTGATTAAACCTCATTCACTTAGAAGTCTCAATGTATGGTCCCTTATACACTTGGGCATGAATCACACAAAACCTAATTCTAACCCTAAGTCCTAAGTCCTATAGTAGTTAAGAAAGCAAGTAGAGTGAGTAGGACGGATATTACTAGTAGGGAAGAACTAGTATGAAGATCCTAAAAACAAAAACAAGAAAGTGATGTTAGTAATGTTAGAAATCTTAAGGCAAATCCTAGAAAAAAAAATTTTTAAAAATTAAAAAATTTAAAAATTTAAAAAAAATCTGAAATTAGAAAACCCTAAAAATCTAGGTTAGAAAAATAGAAAAATCTAACTTAAAACAGAAACTATATTAGAAAGCCTAAACCTAATCGTGTTTGCACCACTCCCCGACAATGAAGCCAAAATTTTAATTGAACCCAAGGGTTAGCAACCCCAAGTGCAGGGCTGCGATGTAATAATAACTCGATGTGACTAAGGTTGAATCTATAGGAAGTGGGGAACATAGCCTAGAACTAGTCTAACGGTAAATGTTGGTTTGAGTTTTTTATCCACCGAGATAAAAAGAGTTTTAAAATCAATAAACATAAAAGACTAAGGATCCAAGAATCCACTCACAACAATCATAATATCTTATTCATTAATTCAATATATAACTCAATTGGAATCGAAGTCATATCATATCCAATCGAAAAAAATATGAATTTGATTGAACGATTCTTTCATGAACCACTCTAATCTCAATCGAAGAAAATTAAAAGTGTCTAAAGCACCTTTAGGCGACAATAGATCAATCTATTATACAGATTATATCCCTCTCTATTTCTTATTAAACAATTGTTAAATCAAAGCATTTATTATACCCGGAGTGCACAACAAATATAAAAATAAACAACTTAAAGACTCTAAATCAAATTAATTTAACATTATCATTCAAACCAATGTTACTAAATCAAATAAACTAAATATTATAATTGAACTAAAAGCTTCATCCCTTAGCCTTAGCTAAGAGATTAGCCTGACATGGCTAAGATCTTAGATGAAAAATAAAAGAAAAACTAAAAAGACAAACTAGATGGACATTGACATTGAAAATTTTTCTACCACAAGTGAATTTTATACTCTTTGAGCAGCTTAAGACAACAAAAGGAAAAATTTTAATGGGTTCACAGATTTCTCCGGATATTAACGTTCCTGGATATCCAAACTTACTGTAAAGTGGGTTTGTGGATGATCTTGATGAGAAGTTTATTGATAAAATGTTTTGATATACTTCCCGAATGATAAACCCATCCCTCCGAATGATTGTGTCTATTCAGGATTAATCTATTTAGATTTAGGACTCTAGTTACTTTCATAGGTCTAGTTTAGTTTATAAGTTAGTTTCTATTATGTTCACACCAAATTTGGAACATAGCACTTGCATGTATTCACCGTTTCAAGTACTCTCTACCCTCTACTTATTACAATTAAATTTCTCTCATGTTTTATTTTTTGTTAAGTACACTTCTAACATTGAGAACAATGTATCATTTAGGTTGGGGGTTGTCGTGCCCCAAACTCAGAAATCATATGCACCAAATTTTTGATCGCCGAATTCGGCGGCGACAGCCTCCGTAGTGCCTCATTCTCGGCTCCTGGCGCCCATTCACTAGGTTTCGATCCTGAGATCCTACAAGGAGGATTTCTAAAACATAAGTCTGATTCACAATGAGCATACCCAAGATCATAACATCATAACACAGATAATAACTACAGGAACACCATTACAAAATCCACTAAGAATTTAAAACTTTTTATAATACAAGGTTCGAAAGAGAAAGATACAAGGGCTATAAAGCAAATCTCCAAAAGATCTGCGGCAACTCCTGTTCTTGCTCCTGCTCACTACCTAGAATCACCTACACACATTAATCGTGCATAAGCTTATAAAAATCTTAGAGGGCAGTGTAAGTGTGTGTAGGACAGGTGCCAAGTATGCAATATCAAAGTATATAGAAAATGTTGGCAAGGCCATGAATACGAATAGCAGTAACAAGGCTATGCAATACCATACAGGAGTGCCATCAACCATCCCAAGGGTAGACAATGCAGGGTCTATATAGCCAATGCCATATACGATATGCAATGTGATCATGTCAGTCCTCATATAAAGTCCACATATCAATACAGTTCCTCTCTGGGAAATCACCGGGGTTAAGTACATTCCACATGAATTGTCGCCTCCCTAGCCGCGCAGCCCATCGAACATAAGAGACCTCACTACCCGCATGTGAACAGCCAATCACGAATAAAGCTCGACGATAGCGGACCCATTTACGAGCTGGTCAAACTCAACTTAACTTAAATGCCCCCTCACTCGGGTGGATAAGGCTACACCCTTTTCCAACCGACCACGATATAGTGAGAGACGCAGCCTAATGGTAAAGGCACCGACACTCATGTTTTCCACTCGGTCTCAATGTTGGAGCATCTCCTGGTACCATGAAGGTTTTGAGACTTTCACCTAAGGACATCCTACTTGTCCACAGTACTCAAACTAATATTTTCAGTGTCCAAATCTGGCCATCCACGATATGCCTGTGGAGGCTACGACCCTTATGAAGCTAGGGCGAATATCAACCATGCTATGCAAATGCCAGATGCATGAATCACACCAATCAATCATGCATCAGTCCTGCGCATACAGCGAGCTCAAGAAGGGCAACTTCATTGCTCAGGGAGTCTCATAACAGCCTTTCCAATGGCATAAACTATGACCAATCATACCTCTTTCATAATTATATGATTAATGCTTTGAACTTGATTAAGATAATTACCAAGTATTAGAGTTTATCTGAAAATAATGCTTTACATTAAACAATTTTGAATTTTTATAATCGATATTGTTTTTAGAATTATTTGAGTTTATGAAAATTTATTCAATTAGCTTTGAAATATCTTCTACATATTTTGCTTGGGACTAGCAAAATGCTATTAGATATTTATCCACTCAATGATATTAGCTTTCTTAACATTTAAGTGTTAATTCGATATAATTATGTCTTCTTCATGTGAGCTAATTTTTAACCTAAATAAGAATACTTACTTAAATGTAGGAATTAAAGCTTAAAAGAATGATAAATGAAGCATTGGAGATTTGTGAGACATTATTAAATATTTCAAGTGCAAAGATCAAAGAAAACCAAGTAAAAATGATGAAAAAATAGGGAAAAAATCATAAAGTACATTAACCAAAATAACAGACTATTTGATTCCACATGAGGTTAGTTTAGTCTGACCGAATGTGCACAGAACAGTCCAACAAGAAATATTGATTTTTAGAGATAATTCATCTCGACATATAGTCTAACTAAAACCATATTCGGTGTTATCGAGGAAGAGTTTGGTACGACATGAGGGAGAAATAGACTTTAGATGAATATTGAAGAAATTTAGCTCCAACCGAGACACTAATTCAGTGTGATAGAAATCTATGAACCTCTTTAAAATTTTTCATTTTATTATCTTAATGTGTCCACAGAGTATAAAATTCACATGTGATAGAAAAAAATTCAATGTCAATGTATCATCTAGTTTATTTTTTTTTAGTTTTTCTTTTGAGATCTAATCCATGTTAGGCTAATCTCTTAGGTAAGGCTAAGTGATGAAGCTTCTAGTTCAATTATAATATTTTATTTATTTGATTCAATAACATTGGTTTGAATGATGATAATAAATTGACTTGTTTTGGAGTTACTTTAGAGTCTTTGAGTTGTTTATTTCTAGATTTGTTGTGTACTCTGGGTATAATGAATGCTTTTATTTAATGATCGTTTAACCTGAATTAGAGAAGGATACAATTTGCATAATTGATTGATCTATTGTCTCCTAAGTGTTGTTTAGACTCTTTTGATTCCATGCGATTGAGATTCAAGTGCTTCATGAGATAATCGTTCAATCGAATTCATATTCTTATTAGTGTTTATGATTGGTTTAACCGAATTATCTTTCGATTGTATATGATAGGACTTTAATTCCAATTAAATTATATATTGAATCAATCCAATTAAATTATATATTAAATTAAAGAATGAGATATTGTGATTGCTATGAGTGAATTTCTGGATCCTTAGTCGTTTATTTTTATTGATTTTAAAACTCTCTTTTTTTCACTGGATTAAAATCCGACAAACCTTTACTGTAAGAGTAGTTCTAAATTGTGTTCCTGATTCCCTACAAATTCGACCTCGGTCTCACCGAGTTATTACTATATCGTAGTCCTGCACTTGGGGTTGTTAATCTTTAGATTTGATAGCTGTGCATCCTATAATGATACTCGAATCAAAAGTTATGGCTAATTTATTTATGACTCACCTTCTTTTGGTCTACCCATGTTAGAAATGAACCCATGCCATGTCCTACATCAGGTGCCTAATACTAAGCTGGGGACAACATACATGAGATCCACCTGGTCCGTAAAGTGTTTTACCTCATGCTAACCCTGGAAACAAAAATTAGGTCAACTGAAAATTCAATCACACCTTCAGGAAGAGTTAGGATACGTGGCCTACTATAAGTTATTTTTTCCATCCAATTTGTTCATATGACGCGACTAGCTAGGCCGAATGGACTTTCCAAAAATCACAATGTACTCAAAGTTAATTGGGCCACACCACATACATTAGAGGTATTAGACATGATTTTACATTATTTCTAATACTAAGACCCACTAAGTTTTAGATTAATTAGTGTGAGATGTTCAGGTCAAGGGCAAACATTAGATGGTGCATCTAATGGGTGGTGTGGATTTTCAAGCACACGAAGTTGTTCATCCCACAAAAATTGTAGGTAGGCTCCTGCCTGACCACACATTGTCAGCTCATGTTTCCACTAATTTTTGGGAGGGTTTTAGACTTGTATTTAAAGTACTTTTTCCTTGTAATAAAAATTTTCTTCTTACCTTCCAAAAAATAATTTAAATCATAGACCGCTTATCAGACGAGGCATGTAAAAACTATGACATGATATCTCACAATGGCCTAATCTATCTCTCTAAGAGTGTAGGCGCCTAGGATTGAGTTTCGAATGTTGTTCAATGTGGAGTTTTTCTAGCCCACACTCACCACAATTGAGCCCATTTACATGCTCGTCTAAGTCCTTTGGCAGTTACTATACGATGGCCTCCTTGATGAGCGGCTTCACCTGATTATTAGGCAATTTAATTTACACAATGAGGCCCAACTGGTGGATAGCTTGGATAGAAAACACACTTGCGGCATTTGCGCATGAACTGGCATGTATATGAACTCCAGGCATGGAAAACTTCTTAAAGCTTGAAAGTGCTATGTTGATAAACCCTAAGTATTGTCAAATTTTGGTGAGTCAAACCAATTCAAGTTTGTATCTTGATTTGTATAAAGCTTGTGCATCTGTTCACAATGAATCTTCGACATTCGTTCTGTTCATACTGAATGAATCTATCTTATGTACGACGAATACACCGAGATCTTCAAAATGGAAGAAAGTGAAGACTTTCATATATTGAGTGAAGACTTAGTTTTCAAGAACATTGCGGTTCAAGATCTGGATCAAAAAAAGTCCAAGAACTCAAGACCTAGTTGAAGATTATGTTTGGTATGTCGAGTTCAAACTTTGAAGATTGCAAGAATTAAAGCTACTGAAGTGATCAATATATTAAGTGTCCATATGTTCTATCTCACAAACAAGGTATGATTGACCTAGATTGACCTTAGATGATGATTAGATCATTTCATACTTTCGGTCGGTCATTTTGGTCATTTTATAAGTGTAAAATTTTGTTCTTTCGACTAGCTCTAGCACTGGCTTGACCAGTCCTAAAAATTCTTCGACCAGTCAAGGATTTGTTATGAATTTTCAGAATTTTTCTGTTGTTCTACGACCAGTCCTGAAAACTGCTCGACCAGTCGTGTGAATAGTGCTCGACCGGTCGTGCAGTACTCGACTCGTTTTCCAGCGTGTAAAGTTTATTCTGAGTACATTCTAGGCTATTTTGTGAATATTTAAGATTCTTTAAAGTAGCTCTTGTAATTTGATTTTGATTCTCTATTCCATTCTTATATTGAAAAGGGATATCCGATTTACCCTTTCTTAAGATCAAAATCAATACAAAGCCCTTGCTGATTTAATTAAAAATCATTTAGACCTAGAACCTGATACACTTGTGAGACTGAACGTTGAACATCTACGTCATCATCAAGTTGGTTCTACCTGGTTGCTTCACAATCGTCATACAGATAAGTTTTTACTTTTTGTGTAATTCAATTCCTTTTTGGTTTGTGAGATTGTTCCAGAAAATCTCCATTTTTGGTTTAATTGAGGTGATCCAGAAAACTTAGAGTGTGGGATTTTTGAATTGTGTAAGCCCACTTGAAAGACACAATTGTGAAGGTTTTAGGTGAACCTTGAAAAACCTATTTTGATTAGTGAACGTTAATATTCCGAGGGAGTGGATATTAGTAGTGGAGTAGTTGTGTGGTTATTGTTTAACAGTTGGTGTACACACAAACGAACCACTATAATTTTTTGTGTTTGATGGATGTGTGGTTTATTTCTTTATCTTTTATGATTTAAGATTGTGGGATGTATTTGTGGATGTCAATGTTGTAATCTTTACATTCCAGCATTGTGTGGTGAATGTTGAAATAGATTAGTTTCTATTTCTTTCATATCCTCTTCAGTTTGAGTTTTTGATACTCACTCACGTTCTAGTAAGGTTGTCTTGCCATAAACCATTGCTTTTTAGTGTTAAGTTGTCCTTAGAACCAAGTTTGTATCAACCTCTTAATACTTGATTTTTGAGGTTGTTATTTTCTTTGGTTATTTGCAATTCATTTGACTATCTTATTGTTTATATTCTGCTTATTAATTTTTATTTGGCATAGTCCTATTCACCCCCCCCCCCCCCCCCCCCCCCCCCAAGGATATATAGCTTGGCCTTTTCAAGTGGTATTGGAGCTTAATAGCTTGTTGATTTGGATTTAATTCCTGAGCTAACCGATCTGAGTATTTAAGATGTCAAATTTTGATAGCCTTTCTATCACTAGGTCTCCACCTTTTGATGGGTCTAATTATGCTTATTGGAAAGCAAGAATGAGAATATTCTTGAGGTCTATTGATGAGAATGTATGTCAAGCCACAGTAACTAAATGGACACCACCTACTATTGAAGTTCTAGGCCTTGATGGAACTATAACTCTAAAAGTTGCTCCTTATAGCACTTGGACCACTCTTCAGAGAACTGAGAGTAGTGCCAATGCCAAGACTTTAAATGCAATTAGTTACGCAATATCACCAGATGAATTCAAGAGAATTATATCTTGTGATAATGTGAAACAAGCCTGGAATATCTTAGAAATGACGTACGAGGGTATGACTACTGTCAAGAAATCTAAACTACAAATCCTCACCACTAGGTTTGAGGAAATACGTATGGAAGAAAGTGAAACTTTCATGGACTTCTATACTAAGTTGAATGACATAGTCAACTCTATGTGGAGTCTTAGAGATAGCATCCCAGAAAGCAAAGTCTGTGCAAAGATACTATGCTCACTACCTAAAAGGTTCAATTCAAAAGTCACGGCCATTCAGGAACTTCGTGATACAGACCATATGCAGGTTGAAGAACTGGTTGGTTCTTTACAAACCTACGAGTTAAACTTTAAAGCTCCGAAAGGTAAATTTATTACCCTTAAATCTTCTAAAAGTATTTCTCATGTAAATAACAATTCTGATTTAGAAACCTCTGAAGATGATATTGCCCTTTTAGCTAAAAAGTTTTATAAGATTTTTAAAAATAAAAAGAGGGTTGATATTTAAAAACCTGTTGAAAAGAAAAGATCAAGATCTAAAAGTTGGAAATCTTTAAAAGATAGTCAATGTTACAACTGCCATGAATATGGGCATCTAGCAAACAAATGTCCTAAAAAGGACAAACCTAAGAAAGAAAGGTATGTTGGCTACATGGGATGAATCTTCCTGCTTTGAAGCCTCTTCTGAGTCAGAAGATTCTGAAACTGAGTTGGGTAATGATGTTAAAGCCCTAATGACTCTAGCCAAGTTCACTTTCTCAGATAATGATACAACAAGTGAAGAAAATCTGGGAAGTGATCATGACAATGAAGAAGATCTTCAGGATGCTTATGTAACATCCCGGATTTTTGCCAACCTGGGATTAAACATTTTTAGGCATTGGGTCAATCTTAACACCTGATTAACTTTTCAAACGCTCAATTCAAAGCCTCAAATCCCGTCTTAAACCATTTTCCTTCACAAATCTCACCTTTCACCACCTTGTTCCCTAAATTTTCTAAGTACTTTCACATTAAACACTATCTTAAAGTTTAGGTAATGAAGAACAATACTTAATCTAAACATTACTGCAAAGGACTAAGTACCACCTCGACCGGAAATCAATTAGGATTAAATCCTTTAGAAATTTAACAAAGTTAACTAAGTGCAAAACTCAATTAGCCATGAAATCCGTTGGGATCGCTTTAAATACGATCTGCAAGACCCAAAACTTGTAGAATTTGTGACTCTAGGTTACCCTAAAGTCTAAAGCCAAACTCATTACCCGTCTGCTCTCGGGAATGAAACGAAACTTCGTATTAGGTCTAGATCGCACATCGGGAGTCCGATTAACACGAAGCTAAGGAACTAGGACCGCCCCACTGGGCTTGACAATCATCTCAAAAATCAGCTCCGACCGATGTCCCACGGCCATTCGTTTCGATCCGGAGCGAAGGAGTGTGAAAAACACTAATTCCATCCCAAAATAAATATCTGGAATAGTGATCTGGCATCATTCGGTTGCGCGTCAGTATTAAGCAACCTGACCGTCGGAATCAGACCAAATTACACCCTCGGATTAAGAAAAATTTCAGGAACATTTACATGTACTTAGAATTTCTGATCGTGGCCCACTGACCGTTGAACTGAAAGTGGTCCGCCACGTGAGATCTGGGAATCCGATCGAGTCGAAAACGTAATCCCACGTAGATCCATAGATGGTGAGCTTAAGTCTGACGTTTGGCTCAAGGAGGGCCACCAGAACATCCCTTTTGAGCTTGGAAAGTGGCGAAATGCCTATATATGCAGCCACCCTTGAACCTGAGTCTATTTTAGACATGTTTTTGGCTATAAAAGGGGCTTAGAACAGCCCCTCTCACAGCCATACGAATTTGGGAGAAAAACCCTAGAGAGAGAGAGAGAAAAGAGAGAGAAGAGCTTGGATTTGTGGGACCACCTTCCTCCTACTTACTGCTTCCACTCATCACACGGCCTACACCACCTCATTCCTGGCATTTTCCCGGCGGTACCCATCCCGTTTGGAGGTAAGAAACCCTAACCCTAGGTCTGATTTGAGGTAGGATTGTTGTAGGTTATGAAAAAGCTAATCGATTCCGCTCTTTAGGCTAGAAAACTCCCGTATACGGAAGCTCCAATACCCTTGCTGATTCGTTGGAATTCCAAGGGCCAAGGTGAGGACTTTAAGTGTATAAGTTACGTTTTTCAACGCTTTCAATGTCAGATAATGATAGATTCATGATCTGCGTGTAAATGCACATGTACAAAGTGCTTTCCGTTTCCTGTTTCGATTAACGTTGTAGAATATGGAATTTCACATACTCTAGATATACGTAGAAATACCGTATACGTATTTTTCTTGGGAAAATGGTTGACATGTTTATTTAATGTATGATTATATAACATATGTAAAATACTAGTTTGGGGAAAGGAATCGCCGAAATACATGTTCGTGTTGTAAATGCCTAGTATGTTGAAATTGTGTATTCTAGAAATACCGCATATGTGTGGATTTTGGAAATGCAATTGTAATGATTATTTGCTGTATGATTATGAGATACATGGGTAAAATACTCACGCGGCGTAGGGACAGCCCTAACACGTACTTTGTTAACATACCTCATGTATGTTGAGATAGTGTATTCTAAGTATTTGTGTAAATGCTCGTGTGTGTAAATGATCACGTACTAGTGCCTTAGAGAGGTGCTGATATGGGATTCCCGACTCCCTCAGAGACATGTAAGTTTCCCTCCATGCGATGGTTCGCTAGAACCACTCACTTGTAATGTGTACGTAATTGTATCCCTATGTGGATAGTGCTTTACTACATGCTTTAGAACATGCTTTACAACATCCTTTACTCCATGTTTTACTTCATGCTTCATAACATGCCTGCTAACATGCTTGTATTGCTTGTTTATCATGCTTTACTCCACATGCTACTGATGGAAACTGTTTGAGTTTGGGACTATGTCTATAGTCCAAACATTCGGTACCAGACTTGCGGTTGTGGCTGAGATTCATATCGCCACAAAGGACGTGTCTAGCAAACCCGAGTCGTACTTCGGTTGGCGATAGTGGTTGGCCACACGGAGTGCTTTTGCGCTCCATATCACTCAACTTGTGGTGCACTCGAGCTAGTTAGGCTCGTCAAGTAAACCGGAATGTATTGTGTGTTCACCATGTTTGGTCGCTACTGCTTGAACCTAGGGTACCAAACTTACCAGTGGCGATCCCGTTTAACCATGGTACCTCGATCCGCTAAGTCGCATGAGCCGGGCATGGTGGTATGGAACACCATAGTCGAGCTGTTGGCCTACGCTGGGGCCTTGTGCCTCCCCGTAGTGACCATTGCGCAACCAAACTCGTGAGCCGAATACGGTGGTATGGGACACTGTATAAGCTGTCGATACTTCGGCGAGAGCCGAGTACGGTGAGATCTTGCTCGTGCTGACGGGTGACAAGTCCTCCGTAGTATCATCGAGTGTACTCCAACTGTCTGTGATTGGCGACGAGTCTGTCACAGCAACTAGAGTATGAGTTGAGCCGAGTACGGTGAGACCTGTACTCGGGCTGACGGCTAGTGATTGAGCCGAGTACGGTGAGACCTGCACTCGAGCTGACGGCCAGCAATTGAGCCGCATACGGTGAGATCTGTATCCACGCTGACGGGTGACGAGCCCTTTGCGATGCCTTCACTACGCTTCTCAAACTATAATATCGTATGAGAATAACTAGGATTGACGACCCTAGAATGGATCATGTTGGGAATGATACGAGGGAGGTACCTTAGTTTCCCAATACTTCTGTTTGAAATGGACTAATAAAAACTTGGTAATCATGAGCATCATCGCACCGCATGTGCTTTGTAGATGTGGCGCACTGAGGGAGTAAGCATTCGCGAACGTAAGATGATGTTGCTTGAGGGTGGTTTGGCAAGGGCATACAGCATCATGTCATATCATTTATGCACTTAACAAGAGTAGTTAGAAATTTGATTTGTACTGCTTTATCATTACTACTGCCTGATTGATTTGATAACATGTTAACTTATGCTTTATTGTTCCACTGAGTTAGCTACTCACTCCACGTTACGGGACGGTGTTGTACACACCAACCAGATTTGTTGAGTTTCAGGTGATGGCGATGCTTGTGAAGCAGAGCCGGACTACTTCTATGATGATAGGAGGAGTTCTCCTATCTGTATCTCTCTAGCAGGTCAATGAAGACCTAATTTTGTATTGACGGGGCTATGGTACTTGGGACAGGAGACATTACACTTCCTCACATTTGGTATATTTTAGAACTGTACTTGTAATTATTTAACCTGGTAATGTTATCACACTCTGGAGACTCATCATAGTTTATATATTTTATCTATCTATCACAGTCTTCCGCTTGCAAATTTAACTGCCTCTGGAGTATGATATGCTGTTTTGGCTTAATCTCACTCATGTTCAATGCACGAATACAGTCAACATTCAATCATCATTCATTTTGTTGCATAAGTGATGTTCTGGAACTCGGGAGTTGAGTTTATGCTCGACCCCCGATTTTCAGGGCGTTACAAGATGGTATCAGAGCATGATTTTGGATTAAACCGGACCTGGGTTATGGTCACACGACGCACACTGACGCACTCTGTCTTAGGAGGGAGCGATGAAATGTTGAAACGGACTTAGGTTCTCTAATTTCGCCAAATAACACAATTGGTTGGGATCAACCGTAGAGATTGGACCCGTAGGCCTCAATGATCGCACGAAACGATTTCGAATCACCTCTAGGCCGTCAGTTGACGGGTTTGAGTCGTTCCCTATAATGAATGTTCTTAGGTTGTGGGTCAACCACAACACCAAAGCCTAAAACCCCCTTTTTGCCCAATTTCTTCAAAATCTCTCCTTGCACCACTTCATTCTTTAATTTTTTCTAAATCCTTTCATACCAGATATAAATTCTAATGTATAAATGACGAAGAATAACAACTAAACAAAACTTTACTATAAATAGTAAATATATGTATAAATTGGACTTTTGACCATTCAAACTTTGGAATCTAACCAAGTAAATGGGTTAGTTGGATAGATTAGCTCCTCCTACCCAAAATCATATGTCACACATTATATAAAATCATTCCAGTTTACAAATTGGCCCCAAAAACGCTTCAACTGGAGTCGGGGGCCACACTATGCAATCCGGGGAGGAAACAAGTGGACCCAGGGTGCATTTGGCACCTTGGGATGGTGGAGAATACCTCTGAACCAAGGTGGCGTGGCGTCGGACAAGGCGGACCGCGGCGGAACCGCGGTCACCGCGGTCGACCGCGGTCAAGTTGGCCCGGTGGGGTCGGGCCAAGTCTGGTCATGGTCGACCCGACCCCCTGACATGTGTGGTGTGTGCGAAATTGCAAGGGGACCCCTACTTCTTGTTCGTTTTGCCCCCTTTCTCTCATTTCACCCTTCCAAGCCCTCCAACTTGTTGTTTCTCTCTCCAATCTCCCTCTCAATCCTACATTCCAACTTTTTCGACCACCATCCATCCTTCCACAATGTTTACAGTAATACCTACCTCCCTCCCTCTTCATTCTCTCTCGATTGAGCTCCTACACCCCCCCCCCCATTTGAGGCTCAAATTCTTGTAAACTCTCAACCCAGCCCATCTCTTCACTTCCTTTCTTTAAACCCTGTCTGTTGGGCCTCTACAACGTCTGTTGAGACCCCAATCCGTGGAGAACCAAACCTCCAGCCCTATATCTCTCTCTCCATCACTTTTCATTCGCTTTTTCATGTCTCTATTCGAACATGTACGGCCATTCTCTTGGATGTCTAATCATCCATACTGCTGCCTCGTAGTTCGCATGGGTTACTGTCTTAGGGTGCTTATGATTTCATGTTGATGGTTGTAGTTGTTGGTAGAATATTTTAGATATTTGAGGACGTTTAGGGCCCGTCCGGCCAATTGCATTAGGTGAGTTTAGGGTGGATAGAATTGAAAGGGTAACAATAAATGTATGTGTAAGGTATGGCCCTAGGTTGGTTGTATCCCATGTTTTCTAATACTATGTTTGGAATGTATGCAATAAAGAGTATATCCCGGGTGTTCCTCTTACACTTAGGAGTTCCGATTCCTGGGATTGGAAATCCCATCTCACACTTTCCGACACAAGGCTTATTTTCCAAAGCATATACCATTAATTTTAATCCCCTCCCACCCTCCTACCAAACAAGCCACTTCTAATTCCGAGGTAGGATTAGTAATGCGGTCCCATTCAATACAACTTAAGACCACTTGCCAAATAGTGTTGAAGTGATAAAGTCCCTTGATATACATTAACCCACCACACTCTAATAGCTTAAGCTTTTAGAGTAAATGGTTGTTTGACAAATATGACCCATAGAGTTTTGGACTTGAGCGGTGCTCTTAGACTTAGACAGGCCTGACCGTGTAGGAATCCAACAAATATGTAATGTGAACCTTAGGACCCTCTTAGTTGGAATGAGCATATGTGTAATGCTCGAGCATATGTGTAATGCTCGAGTATAGTTAAATTTAAGTTCAGGCAACTCAATTCCACTTAGACAACATTTGACCTTAAGTAATAAACAATTTCCTATATTAGAAAGGGTATAAAATCATCTAGTGTATAAGGATAGACTTTGGATTACAACCAGTGGATTACCGCTACTCCTACATTAAGACTAGACTATTGGTTAGGCTAAGGAAAGTAAAAGACTAGTTAATTAGGCTAAGCTAATTGAATGATAGAACTAGTTTGTCGGCTTAAGTTGGTTGGAGCGAGGATCCATTCCTTCGTTAAATCCCCTTAGTACTCATAGGCTTCTTTAACAACTCTTAGGAAGCTTGTTTGATTAGTAATTAGTCACGCTTAGAGAAAACCTATATATCCCTTGGATTCAATGTTAGGCCCAATCAATACATCCCTTAGAATTTCCTTCTCGAGGACTTAGTACAATCGGGAACACGGAGTAGAGAAACTGCATATAAGCGAGGTATTCGCGGTTTGAATCGAATTCTCAATCCTGGTAGTGACCAATGAACCCTATGCTCTGATCAGGCAGAAGGTCGGGATCGACTAGGATTAAGAAATGATATGGCATTTTCTGTTCTAGCTAGGCAGGAGGTCCATGTATCCGACTCAGACCCCTACACAATATTCCTTCCGTGTTGGCCTGACCACTTATAACTAAAAGTTTATAACTTCGTCTTCGAGAAGTGTTAAGAACATATAGCCAATAGAGATTTTCTTTTAGGCCCCAAGGAATTACCCAAATGGGCAACAATTAGTTAGGAATTAGGTCTCAAATCGTATGCCATGTCGGCATACATATTGTGCGTATGAACGTAAAAGATAGCCTGCCTGTTAAGCCAGACATCATTAAATAGGATAAGTCTGGACCGCGACAAAATCCCTTGGTAGAATTAGGCATCTTGCCTCAAACTCACACCTGCCCCTAACATCAACCATATTACCCATCATTTTTAGCTCCTCTCGATACCCAATAAATTTTAAGGGGGGGTAGAACATTATGAGCCCGAGCTAGTTAGGTCACCTAATACACCTCTTTGACCTGGGTGGCGCAGCAGAAACATGGTGGACCCTACCCCACTGGCCCAGGATCGAAACGGTGCTCGTTGAGTACGAACATTAAAGAAGCCCTAGCAAGTTCTACTATAAGGAACCGTTTTAGGATGATCTAGTACGATTTGATTCCCCATTTCCTTTGACATAGATAATAACGATGACTCTCTTAGACTAAGACCTAAAGAGCAACCTTAGAAATAGACAATTTTAACCTTCCTGTGATGGACATTCCCTACGTTTCTAGAGTGATCGGACTACGGAGTTACTGACATCTACAACTGCGAAGTTTTCGCGGCTTGACCCAATTCCCAATCCTGGGTGACTACCGATGGACTCTCTGCTGATGAGCGGACGACTAGGATCCACCAGGATTCGGAAGGGATATGATGAGCTTCCTACTCTGGCCCGGTAGATGATCGATGTATCGGGATCGAGCCCACTATTACCGTCTCTCCGTGTTGGTCAAACAATGAAAACAACTATCTTACTCTAAATTGTTGGGAATTGTCGTCGAGACTCTGAATAGGTAAAGAAATAAATGGTAGCAAACCATCAGGGTATGAGAAATGGATAAAGAATTAAGTTTTAAGGGGGGTAAACTAAAATGAACCAACTGGTATATACCCTACCACGCGTAGAAACTTGGAATCAATAAGTCTTAGGCAAGTGAAATAATAGAAATCTTCCCTTATTACCCTTAGCCAATTTCGGGGACGAAATTTTGTTTTAAAGGGGGTAGATTGTAACATCCCGGATTTTTGCCAACCTGGGATTAGACATCCTTAGGCATTGGGTCAATCTTAACACCTGATTAACTTTTCAAATGCTCAATTCAAAGCCTCAAATCCCGTCTTAAACCATTTTCCTTCACAAATCTCACCTTTCACCACCTTGTTCGCTAAATTTTCTAAGTACTTTCACATTAAACACTATCTTAAAGTTTAGGTAATGAAGAACAATACTTAATCTAAACATTACTGCAAAGGACTAAGTACGACCTCGACCGGAAATCAATTAGGATTAAATCCTTTAGAAATTTAACAAAGTTAACTAAGTGCAAAACTCGATTAGCCATGAAATCCGTTGGGATCGCTTTAAATACGATCTGCTAGACCCAAAACTTGCAGAATTTGTGACTCTAGGTTACCCTAAAGTCTAGAGCCAAACTCATTACCCGTCTGCTCTCGGGAATGAAACAAAACTTCGTATTAGGTCTAGATCGCACATCGGGAGTCCGATTAACACGAAGCTAAGGAACTAGGACCGCCCCACTGGGCTTGACAATCATCTCAAAAATCGGCTCCGACCGATGTCCCACGGCCATTCGTTTCGATCCGGAGCGAAGGAGTGTGAAAAACACTAATTCCATCCCAAAATAAATATCTGGAATAGTGATCTGGCATCATTCGGTTGCGCGTCAGTATTAAGCAACCAGACCGTTGGAATCAGACCAAATTACACCCTCGGATTAAGAAAAATTTCAGGAACATTTACATGTACTTAGAATTTCTGATCGTGGCCCACTGACCGTTGAACTGAAAGTGGTCCGCAACGTGCGATCTGGGAATCCGATCGAGTCGAAAACGTAATCCCACGTAGATCTATAGATGGTGAGGTTAAGTCTGACGTTTGGCTCAAGGAGGGCCACCAGAACATGCCTTTTGAGCTTGGAAAGTGGCGAAATGCCTATATATGCAGCCACCCTTGAACCTGAGTCTATTTTAGACATGTTTTTGGCTATAAAAGGGGCTTAGAACAGCCCCTCTCACAGCCATACGAATTTGGGAGAAAAACCCTAGAGAGAGATAGAGAAAGAGAGAGAAGAGCTTGGATTTGTGGGACCACCTCCTCCTACTGCTTCCACTCATCATACGGCCTACACCGCCTCATTCCTGGCGTTTTCCCGGCGGTACCCATCCCGTTTGGAGGTAAGAAACCCTAACCCTAGGTCTGATTTGAGGTAGGATTATTGTAGGTTATGAAAAAGCTAATTGATTCCGCTCTTTAGGCTAGAAAACTCTCGTATACGGAAGCTCTAATACCCTTGCTGATTCGTTGGAATTCCAAGAGCCAAGGTGAGGACTTTAAGTGTATAAGTTACGTTTTTCAACGCTTTCAATGTCAGATAATGATAGATTCATGATCTGCGTGTAAATGCACATGTACAAAGTGCTTTCCGTTTCCTGTTTCGATTAACGTTGTAGAATATGGAATTTCACATACTCTAGATATACGTAGAAATACCATATACATATTTTTCTTGGGAAATGGTTGACATGTTTATTTAATGTATGATTATATAACATATGGATAAAATACTACTAGTTTGGCGAAAGGAATCGCCGAAATACATGTTCGTGTGTAAATGCCTAGTATGTTGAAATTGTGTATTCTAGAAATA
>JAJHSJ010000008.1:21166804-21218069 GCA_021015155.1 Magnolia officinalis
ACGAAACTCGGTAGGTTTCAAGCTCTAAGTTGCAGCGGCTCTCTTTCCTTGTTGCAAAGAGATGAAAGCCCTAAAGAATGGATGGCTGGGATTTGTCCAGGTGGAGGTTAGGATAAAAGGGGAATGGCATGCTGTTAGCCAGCCTGGCAGATATTTCTGCTTTTGGAAAAATACACGAGCGCAGGTCAGTTTTGCACCTGATCTCGTGCACACTCACGTTTGTTATACCTTGTGAATATTTAGGGTTTTGATTAGGTTTGGATGCCCTACCAGACAGACGGTTCAGATCTTGTTGAGGGATTAGGAGGGTGGGCCACGGATCACCACTACGGACGGCTGTCCGTTTGCTGGCGCAAAAGGAAAAGGAGGGGAAATTTCTCCTTTTTCAAACAGCTATCTGGTCAGCACCCGATTAAAGGGGTTGGGCATTTTGGTGCACTGCGGGTAAGAAAGGGCTGTGCACACGCATGCCATAGGTGGGAGCCACATAGAAGTATTTGACAAATCTACTCCGTCCATTTCATTTGAAGGCCCCACATTAGGTCCTCTTACCAATGGTCAGACATATCCAAACCTAGGTGGACCATATTTCTAATTTGTTTTGTTATAATTGTAGATTTTATATTGATTTGACGGTTTGATTATTTCATAATTGAACATCGATGGTAGAAATGGTCCAAGGGATTCTAAGGACTATTTGGATGAGTCTTAGCAGTTGGGTTCAAAGCTAGTTGGTCATCTTTTCACCGTCAGTGATCGTCAGTGGAGTAGGTTTCATTATTAGATCAGGGTTTAGGGTTGGGCATGAGTTGTTACAACAATTCAAAAGTGAGGTCCACATTTATGTTTTGGGGAATCAACCCCGACCATTGGCTTGGCGAGCTCATGTTAGGCTAGGGGCCATAATATGAGGTGGATCCGAGGTTCTGTGTGGCCACACCATTAAGCAATGTGAGGCTTATGTTCACCGTTGAACCAAGCCATTACAGGAAATTAGTTACGTGCCATAAATCACGTAATTTCTTGATTTTTGCAAACGGTTGGGAGAGGTCCAACGTGATGTTTGGTGAGCAATCCGCTTCGTTCACCGACTTTAGCTCGCTATGTGGACCCACAAGCCCAAGTTTTAAATAGATTTGAGCTATGGGTGGGCCACACGTTACAAAAATGTTGAGGTGAAAAACTCACGTAACATGTTGCAACATTGCTGGGCATATGAGATTGAGTCATATAATTACAATTATACCCCTCTCCATTATTATAACTTTTGTCGTTCATATCTCTTAGCTTTAACGTGGAAATAAGATGAAATTTCACAACATTTGTTATCTTCCGTTCTCTTTCTAATGCCTAAGTTTGGGCCTTGATCGCTTATGAACAACAAAGATGCCACTTTAATGGACCATACCAATCCGAGTTTTAATGTGACGTTTATATACGTTTAGTTGCAGTATTATTCGATAATTTGGACTTATGTTCTAAGATCTTCCAATTGAGTGGTTTATTCTGATGTTTGGGTGGTCCGTTTGGCGGCTCTCAATACGATGGGCGGCTAGATGACATGCTAAAAATAGGAGAACTTGATGGTTAGCACTTTGATCATGTATGTAGGTGGATGTACGGTCAGTTTTGTAAATAGATGAATACAAGATAAGTTTCTGGATTGATTAGTGGTAGGACATATATACCATTAGATTTGAGTGACTTGTTCACATGTATAAATTTCTCAGATTTCTATTCTAACGGTGGTTTAAGCATATTCATATGGGGTGAATAAGATGAACGGATCAGAATCTTGATCTGATAAGTGCACGGGCGGGATGTAGAGGTCAAGTAGCTATTTTACTATGATCTATGGCCTGAAATTCGAGGTGTACGGTTAATTGTGATAATTAGCCATGATATAAAATTCACATGAAACGGACGTGGGAACCATGTGATCTAGCATTCAGGGGTCTAGGTTAGTGGCAATTTCATAATTACTTCCGATCTATGAGTTTTGGAAAATCTAATGGCTCCACATGGTTATAGACATGTTTCTAAGCAATTCTTACAAACGAATGTATATCTAAATCATTATGGATAGAGGGTTTATTCGTTACGTCATCTAAGGGAAAGTACTTATGTCAAATCATGTGATGGATGGGCTTGTCTTGAAATTCAACGGTCAGATAACTTGATTTTGAAGATCATTCCCAACAGTTACGTTAGTGTCAGGGCAAGGATGTAAGGGCAGAATAGTTGGATTGGTATTGTACACATGTATATGTCACGTTGAATCTTAGCGTAATGCTCGAAGACTTTCAATGCCCGAGTATCGAAAAGTTCGGGGTGTTACAGATGGTGAAATCTTTGGATGAAGATTACTCTTAATGGTCCATTTAGGCTATAATGAAGGTAAATGTTCAAATATGCTAGGTTTGTATTTATATTAGGTTACCAGGTAACACCCGAGTACTAGAAAGTACGGGGTGTTACAGGTAGGTTGTTATTAACCATGATCAGACAATTGAGATGGGCAGATTAATGGTGGTAAACAGCATAGTTTATGTGCAAACCTTCACCCAGCTATGCTTATTTAGGTTATATTAGTAACACCCGAGTAGTGGAAAGTACAGGGTGTTACACTTGGTCTCATAAGATCCATCCTTGGCTTTAGTGATCTTTGAGCATTAAATCCATGCTTTTAGCATTTTGTTTTTCAATCCAAGCTCTTAAATTCACCTTGCAACACAAACATGATTAAAATAGAACATTAAGCATTATCATATTCATAAAACCAAGTAACAAATGGGGTCTAATATGCAATATTTAAACCTCAACAAATATCTCAGGCTTGTTTAGTTGTATCATATGAAATGATTCTTTTGAATTCATCAAGTGATAAAGCACAAGTTATGGCATTCAAGGTCTTAACATTTGCACTGCTTTCGCTTTTCTGAGGTGCAGTCTATAAATAAAATGGAGTTTCTTTCAAAGATTTGGTTTCATGCATCAATACCTAGAACTTCAGACATAAGTGGTTTCTATTTGGTTACTATGGTTTTCCACACGCTTTCATATAAGGATTTTAGCAAGAAAAATCCTCATTCTAGCTTTTCGGTATGCATAGTTAGAGTCATCAAAAGGTGGTGGCCGAGTAATAGACAAGCTATCGAAATTTAACATAATAAAACCTCTAGATCTTTAAACTCAAGGAACTTAATCCAAAAATATGAGCAACTTAGCTCTGATACCACTTGAAAAATGTGAGCTAACAGTCCTAGAATGGAGGGGGTGAATAGGACTATGCCAAATAAAAAACTCAAAGACTGACGAAATAAATAAATCAGAATAAATCACAAATATCGATAGCACTAGTATTGAAATTTTGATTCAAACTTAGTTCGAAGGACAACCTTACACCTAAAACAAAGTTTTAGGTAGGACAACCTGATTTCACGAACGTTTGTAAAGATCAAGATCCCAAACTAAGCGAAAGAGCTATCTATTACAAGTATTCACCACATGCATAAATAAATTACAATTATTCACCATAGATACAAAAATTAAACATTCACTACAAACACTAGGATTTATAGCGGTTCGGTGTGTACACCAACTGTTCTCAAACAGCCATACCTACTCCACTCCTAATAATCACAACCCACATGATATTGGCGTTCACTAATAAATAAGGTTTTCTCAGGTTCACCTTAAAACCTATACAGTTATGATTTTAGAAAGGCTATCACAAATAATAAATAAAAAAAAAAAAAAACCCACGCTGAGATTTTCTAACTATCTCAGTCAAAATCTATACATGAGATCTTCTGGATATCACAAAGAAACCAAAATACAAAGATATAAAATGATACTTATCTTCTCTTTGAAGACGTTTTTGATGTTGCCTGTATAACCACTTCGCTTGAAGTAGAATGTTCAATGTCCAGCAACACAAACAAGGGTTATAGGTTCTAAATTGATTTTAAATTAATTCAAACCACAAGCTACTTGTTGAATTCCTCAGATTTTAAAAGAAGAGTGATTACTCTCTTTAAAATATATGATTCATGAAAAGAGATCAACGAATTAAAAACAAAAGCTATATAAACAAAAATATAAAATACTGTGCAATAGCTTGATGATAGTAGGGACTTCTCTCTTTCTAAGTGAAGGCTTTTCTTAGCTTGGATGAGTAATTTCGGAATAAGCGAAGGCCTTTATTTATAAGCCGAAATGTTGTTGTTTTGACTCGTTTAAGGTTTCCTTCGACTCGTCTAAGATCTAAACAAATTTCAAATTTTGGGCACAATGGGATGAAACAGTTTTCAATTGTTGAAGGCCTGCTCGACTGGTCGAGGGCCTTCGATTGGTCGAGCAGTCTGCTCGATTCGTCGAGAAATTACAAGAATATCCGTTTTTAAATTTTAAACTTGGACCAGTTGAAGATAATTTTAGACTGGTCGAGCACAGCTTAGACTAGTCGAAATAAAGCTTAACCAATGTATAAAAATATATATTTTATCATTTGAAAGCACCCAGTTTAAGGTCTTTTTAAGGTCAATTATACCTGAGAAAACTGGACATTAAAGTGTAAAACTGAATCTACTGAATCAATGATTCAATAGTGCACAATTGATATTCTACTTGAAGTGCAGTCGAAAGTGGAGCTTGATCTCTACTAGAAGTGTAGTAGATGCACTTTCCAACTGATAGTTAGTACTGAAGGTAAACTTTCTATCTTGATTATTATTATTATTATTATTTAACACTGACACACCACACACTCACGCTAGTGGAATTTCACCACCTATGGAATTCAAACCTTGATCGGGTGTTGAAACTCCTGAAGTCTACCACCTGAGCAAGAGTAGGATCCTCCATCTTGATTCTCACTCGAGTGGTCTTTCGAAAATGTTTTGTCCCTTGATTTATTTGATAACCAAGAATACTTATACTTTATAGCATACACTAACCATATGTACCGTTGGATGGGTGGTATACCTAGCTTTGAAATGTCAATGTTTACAAGGTAGTTTTGCTACTAATTAATCAATTCTAAAGAATAATTCAACTATAGTTTCTCCAAGTGGGGACTATTCTACAGTTTCCTTGGAAAGAAATGACCTGCCACACGCTGCTGCACAATTGTTCTATCAAGTGCTTTCCTCACTGTCTACCTGGGAAACATTTATGGAGATCAAAACCATTGATCTGTTGGACACACACCGAAGGCCCTAGTACGAAAAAATAGAATGATCTTGGTAATCCTATTGTTGTGAGCTTTGCACGTTGAATATCGACTGTTGCCGATTTTTATTTCTATTTTTTTATGTAAATTATGATATTTTTCCGAGACTGATCGGATAACTACACTGCCAATTCCATTCATCATTTTACCATGCCCCACCCATATGGTGTTTCAATAAAATCAACGGTAACGAACAATGCTCAAGTAATACGTGCGTATTAGTAGAGACGTGTGGCTGCCTTAACCCACACGACACGCTGCAAGTCAACAAAGAAACCCAGCGATTCATGTAGTAGAACGGCCGGCGCGTCTGTGGGTGGGATCCGTGACCATGGGTCCCACTGTGATGTATATGCTTTATATACACGCCGTTCATCCGTTTTAGAAACTTGTTTTAGTGAATGATCCTAAAAATGAAGGAGACACAGGAATCAGTGATAATAAATCATTTAAAACTTCTTCTAAGCCACGAAAGTTTTCGATTAAGATGATAATTGTGTTTTCTCCTTCAATGTCTCCGCTACGTATGATCAACAGGTTGGATGGCAAATAAACATTTCGGTGGCCCATGAATTTTTTAATTGTTGGGATTCAATCACGACTGTTTTCTTTGGTATGGTCCACCTAAGATTTGATCTGCTTCATTTTTTAGAGCATGCCCTAATTGAGCTGCAAAATGGATGGACGGTGTGGATGTAAGGCAAATACATCACATTGGGCCCCACAGTCATGGATCCACCGACCTCGGTGTATCCAGGAATCCACCCAATCCGCACTCTGGAACGGCACATCCACTTGTCCCTTGTTTTCTAGTACCGAGCCCATGTGGTGTTCCACCGTTCAATCTCCATAGCTTTTGCAACATCTCCAACATGCATTTCTACACGTGCCAACCTGGAACTCACGTGGGAAATCTGATCCATGTGTAAAGGTCAACTGTACAATAGAAAATGGCCCAAAACATAAATCAGACCAGTCAACTCATTAGGCAGGCTATGCCTCGACTACAACTTTCTGACAGTCCAACTTCAACGTACCCGAAAATGTGTGTCCCATACTGATTTTTGTTAGATATCATCTGAACGGTGGACCCAATGTTATGAACGGCTCGGATGTCCATGCTATGAATCAGATACACACAAGTGCCGCATGTGGACAACACCGTGACGGGCCACGAAGCCTCCAAAATTTCCAACCAATCCTGTATAAATCAATATCCTCAATTTCCCTCCAAACACAACTTACACACATTTCTCTGCAATGGCTTCCACCATTCTCCTTTCCTTTCTCATCCTCTCTCAAGCTCTCCTCCTCACTCTCTCACCATCCCAAGCAGCCCCAAATTCCAAGCTCTTCCGTGAATACATCGGCGCCGAATTCAAAAACATCAAGTTCTCCGACGTCCCCATAAATCCGTCCGTCGATTTCCACTTCCTTCTTTCCTTCGCTATCGACTACACCACAGATTCTCCCTCCCCCACCAACGGAAAATTCAACATCTTCTGGGACTCCGATAACCTTAGCCCCTCCCAAGTCCATTCGATCAAAGCCAACCATCCGAACGTGAAGGTGGGCCTTAGTCTAGGAGGCGATAGTGTGGGGTCCGGCAAAGCTTTCTTCACCCCGTCTTCAGTAGACACTTGGGTCGGCAATGCAGTTTCGTCGCTCACCAAAATCATAAACAGTATGGCTTGGATGGTATTGACATCGATTACGAACACTTCAAGGCCGACCCCAACACATTTGCAGAGTGCATTGGACGGCTTGTGACGACTCTCAAACGAAATGGGGTAATCTCATTTGCATCGATAGCACCTTTCGATGACGAGACAGTTCAAAGCCATTACTTAGCTTTGTGGAGGAAAATACGGGAAAATTATAGACTATGTTAACTTCCAATTCTATGCGTACGATAAGGGGACCACTGTATCGCAATTTTTGGACTATTTCAATACCCAAAGCTCTAATTATGCGGGCGGTAAGGTTTTAGTGAGTTTTAGTACCGATGGGACTAGTGGCGGATTGTCTCCGGAACAGGGTTTCTTCACTGCATGTAGTAGGCTAAGGAGCCAGGGCAAGCTTCATGGGATTTTTGTGTGGTCCGCCGACGATTCGAAGGGGAATGGTTTCCGTCATGAGCAGCGATCGCAGGCCTTGTTGGCGGGTGGCCAATGATTGGTCTCCTTCTTGTACTTGTTTTAATACTATAAATAAATCAAGATGTCTTGATGAAGTACCTAGTGTGTGTCTTTGTGCTTGGAAGAGCGTGGAAATTGGTAGGCGAGGATGATGAACCATCCGAGTTGACTCGGTCCTAGTTAACTCAAAATCAGACGAGTCCAATCAGATTCAGCATCGTGAATCGGGATGGAGAATAGAGGGTGACTCAGTCCAACTCGGCTGAGTCTCGACTCGACTTAGGACGGATGAGTCGGTCCGAGTCACCGATTCAAAGAATCCATTTTGGGGACCACGTCTTGGTAATCATGGATGTCAAGAAGGTCATTCCGTATGACTATGAGCATTGTCCTCCTATCTAGAATTAGGTCAGGGAAGCATGACCACCGAGCTGGTAACAGCCTGGATCATCAAATCATGGGCCCACTCGTGTGTAATGGGCGCTTTGGTGTAAATCAGCAACATTTTTATTAAGGACTTTGACTGTGCACTAGTGCTATTATGCTCCATCCGCAACAGGCCCATGATTTGGACGGCATGCATTTGTTATCTGGTGCGGTCATAAAGAGTAGAGAATTCACACCGTTGCTAACTCAGATTTCAGGGGAAGCAGGTTACCAAGGGCTGTACTTCGAGCCGAGCAGAGTCGAGTCAAGGTGGGCCAATCTTGGCTTGACTCGTCCATGATCTCCTCGAGCTTGAACTTGAGCTTGGCCTCAAGCTTACCATTGGAGCTTGACTTATTTGTCAAACCTTTCGACTCGAGCTCGAGGCGAGCTAGTGGATTGAGTCGAAGTGAGCTTACATTGAGTCGAGTCGAGCCTGCTCTCAACCCGACTTAACCCAACACCCAACCCGCACTCGACTCAACCCAGCAACTCGACCCAATCGATACCCGACTCAACTTAGCCACCCGACCCAACTAATCCAACCCACACCCGACCCAACTCCTAAATCAAATATTCAATTAATAATAATATATATATATATATATATATATATATATATATATATATATATATATATATATATATATATATATACATATATATATAATATACATATGTATACATGTATATACATATATATACATGTATAATATATATATACACCATATACATATATATATACAGATAGAGCTATATATATATCATATATATATATATATATATATATATATATATAGATGAGAGAGATAGAGAGAGAGAGAGAGAGAGAGGATCGAGAGAGGAGAGAGAGAGAGAGAGAGAGAGAGAGAGAGAGAGAGAGAGGACTATAGAGCTCGGACACAGGGAGAAAGAGGAGCTCAGGTGTGCGTAGGTTGGGTAAGGAAGGGAAATGATAAGATAAGGACGGACGGATAGAGTAGAGTTTAAGTCTTAACTTTCTTCTTCTTCTTCTCTTTTCTTCTTTTTTCATATATATATATATATATATATATATATATATATATATATATATATATATATATATCCTATTGCTAGTCTCTATCATATGTGTTGTGGTTTCAGAGACTAGTGCTAAGTGCATACTTTCAAACCCAAATGCATCACTGGTCTTAAAAGCATCATCATCTGAGCAAATATAGATCCTAGTAGAGTCAAATTGGTGTTGTACTAAAATTCAACAATCCAACCAAATATGGAAGAAATTACCAAAGTGGGTTTGATTCTATTTTAATTCATGATGTCAAGAAAACTGCAAATTGGCTTTGTGCATGTATAATTTTCAAACAGATCCCTGTATACATATACTCTTCACATGGTCATCCGCTGGTTGTAGTCTATTAATGGATTGCCATTATATATTTGTATGTTATTGTTTTTACAGATACTGCAAATGAGTGTTCCAACAACTCAGTTTGGAAATGAGTGTTTGTTGGAAATTTACAGAATAATGACTTCTTTTTTTCTGTAAAATATGGAATCCGAAAAATGCAAATAAATCTGAAATATGGACAGGCTGAAGCACATTTGAAATGTTGTCCTTAAATCGTTATTTGCCCCTACTCAAGTGAATTGAGTAAGCTGATAGGTTACAGACAAATCGCTTCTAGGATACGACGAGCCTGGTGTGGGTCTGCGTTCAGCAAACACGAAGGCCCGCCTATTGGAACTCTATTACACTCAGTCTGGCAGAAATACAATAATAGAAAAAATCCCAGAAGAAAGAAAAAGAAGAAATTGTGGTTTAGACCACTGCACTGGTCCAGTCTTCAGCTATTGGTTCAGTTGAACTGTTCTAGACCACACCGTTGGTCTGTTCTTCTTGCAAAGGTTCAACTGTTGCTATCTTGCTGGAATCACTGGAGTATAGTGAGAGGAATAGTGTACTATCTCAATTCGTATGGTAGTGTTGGATTGGGTTGTGAGATGGTTTGGAAACCCATCCAAGCCCTCCTTTTATAGGCTATGGTGGCTGGGAATTATAGTCTAGGGAAATAAATTTCATGACCATTTTCTGGCTGTTGGAGAAAACTAGCCGTTTTCAGACTGTTATGCATGACCATTAATCTGTTGCATGCTGACTGTTGTGAGACAACGCTAGCCGTTTTTTAGCTGTTGGGCTAGCCATGCTGCAGTTTTAGCTGGACCCTGCACTTATGGCACAGCTATTACATATTTTTTGCAATAGCTCTTTTTCTAGCCCTCTATATTTTCTGGAGGATTCTCATTCAGTCCTCTAGTCTCTCCTTCACCCAGCCATCTGCCTTAGCCACTTAGTTGCACCGCGACTCACACACGTCTCGCTCCAGTTCGCTCAAGGTCGCGAAGGAGCGACCCTCTGCGACACGATGCAGACGTGCGAAGTGCAAAGTGCGCCACTAACGCCTCTACGGCCACACTGCCTCACATGCCCACGCCCTCACACCGAGCCCGTGACCGAGTTCGAGTCCGAGTCCGAGTCCGAGTACGAGTTCGAGACCGAGACCGAGACCGAGACCGAGCCCGAGCCCGAGCGCGCCCGCGGGTGTTCCAGTGCTACGCATTGGAACACGCAAGGTCCATAGTATACGGACTAGGTAGGTAAATATTATAATACTCCACTATTATCATTTAAACCATAGATTTTTCTCTTCCCTTCCCATGTGGGACTATTCCCAAAAATCCCACAAAACGGTGTTTTTTCAAACAAAATAATATATTATATATATTATTTTTATTATTAAAATATATTTAAAATCAATATTTATCCAACAATCCCCCACTTGATTTTTTAAAAATATATTTTTCTAGGTTAAACAATTCTGCCAGAATAATCAGCTTATATGCGTAAAGAAAGATATCTTTCGATTTTAATCTTTCCTTAGTGTAAGTATCTCAAAACTTTGTTGAAATGACTGATAGCCGTATCATTGAACCAGTTATTCCTAGATAATAAAGTCCGAGAAACTACACACATATTCGCTATGTGTTTGTTAGAGTTCCCACAATCTTGCTCAGCACATTTACTGGTCATGTGCTAATCCTAATTCGTGAACGATCCTGAGAGAAAACTCCTAACTCTCATGAGAAACGACACCATCTCTATGTTCATATAGGTAAAATCCTTCCAGTGTCTTCGTTACTATAAGGCACTTATCTATAGACTGAATTTCATTAAGAGTTCTCAGACTCAACCCTCTTTTGTAACACTCAGCACTTATCTATTATGGATGAGATTTTATAATTTAGTGCTGAAAAACTTTCCACATATCAATGACTTATTTTTACCCATTAAAACAAAATTTAGAGATTTACTAACTTCAGGTTGGGTTACCATCACTGGTGGAACTTTGGTTGAAGAGTTTCAACCCCATCCCTCTAGATGTAGCCTTTACTACCTCTCTCGGTAGAGGTTTAGTGAAAGGGTCTGCCAGGTTGTTGTTTGATTTCACATAGGAAATAGCAATGATTCCATCTCGAATCGATTGTCTGACATAATCATGTCGAAGACTTATATGTCTAGATTTACCATTATAAGTACCGCTACAGGCTCTACCTAATATGTCTTCACTATCACAATGTAGTGACACAGCCGATATAGGCTTTACACAAAAAGGATTTCTAATAGAAGATCCCTTAGCCACTCAGCCTCTTTGCCTATTGCAGCCAAGGCTATAAATTCAGACTCCATGGTCGAGTGCGTTATGCAAGTCTGTTTCTTGGATCCCCAAGATATGCTGCACCTCCTAGGGTGAATACCCACCCTGTAGTAGACTTGTTGTCCCCTGCACTCAATATCCAGCTCACATCGGTATATCCTTCCAATATGACAGGAAACTCTGAATAAAATAGTCATAAGTCTTTGGTTGCTTTTAAGTAACCAACGACTCTGCTAATTGTATTTCAGTGTTCAGTACTGGGGTTACTAGTAAACCTACTAAGTTTACTCACAGCATATGCGATATTTGGTCTAGTGTATTGCATAACATACATAAGACTCCCTATAACACTCGCATATTCTAATTGTGCAACGGTTCTTCTAGTATTTTCTTTAACTTGATACTTGGATCAAATGTGGTCTTTGCTTTTTTTATTTTTAGATAGTTAAACTTGTTTAGTATCTTCTCAATATAATGAGATTAACACAAAGCATAACCCCCACAATGTTTTTTTTTAACTTTGATACCTAAGATGGTATTAACTTGTCCAAGATCCTTCATTTTAAATACGGAAGATAGAAACCTCTTTGTTTTAGTCACACCTTCCATTTTATTACTTATTATTAACATGTCATCGACATACAGACAAATAATAATAATATAACTATCATCTACTTTAGAATATATGCATTTGTCAGCTACATTATGCATGAAACCATGACATAGTATTTTGGAATCAAACTTCTCGTGCCACTGTTTTGGTTCTTGTTTTAATCCATACAAAGATTTGACTAATCTACATACTTTGTTTCATTTTCTGGTAGAACGAATCCTTCAGGTTGTTCTATGTATACCTCCTCATTGAGGTCACCATTCAGGAGAGCGGTCTTTACATCCATTTGGTGGATGTGAAGATGATGTATAGAAGCTAGCGCAAAAAATATCCTAATGGATGTTATCCTAGCTATAAGAGAGTATGTGTCAAAGTAATTTATCCCTTCTTTTTGTCTAAAACCTTAGCTACTAATCGAGCTTTAAAGGTTTAGATAGTCCCATCAGTGTGATATTTCTTCCTAAATATCCACTGGCAACCTATGGGTCTAAAACCTGGAGGTAAGTTAACTAGTTCTCATGTTTGATTTGACATTATAGATTCCATTTCATTGTTTATAGCTTCTTTCCAGAAAGCTGCGTCTCTAGAGGATATATCCTCTCTATATGATTTAGGATCATCTTCTATAATCATTACTATAGGTATTTGTCTGATAACATTTTCTCTATCTGCTTCTACAAGATGGAAAATGATGTGTTGTGAGTCTATGTAGTCATCTCCTAGACTCTTCTCTATTCTTGTTCTTTGACTCCTACGAGGAGCTTCCACTATCTGTGGAGTTGTGCTATCTAGTTCTCTATTAGGAGCTTGGATTTCATTATCCTTTGACTCCAAGGATAGTGAGTTCTCAAAGAACTCAACGTCTCTTGATTCTATTATTTATTAGACTGTATGTCTAGAAGTCTATAAGCTTTACTATTTTGTGCATACCCTACAAAAACGCTCTTAATAGCACTTGGTACTAACTTAGTTCTTTTTGTATCAGGGGTTCTGCAGTATGCAAGACACCCCTACACTTTAAGATATCCTAGGTTAGGTTTTCTGCCTCTCCATGTTTCATATGGAGATATTTTATACTTTTTAGACGGTATTCTATTTAGAATATGGCACGCTGCAAGCAGTGCCTCACCTCATAGACTTAATTACAATTTGCTCTTATTAGCATTGAGTTGTCCATTTCTACTAATGTTCTATTCTTCCTTTCAGCTATTCCATTTTGTTGAGGTGTGTATGGCGCTATACATTGATGTATCAGTCCATATTCTTCACAGAAGTTATCGAATTCATTGCAGAAGTTTTCTCCTCCTCTATCGCTACGGAGAATTTTTATCTTCCTATTTAGTTGATTCTCTACTTCTGCTTTATATATCTTAAACATGTTCAATGCTTCATCTTTTTGCTCTTTAATAGGTACACATACACATATCTAGAGCAATCATCGATAAAGGTTATGAAGTACCGTTTACTTCCACAAGTAAGAATGCCGTTTAACTCACAGATATCACTGTGCACAAGATCCAATACTTGAGACGATCTTTCAAACTTGGAAAAGGTTTCTTCGTCATTTTGGATCGTATGCACACTTCACATTTATCGATTTCATTATCTATGTATGAGATTAAAATATTCTTAGCCATCAACTTCAAGGTACTATACCTTATATGGGCTAGTCTATTATGCCACAGTCTAGCGGATTCAACTATATACGCAAAAGTGCTACTTTCATTCAAAGAAAACTTGACCATCCCATTACAAGCATATCCCTTTCCGACAAAATTATCTTTCTTAGACAGAATCAGTTTACCTGACTCGTACACCACCCTTATACCTGATTTTCCCAGAAGATCCCCAGAAACTAAGTTTCGCCTCATGTCTGGGACGTGCAGTACATTAGTCAAAATCACTTTCTTCCAGAAGTGAATATCAGTTCAACAATTCCTTTGCCGATGACCTTCGATCGGACTTCATTACAAATTTGGACTTCTTGACCATTGGTCAATTCCTCATAGGTTTTGAAGGCTGATTGGTCGTAGCACACATGTACTGTAGCGATAGTATTATACCACCAACCTGGAACTTTGCCTTGAATGGTATTCACCTCAGTGATCATGGCCAAAATATCATCTTCTTCTACAGCACTTGCCTCTTGTTTAGATTTGCGATATCGGTATACTCGAACATAGTGCCCGGTTTTTCCATAGACATGGCATGGACATTTGAACTTTTCGTTCTTCTTTTGGGCGTTTTTCTTGAATTTTCCTTTATTAGGTTTCAGGGAATTGTCCTTTTCGGGATGTTTGTTATTAGAGTTCTCTACTGCATGTACCTTGGACGAGGTATTCCCATTATCATTCTTTTTGTCACGGTTACGGGATTCTTCCTCAATTCTGAGGTGTTTCTGGATTTGTTCCAGTGTGTAGTCCTCAGTTTTATGCAGCAAACTTCTTTCTATAGTCTTTCCACATCAGTGGCAATTGGCGATTATAGCCCTGACTTAGAATGATTCAGGAAGATCTATTTGATGGCTTTGATTTTGTTTACTAGTAGCTGCAGTTCTTGAATTTGGGGCAGCAGCAGTGTTGAGGGTCAAATATTGCATATTAGACCCCAGTTATTACCGGATTTATGAACATGTCACCGTTTAAAATCCTAATTTAATCGTGTTTGTGATGCAAGGTACATCTGCAAGTGGGGACTACAAAAGGTGCTAAATGTATGTATTTGATGCTCTGAAATCACCATAGCAAGGGACGGACTCCAGAGGACCAAAATCGACGGAATTACACGCCAGAGATCCGAGAAAATTGGGAAACTGAAGCTCAAGTGGCCCGAAGGACGTCCAGAATGCAAGATCACATGGTTCCCGCCATCCGATTGGCTCGAACTTCATACGTGACCTGGGGACCATAAATTAACCGTACACGTCGAATTTCAGCCGTTGGATCTCAGTATAAGTGTCCCAACGGACAGATCAGTCTATAAACCGTCGATTTTGGGCCCACATGACATTTGGATATGCCTCAAATTTGGACTCAACACCTTAAATGATATGGCAAACCGGATGGACGGTACGGATTTCTCACGAAACATTACGTGTGGACCCCACTGACAGCGCAAGTGCGCAATACACAGGTGCACTCAAGGTGCACTGGACCAGAAAATGGGTCAGCGGGCGCTGACCCGATCCGTCTCACACCCGGAAACAGCGGACGCGTGCTGTCCATCCGATTTTCACGTAGTGGGCCCCAGTTATCATCCTTTTCGATGATCCAAACCGTCCAAGTGCCTCAGGGGGTAGCCACGACCCTCACCTAGGTGGAATTTTTCCAAGAAGAAGCATACAACGGATTTCAACTGATCGGACGCAGGATGAACTGTCAATTAGTACTTCTGTGGGCCACCATGGTATTTAGCCAAAACCGATCAGGTCTGAACGGTTTTTCGACGCCGTTCTAATAGATGGAGTGGATTTTCTCACCACTCAACGAAGTGGGCCCCACCGACAGCCAGAGCTCCTTGCGTAAGCTCTGTTACGCTGTTTGAAATTCCAAAAATTCTGGGCCACCATTCTTGATCGACTGCATGATCTGAACCGTTCAGGTGAAGCCCAGGCCAGCCACGATTCCAGCCATGAAGAAATCTTGAGCGAAGGACATTCATCATCCCACAGATCCGAGCCAACGCAAAGTGGCTTGCGGTTTCACTACGCACAGCAGGCTCCGCACGCTGCAGCTAACAGGGAATCGGTTCTCCGACTCCAGGGAGGACACACACCAACCACTCAGGCTTCTCCATAAAAGGAGGAAAGAGAGAGAGATTAAGGAGAAAAAAAAGCTGGGAGCAAGGATCTTTTGGCTGGAGCTCGGACGGAACAGGAAGGCAGACTGTTTTTTTTTTTTTTTTCTGTTTTCTTTTTTCTATTTCTTTTCTTTTCTTTTTCTATTTTTTCTATGGATTCTATGGAGATTAGCCTATCATGTCAGGCTAACCCCCTTAGCTAGGGCTAAGGGGTGAAGCTTGTAGCAGGATGGGAGATGTTCTTTTGTGCCGTTAATTTAATTTTGATACATGAACTACCTTGATTATGGTTTTGATTTATGGGAATATTTTTTAGTTGTTAATGGGCTGTTGTGACTAAAATTACAATGGGTCTGCGATGGCTTTGAATATTTCTGTTTCCGGTATGACGTCAGGAAGCCCTGTTGTTCACCATCGTCTCCTGGGCATGGTTGGATGTCGGTACCCTTCCTAACCTTCATAAACATGTTGACTGGTTGGTAATTAGTTTAATTCTGTTGTTTGCTTTGTCTCTTGGGCATGGTTTGGTGATGGAATCCATTCTAATTCATATACCTCTCATCTCTTGAAAACTATATCAACATCAGTTCATTTAATTTCCATGATTTGTGATACAGGCATAAGATCTCCCTGATCTCTACAAGTGGATCCTCTGAATCCCTAGTCTCCCTTCTCTGAATTTCTTAACGTTTTAGATTACTATTTCACCATTATTTCTCAAATCATACTTGGTTTAAAATTCATCTTATTCTAGTTCTAGTCCTAGTTAGTTTCAGATAACGTACAGGTTTCAGTCCCTGTGGATTCGACCTCGGTCTTACCGAGATTATTACTACATCACAACCCTATACTTGGGGAGTGAACAAGTTTTTGGCGCCGTTGCCGGGGACTGACGGCTACGTAATTTGAAATTAATTAGTTTAGAATTAAGAGTAAGATTAGGATTTTACTAACGTTTCTTTTTTATAGGTTTCTGAGATAGCCTTCTAAATTGGTACGCTCTTTCTTAAATCTTCTTTCTTTCTATTTTTAGAATTAAGGTTTGAGTTTTAGAAAATTTTCTAATTTCTTTTAATTTAGAAATTTCCTAGAGTTTTCCTTTTAGAAACTAACCCTCTTGTTTTGTAGGTTTTCTAACTCAGTAAGCTCCTTCTGACTTCTACTTTCTATGTTTTCAAATCTCTTTCATTACTCACTACTTTCTAGTTTAGAATTTTCCTAAATTGTTTAGAGGTTCCTACTTTCCTTTTTAGGATTTCTCTTTTCTAAATTTAGAACTTAGTTGATAGCTATTCTTCTTCTTAGGAATTTTCTACTCTTAGGTCTATTATCTTTAGAAACTAACTTGTTTTGTTTTATTTTACAGGTTTTAACTTAGGGACTTCAATTTGGTAATCTCCTTCCAACTCTCTCTTTCTTTCTAGATTTTCATTTTCTTCTTAGAATTAGGTTTAGAATTTGATTGAGGGCTGCGAGTGTTTCATGCCCAAGTGGGCCCGTGACGACACTCGACGTCTCTTGACTGAAGGAGGATTAGTTGAGGGGTTGACTGTCCATCACAGGATTAGACACCGCTCGAATTCCCCTGAGTTAATTGAGGTTATGACTGCAAATCAACCTCAAGCACTACCTCACCACAGGGATGAGGAAACACATGATGAGAATGAGGTGCATCAAGCACCCCCGCCTCGTACTTTACGAGATTATTTACAACCTGCGGGGATGAGTATGCCCTCATGTATGATTTTTCCTGAAAACACAGGACAGATGGACATCAAGCCAGGAGTTATCCAACTCCTTCCTAAATTCCATGGGCTTGAATCAGAAAGCCCATACTTACATTTGAAAGAGTTCGATGAGATTATAGCCACCTTATACTTTCCCAATGTATCCGAGGATACAATCAAGCTGAAACTCTTTCCTTTTTCCTTAAAAGAGAAGGCTAAGACATGGCTACATTCACTGCGTCCTCGATCCATTGCACATGGAATGATATGCAGAGGGAATTCATAAAAAAATTCTTCCCACATCACAAAAACAATTACCCTCAGAAAAGCAATCATGAACTTTGCCCAAAAGGAAGATGAAACATTCTTCCAATGTTGGGAAAGGTTTAAGGACCTGGTCAGTTCATGCCCACAACACGGTTTTGAAACGTGGCGCATTACAAATTTTTTCTACGATGGACTGACATCTTCCATGCGCCAAATGGTCGAGACAATGTGCAATGGAGAGTTCATTAATAAAGATGTTGACGAGGTATGGGATTACCTCGACAGTCTGGCTGAAAAAACACAATCTTGGGATTATTACCCAAAATCAAACACCACGTCTAGGCCAACTCAATCTAAGGAAAAAGGTGGAGTGTATCTCTTGAAAGAAGAGGATGATCTCAATTATAAAGTGACTAATCTCATAAGAAAATTTGAGGCCATGGAAGGAAAGAAGGATAAGGTCAATGAAATTGTTTGCGGCATCTGTGATTGAACATTCACACAACTGAAAACTGTCCTACAATACCTGCCTTTCGAGGAGTGTTGAATGAACAAGCCAATGCCGTGAACAACTATCAAAGACCTTTTACTGGACCCAACTCCAATACATACAATCCTGGTTGGAAAAATCATCCAAACTTTAGTTGGAGAAATGGACAAACGGCTACCCCCCAAGGTTTTTTTCAAAATCCAAATCAGGGGAAACCTCAAGAAGAACTGGTTCAAAATTCCATACAAGAGCTGGCTCAGGCGATGCAAGGATTTACTGAATTTGTGCAAAAGATAGATTCTCGTATGACGGTTATAGAAAAGGAGATGCTTCCTGCACAACCTCTCCCCAATCCTAAACCGCAGTACGAGATAAATGATCCCAGCTCCTCAAATCAAATGGGGCACGCTAAATCCATTACCACTCTTAGGAGTGGGAAGATCATTGATAAAACCCTTCCAGTTAGGCCTGAAAAGCCTCAAGAACCAGAAGAGGACAATAATGATGGATCTAGCGATACCCCACAAAAATTAGAACCGGAACTTCTAGAGAAGCCAGTTGCTCCGTTCCCCCAACAGTTGGTTGCACCAAAACGTCTTTCTAACTCTCAGGATATTTGGAGGTGTTGAAACAAGTGAAAGTCAACATTCCTCTACTTGATGTCGTAAAACAGATTCCTTCATATGCAAAATTTCTGAAAGACCTATGTACGACCAAAAGACGGCAGAGTATTCAAAAGAAGATTTTCTTAACTGAGAAAGTGAGTGCCATCCTGAAGCAAGACGTGCCGCAGAAATTCAAGGATCCCGGTAGCCCAACCATATCATGTGTAATCGGGAACCATCGAATTGATCACGCACTTCTTGACTTAGGAGCGAGCGTCAATCTGATTCCCTACTCGGTATACAAACAGTTAGGTTTGGGTGAGTTAAAACCCACTCTAACCACACTACAACTTGCCGATCGCTCTGTTCGTGTACCAAGAGGGATTATTGAGGATGTTTTGGTCCAAGTCGATAGATTTTACTACCCTGTAGATTTTATCATCTTGGACACCGAACCCATCAATAACATAAGCACTCAGATTCCCGTCATTCTTGGTCGCCCATTCCTTGCTACGTCAAATGCAATTATCAATTGCAGGAATGGTGTCATGACTATGTCTTTGGAAATTTGACATTGGAGTCAAACATCTTTTCAATAACGGCAACAACTCAGAGGATGATGACGATATCCACGACATTAACATGATTGACTCTTTCGTGGAAGATACGACACCTCTGACCTTATCCTCCGACCCTCTTGAGACGTGCCTGGCCCACTCCCATGAGTTTGATAATGATATGATTAGGGAGACGTGTGCCTTACTGGATACTGCACCGGTACTTGAAGTTAACCGGTGGAGGCCACAATTTAAAGAATTACCACAAACTGATGTAGCGCCTCTACCGTCTAACCTCAAGGCACCGAAGCTTGACCTAAAACCTTTGCCCTCTGATTTGAAATATGCTTATTTAGGTCAAGATGAGACATACCCGGTGGTGATCTCTGCCCACCTGGAGAAAGAACATGAGAGTATGCTCATAGCTACTCTCATTCAGCATAAGGGAGCCCTTGGATGGACGATCGCGGACCTCAAAGGAATCGACCCCTTGATTTGTACTCACCGCATATATCTTGAGGATAATGCGAAGACCGCTCGACAACCACAGCGTAGACTAAATCCAAACATGAAGGAAGTGGTTAAGGCCGAGGTTCTCAAACTATTGGATGTGGGTATCATATACCCTATATCTGATAGTCAGTGGGTGAGTCCAACTCAGGTGGTTCCTAAGAAGTCCGGAATCACCATCGTAGCCAATGCTAATAATGAACTCGTGCCGACTAGAGTCACTACTGGTTGGAGAATGTGCATTGACTACAGGAAATTGAATACCGTCACGAGGAAAGACCACTTTCCTTTACCATTCATTGATCAGATCCTGGAAAGGTTAGCCGGTCACTCCTATTACAGTTTCCTTGACGGGTATTCGGGCTATAACCAAATTGAAATCGCCCCTGAGGACCAGGAAAAGACCACATTTACTTGCCCCTATGACACCTTTGCTTACAGAAGGATGCCATTCGGGTTATGTAATGCCCCTGCCACCTTTCAGCGATGTATGCTGAGTATCTTTTCTGACATGGTGGAGAAATATCTAGAGGTCTTTATGGACGATTTCTTGGTTTTCGGTTCATCTTTCAGCGAGTGCTTAGAGAATCTTAAATGTGTGCTGAAAAGATGTGAAGAAAAGAATCTGGTACTTAATTGGGAGAAGTGTCATTTCATGGTTCATAAGGGGATTGTCCTTGGACATATCATCTCGTCCAAGGGAATTGAGGTAGATAAGGCAAAAATCGATCTTATCTCTAACCTACCTCCACCCAAGAACATCAGGGACATGCGATCCTTCTTAGGACACGCAGGATTTTACAGGCGATTCATAAAGAACTTTAGTCTCTCTCTCGTCCTTTATGTAATCTTCTTCAAAAGGATGCTCCATACGAGTGGACTGAGCAGTGCCAGGAAGCTTTCACTAAGCTTAAGGGCACGTTAACCACTGCACCCATCATGCAGCCACCCGACTGGAGCCTTCCTTTTGAGCTTATGTGCGACGCTTCTGATTATGCTCTTGGAGCGGTTCTAGGCCAGAGAAAAGATAAGAGGCCATACGTCATACATTACGCAAGTAGGACCTTAAATCCTGCCCAAGTGAACTGCTCGACTACGGAAAAAGAACTCTTAGCCGTAGTGTTCGCTTTGGACAAATTTAGGTCCTATTTGATTGAGTCCAAGATCATTATCTATACAAATCATGCGGCACTTAAATATCTTCTTTCTAAGAATGATTCTAAGCCCCGCCTGATACGATGGATCCTTCTACTCCAAGAATTTGATTTGGAAATTAAAGATAAAAAAGGAGTAGAGAACGTAGTGGCCGATCACCTTTCTCGCCTTAATACCTCTGATTCCCTTGAGGCGACCCATATCAACGACATGTTCCTTGATGAACAATTGTTCAGAATCTCTCACTCACCTTGGTTCGCTGATATTGCTAATTATCTTGCTATAGGTTCCATACCGACACAGTGGACTGCGCAAGATAAGAAGAAATTCTTCACCGAGGTGCGCAACTTTTTCTGGGATGATCCTTATTTGTTTAAATATTGCCCAGACCAGATCTTAAGGAGATGTGTGCCAGATGATGAGCATCAGAGTGTCATCTCCTTCTGTCACTCACAGGCCTGTGGTGGTCACTTTTCTGCTAAAAAGACCACGGCCAAAATTCTGCAGTGTGGCTTCTATTGGCCCACTATGTTCAGGGACACTCATGAGTTTTGCAAAGCTTGTGAGCGTTGTCAGAAATTGGGAGCATTATCCCGTCGAAATATGATGCCCTTGAATCCCATTCTTATCATAGAGGCATTTGATTGCTGGGGCATCGATTTCATGGGACCATTCCCCCAATCTTTCAGAAATTTATATATTTTGCTTACCGTAGACTATGTCACTAAATGGGTCGAAGCGATTCCATGTCGAACTAATGACCATCGCACGGTCATTAAATTCTTAAAAGAAAACATCCTGTCCCGATTTGGAACGCCTCGAGCCATTATTAGTGATGGGGGTTCACACTTTTGTAATAGGCCATTCGAGAGTTTAATGAAGAAATACGGTATCTCTCATAAGGTGAGCACCCCATACCACCCACAGACAAGTGGGCAAGCTGAGATTTTCAATAGGGAGATCAAACACATTTTGGAGAAAACGGTTAACCCTGACCGTAAGGATTGGTCAATCCGTTTGACCGATGCCTTGTGGGCTTACCGTACTGCTTTTAAAACCCCTATTGGAATGTCTCCCTTTAGACTCGTCTATGGGAAGGCTTGCCACTTGCCTGTGGAGTTGAAACATAGAGCCTACTGGGCGATCAAAAATCTGAATTTCAATCTGAACAACGCTGGCTCGCTACGCAAACTTCAATTAAATGAACTTGAAGAAATCCGGAACAACGCGTATGAGAACTCGAGAATTTACAAGGACAGGATGAAGGCGTTTCATGACCAACATATTCTACGGAAATCATTCACGCCAGGTCAGAAAGTCCTTTTGTATAATTCTCGATTACATCTCTTTCCGGGTAAGCTTCGATCTCGTTGGACCGGCCCTTACATTGTTGTTACTGCATATCCTCATGGGGCCGTCGAGATAAGAGATCCCGACAATGGCAAGGAATTTAAAGTAAATGGACATCGCTTAAAGCCATTTGTCGAGAAATTTGATTCAAAAGACATGTCCATGCCTCTGACTGATCCTGTTTACCAGGAATGATCTCCTAGTCTGATGGAGGTATAGGTAGGTTTATCGCTTTCATAGGACTAGGGTAGTTTATTGTATTTGTCTGGCTGAAGACGGTAAACTTAGCGCTCCTGGGAGGCAGCCCAGCTTTTCATTCCATTTTCCTAGTCAAATGTTTGTGGGTAACATTACTGCAAACCCTCACGAGACTAAACTCGTCCACTAGGGGCAACCTAGGGGTTTAAAGGCTTGTTGCATTCGCTAAATGCAATCGAGAGCACCTGCGAAAGTGGTATAGGTAGGATTTTTTATTGGTTTACTCTTGTGCTGACCCGCTCTCATGTTGAGATCTCTATGGAAAAGTTCTCTCGACTCTCTATCCAGGTACTATCTTCCCATCACTTTTCTTTATTGCCGTTGTCTCATGTGCATTGCATGTTTATATCTTTTACATTGAGGACAATGTAGATTTTAGGTTGGGGGTGGGAGATTAGGTTTCCTAATCAGTGTTTTCTTGGTCTAAGCAAAATTTGTAAAAATTTTAAAATTTTTACTGGAAATTCTTGTGAATTGAAGTGATTTTGACGACTATCTTGGATTTAGAATTTTACGATACGTAATATTGGTAATTCATGACTCTTGGGTTCAGTTATCGGTCAAATTTCACAGTTAAATTTAAATTGTTAGTCCATGGTTAGAGGTTTTAAACATTGATTGAGTCATGATTTCACATGTCACATCTCGCTTACACATTAAGATTTCAGTTGAAACTGAAGGGTTAATTTGGTAATCACTGAGCATGAAAGGAACCAGCCAGAAAAACGAAATTTTAGCATCAGTTTATAAAGAAGAATTGAAAGGGTAAGTCGCATAATCGTCATCATAGGTTTGCTCCCTATAGATGAAGATTCGATTCCCCATGGTTGACATGAGAAAAGAGTTAGGTGACAAGTTTTCACCAAAGGTTTGCTCCCTATAGGTGAGGATTTGACTCCCCTTCTTGGCGTTGCCTTTAAAAAAAAAAAAAAAAAAAAAAAAAAAAGATCTATGAGGGACGCTTTGGTTTAAGTTGGGTGTTCTAAATGCTCTTGTGGTTGAATATTACTGTTGAAAGCCGAGATTATACTATACCTCTATGGATCTTAATGTTTAGAAGTTTTCTAATTGGTGGATCAATACCTTGAACTTGACTATGGAATTTACTGTGCGCTTGAATCCAAGAGATAGTAATGCCCAACATTCTTGAATTTTAGAATTATAGGATCTGGATTGTTTTTCATAAATCACTCGAGTTCATAGAAATTGTCCTGTAATTCTCAACTTATTTTTCGCATAATTTGCTCGGGACTAGCAAAATGCTGGTTGGGGGTTGTGTTGAGGGTCAAATATTGCATATTAGACCCCAGTTATTACCGGATTTATGAACATGTCACCGTTTAAAATCCTAATTTAATCGTGTTTGTGATGCAAGGTACATCTGCAAGTGGGGACTACAAAAAGGTGCTAAATGTATGTATTTGATGCTCTGAAATCACCATAGCAAGGGACGGACTCCAGAGGACCAAAATCGACGGAATTACACGCCAGAGATCCGAGAAAATTGGGAAACTGAAGCTCAAGTGGCCCGAAGGACGTCCAGAATGCAAGATCACATGGTTCCCGCCATCCGATTGGCTCGAACTTCATACGTGACCTGGGGACCATAAATTAACCGTACACGTCGAATTTCAGCCGTTGGATCTCAGTATAAGTGTCCCAACGGACAAATCAGTCTATAAACCGTCGATTTTGGGCCCACATGATATCTGGATATGCCTCAAATTTGGACTTAACACCTTAAATGATATGGCAAACCGGATGGACGGTACGGATTTCTCACGAAACATTACGTGTGGACCCCACTGACAGCGCAAGTGCGAAATACACAGGTGCACTCAAGGTGCACTGGACCAGAAAATCGGGTCAGCGGGCGCTGACCCGATCCGTCTCACACCCGGAAACAGCGGACGGCGCTGTCCATCCGATTTTCACGTAGTGGGCCCCAGTTATCATCCTTTTCGATGATCCAAACCGTCCAAGTGCCTCAGGGGGTAGCCACGACCCTCACCTAGGTGGAATTTTTCCAAGAAGAAGCATACAACGAATTTCAACTGATCGGACGCAGGATGAACGGTCAATTAGTACTTCTGTGGGCCACCATGGTATTTAGCCAAAGCCGATCAGGTCTGAACGGTTTTTCGACGCCGTTCTAATAGATGGAGTGGATTTTCTCACCACTCAACGAAGTGGGCCCCACCGACAGCCAGAGCTCCTTGCGTAAGCTCTGTTACGCTGTTTGAAATTCCGAAAATTCTGGGCCCACCATTCTTGATCGACTGCATGATCTGAACCGTTCAAGTGAAGCCCAGGCCAGCCACGATTCCAGCCATGAAGAAATCTTGGAGCGAAGGACATTCATCATCCCACAGATCCGAGCCAAACGCAAAGTGGCTTGCGGTTTCACTACGCACAGCAGGCTCCGCACGCTGCAGCGTAACAGGGAATCGGTTCTCCGACTCCAGGGAGGACACACACCAACCGCTCAGGCCTTCTCCATAAAAGGAGGAAAGAGAGAGAGATTAAGGAGAAAAAAAGCTGGGAGCAAGGATCTTTTGGCTGGAGCTCGGACGTGAACAGGGAAGGCAGACAGTTGTTTTTTTTTCTTTCTGTTTTCTTTTTCTATTTCTTTTCTTTTCTTTTTCTATTTTTTTCTATGGATTCTATGGAGATTAGCCTATTCATGTCAAGCTAACCCCCTTAGCTAGGGCTAAGGGGTGAAGCTTGTAGCAGGATGGGAGATGTTCTTTTGTGCCGTTAATTTAATTTTGATACATGAACTACCTTGATTATGGTTTTGATTTATGGGAATATTTTTTAGTTGTTAATGGGCTGTTGTGACTAAAATTACAATGGATCTGCGATGGCTTTGAATATTTCTGTTTCCGGTTATGACGTCAGGAAGCCCTGTTGTTCACCATCGTCTCCTGGGCATGGTTGGATGTCGGTACCCTTCCTAACCTTCATAAACATGTTGACTGGTTGGTAATTAGTTTAATTCTGTTGTTTGCTTTGTCTCTTGGGCATGGTTTGGTGATGGAATCCATTCTAATTCATATACCTCTCATCTCTTGAAAACTATATCAACATCAGTTCATTTAATTTCCATGATTTGTGATACAGGCATAAGATCTCCCTGATCTCTACAAGTGGATCCTCTGAATCCCTAGTCTCCCTTCTTCTGAATTTCTTAACGTTTTATATTACTACTTCACCATTATTTCTCAAATCATACTTGGTTTAAAATTCATCTTATTTTAGTTCTAGTCCTAGTTAGTTTCAGATAACGTACATGTTTCAGTCCCTGTGGATTCGACCTCGGTCTTACCGAGATTATTACTACATCACAACCCTATACTTGGGGAGTGAACAAGCGGTTTATTATCTACCATATTGAAGTCAAAATACCTAGCGATGAGAAACTTGTTGGTACCTTCTTCTTCAGCCTTGTATTTGAACTCAGAGCGGTCTAGATCTCCTTTGTTGATGACGTCTGTTGGTACAGATAGTACAGTCATTCGGAGAGCACGTTCAGAATGTGTCCTCGACACAAGAGTTCGTCTTCGGCTCGTTTGGTGTGGGCAGCTACTTGTTCAGGTGTGTCTTTGTCGGATGCTTCAGGTAATGCTTGCAGATTTGAATCTAATATGTAGTAGAACTTCAGCGCTGTTAGAAGAAATTTCAGCTTGTCTTGTCATCCCGTAAAATTGGTTCCATTGAACCGATCAAGACGTATTAAATCCTGATTCATCATCTTGATGGATGAAAAACTGTCGGCTTCCATTACGAATAACGCTTTAAGATTGTTGGAAATTTACAGAATAATGATTTTTTTTTTCTGCAAAATATGGAATCCGAAAAATGTAAATAAATCTGAAATATGGACAGGCTGAAGCACGTTTGAAACGTTGTCCTTAAAGTGTTATTTGCCCCTACTCAAGTGAATTGAGTAAGCTGATAGGTTACAGGTAAATCGCTTCTAGGATACGACGAGCCTGGTGTGGGTCTGCGTTCAGCAAACCCGAAGGCCCACCTATTGGAACTCTATTACACTCAGTCTGACAGAAATACAATAATAGAAAAAATTTCAGAAGAAAGAAAAAGAAGAAATTGTGGTTTAGACCACTGCACTGGTCAAGTCTTTAGCTACTGGTTCAGTTGAACCGTTCTAGACCACACCATTGGTCTGTTCTTCTTGCAAAGGTTCAACCGTTGATATCTTGCTGGAATCACTGGAGTATAGTGAGAGGAATGTGTGTTATCTCAATTCGTATGGTAGTGCTGGATTGGGTTGTGAGTTGGTTTTATGGTTTGGAAAACCATCCAGGCTCTCCTTTTGTCACGCCCCAGACTCGGTAACCGGAATCCCAAGGAACCCGATGGCCGGTTCTGGCCGTAACAGCCTCCATAGTACCCCATTCTCAGTTCCGGAGACAAGTTCCTATCCTGGGATCCTACAAGGAGGATTTTCATAACAGTATAATCACTACCAATAAGGGCATACCCAAGATCACAACAAGAACATCTGAGAATAACAAAGGCACACATCATAAAATCCACTATAAATTTGAACTTTTACAATCATCCATAAGATCCAAAAGGACATACATGAGATAAAAGGAAAAGAGAGAAAGGTTAGCAACACTGGAGTCCTCAAATGCTCAGCTCTACTCCACGCTCTACTGCTATGTCACCTGCCTAGAGTATCCTGCACGGATCAATCATGCATATGGTTATAGAAGCTTAGAGGGTGGTGTAAGTGTGTGATAATGGTGCACAGAAGAGTGGTAGGAGATACAAGGAGAGAAGCATGATCAATGAGGATATCACTAGCCTTACCTAGGCTTATCATGAATAAGATGCAATGAGTACTGGGTACCATGCCAAGGCAATGCATGAAGGGGCTTGTACAACCAATGCAAATGCAATGCAAGTAATGTCAGTGCTCATATCCAAACCACAAGTCATGTACATTTTCGATCATAAGAAAATCACCGGGGTCCATTACACTGCTGAATGACGGTCATCTACAGACCCCGCACAGTCAAACGAGCGTAAGAGACCTCACTACCCGCCTGTGGACAGCCAATCACTAAGAAGGCTGAAGGTAGCGGACCCATTTACGAGCTGGTCAGACTCAGCCTAGCAATGCCTCCTCACATCAGGTAGGTAAGGCCACACCCCTATCCAACTGACTACACGACAGTGGGAGTTGCGACCTAATGGTATAAGGCCCTCGTGCGCTCATATATTCCACCCGGTCACGGCGTTGGAGCAGATCCTTGGTACCATGGAAGTTTTAAGATTTCACCCATGGGCATCCTATGCACTTGGTATGCTCAACTAATATTTTCGGTGTCCACACATATGGCCATCCACGAATATCCCTGTGGAGGCAAGGCCTTGATGAAGTAAGGGCGGATATCCATATGCTATGCAATGTCAGATGCATGAATCACACAATCACCCATGCATCAATCCCAAACATCCATCTCTCGGGGAGATACCAACATGTCCTACACAATGACAGAACCATGGCCAATCATACCTCAACCAAGCATACATATGATGCGTATGGGAGTGGGCCATGAAGATGAATAGGGGTGCCAATGAGGTGAAGATGAACTCTCTACCTAACCATGAAGGGTTTAGGTACTTAAATAATTCCTCATAAGGAATAAAACTACTAGTGGGGGCCCATAAACCTGGGGTAGCCCACGAGACTAAGGAGAAAAATGATATGGGCTTAAATAGATGAAACGAGCATAACAAGGATCTATGGTGGGCCTTTAACCACCCATAGAAGCCCATGGGCCTACCTTAGGGCTACCAATGTGGACTTCCAACCACAATTGGTCCCCAAGAGGTTGCCCATCTCTAATTGATTACGGATCAAGGCCCAAGGCCCACTCAACATTAGAAATAAGAAATGGGCAGCCATAATTATACCACATACATTTATGTTGGGCTTCAGAAAGGCGGCCCAAGGCCTATCGAAAACATGGGTCCAAGGGGAAGACACATAGCCAAACCCATATATACCACTATGGGCCCATAGGGGAAAGGTTAGGGCCCAACATAAAGGCCACTAATCCCATATATTGTGGTGGCCTAGTGGGCAGCCCATTGCTCAAATCACATGGGCAAATGTCATGCTCTAAGTCAAGTAAGTTGGGCCTACAGGCCGGCCCAAGTATAAAGTTGATTTGGTGGGCAACCAAGGGCCCATATACTTGTGTACTCTAGCCCACTAATCCAACACAATAGTATGGTAAAAATGGCCCAAGAGTTCAATGGGCCTATTTGGAAAGTTCTAGCCCAATTGGGCCTAAAGAGTTCAACAACTAGCCACATTCATGGACCCAATTAAATTCAACTGTGGTGGACCTCAGTAGTTCATTTATTAAGCCCAACATTTAAGGAACTAAAAGTATAAATTATTACCTCTAAGATTCTTCACAATGTGGTGGGCTCCACTCCTCGAAATTTCAGCCCAAAGGCCAAGTATAATTATAATATGTTGTTGTCCTAAATTTGGGCACTCCATTGGAGTGGGCCCAGGGCCTCTAAAATTTTGAGAATTGAGGGCCAAGGTCCCTCATCATGCATACAATAAGATTAAACCCAAAAAGGTGGCTCACCATCAGAGGAAACATTTTTGAATTATGTTTTTTATTAAGACATATTGCTGGACTGCACAGCAGAAAAATCTGGCAGTCCAACCATCTTGGCCCATTCTTCTGGATGCCCAAATGGGGTCAGTTTGAGCTGAAATTTTACAGAGTGACACGTCCATAGGTGGGACACACCTCCAAAAAATTTCAGAATTTTTGGATATTTCTAAGTATTTTAATTAATTTAAACAAAACAATCTGTCCAAAAACATCGGACAGACCTAGACTTCCCAACGTGGTTGGCTAGTCCGGCCCTCGCCACGATGTGCACAGGGGTCCGTTAGCTATGATATTTGGTAGGTAGGTCCCAACATGGGTGGAAAATAACTCCAAAAAATTTCAGAATTCTTGGACATCTTAAAATATTTTAATGTATTTAAATAAATTAATTTGTTCTAAAAATCTGACTGATCTGGACACCATATTGTAATGGGCCAGTCCAGCCACCATCATGGTGTGTACAGGTGTCCATTGGCCCCAAAAATTTTTAAGTAGATCCTAACATGAGTAGAACACATCTCTGTAAATTTTTATAATTTTTAAACACCCAAAAGTATTTTAATAAATTTCAGAATTCCAACCTGTACAGGGTGGAATGTTGCTGGAACAGTGCAGAAAATCCAGACTGTCCACCTTACTTGGACCACACCTTTGGGACCCCAATGAAGGTCAGATGGGGCTGAAATTTGGTATGGTTGTAGGTGGGTCATAAGGATATAAGAATCATATATTATTTTGTTTCAGTATTCCCACCAAAGACCCAAAATCAGGTCCCAAGGTGGCCCAAAAATCTGTCCAGGCATATTTGGACAATAGCATGTTGCTGTCCAAACCACCCCAAAGATAATTAAAGGGAAAATAAATCAACATTTCCTTATGGTGGGGTCCACCTATATGGGTCACACAACTCTCAGACCCAAGCCCCTTACAAGATCATCCATAAAATCAAGCCCAAAGGCTGTTCAAAACATGCCAACAATATGGGGCAACAAGGTGGGCCTGGATGTCTAACCACTTGGGCCAAGTTGCATGACACATCAAGTGGGCCCCACATACATCAGATTTATTATAAAGAGAAGAAAGAAAAGATGGAGAAGAAACATAATCCGGCCATGGGGTAGGCCCCGCCACTACTAGGCCATCCCAAGAATGAATCATACCCATATAACTACATTGATTGTGCATGCAATATAAAATCACTACATGCATGATCTATAATTGATATGGATGGTTGGGATGCCATCCCAACATGATCCTTAAGGTCTAGATTACCTTAACATGGAGTGGATCATTACATATATCATGATGGGGTCCATGGAGAATGGCCCCATCATGAATCATGACATGCATGTAGGATGGGCCAAAGGGCCAATCCATGGGATCAAATGGGATCCCCACCATGGATTGGTGGGTCCCATATGATCCATCCATGAAGAAATAATGAGATTAAGGAAATTAAAGGAATTCAACAAAATCACCCACATTAAAGATGACCACCAAACTTCCACACTAAGGTCCTTTACCACCAAGGGAGATGGAACAATGGTGGAGATGGGGTTTCAAGGGTTAGATAGTGGGGGATTAAGGAAGAAGGGGGCTGAAAAATGGAGGGGAGATGAAGAGAAGGTTGTTGAAATTTTGCAAATGGAAGAGAAAATGAGAGAGAGAGAGAGAGAGAGAGAGAGAGAGAGAGAGAGAGAGAGAGAGAATTTGTAAGGAAGTAATGATTATGTTGTAAGAAAGCAAATGATGGCTTATGGTGACAATAACAAAGTTGTTATACTTAGGCTAGGTTTGGGTGGTGACAATTCAATGCAATTATGTAGTGTGTGTCGGTGGTGTGAATGAGAAGTTGTGCCATGGAAGTGGTCTATATATTTTTTGTACAAAAGTGGGCCACGAGATGAAATGCTCACAACTTTTGATCTATAAGTCGGATTTATGAGCGAGACGGGGCGTTGGAACCGTGGCGATGATGCGGTCGCAATGGCATAAGTCTCATTTCAATCTGAGTTGGGTCTACTTGACCGAACTCAAGGATGACTGCAAACACTATCCGAGAGTCACGTGTCGCCGAAATTTGATCGGTAGGACCGCGAGACCAAAATAAATGAGATGCATACTCACAAACACACATGCACACATGCGAAGTCGGGTCGGGTCTCACAATCCTTCTCACCAACAAAGAAATTTGTCCTCGAAATTGACCAATCTAGGACAAAAGAAAAGATAAAACACCACCATCATATAACAATCATCATACAAGGAAGGCAATACATACAATGATATATCTATTTATCAATCATCAAATAAATGGGGATAATGCTCTCTAATCTCGCCCTCGCGTTCCCAAGATGCCTCGGTCTCCGAATGATGACCTCATTGCACCTTCACTAAGGGAATGACCTTGGTCCTGAGGACCTGCTCCTTCCGATCGAGAATACGAATAGGCTGCTCAATGTAGGAAGCATCCTCACGGACCTCAAGTGGCTACCAATCAATCACGGGAATAGTGTCCGACCTACATTTCCGCAACATAGAAACATGAAATACATCGTGAATCTTGGACAACTCAGGAGGTAAGGCAAGCTTATAGGCCACAACGCCTACGCACTCGGTAATCTCAAAAAGTCCAATAAATCTTGGGGCGAGCTTGTCCTTCACACCAAAACGTACTACACCCTTCATAGGCGAGACCTTGAGATATACCATGTCCCCGACTGCGAACTTGAGGGGTAGACGTCGACGATCAACAAAACTCTTCCACCAGCTCTGAGCTGTGTGCATCCTTTGCCTGATAACATCAATAGCCTCTGACGTCTACAGCACAAGCTCGGGACCTAAGAGACGACGCTCTCCAACCTCGGTCCAACAACTAAGAGATCTGCACGGTCTACCATAAAGTGCCTCAAAAGGAATCATGTCGATAGTCGCCTGATAACTATTGTTATACGTGAACTCTGCGAGGTGCATATGCTCATCCCAACTACCCGCAAAGTCGATCACACAATCTCTAAGCATATCCTCAAGGATCTGGTTGACCCTTTTGGTCTGCCCATCCATCTGCGGATGATAAGCGGTGCTGAGACGCAAAGTGACCCCCAACGCCTGCTGAAAACTCCTCCAAAACTGAGACGTAAATCTGGAGTCTCGGTCTGAAACGATCGAAACTAGGACGTCGTGCAATCTCACTATCTCCTCAATGAATATCCTCGCCAACCAGTCCATAGACTAGGAAGCACGCACTGGAATGAAATGAGCCGACTTTGTTAAACGATTGACGATAATCCAGATGGTATCGTGACCGCTCTGAGTCCTCGGCAACCCTGCAATGAAGTCCATCGATACATGCTCCCACTTCCACTCTGGAACGCTCAACAGTTGCAAGGGACCAGGGGGTCTCTGATGATCAGCCTTGACACGCTGGCATGTGTCACACTTAGCCACAAAACTTGCAATCTGACACTTCATCCCCTGCTAGAAGTACTGCCTCCTCATATCACGATACATCTTCGTGGATCCTGGGTGGATAGTAAGTCTCGATCGGTGTGCCTCAGTCATCAGATTACGATGCAACTCTGGCACGTTCGGGACACACAATCGGCCTCTGAAGCGTAATCCACCATCAGAACCAATCTGCCAGTCTGACTGCTCCACTGATGCAGCCTCTGCTCGGTACTCCTGAAATGACTCGTCCGTCTGCGGAGCTTCGATCACCCTAGCCACCAAAGAGGGTTGAATCGATAAGCTCGAAAGCTGAACAATGGAAGACTGCAGCCGAACTCAAAGTCAAACTCTGAAACATCCTCGAGCATCTGCCACTGTCGAACCATCATATGTGCCACCAGGCCTCGTGGCTGACGGCTGAGCGCATCCGCCACCACGTTTGCCTTACCCGGGTGGTACTGAAGGTCAAAATCATAATCTTTCAATAACTCCATCCATCGCCTTTGTCGCAGGTTCAACTCAGACTGCGGAAATAGATACTTCAAGCTCTTATGATCCGAGAAGAGCTCGAACTTGACCCCATATAGATAATGCCTCCACACCTTTAGTGCGAAGACAACTGTTGCAAGCTCCAAATCATGAGTGGGATAGTTCAGCTCGTGGACCTTGAGCTGGCGTGAGGCATATGCCACGGCTTCCTGTGCTGGATCAGTACAACACCCAAGCCAACTCTAGAGGCATCAGTAAAAACAATAAAACCCTCACTCCCATCAGGAAGAGTGAGAACAGGAGCGAACGTGAGGCGGTCTTTCAACTCCGTAAATGCCTTTTCGCAGGAATCACTCTAGATAAAGTCGGCACCCTTCCGCGTCAACCGGGTCAGCGGTGCTGCAATACAGGAGAAACCCTCGATAAACTGTCGATAATATCCTGCTAGACCAAGAAGCTACGAATCTCGGACGCGTTCGTGGGCTGACCCCACTGACGCACTGCATCAACCTTCAAGGGGTCCACAGCGACACCTCCCTCGTCACTACGTGACCGAGGAACTTCATCTCCTCCTGCCAAAACTCGCACTTCTCCAGCTTCGCATACAGCTGGTGGGCACGGAGGGTCTCAAGCACAATCCGCATGTGCTCAGCATGGTCCTCTCGGGTCCTCGAATATACAAGAATATCATCGATGAATACCACTACGAACTGATCGAGGAGCGACAAAAAAACTTCGTTCATCAGCTGCATGAATACGGCGGGCGCGTTGGTCAGTCCGAACGACATGACCAAAAACTCAAAGTGACCATAGCGTGTTTGGAAAACCGTCTTCGGAATGTCATCCTCTCGGACCCGAATCTGATGGTAATCAGATCGCAAGACTATCTTGGAAAAATACTGCGCACCCTATAATTGATCGAACAAATCATCAATACAGGGAAGCGGGTATCGGTTCTTAATGGTGACTCTGTTGAGCTCGCGATAGTCCACATAGAGCTGCAACGAACTATCTTTCTTCTTCACAAACAATACCGGGGCTCCCCAAGGCGAACTGCTGGGACGAATAATGCCTAACTCCCGGAGCTCATCCAACTTCTCCTGCAGTTCCCTCAACTCTAACGGTGCCATCCGGTAGGGGGACTTCGAGATAGGTACTGCACCGGGCACCAAATCAATCTGGAACTCCACCTGCCGACGCGGCGGCAAACCCGGTATCTCCTGAAACACATCCGGTTACTCACAAATAACTGGCAGCTGCTCAATACTCTCTGCCACAGAATCCTCAATGACCGAAGCCAATAAACTAGATAGCAGCTCTCCTCTGGGCTCGATGACGAACTAGAACACTGGTAAGCCTGAGATATGAAATGTGACTGTCCATGTGACACAGTCCAAGATGACACGATACTCCGTAAGCCAGTCCATACCCAGAATCACATTAAATCCTGCCATCGACATCATGAATAGATCAGTAGGGAGGAACATCTCGCCCACTAACACCGGCTAAGAAGGACTACGATGGGTTAGCACAATAGACTTCCCCATGGGAGCCGAAACGGTCAAGGCCTTAGACACGGCCTCCGACGGAATACCGGTGGATCGGCAAAACTGCTCGGCTACAAAAGAATGGGAAGCGCCAGAATCAAACAAAACATGAACAACACAAGTAGAAACAAGAAGAATACCCTCAACGACTCCATCGGTCGATGACTGCGGGTCCTGGCGTGGCGCCTGTTGCGCAGAATAAAAATGGCCCTGAGCTGGTAGGGAAAGCAAACCGGAAGACTGAGGGTCCTGAATCTGAGCCTGCTGGGCTGCTATACACACTGGACCCAGGGATCGAACAACATACGAATATCCCCTCTGCTGGTGCTGCGGCTGCTGTTGTCGCTGCTGTTGCTGTCTATGCTGCTGCTGTCTCTGTTGAGGTGGTCTGCCTAGCTGCCTCTGCTGCTAAGGAGGAACCCTAGGAGCGGCTGGTGGAAGTTGTTCTCTCTGCTGCTGCTGAGGAGGATGAGGAGGGGGCAATTGCTATGGTCGCTGCTGCTGAATGGGGAGAGGGCACTCACGCCTCCGATGCTTGGCCTGTCCACAACTGAAGCATACACCGGAAAAGGGGTCGAAAGATGAAGCAGTTGGCAGTGCTAATGACGATGAAGAGGCTACTGACTGAGCCGCAGGTTGCTGATACCCTGATCTGCCCCTCTACCTCTACTGACGATGCTACCTAGAACTACTGGCTGGTGCACTCCTCTTCCGGTCTCCACCGGAACTCTGCTCTCCCGATCTCTGGGTCATACTCCAGTCCTCCTCATAAACTAGTGCGAGATGCATAATTTGGTCAAACGTCTCCAAGCAATGCCAGACCACACGACTGCGAAGGGTAGGACGCAAACCGCTCACAAAATGACGGGCCCTCATCTTCTCATCGCTGGTGAGATAAGGAGCAAATCTAGACAAGGCCAAGAAACCGGCCTCATACTAAGATACAGTCATATCGCCCTGCACTAGGGTCTCAAACTCGATCGCCCGCTGGATCTGAACATGCTCAAGGAAGAACTTCTAGTCGAAGCGGGTCACAAACTCCTCACATATCCAAACGAACTGAGCCCCGACCATCCTGGACACGGATAACCACCAGTGTCGGGCCTCACCCTGAAGAAGGTAGGTGGCAAGGGATACTCTCTGGCCCGCAGGACTCTGTATAGTGTTAAAAATCCTCGCAACCTCAGTGCGCCAAGCCTCAGCTCAGAAGGGTCAGGATCACCACTAAACCTCGGGGGATCATGCTAGCGGAACTCTCGGGCTATCGCACTAGCACGCGGTAAGTCAGACTGCCCGAAAACCTCAGTGGTAGCTGGCTGACGGGTTTGCAATGCGGTGGCAATCAGCTGCATCAGCTGATGGAAATGCTCAGCTCCTATGGGTACTGTCGGAAAAGCAAGGACGACACTCGCCTCAGGTAGAGGCACGAGTGCGGCCGTCGGAGTAGGAGCCTCAGAAACCGGAACAGCGGACTGAGGAGGGGGAATAGGTGGGGGAACAGGAGCAACTAGAGCCCTTGTAATCGGAATAATAGGCTGAGAAGAGGGGATAGGTGGGGGAATTGGATCAACTGGAGGTATGGGTGCTACGGGCTCAACTGGTGGAGCAGGCCAGATCGGGACCTCAGGAATCGGATCCTCAACAACGTGAGTAGGATGTGCTCGAGTAGGATGGGTACCTCAGGCGCCTCGTCCACATGGACCACGACCACGAAACCACGTCCACTCGTCATCGTCTATAAAATAATGACGTCGCAAGGAATCAAGACAATTATAGGCTCAATACGGAGCAAAGAGAAGAATCTCGGGACACTACTTGTCCTATGTTCTTGGCAGACAAGCGATGTTATCCAGAGTTATTTCAGAATTACTTGTTATGCTCTGATACCAACTACTGTCACGCCCCAGACTCGGTAACCGGAATCACAAGGAACCCGATGGTCGGTTCTGGCCATAATAGCCCCCATCGTACCCTATTCTCGGTTCCGGAGACAAGTTCCGATCCTGGGATCTAACAAGGAGAATTTTCATAACAGTATAATCATTACCAATAAGAGCATACCCAAGATCACAGCAAGAACATCTGAGAATAACAAAGTCACACATCGCAAAATCCACTATAAATTTAAACTTTTACAATCATCCATAAGGTCTAAAAGGACGTACATGAGATAAAAGGAAAAAAGAGAAAGGTCAGCAACACTGAAGTCCTCAAATACTCAGATCTACTCCATGCTCTACTGTTATGTCGCCTGCCTAGAGTATCCTGCACGCATCAATCGTGTATAAGGTTATAGAAGCTTAGAGGGTGGTTTAGGTGTGTGATAATGGTGCACAGAAGAGTGGTAGGAGATACAAGGAGAGAAGCATGATCAATGAGGATATCACTAGCCTTACCCAGGCTTATCATGAATAAGATGCATTGAGTACTGGGTGTCATGCCAAGGCAATGCATGAAGGGGCTTGTACAACCAATGCTAATGCAATGCAAGTAATGTCAGTGCTCATATCCAAACCACAAGTCATGTACATTTTCAATCAGAAGGAAATCACCGGGGTCCATTACACTGCTGAATGACTGCTGCTCTACAGACCCCGCACAGTCAAACGAGCGTAAGAGACCTCACTACCCGCCTGTGGACAGCCAATCACCAACAAGGCCTGAAGGTAGCAGACCCATTTACGAGCTGGTCAGACTCAGCCTAGCAATGACTCCTCACATCAGGCAGGTAAGGCCACACCCCTATCCAACCGACTACATGACAGTGAGAGTCGCAACCTAATGGTGTAAGGCCCTCGTGCGCTCATATATTCCACCTGATCACGGTGTTGGAGTAAATCCTTAGTACTATGGAAGTTTTGGGAATTTCACCCATGGGCATCCTATGCACCCGGTATGCTCAACTAATATTTTCGGTGTCCACACATACGGCCATCCACGAATACCCCTGTAGAGGCAAGGCCCTAATGAAGTAACGGCGGATATCCATAAGCTATGCAATGCCAGATGCATGAATCACACAATCACTCATGCATCAATCCCAAACATCCATCTCTCGGGGAGATACCAACATGTCCTACACAATGACACAACCATGGCTAATCATACCTCAACCAAGCATGCATATGATGTGTATGGGAGTAGGTCATGAAGATGAATAGGGGTGCCAATGAGGTGAAGATGAACTCTCTACCTAGCCATGAAGGGTCTAGGTACTTAACCAATTCCTCATAAGGAATACAACCTCTAGTGGGGGCCCATATACATGGGGTAGCCCATGAGACCAAGGAGAACAATGATATGGGCCTAAATAGATGAAACGAGCCTAACAAGGATCTATGGTGGGCCTTTAACCACCCATAAAAACCCATGAGCCTACCTTAGGGCCACCAATGTGGACATCCAACCACAATTGGTCCCCAAGAGGTATCCCATCTCTAATTGATTACGGATCAAGGCCCAAGGCCCACACAACATTAGAAATAAGAAATGGGCAGACATAATCATACCACATACATTCATGTTGGGCTTCAGAAAGGCGGCCCAAGGCCTATCCAAAACATGGGTCCAATGGAAACACACATAGCCCAAGCCATATATACCAGTATGGGCCCATAGGAAAGGTTAGGGCCCAACATAAAGGCCACTAATCCCATATATTGTGGTGGCCTAGTGGGCAGCCCATTGCTCAAATCACATCGGCAAATGTCATGCTCTTAGTCAAGTAAGTTGGGCCTACAGCCCGGCCCAAGTATAAAGTTGATTTGGTGGGCAACCAAGAGCCCATATACTTGTGTAATCTGGCCCACTATTCCAACACAATAGTATGGTAAAAATGGCCCAAGAGTTCAATGGGCCTATCTGAAAAGTTCTAGCCCAATTGGGCCTAAAGAGTTCGACAACTAGCCACATTCATGGACCCAATTAAATTCAACTGTTGTGGGCCTCAACAGTGCATTTATTAACCCCAACATTTCAGGAACTAAAGATATAAATTATTACCTATAAGATTCTTCACAATGTGGTGGGCCCCACTCCTCAAAATTTCAGCCCAAAGGCCAAGTATAATTATAGCATGGTGCTGTCCTAAATTTGGGCACTCCATTGGAGTGGGTCCAGGGTCTCTAAAACTCTGAGAATTGAGGGCCATGGTCCTTCATCATGCATACAATAAGAGGAAACCTAAAAATGTGGCCCACCATCAGAGGAAACATTTTTGAATTATGGTTTTTATCAAGGCATATTGTTGGACTGCACAGTAGAAAAATCTGGCAGTCCAACCATCTTAGCCCATTCTTCTGGATGCCCAAATGGAGTCAGTTGGAACTAAAATTTTACAGAGTGACACTTACATAATTGGGCCACACCCCCACAAAATTTCATAATTTTTAGATATTCTTAAGTATTTTAATTAATTTAAACAAAATAGTCTGTTCAAAAAAATCGGACAGACCTAGACGTCCCAACGTGGTGGGCCAGTCCGGCCCTCGCCATGGTGTGCACAGGGGTCCGTTAGATCTGAAATTTGGTAAGTAGGTCCCACCATAGGTGTAAAATAACTTCACGAAATTTCAGAATTTTTGGACATTTGAAAGTACTTTAATTTATTTAAAGAAATCAATCTATCCTGAAAATCGGACTGATCTGGACACCATATTGTAATGGGCCGGTCCAGCCACCGTCATGGTGTGTACAGGTGTCCATTGGCCCCAAAATTTTGTAGGTGGGTCCTACCATGAGTGGACCACCTCTTTGTAAATTTTCATAATTTTTATACAGCCCAAAAGTATTTTAATAAATTTCAAAATTTCAACCTGTCCAGGGTGGAATGTTACTGGAACTGTGCAGAAAATCCAGACTGTCCACCTCACTTGGACCACACCTTTGGGACCCCAATGAAAGTCAAATGGGGCTGAAATTTGGTATGGTTATAGGTGGGTCAGAAGGCTACAAGAATCACATATTATTTTGTTTCAGCATTCCCACCAAAGACCCATAAATCAGGCCCTAAGGTGGCCCAAAAGTATGTCCAGGCAGATTTGGACAGCAACATGTTGTTGTCCAAACCACCCCAAAAGATAATCAAAAGGGAAATAAATCAGTATTTCCTCAGGGCGGGGTCCACCTAAATGGGTCACACAACTCTCAGACCCAAGCCCCTTACAAGATCATCCATAAAATCAAGCCCAAAGGCTGTCCAAAACATGCTAACAATATGGGGCAACAAGGTGGGCCTGGATGTCTAACCACTTGGGCCTAGTTGCATGGCACATCAAGTGGGCCCCATGTATATCAGATTTATTATAAACATAGAAAAGAAAGATGGAAAAAAAAACATAATCCGGCCATGGGGTAGGGTCCCGCCATTAATGGGCCCTCCTAAGAATGAATCATACCCATATAACTACATTGATTGTGCATGCAACATAAAATCACTACATGCATGATCTATAATTGCTATGGATGATTGGGATGTCATCCCAACATGATCCTTACGGTCTAGATGACCTTAAGATGGAGTGGATCATTACATACATCATGATGGGGTCCATGGAGAATGGCCCCTCATGGATCATGACATGCATGTAGGATGGGCCAAAGGGCCACATCCATGGGATCAAATGGGATCCCCACCATGGATTGGTGGGTCCCATATGATCCATACATGAAGAAATAATGAGATTAAGGAAAATAAAGGAATTCAATAAAAGAAAAGTCACCCACATTAATGATGACCACCAAACTTCCGCACTAAGGTCCTTTAGCACCAAGAGAGATGGATCAATGGTGGAGATGGGGATTCAAGGGTTAGATGGTGGGGGATTAAGGAAGAAGGGGGCTGGAAAATGGAGGGAAGATGAAGAGACGGTTGGTAGAATTTTGTAAATGGAAGAGAAAATGAGAAGAAAGAGAGAGAGAGAGAGAGAGAGAGAGAGAGAGAGAGGATTTGTAGGGAAGTAATGATTATGTTGTAAGAAAACAAATGATGGCCTATGGTGACAATAACAAAGTTGTTATACTTAGGCTAGGTTTGGGTGGTGTCAAGAATGGGTGGTGAGAAATTCATGCAATGATGTAGTGTGTGTGGGTGGTGTGAATGGGAACTTGTGCCATGAAAGTGGTTCATATATTTTTTTTGTATAAAAGTGGGCCACGAGATGAAATGCTCACAACTTTTGATCTATAAGTCGGATTTATGAGCGAGATGCGGCGTTGGAACCGTGGCGACGATGCGGTCGCAATGACATAGGTCTCAGGTCAATCCAAGTCGAGTCTATATGACCAAACTCAAGGATGACCGCAAATACTATCCGAGAGTCGCGAGTCGCCGAAATTTGATCGGTAGGACCGCGAGACCAAATAAATGAGATGCATACTCACAAACACACATGCACACATGCGAAGTCGGGTCAGGTCTCACACCTTTTATAGGCTATGGTGGTTGGGAGTTATGGTCTAGGAAAATAAATCCCATGACCGTTTTCTGGCTGTTGGAGAAAACTAGCCGTTTTCTGACTGTTGTGCATGGCCATTAATTTGCTGCATGCTGACTATTGTGAGACAACAGCTAGACATTTTTTAGCTGTTGGGCTAGCCATACTGCAGTTTCAGCTGGACCCTGCACTTATGGCACAGTTGTTACAGACTTTCTGCAACAGCTCTTTTTCCAACCCTCTATATATTCCAGAGGACTCTCAGTCAGTCCTCTAGTCTCTCCTTCACCCAACCATCTGCCTTAGCCACTTAGTCGCACCGCGACTCGCACACGTCTTGCTCCGGTTCGCTTAAGGTCTCGAAGGAGCGACCCTCTGCGACACGATGCGGACATGCGAAGTGCAAACTGCGCCACTAGCACCTCTACAGCCACACAACCTCACATGTCCATGCCGTCGCACCGAGTCCGTGACCGAGTTCGAGTCCGAGTTCGAGACCGAGACCGAGCCCGTGCCCGAGCCCGAGCGCGAGCGTGCGTGCGGGTGTTCCAGTACTACGTACTGGAACATGCAAGGTCCATAGTCTACGAACTAAGTAGGTAAATATTATAATACTCTACTATTATCATTTAAACCACAGATTTTTCTCTTCCCTTTCCCATGTGGGACTATTCCTAAGAAACTCACAAAACGATGTTTTTTTAAACAAAATAATATATTATATATATTATTTTAATTATTAAAATATATTTAAAATCAATATTTATCCAACAGTGTTACCTGATGGCCTCCGTGGTTTTTGGTCCCTTGTTCTTGGTAGATAGAGAGTCCATATTCATTACTGAGGCCCACTAGATGGACAGTCCAAGCTATCCTTTTATGGCTCTTGAAGCTGTTGCTCGCATATGTAAACCTTATTATGATAACTTCTTCTCTAATGATGCTTTTTAGCTCATGGTTTTGCATATGATAGTGTTTGTCAAGCTCCATTTCAAGTTGAATAACAAAATTTCTTGCTAAATATTTTTTATTTGCTTTGTTTTATAGGGATTTCCATAATAAATTATTTTTAATTATTTCGGGCACTCTTAATCCTCATGCAAATGTCACCATCATGTAAGGTTTTATTCACATATGCACTAGCATCATTGTATAGTATCATGAACTGAAAGTTAAGTACTCTGTCAAGTTGTTTGAATATTAGATTGATAGGTCTTTATTGGACAATTAAAATGAAAATATTGATGGTCTTATTTTAGAATTTAAGTATCTATGAATAGGAGGTTAGGATTATATACAGCCAATTTGGCTTTTGGAGTGAGCACATTTTCTTTATTTAGCATTGTGGAAAGATTAAACTCGAAGGTGGCCCAACAATGGTTGGACAGACAAACAACTCCAATTTCTGTTTTTTTTTTATTATTTTGTTCACAACTGATTGAGATCAGCAATATGAATCACCTGTCTCATGTATCCTTTACAAATCATGTTGGCATACAAAAGAAGAAACCATCAAGTATCAAAGGGTTAGCTAAGAAAAACCAGCTCAAGATTAAAGCTTCCAAGTTGATTGCTAAACCACTAGCCTTTCCTGTCTGTAGCATTCTAAAGAATCAAAACGGAGCAGAAGAAACATATGATAGGAATGTACTTATGCCATGTTATAGCAGTTTGGTGAGGAGACAACCAGTGTAGAAGAAACAAAACATGGATGTAAGACTATTTTTCATGATTATTTATTTTCTATTTGTTAAATGATGTCAAGAACATGATGCTTAAAGCTAGAAAGCGATTATTGGCTGTTTTCATTTACATGGAAGTGTGCCATGAGGAACGTTGTGTAAATTCTTCCAACACATTTCTACATCAACAGAGGATCATCCCAGGCCCCAGTATCTATCGTGAGTTCTAGACTTCTGGTAGTGATGATTAACTAATAAATGAATGTTACGATTCTTCCAAAATCCAAATCTGTCCATTTTTTTGTCTTAACTGCATGAAATATTTTTGAGGGCATTGAACTACCAATGTATTTGAAAGGAATAGTGTTCCAATGTAGAATACACCATGAGAGATGGCAGTTTCATGATACTAAATATGACAGTAATATTGTTCATGCGTGATGGTTAATGAACAATATAGGGCGATTTGGTTTTACTTGGGTCAATATGTCAATTATCTCTGTGCATGCATTTCACAACTCATTAGAGTGTCAAGTTTGCATATCTTTGTTCAAATTCTATTGAACTTTTATCCATCAAGTGAACTGACAAATCATAGGTTGAGCGAAATCTTAATTTAGCTGAAATGGTTGATCTATTCTATTTCTACAAATTTAGTTGGTATTTCTATACCCATAATAGTTGGTACTCTGAATAGCCGGATGTTTATTTTGTCTTTGGGTATTGCAGATTTTGCTTGTTCAGAATTGAGAAGATCAGTGTATGCTCCCGAGTATTGTGTTTCTTTTTTATGTCATCTTGTCGTCGTCTTTCTCTATAATTTAGTTCTTCAGTTTTAGGGCATAACTTTTTCATATGACTACATTGTTTGTATGATGAAATTGATTTTTAGCCATGTGCAACAAGCTTTCGGATCAAAGAGAAGCTGAGAATAGGGTGTTAGTTGATGGCAAATTGATAACTAGTAGAGGCCAAGGGACATCCATGGAGTTCTCGCTCGCGATTGTTGAGAAGCTATTCATCTGCGAGAAGGCATTGGATCTTGCTATCAATGAGAACTTTAAATAGACAGATAACTATTACGTTGGTATTGTGCTTTTGTGAATGGATTAAAATGATTGTATTTAATTGAATGAATGGATGACTGTATTTGATGGAACGAATTAATTGATTTAGCCATGAAGTATTTATCTGTATTAGCTTATACGAATTGATCTATCAGGGCATGTACTACAATGGTAAGAGATACCATTATTATATTTTCTTTTTTAAAAAATAAAAATAGGTAGTAATTATGGCTATTAACCGTAGCCCTTTATCTAGAAACCGTAACTATTACTAACTTCAACCTATTATTACGGCTCTCGTTCTACTTTTAGCTACAAATATAATCCGTAGCTGTATGTAATTTAGATTTAATCCGTAGCAATTTTTCTATGGCTACAGATTTAATCCGTAGCTATAGCTTTAAGACCTATGGACCTATGGCTACGGTCGTGCTACGGACAATAACCGTAGCCATATATTTAGTTATGGCTTTTATCCGTAGCATTTGTCCCATTTTTTGGTAGTAATTCGAGTCGAACCGAGCTCAGGCTTCGAGCTGAGCTGAGTTCAAGTCGAGTGGATTCAAGATCTACTATGATTGTACTTAGCTCATTTTCAAAACGAGCTAGGTCATATGAAGCTTGGCTCGCCTCGATTTGTTGTTCGAGCCAAGTCAAGCCGAGCTAGATTGAGTCGAGCCGAGCAAGCTTATCGAGCTAGTTTGGCTCGTGTAACAACCCTAAGGTTGCCTTAGGTTGCGGATTTGTTACTAACGACTTGAGTAGATACTGAAGTGACGTCACCAAAGTCTGTGGGGCCGACCATTATGTATGTATTGTATGCACACTATCCATCCATTTGGAGAGATCTTTTTAGGGCATGAACCAAAGAATGAGAAGCTCAAGTAACCCAACCACATAAAATAGTGGGGACAATGCATCCATCGATGAAACCTTTCTAGGGCTCACCATGATGCTTATTTGAGATCTGATGAATTGATGAAGGGAAAAATAAATATCAGTTGCCTGCAAGAAATTTTTAATGATAGGTGTTTGATCCCCCCCCCCCCCCCTTATTTTTTTTGGTGGGGTCCACTTGAGATTTAGATCTGCCTCAATTTCTGGCTCATGCCCAAAAATGATCTCTCCAAATAGATGGACGGTGTGGATGCAACACATACATCATGGTGATCTCACATAACTTGGTGACTTCATTTCTGGAGTGAAACTTGGTACCAACGATGTCGGTAGAGAATTCGTCCAATTTTATTGGACCACGTGCTGCTGTCAAAGATAATCTAATCAAACAACTCTAGAGATGAGTGGCTCATAGCCCAATCAAATTTCTCTGCATGGGGTCACCGGGCAATCTGCATCCCATTTTACCATTTTAAGGGGATAGATTGTGAGTTTCACTACAACTAGCAACACACGTGGTGTACCAAATGGGCTAGCAAATCCAAGGCAGGCTGTGGTCCAGTCCGCTTGCGGGCCTTGTTAAGGTTAGACATTTAAATCCGTTGATCAATCTGGGCCCTAACTCCTAAAGCCCGAGGAGCGACAAGGCTCAGCCCAACTACAGTGATATTAATTTGCATTTGGATTTGTTTTAGGAGCTAGATGGATTTAGGATCAGACCTTAGTCCAATGAACTTTGCATTGCGCTGGGTCCAGCTGCACCCCCCCCCCCCTCCACCATGTTGGACAAGGTCTTACCCGAAGTGAGGATGTCAATGGCAGGGCCCGCCAGTCATGTCTTTGGGCTTAGTCAAAAGTTCATCCATCAGGTCTAGTCAACACCTTCAGGCACATCTGGCAAAACTCCTGTCAAAGACTTGGGTTTATCTAGTGGGTTCAGGCTCGGCCACCAAGTCCATGATAGAACTTATTCACAAAAGTAATATAAATCTCATAACATTTTCAATTTATTTGATAATCACCAACTAAAGGGAGACATTTTCTCCATATTTTTTATAGCTAGCTAGATAATGTCAGAGGTAGGCAATCACCTTATCACATGTAGAATTTGCATGCCACGGTAGGTTAGGGTTAGAAAACTCCCTCAGAGCTAAGACCTATGTGGTCTAGGGTTTGGGCCTGACCTGGTTCCTCTGGGTAATATCAGTACACCCACCTTCACTTGGTAGCTTTGAAAAGGCCGAGCTATATGTCTTTGAGGGGGGTGAATAGGACTATGCCAAATAAAAATTAATAAGCAGAATATAAACAACAAGATAGCCAAATGAATTGCAAATAACTAAAGGAAATAACAACCTCAAAAATCAAGTATTGAGAGGTTCAGACAAACTTTGTTCTAATGACAACCTAACACAAAAAACAAATGGTTTATGGTAGGACAACCTTACTAGAATGTGAGTGAGTATAAAAAACTCAAACTGAAGAGTATATGAAAGAAATAGAAACTAATTTATTACAACATTCACCACACAATGCTGAAATGTAAAGATTACAACATTCACATCCACAAATACATCCCACAATCTTAAATCATAAAAGATAAAGAAATAAACCACAAATCCGTCAAACACAAAGAATTATAGTGGTTCGATTGTGTGTACACCAACTATTAAACAACAACCACACAACTACAACACTCCTAATATCCACTCTCTCGGGATATTAGCGTTCACTAATCAAAATAGGTTTTTCAAGGTTCACCTAAAACCTTCACAATTGTGTCTTTCAAGTAGGCTTACACAATTTGAAAACCCCACGCTCTGAGTTTTCTGGATCACCTCAGATAAACCAAAAATGGAGATTTTCCGGAACAATCTCACAAACCAAAAAGGAATTGAATTAAAGAAAAGTAAAAAATTATCTGTATGACGATTCCGAAGCAGCCCAGTAGAACCAACTTGATGATGACGTAGATGTTCAACGTTCAGTCTCACAAGTGTATAAGGTTCTAAGTCTAAATGATTTTTAATTAAATCAGTAAGGGCTTTGTATTGATTTTGATCTCAAGAAAGGGTAAATCGGATATCCCTTTCAATATAAGAATGAAATAGAGAATCAAAATCAAATTACAAGAGTTACTTTAAAGAATCTTAAATATTCACAAAATAGCCTAGAATTTACTCAGAATAAACTCAGAGTGATTGCTTAAGAATGATAAGAATTGAATATAAAACTCTAAAATTCAAGCACTATTTATATGTGAAAAATCGGTTTGCACGACTGGCCTTTGGTTAGCTACGATTGGCCTTATCCAAACAGATTTTTAAAAATTCTTGCGCAATAAGATTTTTCAGCTGCACGACTGGCCTTGTGGGTCCCACGACTGGTCGAGTGGCCTACTCGACTGGTCGAGCAGTTTTAAGGACTGGTCGAGCAGTTTTCAGGCCTACTCGAGTGACACCACATGACTGGTCGTGTGAATCCAAATTACACGCTGGAAAACGAGTTGAGCACTGCACGACTGGTCGAGCACTATTCACACGACTGGTTGAGCTGTTTTCAGGACTGGTCGTAGAACAACAGAAAAATTCTAAAAATTCATAACAAATCCTGGACTGGTCGAAGAATTTTTAGGACTGGTCGAGCCAGTGCTAGGACTAGTCGAAAGAATAGAATTTTACACTTATAAAATGACCAAAATGACCGACCGAAAGTATGAAATGATATAATCATGATCTAAGGTCAATCTATGTCAATCATACCTTGCTTGTGAGATGGAACATATGAACACTTAATATATTGATCACTTCAGTTGCTTTAGTTCTTGCAATCTTCAAAGTTTGAATTCGACATACCAAACATAATCTTCAACTAGGTCTTGAGTTCTTGGACTTTTCTAGTTCCAGATCTTGAACCGCAATGTTCTTGAAAACAAAGTCTTCACTCAATATATGAAAGTCTTCACTTTCTTCCAGTTTGAAGATCTCGGTGAATTCGCCGTCCATAAGATAGATTCATTCAGCATGAACAGAACAAACATCGAAGATTCAATGTGAACAGATGTACAAGCTTGATACAAATCAAGATACAAACTTGAATTGGTTTGGCTCACCAAAATTTGACAATACTTAGGGTTTATCAACATAGCACTTTCAATCTCTCCCTTGTCAAATTTGTAACAAAACCAAAATTACAATATGCAATAGATATTCAAACAACACATTGCACAAACATATTATGATATCATGCACAATAATCAACTCTCCCCCTTATTCCACTACTATCTGCAAAAGAAATATTAGCCACATTTCATCATATCATATCATTATCCTTATCCTCATATCATTCAAGAAAGTTCTTGTAAGACCCGTATCCTAGACCGTACCGTTCCGTAGGTCTCCGCGGTTTTTCCAGTCAAATTTTGGTAACCTTCGACCCTTAACCGGTATTTGCGTGCTACCCTGATTCACATGCCGTCCACCCGAATCGATTCAACCTAAGACTAGTACCTTAGCGACCGCGCCGTCGCCGCAGTTCCGATGCCGCGACTCGCGCGCCAAGGCGATACTCTGGCTGAGAGATGTGGGCCAGCGTTCGATGCAAGGAAAACGCCACGCATGCGGATTCCGAGAGAATCTCTACAAAAAAGTCGCATCAATCAATCAACAATCAATCCCATCAATCCATTACCTCTCACCCTTCCCCAAGCAACCCCAAAGTCAAAAAGTTCTTACACCATCCATACCTTTCTTACACCCTTACCACAAAGTTAAAAAGTTCTTACACATCCATCACCACCACATCAAACATCCATCACCCATCTCTCTCCCTTTACAGTCTCTCTCTCTCTCTCTCTCTCTCTCTCTCTCTCTCTCATTCAAACTATATTCCCAAGCAAGAGAAACCCTCCACACGTCCAAGCCTCTCCCATCTCTCCAAGAGAGCCACAAGTGTGGGCCCACCTTCCCACCCTCTCATCTCCCATCTCACATCCACCAAACCTCATTTCCTCCATTGGAATCGAAGCTAAGGAGCTAATGAAGCCTAGGGTGCGAGTAGAAGCCGGTGGGTGATCTTGGATGTTTGTCTTTTAACTTTTTTTTTTTTTATTTAATGGTCCACATATGTGGAACCCACCTTGATGTACATTTTGTATCAAAGAGGGGCCCATAGTGGCGGGGCCCCTCCATCACCTCGTTATCACCATTGTCTCTCTCTCTCAGTATTTGTGGACCCCACTATGATGATATAATCCACGCCGTCCCATCCGTAGGGCCCACGCTGACCATCTTTGGGTGGGCCTGGATGTAGGAGAAACACAAATAATCAGCTTGATCAAATCTGGTGGCCCATTGCGTGGGACCACCGTGATGAAAAATGTCATCCAGCACCGTCCAGTAAGTTGGACGGTGGGCTGGATGCACTAGCCAGTGGGGGGCCAGTCCATAGCTTCAGTGGTAGAGCGAGTGAAAGATGCCTTGTTTCAACACGTGAGGTCTTGGTATTGATCCTGTGAAGGGTGACTACTTGGAGTGTGTGTACTGCCATGTGTACTGACCAGGGCAACGTCCATTCATTTGGAGGGGGCACACCACCATGTCGTGTGGTGTGCCACTGTTTTGGACGGTGGGACCCACCCATCGTGTGGGGCCCTCCCTGCTGTAGGTGACTGTCTAGGCCCTGGACGGCGTGGATGTCACATGATATATATACATTATTATATATATAAAATATTATATATGAATATTATATATAAACATATATTATATTATATTATTATATATATAATATATGTTACATATACATTACTGTGGTGGGCCCTTGTGGACCCACCTCTGCTTGTTACTGGGAACAAGAAAAAGAAAAGAAAAAGTAAAGAAGAGACAAAAAAAGAGAGGCAGTACGTGGCTGCCCTCTCTCTCTCTAACTCTCTCTATATAACTCTCTCTCTGACTCTTCTCTCTCGCTCTCTAACTCTCTCTCTCTCTCTGACTCTTTCTCTCTCAATGTCAGCTAGTAAAATGCGTCCCATTTGTCTCACCCACACCGTCTATCTATGGGACCCACCATGGTGCGATGTTACATCCAAACCGTCCAATCATCGGTGAGTGAGATCATTTTAGGACATGGGGTGAATGTGTGGACCCAAGTTCTAGTGGACCCCACCATTTGCATTAATAACGGGGTTAGTGACATCCACCATTCAAAACCTTCTATGGGCCACCCTAGTCCTCAATATTATTTCCACTTCTTTATCTCTATGTTAACTTGCGAATAGGTCGAATTTCAAAACACACAAAGGGTGGGCCCAATTTGATATACATGAGGCCTATTGGCACGACCCGATGATTGATGTACATGAGGCCCATGGGTGCGGCCCAATTTGATATACATGAGGCCCACTGATATATGAGGCCTAATATTGAGGCTTAGGTGCGAAGCCCACCTGTTGTGTATTCGAGGCCCGACGTGTGATGTATGTTGGCCCATATGACGAGGCCTATGTGATGTGAATGAGGCCCATGTGATTGTACGTGAGGCCATGGGCCCATTATTGTTTAGCCCTATGTAGGCCACTCCTGGGAGCAATGTTGGTTTAACGTCCACATTGATGGGCAATGATGGTTAGATGTCCTCATTGTGACCTTCCCATGGGCCTTGTTAGGTCCATTTCTTTATGGGTTACCCCAAATAAGTGGGTCCCATTCGCTGTAGACGAATGACTTCATAAACACGGTCGACGCCGATCATCGACCCTGATTATCGGTGCGATTACCACTGCTGATTATCGGTGCCGATTGCCGAGGCCGACGCCAATTATGAGTATGTGACAACATAGCATCATGATACATGTTCATACGCATCATCTGCATGCTTGTGATGAGATGAGTGATGATCATAGCACATGCCTTTGAGGAGATTGTTTATGGGCTCCTTGATGGCCAGAGTTGCCCTACATGAGCTACGATACGCGCAGGATTGCTGCATGACTGGATAGTGTGATTCATGCATTTCGTGTATTGTGTGATATGGTTGTTGCACGCCCTAGCGACATCAAGGCCATAACCGCCACACGTCATATCGTGGTTGGCAGGATTGGATACTGAAAATCTTTTATTTACATGGGGTGCTATAGAATATCCTTGGGTGAAAGTCCCTAAACCCTTATGGTACCAAGAGGTTGCTCCAACGTCTAGACTTAG
>JAJHSJ010000008.1:21218169-21278169 GCA_021015155.1 Magnolia officinalis
CCGCATATGTGTGGATTTTGGAAATGCAATTGTAATGATTATTTGCTGTATAATTATGAGATACATGGGTAAAATACTCACGCGGCATAGGGACAGCCCTAACACGTACTTTGTTAACATACGTCATGTATGTTGAGATAGTGTATTCTAAGTATTTGTGTAAATGCTCGTGTGTGTAAATGATCACGTACTAGTGCCTTAGAGAGGTGCTGATATGGGATTCCCGACTCCCTTAGAGACGTGTAGGTTTCCCTCCATGCGGTGGTTCGCTAGAACCACTCACTTGTAATGTGTACGTAATTGTATCCCTATGTGGATAGTGCTTTACTACATGCTTTAGAATATGCTTTACAACATGCTTTACTCCATGTTTTACTTCATGCTTCATAACATGCCTGCTAACATGCTTGTATTGCTTGTTTATCATGCTTTACTCCACATGCTACTGATGGAAACTGTTTGAGTTTGGGACTATGTCTATAGTCCAAACATTCGGTACCAGACTTGCGGTTGTGGCTGAGATTCATATCGCCACAAAGGACGTGTCTAGCAACCCGAGTCGTACTTCGGTTGGCGATAGTGGTTGGCCACATGGAGTGCTTTTGCGCTCCATATCGTTCAACTTGTGGTGCGCTCGAGCTAGTCAGGCTCGTCAAGTAAACCGGAATGTATTGTGTGTTCACCATGTTTGGTCGCTACTGCTTGAACCTAGGGTACCAAACTTACCAGTGGCGATCCCATTTAACCATGGTACCTCGATCCGCTAAGTCGCATAAGCCGGGCATGGTAGTATGGGACACCGTGGTGGAGCTGTCGGCCTACGCTGGGGCCTTGTACCTCCCCGTAGTGACCATTGCGCAACCAAACTCGTGAGCCGAATACGGTGGTATGGGACACTATATTCGAGCTGTCGATACTTCGGCGAGAGCCGAGTACGGTGAGATCTGTGCTCATGCTGACGGGCGACGAGTCCTCCGTAGTATCATCGAGTGTACTCTAAGTGTCTGTGATTGGCGACGAGTCTGTCACAGCAACTAGAGTATGAGTTGAGCCGAGTACGGTGAGACCTGTACTCGGGCTGACGGCTAGTGATTGAGCCGAGTACGGTGAGACCTGTACTCGAGCTGACGACCAGCAATTGAGCCGTATACGGTGAGATCTGTATCCGCACTGACAGGTGACGAGCCCTTTGCGATGCCTTCACTACGCTTCTCAAACTATAATATCGTATGAGAATAACTAGGATTGACGACCCTAGAATGGATCATGTTGGGAATGATACGAGGGAGGTACCTTAGTTTCCCAATACTGCTGTTTGAAATGGACTAATAAAAACTTGGTAATCATGAGCATCATCGCACCGCATGTGCTTTGTAGATGTGGCGCACTGAGGGAGTAAGCATTCGCGAACATAAGATGATGTCGCTTGAGGGTAGTTTGGCAAGGGCATACAACATCATGTCATATCATTTATGCACTTAACAAGAGTAGTTAGAAATGTTTGATTTGTACTGCTTTATCATTACTGCTTGATTGATTTGATAACATGTTAACTTATGCTTTATTGTTCCACTGAGTTAGCTACTCACTCCCACGTTACGGGACGGTGTTGTACACACCAACCAGATTTGTTGAGTTTCAGGTGATGGCGATGCTTGTGAAGCAGAGCCGGACTACTTCTATGATGATAGGAGGAGTTCTCCTATCTGTATCTCTCTAGCAGGTCAATGAAGACCTGATTTTGTATTGACGGGGCTATGGTACTTGGGACAGGAGACATTACACTTCCTCACATTTGGTATATTTTAGAACTGTACTTGTAATTATTTAACCTGGTAATGTTACCACACTCTGGAGACTCATCATAGTTTATATATTTTATCTATCTATCACAGTCTTCCGCTTGCAAATTTAACTGTCTCTGGAGTATGATATGCTGTTTTGGCTTAATCTCACTCATGTTCAATGCACGAATACAGTCAACATTCAATCATCATTCATTTTGTTGCATAAGTGATGTTCTGGAACTCGGGAGTTGAGTTTATGCTCGACCCCCGATTTTCAGGGCGTTACAGCTTATGATGCCCTATACAGGGAAAGTTGTAAAATATCTATTAAATTAAAACTTTAGAAAGAAAAGTTTTTAAAATTGAAAGAGAATTTTGATAATCTGGTTTTGGAAAAATCACACCTTTCAGATTGCTTTGAAAAAACTAAGTGTGACTCAGATTTCAAAACGTCCCAAGTTAAAAACTTAAAATCTAAAAATGAAAAACTAAAACTAGAAGTCTCTTCACTTTTGAGTTTGACGAACATGTGGAGGTATGCCCAAGGTGACCCTAAATTAGAAAAACTCCTATCCAGATCCAGAAAATGTGGTGATCAATCTAGATTGGGCTACGATACAAATATTCCTCCAAAATATAAGAATACTCCTCCTAAATTTGTTAAAGGAGAGTCTTCTAACTCAAAAGGGAAAAGCCTAAATCAAAATATTTCTAAAACGACTAAAACTTTTCAGCCCTTAAATCCTAAAAAGAGCCATATCAATTATAAAAAATCAGAACCGTAATCCTTTAGCTGAGAAAATTTTAGACTTACTTAAAGAGCTCTTAAAATCTAACTCAATGGGTAGGACGTATAACAGTTATAATCAGAAGAAGACCAACTATGTTCCTAAACCCAAAACTATAATGAAATGGGTCCCAAAGGTTGCTTGTTTGGTTGCCCCACCGCATTTAAAGCCACGAGCCATTCAAAGTGGTACCTGGATAGTGGTTGCTCCAGACATATGACAGGTGACAAAAGTTTGTTCACCAGTCTTAAAGACATGACTGATGGTTTAGTCACATTCGGTGATGGTAGCAACTGTAAAATTGTTGGTCAAGATATAGTTCAACTCCCTAACCTCCCTTTAATTGAGAATTTTTTATATGTAGAAGGTTTAAAACATAATTTTCTAAGCATTTCTCAAATTTGTGATAATAATCACAGTGTAAATTTTTCAAACCAAAAGTGTGAGATCTTAAATAAGAATGGTTCTATAATATTAACTAGTTACAGAACTTCTGAAAACTGCTATATAGTAAGTGACTCAAGCTCATCTAAGCTATCGTGTTACATGGTCCATACCGATGAGACCGAATTATGGCATAAGTGCCTAGGACATGTACAGTACCACCACTTGTACAGATTGAGCAAAAGTGAATTGGTAAGAGGTCTACCCAAAATAAAGAAAGTGGATAAGATATGTGGTGCATGCCAAATTGGTAAACAAACCAGGAGTGTTCACAAAAAGATAAACTCCAATGCCACATCTAAACCACTCGAACTTCTTCACATGGATCTTATTAGACCAACTAAAACGGAGAGTCGAGGTGGCAAGAAGTATATTCTGGTCATTGTAGATGACTTTACCAGGTATACTTGGGTAGTCTTCTCAAGAGAGATATATGAAACTCTCGATGAAGTAAAAAGGATACTTAAATGTATCCAAATTGAAAAAGAATTACAAGTCACTAAGATCCGCAGTGATCATGGATCTGAGTTTGAAAATAGTAGTTTTGAGAAATTTTGTAGTGACCAAGGAATATCACATAAATATTCTACTCCCAAAACACCACAACAAAATGGGGTAGTAGAAAGGAAAAATAGGGTGCTTCAAGAAATGGCAAACGTAATGTTAAATAGTATGAAGCTTCCTAAAAATCTCTGGGCTGAAGCCATAAATACTGCTTGTTATATAATTAACCGTGTTTATATTATAAAATCTAATAATAAAATGGCTTATGAGATGTGGTTTGATAAGAAGCTTTCTATCAAATACTTTCGTGTTTTCGGCAGTAAATGTTATATCTTGCGTGACTATGAACATCTGGGTAAATTTGACACTAAAAGTGATGAAGGGATATTTTTAGGGTATTCTCTGAATAGTCGAGCATATCGGGTACTTAACAAGAGGACCGGTGTAATACAAGAATCTATTAATGTGGTTATTGATGATCATTTGAATACACCTCTTTCAAGTTCAGAAGATGATGAGGATCTTCTAATTGATAAACCAAACTCTTCATCTAATCAAAATAACACTGAACTACGATCAAATAAAGATCATCCTACTGATCAAATCCTTGAAAATCCCCTCACCGGTATACACACTCGTAAATAATTAGAAGATATGTGTAACTACATATGCTTTACATCTCAGATGGAACCGGCTAGCGTAAAAGAAGCCCTTACTGATGAAAACTGGATTGTAGCTATGCAAGAAGAGCTCAATCAGTTTGTAAGAAACGTTTGGTATTTAGTTCCAAGACCAACTGATAAACAAATTATTGAAACAAAATGGATTTTCAAGAATAGGTCTGATGAATTTGGTAATATAATTAGAAACAAGGCTAGTTGGTTGTATAAGGGTACACTCAAATTGAAGGTATTGATTATGATGAAACCTTTGGCCCAGTAGCTCGTCTTGAGCATCAGACTATTTATATCCATTGCATGCTTAAAAAATCAAATATATCAATGAAAGAGTGCATTATGGTGATTTGAAGACATTGCCATAAAGGTTAAGACAGACTGCAAATGAATCATGACACATATAATGATCAATGCTAAACACAAAAGAAAACAATCAATATGGAAACATATATAAAAAGGTGTTTATGAAAATTTGATGTAAAAAAGACATTATGTTTTAATAAGTATGTGTTAAGACTCTATGGATGAAAAGGCAGTGTGAGAAATTACTAAATTCTTATTAAGTCATGAATTTGTTATGGGGAGTGTAGATAAAACATTATTTGTTAAGAAAATAAAGATCATATTTTAATTGTGCAAATCTATGTTGATGACATTATTTATGGATCTACCTGTGCTAACATGACTGTTGAGTTTGCAGATCTTATGAAGTCCAAATTCGAAATGAGCATGGTTGCAAAACTAAATTATTTCCTAGGGTTGCAAGTCAAACAACTTCCTAATGGATTCTTCCTCTCTCAAACCAAATATGCTTTGAACTTAGTTAAAAGGTTTAGATTTGAGAGTGGGAAGAATTTTGATACTCCAATGAGTACCACTCTAAAACTCTCTAAGGATTCAACAGGTAATAGTGTAGATCATAAGGTATATTGGAGTATGATAGGAAGTTTACTTTATTTAACTGTGATTCGACAGGATATTGCTTTTAGTGTTGGAATTTGTGCCAGATATCAATCAGACCTTAAAGAGTCTCACTTGATTGTTGTTAAGCTAATTTTGCGATATGTCGCTAGTTTAGCGAATCTTAGTCTCTGGTATCCACATGATACTAGTGTGCAATTAGCTGGTTACACAGATGCTGATTGGGCTGGTAACATTGATGATCGTAAATCAACCAGTGGTGGTTGTTTTTATGTCGGGAACTGTCTAGTTTCCTACATAAGTAAGAAATAAAGTTCTGTATTGCTCTCTACTGCTGAGGCTGAATATATTGCTGTAGGTAATGCATGCACTCAGTTAGCATGGATGAAGAGAATGTTAAGCGATTACGGAATTGCACAAGAATCTATGATGTTATATTGTGATAACATAAGTGCAATTAATATTTTTAAAAATCCTATTCAGCATTCACGAACCAAGCACATTGACATTAGGTATCATTATATTCGTGAATTGGTGGAAGAAAATATTATTTCATTAGAATATATTCAGATCGAGAATCAACTAGCTGACATATTCACAAAACCGCTTGACAAAAATCGGTTTGCAAAATTGAAATTTGATCTTGGTATGTGTAATAAGAATTGATGATTTGTGCTCATTTGTATCATATTGTTTGTATATATTATTTTACATTTTTATTTTATTTAAGTATATGCAAAATTATATATTTTCAGTGTTACATGACCAGTCGAGTACACACTCGACCAGTCGTGGCACGACCGGTCGAGTATGTACACGACCAGTCGTGAAACTCGTGAATTGGGTTTTTATTTGGGGAAAAGTGATTTTTCTTCATTTCTTTCTTCTTCTCCATCAAGCCCAACCACGACCGGTTGAACCCTTCACTTGGATTACTCTCTGGTTAGTGCTTCATTTTTGTTTTCTTTCGGGATTTAAGTTCTTTGATCATCCTTAATCTTGATTTTGCTTCTTGTTTTAAAATTTATGGTGGTTTGAAAGTGTTTCTTCCTTAAAATCTGATTTGCTTGGAAGTCTTTCATTCCTTTTTGCAATTTCTTGTTTCTTTGTTTTCTTATGACAATGGAAGGAAGAACTAGGAAGAAAACCACTCGTGGTCCTTCTTCTTCCCGTTCCGCACCCATTACCGTGCGTCATCTTCGGCCTCCTGAAGAGGATCCCAAGAGTATGTGGGATTTCCGTCTTAGAAATGTTATTGTTGAGCATGTTGTCATTGTTGATCATATTGAGCGCTTTAACATTCTCCATCTCCTTCAAGTTGTAGGATGAGAAAACATACTATCTTGGGGCGGTCCTGCTTATCGATCCATCGTACAGGGCATGTACGCTTGCAGTATTGAGTTCTCTCAAGATGATTTGGCATTTGTTGTGTCAACTAGAAAAGGTCCAATTAAAGTGGACCGTCATTTGATTTCAATAATCATGGATATACCTGTTGTTGATGACAGAGTAGCCATATCTACTTTGCAAGCTAGACCTTCTGAAAATACTAAATAATTGATTACGAGAGTTCTCTGTAACATGAATGCAGAATGGAACGGTGGTACTGCGCTCAGTTCCAAATATATGTTGCTCAGATACAGGGTCTTGCAACGTATATTTATTTCGAATGTCTATCCTCGCTCAGGTAACAAGACTGAGTTGACCTCTTTTATGGCTCATATTATACATTCTGTTGTAATTGGCATCCATATCTGTCTTCCTTCTCTTATCTTTCATCATATTATTCAGTTTTGACTCCATCTTGGTCATAGCGATATTCCTTTCACTTATCTTATGACTACCTTAGCTAATCATGCTTTGATAGCTATGCCTATTGGAGAAGGTTCTATTAATCTCCATCCATTTAACAACTCTAATATCAATAAGATGAACTTGGACTTGGCACCTGGTCAAGTTGATGGGAATGCTGGAGGAGATGAAGAAGCTGACGCTTTACCTCAAGAAGACGTTAATATGGATGATTTATTTAATGAACTTGAATCAGATTCTGAGGCTGACCCTGATTATCAGACTTCTGATTTCGATGAGAGGTTGCATACTGTTGAGGAACAGGTGGCTCAGATTCGTGTAACCCAAGATTCTCAATTTTCTTATATGCGTAAATATATGAGGCACATAAATAAGGGTTTACATGAAATTGATCCATCTATTCCTACTCCCTCTTCAGGATCTGACTAGTTTCTTTTTTATTCGATGGTATCTGTAATAACTTTATTCTCACTCTTTTCCCTATGACTGCTTGTATAATGTTGTTTAACATCTTATCTATTCAGTTCAGATACTTTGTTTTATTTGATTTGGATGAGTAGTTATTAATTCTACTTGCTCTCTTATTATCTTCCTTTATCATTATTCTCTTCCTTTATTATGTTGTGATAAAAGGGGGGAGAACTGTCACGCCCCAAACTCGAAAATCCGGCTCACAAAATTTCAATCGCCGAATTCGGCACCGACAGCCTCCGTAGAACCTCATTCTCGGCTCCCAGCGCCCATACTCCAGGTTCCCATCCTGGGATTCTACAAGGAGGATTTTCAACATCGGTTTAATTCATAATAAGCATAACCAAAGGCATAACCCACAAACAACAACTAAAAACTCCATCACATTTCCACTATGATAAAAAACTTTACAAGTATAATGAGCATAAACGGAAATACAATGATAATGGACAAAAAGCTCCAAAATGATCTTCTCTGCGCTCCTGCCTCAGCGCTATTGCGTCCCAACGTCACCTACACGCAACGGTCATACATAAGCTTATAGAAAGCTTAGAGGGTGGTGAAAGTGTGTGCGCAATGTAGTAATGCAGATATGCAGTATCAGAGTAATGCGGAACATGCTGATGAATACATGAATACCACTAGCCATACCAAGGATATGCAATGCAAGGCATGAATGATGTCGGCCATACCAAGGCCATGCGATGCGAGATACAACTCAAGCATATAAATCCTCATCTATATCCATATATCAATACAGCTCAAATCTGGGATATCACAGGGGTCTAGTACACTCAAAACCAGATTGTCGCCCCAGCGCGCGCAATAAGGTAAGTGGAAGAGACCTCACTACCCACCTGCCAATATCGGGCTCGGCTCGTCGATAGCGGACCCATTCCTCGAGCTGGTCAAACTCAGCATAACATTGGCCCCTCCTCTCAGGCGGGTAAGGCCGCTCCCCCTTTCAACCGACCACGACACAGTGGAAAGCGCGGCCTTCTGGTAATCGACACTTGGCGCTCCTGCACCCACTAAGTCTAGACGTTGGAGCAACCTCTTGGTACCATAAGGGTTTAGGGACTTTCACCCAAGGATATCTATAGCACCCCATGTAGAATAAGATTTTCAGTATCCAATCCTGCCAACCACGATATGACTGTGGCGGTTATGGCCTTGATGTCGCTAGGGCGTGCAACAACCATATCACACAATACGAAATGCATGAATCACACTATCCAGTCATGCAGCAATCCTGCGCGTATCGTACGCTCATGTAGGGCAACTCTGGCCATCAAGGAGCCCATAAACAATCTCCTCAAAGGCATGTGCTATGATCAATCACTCATCTCATCACAAGCATGCAGATGATGCGTATGAACATGTATCATGATGCTATGTTGTCACATACTCATAATTGGCGTCGGCCTCGGCAATCGGCACCGATAATCAGCAGTGGTAATCGGCACCGATAATCAGGGTCGATGATCGGCGTCGACCGTGTTTATGAAGTCATTCGTCTACAGCGAATGGGACCCACTTATTTGGGGTAACCCATAAAGAGAATGGACCTAACAAGGCCCATGGGAAGGTCACAATGAGGACATCTAACCATCATTGCCCATCAATGTGGACGTTAAACCAACATTGCTCCCAAGGAGTGGCCTACATAGGGCTAAACATATAATGGGCCCATGGCCTCACGTACAATCACAATGGGCCTCATTCACATCACATAGGCCTCGTCATATGGGCCAACATACATCACGTCGGGCCTCGAATACACAACAGGTGGGCTTCGCACCTAAGCCTCAATATTAGGCCTCATATATCAAGTGGGCCTCATGTATATCAAATTGGGCCGCACCCATGGGCCTCATGTACATCAAATCGGGTCGTGCCAATAGGCCTCATGTATATCAAATTGGGCCCACCCTTATGTGTATTTGAAATTCGACCTATTCACAAGTTAACATAGAGATAAATGAAGTGGAAATAATATTGAGGACTAGGGTGGCCCATAGAAGGTTTTGAATGGTGGATGTCACTAACCCCGTTATTAATGCAAATGGTGGGGTCCACTAGAACTTTGGGTCACACACATTCACCCCATGTCCTAAAATGATCTCACCGATGATTGGACGGTTTGGATGTAACATACGCACCATGGTGGGTCCCATAGATAGACGGTGTGGGTGAGACAAATGGGACGCATGGTACTAGCTGACATTGAGAGAGAAAGAGTCAGAGAGAGAGAGAGAGAGAGAGAGAGAGAGAGAAAGAGTCAGAGAGAGAGTTAGATAGAGAGAGTTAGAGAGAGAGAGGGCAGCCACGTACTGCCTCTCTTTTTTTTGTCTTTTCTTTACTTTTTCTTTTCTTTTTCTTTGTTCCCAGTAACAAGCAGAGGTGGGTCCACAAGGGCCCACCACAGTAATGTATATGTAACATATATTATATAATATAATATAATATAATATATGTTATATATATAATATCATATATAATATTTATAATATATATAATATAATGTATATATATCATGTGACATCCACGCCGTCCAGGGCCTAGACAGTCACCTACAGCAGGGAGGGCCCCACACGATGGGGTGGGTCCCACCGTCCAAAGACAGTGGACACCACACGACATGGTGGTGTGGCCCACTCCAAATGAATGGACGTTGCCCTGGTCAGTACACATGGCAGTACACACACTCCAAGTTAGTCACCCTTCACAGGGATCAATACCAAGACCTCACGTGTTGAAACAAGGCATCTTTCACTCGTCTACCACTGAAGCTATGGGACTGGCCCCCACTGGCTAGTGCATCCAACCCACCGTCCAGCTTGCTGGACGGTGCTGGATGACATTTTTCATCACGGTGGTCCCACGCAATGGGCCACCAGATTTGGATCAAGCTGATTATTTGTGTTTCTCCTACATCCAGGCCCACCCAAAGATGGTCAGCAAGGTGGGCCCTACGGATGGGACGTCGTGGATTATACATCATAGTGGGGTCCACAATACATGAGAGAGAGAGACAATGGTGATAACGAGGTGATGGAGGGGCCCCGCCACTATGGGCCCCTCTTTGATACAAAATGTACATCAAGGTGGGTTCCACATATGTGGACCATTAAATTAAAAAAAAAAAGAGTTAAAAGACAAACATCCAAGATCACCCACCGGCTTCTACTCGCACCCTAGGCTTCATTAGCTCCTTAGCTTCGATTCCAATGGAGGAAATGAGGTTTGGATGGTGGAGATGGGAGATGAGAGGGTGGGAAAGGTGGGCCACACTTGTGGCTCTCTTGGAGAGATGGGAGAGGCTTGGACGTGTGGAGGGTTTCTCTTGCTTGGGAATATAGTTTGAAAATGAGAGAGAGAGAGAGAGACTTGTAAAGGGAGAGAGATGGGTGATGGATGTTTGATGTGGTGGTGATGGATGTGTAAGAACTTTTTAACTTTTGTGGTAAAGGGTGTAAGAAAGGTATGGATGGTGTAAGAACTTTTTGACTTTGGGGTTGCTTGGGGAAGGGTGAGAGGTAATGGATTGATGGGATTGATTGTTGATTGATTGATGCGACTTTTTTGTAGAGATTCTCTCGGAATCCGCATGCGTGGCGTTTTCCTTGCATCGAACGCTGGCCCACATCTCTCAGCCAGAGTATCGCCTTGGCACGCGAGTCGCGGCATCGGAACTGCGGCGACGACACGGTCGCTAAGGTACTAGTCTTAGGTTGAATCGATTCGGGTGGACGGCATGTGAATCAGGGTAGCACGCAAATACCGGTTAAGGGTCGAAGGTTACCAAAATTTGACTGGAAAAACTGCGGAGACCTACGGAACGGTACGGTCTAGGATACGGGTCTTACAAGAACTTTCTTGAATGATATGAGGATAAGGATAATGATATGATATGATGAAATGTGGCTAATATTTCTTTTGCAGATAGTAGTGGAATAAGGGGGAGAGTTGATTATTGTGCATGATATCATAATATGTTTGTGCAATGTGTTGTTTGAATATCTATTGCATATTGTAATTTTGGTTTTGTTACAAATTTGACAAAGGGAGAGATTGAAAGTGCTATGTTGATAAACCCTAAGTATTGTCAAATTTTGGTGAGCCAAACCAATTCAAGTTTGTATCTTGATTTGTATCAAGCTTGTACATCTGTTCACATTGAATCTTCGACGTTTGTTCTGTTCATGCTGAATGAATCTATCTTATGGACGGCGAATTCACCGAGATCTTCAAACTGGAAGAAAGTGAAGACTTTCATATATTGAGTGAAGACTTAGTTTTCAAGAACATTGCGGTTCAAGATCTGGAACTAGAAAAGTCCAAGAACTCAAGACCTAGTTGAAGATTATGTTTGGTATGTCGAATTCAAACTTTGAAGATTGCAAGAACTAAAGCAACTGAAGTGATCAATATATTAAGTGTTCATATGTTCCATCTCACAAGCAAGGTATGATTGACATAGATTGACCTTAGATCATGATTATATCATTTCATACTTTCGGTCGGTCATTTTGGTCATTTTATAAGTGTAAAATTCTATTCTTTCGACTAGTCCTAGCACTGGCTCGACCAGTCCTAAAAATTCTTCGACCAGTCCAGGATTTGTTATGAATTTTTAGAATTTTTCTGTTGTTCTACGACCAGTCCTAAAAACAGCTCAACCAGTCGTGTGAATAGTGCTCGACCGGTCGTGCAGTGCTCAACTCATTTTCCAGCGTATAATTTGGATTCACACGACCAGTCATGTGGTGTCACTCGAGTAGGCCTGAAAACTGCTCGACCAGTCCTTAAAACTGATCGACCAGTCGAGTAGGCCACTCGACCAGTCGTGGGACCCACAAGGCCAGTCGTGCAGCTGAAAAATCTTATTGCGCAAGAATTTTTAAAAATCTGTTTGGATAAGGCCAATCGTAGCTAACCAAAGGCCAGTCGTGCAAACCGATTTTTCACATATAAATAGTGCTTGAATTTTAGACTTTTATATTCAATTCTTATCATTCTTAAGCAATCACTCTGAGTTTATTCTGAGTAAATTCTAGGCTATTTTGTGAATATTTAAGATTCTTTAAAGTAACTCTTGTAATTTGATTTTGATTCTCTATTTCATTCTTATATTGAAAAGGGATATCCGATTTACCCTTTCTTGAGATCAAAATCAATACAAAGCCCTTGCTGATTTAATTAAAAATCATTTAGACTTAGAACCTTATACACTTGTGAGACTGAACGTTGAACATCTACGTCATCATCAAGTTGGTTCTACTGGGCTGCTTCGGAATCGTCATACAGATAATTTTTTACTTTTTCTTTAATTCAATTCCTTTTTGGTTTGTGAGATTGTTCCGGAAAATCTCCATTTTTGGTTTATCTGAGGTGATCCAGAAAACTCAGAGCGTGGGGTTTTCAAATTGTGTAAGCCTACTTGAAAGACACAATTGTGAAGGTTTTAGGTGAACCTTGAAAAACCTATTTTGATTAGTGAACGCTAATATCCCGAGAGAGTGGATATTAGGAGTGTTGTAGTTGTGTGGTTGTTGTTTAATAGTTGGTGTACACACAATCGAACCACTATAATTCTTTGTGTTTGACGGATTTGTGGTTTATTTCTTTATCTTTTATGATTTAAGATTGTGGGATGTATTTGTGGATGTGAATGTTGTAATCTTTACATTTCAGCATTGTGTGGTGAATGTTGTAATAAATTAGTTTCTATTTCTTTCATATACTCTTCAGTTTGAGTTTTTTATACTCACTCACATTCTAGTAAGGTTGTCCTACCATAAACCATTTGTTTTTTGTGTTAGGTTGTCATTAGAACAAAGTTTGTATGAACCTCTCAATACTTGATTTTTGAGGTTGTTATTTCCTTTAGTTATTTGCAATTCATTTGGCTATCTTGTTGTTTATATTCTGCTTATTAATTTTTATTTGGCATAGTCTTATTCACCCCCCTCAAAGACATATAGCTCGGCCTTTTCAAAGCTACCAAGTGAAGGTGGGTGCACTGATATTACCCAGAGGAACCTGGTCAGGCCCAAACCCTAGACCACATGGGTCTTAGCTCTGAGGGAGTTTTCTAACCCTAACCTACCGTGGCATGCAAATTCTACATGTGATAAGGTGATTGCCTACCTCTGACATTATCTAGCTAGCTATAAAAAATATGGAGAAAATGTCTCCCTTTAGTTGGTGATTATCAAATAAATTGAAAATGTTATGAGATTTATATTACTTTTGTGAATAAGTTCTATCATGGACTTGGCTGGCCGAGCCTGAACCCACTAGATAAACCCAAGTCTTTGACAGGAGTTTTGCCAGATGTGCCTGAAGGTGTTGACTAGACCTGATGGATGAACTTTTGACTAAGCCCAAAGACATGACTGGCGGGCCCTGCCATTGACATCCTCACTTCGGGTAAGACCTTGTCCAACATGGTGGAGTCAAGGGGGGGGGGGGGTGCAGCTGGACCCAGCGCAATGCAAAGTTCATTGGACTAAGGTCTGATCCTAAATCCATCTAGCTCCTAAAACAAATCCAAACGCAAATTAATATCACTGTAGTTGGGCTGAGCCTTGTCGCTCCTCGGGCTTTAGGAGTTAGGGCCCAGATTGATCAACGGATTTAAATGTCTAACCTTAACAAGGCCCGCAAGCGGACTGGACCACAGCCTGCCTTGGATTTGATAGCCCATTTGGTACACCACGTGTGTTGCTAGTTGTAGTGAAACTCACGATCTATCCCCTTAAAATGGTAAAATGGGATGCAGATTGCCCGGTGACCCCATGCAGAGAAATTTGATTGGGCTATGAGCCACTCATCTTTAGAGTTGTTTGATTAGATTATCTTTGACAGCAGCACGTGGTCCAATAAAATTCGACGAATTCTCTACCGACATCGTTGGTACCAAGTTTCACTCCAGAAATGAAGTCACCAAGTTATGTGAGATCACCATGATGTATGTGTTGCATCCACACCATCCATCTATTTGGAGAGATCATTTTTGGGCATGAGCCAGAAATTGAGGCAGATCTAAATCTCAAGTGGACCCCACCAAAAAAAATAAGGGGGGGGGATCAAACACCTATCATTAAAAATTTCTTGCAGGCAACTGATATTTATTTTTTCCCTTCGTCAATTCATCAGATCTCAAATAAGCATCATGGTGAGCCCTAGAAAGGTTTCATCGATGGATGCATTGTCCCCACTATTTTATGTGGTTGGGTTACTTGAGCTTCTCATTCTTTGGTTCATGCCCTAAAAAGATCTCTCCAAATGGATGGATAGTGTGCATACAATACATACATAATGGTCGGCCCCACAGACTTTGGTGACGTCACTTCAGTATCTACTCAACTCGTTAGTAACAAATCCGCAACCTAAGGCAACCTTAGGGTTGTACACGAGCCAAACTAGCTCGATAAGCTTGCTCGGCTCGACTCAATCTAGCTCGGCTTGACTTGGCTCGAACAACGAATCGAGGCGAGCCAAGCTTTATATGACCTAGCTCGTTTTGAAAATGAGCTAAGTACAATCATAGTAGATCTTGAATCCACTCGACTTGAACTCAGCTCAGCTCGAAGCCTGAGCTCGGCTCGACTCGAATTACTACCAAAAAATGGGGCAAATGCTACGGATAAAAGCCATAACTAAATATATGGCTACGGTTATTGTCCGTAGCACGACCGTAGCCATAGGTCCATAGGTCTTAAAGCTAGAGCTACGGATTAAATCTGTAGCCATAGAAAAATTGCTACGGATTAAATCCAAATTACATACAGCTACGGATTATATTTGTAGCTAAAAGTAGAACGAGAGCCGTAACAATAGGTTGAAGTTAGTAATAGTTACGGTTTCTAGATAAAGGGCTATGGTTAATAGCCATAATTACTACCTATTTTTATTTTTTAAAAAAGAAAATATAATAATGGTATCTCTTACCATTGTAGTACATGCCCTGATAGATCAATTCGTATAAGCTAATACAGATAAATACTTCATGGCTAAATCAATTAATTCGTTCCATCAAATACAGTCATCCATTCATTCAATTAAATACAATCATTTTAATCCATTCACAAAAGCACAATACCAACGTAATAGTTATCTGTCTATTTAAAGTTCTCATTGATAGCAAGATCCAATGCCTTCTCGCAGATGAATAGCTTCTCAACAATCGCGAGCGAGAACTCCATGGATGTCCCTTGGCCTCTACTAGTTATCAATTTGCCATCAACTAACACCCTATTCTCAGCTTCTCTTTGATCCGAAAGCTTGTTGCACATGTCTAAAAATCAATTTCATCATACAAACAATGTAGTCATATGAAAAAGTTATGCCCTAAAACTGAAGAACTAAATTATAGAGAAAGACGACGACAAGATGACATAAAAAAGAAACACAATACTCGGGAGCATACACTGATCTTCTCAATTCTGAACAAGTAAAATCTGCAATAGCCAAAGACAAAATAAACATCCGGCTATTCAGAATACCAACTATTATGGGTATAGAACTACCAACTAAATTTGTAGAAATAGAATAGATCAACCATTTCAGCTAAATTAAGATTTCGCTCAACCTATGATTTGTCAGTTCACTTGATGGATAAAAGTTCAATAGAATTTGAACAAAGATATGCAAACTTGACACTCTAATGAGTTGTGAAATGCATGCACAGAGATAATTGACATATTGACCCAAGTAAAACCAAATCGCCCTATATTGTTCATTAACCATCACGCATGAACAATATTACTGTCATATTTAGTATCATGAAACTGCCATCTCTCATGGTGTATTCTACATTGGAACACTATTCCTTTCAAATACATTGGTAGTTCAATGCCCTCAAAAATATTTCATGCAGTTAAGACAAAAAAATGGACAGATTTGGATTTTGGAAGAATCGTAACATTCATTTATTAGTTAATCATCACTACCAGAAGTCTAGAACTCACGATAGATACTGGGGCCTGGGATGATCCTCTGTTGATGTAGAAATGTGTTGGAAGAATTTACACAACGTTCCTCATGGCACACTTCCATGTAAATGAAAACAGCCAATAATCGCTTTCTAGCTTTAAGCATCATGTTCTTGACATCATTTAACAAATAGAAAATAAATAATCATGAAAAATAGTCTTACATCCATGTTTTGTTTCTTCTACACTGGTTGTCTCCTCACCAAACTGCTATAACATGGCATAAGTACATTCCTATCATATGTTTCTTCTGCTCCGTTTTGATTCTTTAGAATGCTACAGACAGGAAAGGCTAGTGGTTTAGCAATCAACTTGGAAGCTTTAATCTTGAGCTGGTTTTTCTTAGCTAACCCTTTGATACTTGATGGTTTCTTCTTTTGTATGCCAACATGATTTGTAAGGGATACATGAGACAGGTGATTCATATTGCTGATCTCAATCAGTTGTGAACAAAATAATAAAAAAAAAACAGAAATTGGAGTTGTTTGTCTGTCCAACCATTGTTGGGCCACCTTCGAGTTTAATCTTTCCACAATGCTAAATAAAGAAAATGTGCTCACTCCAAAAGCCAAATTGGTTGTATATAATCCTAACCTCCTATTCATAGATACTTAAATTCTAAAATAAGACCATCAATATTTTCATTTTAATTGTCCAATAAAGACCTATCAATCTAATATTCAAACAACTTGACAGAGTACTTAACTTTTAGTTCATGATACTATACAATGATGCTAGTGCATATGTGAATAAAACCTTACATGATGGTGACATTTGCATGAGGATTAAGAGTGCCCGAAATAATTAAAAATAATTTATTATGGAAATCCCTATAAAACAAAGCAAATAAAAAATATTTAGCAAGAAATTTTGTTATTCAACTTGAAATGGAGCTTGACAAACACTATCATATGCAAAACCATGAGCTAAAAAGCATCATTAGAGAAGAAGTTATCATAATAAGGTTTACATATGCGAGCAACAGCTTCAAGAGCCATAAAAGGATAGCTTGGATGTCCATCTAGTGGGCCTCAGTAATGAATATGGACTCTCTATCTACCAAGAACAAGGGACCAAAAACCACGGAGGCCATCAGGTAACACTGTTGGATAAATATTGATTTTTAATATATTTTAATAATTAAAATAATATATATAATATATTATTTTGTTTAAAAAAACATCGTTTTGTGAGTTTCTTAGGAATAGTCCCACATGGGAAAGGGAAAAGAAAAATCTGTGGTTTAAATGATAATAGTGGAGTATTATAATATTTACCTACCTAGTTCGTGGACTATGGACCTTGCATGTTCCAGTACGTAGTACTGGAACACCCGCACGCACGCTCGCGCTCGGGCTCGGGCACGGGTTCGGTCTCGGTCTCGAACTCGGACTCAAACTCGGTCACGGACTCGGTGCGACGTCATGGCATGTGAGGTTGTGTGGCTGTAGAGGTGCTAGTGGCGCAGTTTGCACTTCGCATGTCCGCATCGTGTCGCAGAGGGTCGCTCCTTCGAGACCTTGAGCGAACCGGAGCAAGACGTGTGCGAGTCGCGGTGCGACTAAGTGGCTAAGGCAGATGGTTGGGTGAAGGAGAGACTAGAGGACTGACTGAGAATCCTCTGGAAAATATAGAGGGTTGGAAAAAGAGCTGTTGCAGAAAGTCTGTAACAACTATGCCATAAGTGCAGGGTCCAGCTGAAACTGCAGCATGGCTAGCCCAACAGCTAAAAAATGTCTAGCTGTTGTCTCACAATAGTCAGCATGCAGCAGATTAATGGCCATGCACAACAGTCAGAAAACGGCTAGTTTTCTCCAACAGCCAGAAAACGGTCATGGGATTTATTTTTCTAGACCATAACTCCCAGCCACCATAGCCTATAAAAGGTGTGAGACCCGACCCAACTTCGCATGTGTGCATGTTTGTTTGTGAGTATGCATCTCATTTATTTGGTCTCGCGGTCCTACCGATCAAATTTCGGCGACCCGCGACTCTCGGATAGTATTTGCGGTCATCCTTGAGTTTTGTCATATAGACTCGACTCGGATTGACCTGAGACCTATGTCATTGCGACCGCATCGTCGCCACGGTTCCAACGCCGCATCTCGCTCATAAATCCGACTTATAGATCAAAAGTTGTGAGCATTTCATCTCGTGGCCCACTTTTATACAAAAAAATATATGAACCACTTTCATGGCACAAGTTCCCATCACACCACCCCCACACACTACATCATTGCATGAATTTCTCACCACCCATTCTTGACACCACCCAAACCTAGCCTAAGTATAACAACTTTGTTATTGTCACCATAGGCCATCATTTGTTTTCTTACAACATAATCATTACTTCCCTACAAATCCTCTCTCTCTCTCTCTCTCTCTCTCTCTCTCTCTCTCTTTCTTCTCATTTTCTCTCCATTTACAAAATTCTACCAACCGTCTCTTCATCTTCCCTCCATTTTCCAGCCCCCTTCTTCCTTAATCCCCCACCATCTAACCCTTGAATCCCCATCTCCACCATTGATCCATCTCTCTTGGTGCTAAAGGACCTTAGTGCGGAAGTTTGGTGGTCATCATTAATGTGGGTGACTTTTCTTTTATTAAATTCCTTTATTTTCCTTAATCTCATTATTTCTTCATGTATGGATCATATGGGACCCACCAATCCATGGGGGGATCCCATTTGATCCCATGGATGTGGCCCTTTGGCCTATCCTACATGCATGTCATGATCCATGATGGGGCCATTCTCCATGGACCCCATCATGATGTATGTAATGATCCACTCCATCTTTAGGTCATCTAGACCGTAAGGATCATGTTGGGATGACATCCCAATCATCCATAGCAATTATAGATCATGCATGTAGTGATTTTATGTTGCATGCACAATCAATGTAGTTATATGGGTATGATTCATTCTTAGGAGGGCCCATTAGTGGCGGGACCCTACCCCATGGCCGGATTATGTTTTTTTTTCCATCTTTCTTTCCTGTCTTTATAATAAATCTGATATACGTGGGGCCCACTTGATGTGCCATGCAACTAGGCCCAAGTGGTTAGACATTCAGGCCCACCTTGTTGCCCCATATTGTGGCATGTTTTAGACAGCCTTTGGGCTTGATTTTATGGATGATCTTATAAGGGGCTTGGGTCTGAGAGTTGTGTGACCCATTTAGGTGGACCCCGCCCTGAGGAAATACTGATTTATTTTCCCTTTTGATTATCTTTTGGGGTGGTTTGGACAACAACATGTTGCTGTCCAAATCTGCCTGGACATACTTTTGGGCCACCTTAGGGCCTGATTTATGGGTCTTTGGTGGGAATGCTGAAACAAAATAATATGTGATTCTTGTAGCCTTCTGACCCACCTATAACCATACCAAATTTTAGCCCCATTTGACTTTCATTGGGGTCCCAAAGGTGTGGTCCAAGTGAGGTGGACAGTCTGGATTTTCTGCACAGTTCCAGTAACATTCCACCCTGGACAGGTTGAAATTTTGAAATTTATTAACATACTTTTGGGTGTCTAAAAATTATGAAAATTTACAAAGAGGTGTTCCACTCATGGTAGGACCCACCTGCAAAATTTTGGGGCCAATGGACACCTGTACACACCATGATGGTGGCTGGACCGGCCCGTTACAATATGGTGTCCAGATCAGTCCGATTTTCAGGATAGATTGATTTCTTTAAATAAATTAAAGTACTTTTAAATGTCCAAAAATTCTGAAATTTCGTGAAGTTATTTTACACCTGTGGTGGGACCTACTTACCAAATTTCAGAGCTAACGGACCCCTGTGCACACCTTGGCGAGGGCCGGACTGGCCCACCACGTTGGGACGTCTAGGTCTGTCCGATTTTTTTGAACAGACTATTTTGTTTAAATTAATTAAAATACTTGAGAATATCTAAAAATTATGAAATTTTGTGGGGGTGTGGCCCAACTATGTAAGTGTCACTCTGTAAAATTTTAGTTCCAACCGACTCCATTTGGGCATCCAGAAGAATGGGCTAAGATGGTTGGACTGCCAGATTTTTCTACTGTGCAGTCCAACAATATGCCTTGATAAAAACCATAATTCAAAAATGTTTCTTCTGATGGTGGGCCACATTTTTAGGTTTCCTCTTATTGTATGCATGATGAAGGACCTTGGCCCTCAATTCTCAGAGTTTTAGAGACCTTGGACCCACTCCAATGGAGTGCCCAAATTTAGGACAGCACCATGCTATAATTATACTTGGCCTTTGAGCTGAAATTTTGAGGAGTGGGGCCCACCACATTGTGAAGAATCTTATAGGTAATAATTTATATCTTTAGTTCCTGAAATGTTGGGGTTAATAAATGCACTATTGAGGCCCACCACAGTTGAATTTAATTGGGTCCATGAATGTGGCTAGTTGTTGAACTCTTTAGGCCCAATTGGGCTAGAACTTTTTAGATAGGCCCATTGAACTCTTGGGCCATTTTTACCATACTATTGTGTTGGAATAGTGGGCCAGATTACACAAGTATATGGGCCCTTGGTTGCCCACCAAATCAACTTTATACTTGGGTCGGGCTGTAGGCCCAACTTACTTGACTAAGAGCATGACATTTGCCGATGTGATTTGAGCAATGGGCTGCCCACTAGGCCACCACAATATATGGGATTAGTGGCCTTTATGTTGGGCCCTAACCTTTTCCCTATGGGCCCATACTGGTATATATGGCTTGGGCTATGTGTGTTTCCATTGGACCCATGTTTTGGATAGGCCTTGGGCCGCCTTTCTGAAGCCCAACATGAATGTATGTGGTATGATTATGTCTACCCATTTCTTATTTCTAATGTTGTGTGGGCCTTGGGCCTTGATCCGTAATCAATTAGAGATGGGATACCTCTTGGGGACCAATTGTGGTTGGATGTCCACATTGGTGGCCCTAAGGTAGGCTCATGGGTTTTTATGGGTGGTTAAAGGCCCACCATAGATCCTTGTTAGGCTCGTTTCATCTATTTAGGCCCATATCATTGTTCTCCTTGGTCTCGTGGGCTACCCCATGTATATGGGCCCCCACTAGAGGTTGTATTCCTTATGAGGAATTGGTTAAGTACCTAGACCCTTCATGGCTAGGTAGAGAGTTCATCTTCACCTCATTAGCACCCCTATTCATCTTCATGACCTACTCCCATACACATCATATGCATGCTTGGTTGAGGTATGATTAGCCATGGTTGTGTCATTGTGTAGGACATGTTGGTATCTCCCCGAGAGATGGATGTTTGGGATTGATGCATGAGTGATTGTGTGATTCATGCATCTGGCATTGCATAGCTTATGGATATCCGCCGTTACTTCATTAGGGCCTTGCCTCTACAGGGGTATTCGTGGATGGCCGTATGTGTAGACACCGAAAATATTAGTTGAGCATACCGGGTGCATAGGATGCCCATGGGTGAAATTCTCAAAACTTCCATGGTACTAAGGATTTACTCTAACACCGTGATCGGGTGGAATATATGAGCGCACGAGGGCCTTACACCATTAAGCCGCGACTCTCACTGTCATGTAGTCGGTTGGATAGGGGTGTGGCCTTACCTGCCTGATGTGAGGAGTCATTGCTAGGCTGAGTCTGACCAGCTCGTAAATGGGTCTGCTACCTTCAGGCCTTGTTGGTGATTGGTTGTCCACAGGCGGGTAGTGAGGTCTCTTATGCTCGTTTGACTGTGTGGGGTCTGTAGAGCGGCAGTCATTCAGCAGTGTAATGGACCCCGGTGATTTCCTTCTGATTGAAAATGTACATGACTTGTGGTTTGGATATGAGCACTGACATTACTTGCATTGCATTAGCATTGGTTGTACAAGCCCCTTCATGCATTGCCTTGGCATGACACCCAGTACTCAATGCATCTTATTCATGATAAGCCTAGGTAAGGCTAGTGATATCATCATTGATCATGCTTCTCTCCTTGTATCTCCTACCACTCTTCTGTGCACCATTATCACACACCTAAACCACCCTCTAAGCTTCTATAACCTTATACACGATTGATGCGTGTGCAGGATACTCTAGGCAGGCGACATAACAGTAGAGCATGGAGTAGATATGAGTATTTGAGGACTTCAGTGTTGCTGACCTTTCTCTTTTTTCCTTTTATCTCATGTATGTCCTTTTAAACCTTATGGATGATTGTAAAAGTTTAAATTTATAGTGGATTTTGCAATGTGTGACTTTGTTATTCTCAGATGTTCTTGTTGTGATCTTGGGTATGCTCTTATTGGTAATGATTATACTGTTATGAAAATTCTCCTTGTTGGATCCCAGGATCGGAACTTGTCTCCGGAACCGAGAATAGGGTACGATGGGGGCTATTATGGCCAGAACCGACCATCGGGTTCCTTGTGATTCCGGTTACCGAGTCTGGGGCGTGACAGTAGTTGGTATCAGAGCATAGCAAGTAATTTTGAAATAACTCTGGATAACATCGCTTGTCTGCCAAGAACATAGGACAAGTAGTGTCCCGAGATTCTTCTCTTTGCTCCGTATTGAGCCTATAATTGTCTTGATTCCTTGCGACGTAATTATTTTATAGACGATGACGAGTGGACGTGGCGTTTGTGGTCGTGGTCCATGTGGACGAGGCGCCTGAGGTACCCATCCTACTCGAGCACATCCTACTCCCGTTGTTGAGGATCCGATTCCTGAGGTCCCGATCTGGCCTGCTCCACCAGTTGAGCCCGTAGCACCCATACCTCCAGTTGATCCAATTCCCTCACCTATCCCCTCTTCTCAGCCTATTATTCCGATTACAAGGGCTCTAGTTGCTCCTGTTCCCCCACCTATTCCCCCTCCTCAGTCCGCTGTTTCGGTTTCGGAGGCTCCTACTCCGACGGCCGCACCCGTGCCTCTGCCTGAGGCGAGTGTCGTCCTTGCTTTTCCGACAGTACCCATAGGAGCTGAGCATTTCCATCAGCTGATGCAGCTGATTGCCACCACATTGCAAACCCGTCAGCCAGCTACCACTGAGGTTTTCGGGCAGTCTGACTTACCGCGTGCTAGTGCGATAGCCCGAGAGTTCCGCTAGCATGATCCCCCGAGGTTTAGTGGTGATCCTGACCCTTCTGAGCTGAGGCTTGGCGCACTGAGGTTGCGAGAATTTTTTACACTATACAGAGTCCTGCGGGCCAGAGAGTATCCCTTGCCACCTACCTTCTTCAGGGTGAGGCCCGACACTGGTGGTTATCCGTGTCCAGGATGGTCGGGGCTCAGTTCGTTTGGACATGAGAGGAGTTTGTGACCCGCTTCGACCAGAAGTTCTTCCTTGAGCATGTGCAGATCCAGCGGGCGATCGAGTTTGAGGCCCTAGTGCAGGGCGATATGACTGTATCTTAGCATGAGGCCGGTTTCTTGGCCTTGTCTAGATTTGCTCCTTATCTCACCAGCGATGAGAAGATGAGGGCCCGTCATTTTGTGAGCGGTTTGCGTCCTACCCTTCGCAGTCGTGTGGTCGGGCATTGCTTGGAGACGTTTGACCAAATTATGCATCGGGCACTAGTTTATGAGGAGGACTGGAGTATGACCCAGAGATCGGGAGAGCAGAGTTCCGGTGGAGACCGGAAGAGGAGTGCACCAGCCGGTAGTTCTAGGTAGCATCGTCAGTAGAGGTAGAGGGGCAGATCAGGGTATCAGCAACCTGCGGCTCAGTCAGTAGCCTCTTCATCGTCATTAGCACTGCCAACTGCTTCATCTTTCGACCCCTTTTCCGGTGTATGCTTCAGTTGTGGATAGGCCAAGCATCGGAGGCGTGAGTGCCCTCTCCCCATTCAGCAGCAGCGACCATAGCAATTGCCCCCTCCTCATCCTCCTCAGCAGCAGCAGAGAGAACAACTTCCACCAGCCGCTCCTAGGGCTCCTCCTCAGCAGCAGCAGAGGCAGCTAGGCAGACCACCTCAGCAGAGACAGCAGCAGCATAAACAGTAGCAGCAGCGACAACAGCAGCCGCAGCACCAGCAGAGGGGATATTCGTATATTGTTCGATCCCTGGGTCCAGTGTGTATAGCAGCCCAGCAGGCTTAGATTCAGGACCCTCAGTCTTCCGGTTTGCTTTCCCTACCAGCTCAGGGCTGTTTTTATTCTGCGCAACAGGCGCCAGGCCAGGACCCGCAGTCATCGACCGGTGGAGTCGTTGAGGGTATTCTTCTTGTTTATACTTGTGTTGTTCATGTTTTGTTTGATTCTGGCGCTTCCCATTCTTTTGTAGCCGAGCAGTTTTGCAGATCCACCGGTATTCCGTCGGAGGCCGTGTCTAAGGCCTTGACCGTTTCGGCTCCCATGGGAAAGTCTATTGTGCTGACCCATCGTAGTCCTTCTTAGCCGGTGTTAGTGGGTGATGTTCCTCCCTACTGATCTATTCATGATGTCGATGGCAGGATTTAATGTGATTCTGGGTATGGACTGGCTTACGGAGTATCGTGTCATCTTGGACTGTGCCGCATGGACAGTCACATTTCATATCTCAGGCTTACCAGTGTTCTAGTTCGTCACCGAGCCCAGAGGAGAGCTGCTATCTAGTTTATTGGCTTCGGTCATTGAGGATTCTGTGGCAGAGAGTATTGAGCAGCTGCCAGTTATTTGTGAGTACCCGGATGTGTTTCAGGAGATACCGGGTTTGCCGCCGCGTCGGCAGGTGGAGTTCCAGATTGATTTGTTGCTCGGTGCAGTACCTATCTCGAAGTCCCCCTACCGGATGGCACCGTTAGAGTTGAGGGAACTGCGGGAGAAGTTGGATGAGCTCCGGGAGTTAGGCATTATTCGTCCCAGCAGTTCGCCTTGGGGAGCCCCGGTATTGTTTGTGAAGAAGAAAGATAGTTCGTTGCGGCTCTATGTGGACTATCGCGAGCTCAACAGAGTCACCATTAAGAACCGATACCCGCTTCCCTGTATTGATGATTTGTTCAATCAATTATAGGGTGCACAGTATTTTTCCAAGATAGTCTTACGATCTGATTACCATCAGATTCGGGTCCGAGAGGATGACATTCCAAAGACGGCTTTCCAAACACGCTATGGTCACTTTGAGTTTTTGGTCATGTAGTTCGGACTGACCAACGCGCCCGCCGTATTCATGCAGCTGATGAACAAAGTTTTTTTGTCGCTCCTCGATCAGTTCGTAGGGGTATTCATCGATGATATTCTTGTATATTCGAGGACCCGAGAGGACCATGCTGAGCACATGCGGATTGTGCTTGAGACCCTCCGTGCCCACCAGCTGTATGCGAAGCTGGAGAAGTGCGAGTTTTGGCAGGAGGAGATGAAGTTCCTCGGTCACGTAGTGACGAGGGAAGGTGTCGCTGTGGACCCCTTGAAGGTTGATGCAGTGCGTCAGTGGGGCCAGCCCACGAACGCGTCCGAGATTCGTAGCTTCCTTGGTCTAGCAGGATATTATCGACGGTTTATCGAGGGTTTCTCCTGTATTGCAGCACCACTGACCCGGTTGACGCGGAAGAGTGCCGACTTTATCTAGAGTGATTCCTGCGAAAAGGCATTTACGGAGTTGAAAGACCGCCTCACGTTCGCTCCTGTTCTCACTCTTCCTGATGGGAGTGAGGGTTTTATTGTTTTTACTGATGTCTCTAGAGTTGGCTTGGGTGTTGTACTGATCCAGCACGGGAAGCCGTGGCATATGCCTCACGCCAGCTCAAGGTCCACGAGCTGAACTATCCCACTCATGATTTGGAGCTTACAACAGTTGTCTTCGCACTGAAGGTGTGGAGGCATTATCTATATGGGGTCAAGTTCGAGCTCTTCTCGGATCATAAGAGCTTGAAGTATCTATTTCCGCAGTCTGAGTTGAACCTGCGACAAAGGCGATGGATGGAGTTATTGAAAGATTATGATTTTGACCTTCAGTACCACCCGGGTAAGGCAAACGTGGTGGCGGATGCGCTCAGCCGTCAGCCACGAGGCCTGGTGGCACATATGATGGTTCGACAGTGGCAGATGCTCGAGGATGTTTCAGAGTTTGACTTTGAGTTCGGCTTGCAGTCTTCCATTGTTCAGCTTTCGAGCTTATCGATTCAACCCTCTTTGGTGGCTAGGGTGATCGAAGCTCCGCAGACGGACGAGTCATTTCAGGAGTACCGAGCAGAGGCTGCATCAGTGGAGCAGTCAGACTGGCAGATTGGTTCTGATGGTGGATTACGATTCAGAGGCCGATTGTGTGTCCCGAATGTGTTAGAGTTGCGTCGTAATCTGATGACTGAGGCACACCGATCGAGACTTACTATCCACCCAGGCTCCACGAAGATGTATCGTGATATGAGGAGGCAGTACTTCTAGCAGGGGATGAAGTGTCAGATTGCAAGTTTTATGGCTAAGTGTGACACATGCCAGCGTGTCAAGGCTGATCATCAGAGACCCCCTGGTCCCTTGCAGCTGTTGAGCGTTCCAGAGTGGGAGTGGGAGCATGTATCGATGGACTTCATTGCAGGGTTGCCGAGGACTCAGCGCGGTCACGATACCATCTGGATTATCGTCAATCGTTTAACAAAGTCGGCTCATTTCATTCCAGTGCGTGCTTCCTAGTCTATGGACTGGTTGGCAAGGATATTCATTGAGGAGATAGTGAGATTGCACGACGTCCTAGTTTCGATCGTTTCAGACCGAGACTCCAGATTTACGTCTCAGTTTTGGAGGAGTTTCCAGCAGGCGTTGGGGGTCACTTTGCGTCTCAGCACCGCTTATCATCCGCAGATGGATGGGCAGACCAAAAGGGTCAACCAGATCCTTGAGGATATGCTTAGAGCTTGTGTGATCGACTTTGCGGGTAGTTGGGATGAGCATATGCACCTCGCAGAGTTCACGTATAACAATAGTTATCAGGCGACTATCGACATGATTCCTTTAAGGCACTTTATGGTAGACCGTGCAGATCTCTTAGTTGTTGGACCGAGGTTGGAGAGCGTCGTCTCTTAGGTCCCGAGCTTGTGCTGTAGACGTCAGAGGCTATTGATGTTATCAGGCAAAGGATGCGCACAGCTCTGAGCTGGTGGAAGAGTTTTGCTGATCGTCGACGTCTACGCCTCAAGTTCGCAGTCGGGGACATGGTATATCTCAAGGTCTCGCTTATGAAGGTTGTAGTACGTTTTGGTGTGAAGGACAAGCTCGCCCCAAGATTTATTGGACTTTTTGAGATTACCGAGCGAGTAGGCGCTGTGGCCTATAGGCTTGCCTTACCTCCTGAGTTGTCCAAGATTCACGATGTATTTCATGTTTCTATGTTGCGGAAATGTAGGTCGGACACTATTCCCGTGATTGATTGGTAGCCACTCGAGGTCCGTGAGGATGCTTCCTACATTGAGCAGCCTATTCGTATTCTCGATCGGAAGGAGCAGGTCCTCAGGACCAAGGTCATTCCCTTAGTGAAGGTGCAATGGAGTCATCATTCAGAGACTGAGGCATCTTGGGAACGCGAGGGCGAGATTAGAGAGCATTATCCCCATTTATTTGATGATTGATAAATAGATATATCATTGTATGTATTGCCTTCCTTGTATGATGATTGTTATATGATGGTGGTGTTTTGTCTTTTCTTTTGTCCTAGATTGGTCAATTTCGAGGACGAAATTTCTTTGTTGGTGAGAAGGATTGTGAGACCCGACCCGACTTCGCATGTGTGCATGTGTGTTTGTGAGTATGCATCTCATTTATTTTGGTCTCGCGGTCCTACCGATCAAATTTCGGCGACACGTGACTCTCGGATAGTGTTTGCGCAGTCATCCTTGAGTTCGGTCAAGTAGACCCAACTCAGATTGAAATGAGACTTATGCCATTGCGACCGCATCATCGCCACGGTTCCAACGCCCCGTCTCGCTCATAAATCCGACTTATAGATCAAAAGTTGTGAGCATTTCATCTCGTGGCCCACTTTTGTACAAAAAAATATAGACCACTTCCATGGCACAACTTCTCATTCACACCACCGACACACACTACATAATTGCATTGAATTGTCACCACCCAAACCTAGCCTAAGTATAACAACTTTGTTATTGTCACCATAGGCCATCATTTGCTTTCTTATAACATAATCATTACTTCCTTACAAATTCTCTCTCTCTCTCTCTCTCTCTCTCTCTCTCTCTCTCTCTCTTTTCTCATTTTCTCTTCCATTTGCAAAATTTCAGCAACCTTCTCTTCATCTCCCCTCCATTTTTCAGCCCCCTTCTTCCTTAATCCCCCACTATCTAACCCTTGAAACCCCATCTCCACCATTGATCCATCTCCCTTGGTGGTAAAGGACCTTAGTGTGGAAGTTTGGTGGTCATCTTTAATGTGGGTGATTTTGTTGAATTCCTTTATTTTCCTTAATCTCATTATTTCTTCATGTATGGATCATATGGGACCCACCAATCCATGGGGGGATCCCATTTGATCCCATGGATGTGGCCCTTTGGCCCATCCTACATGCATGTCATGATCCATGAGGGGCCATTCTCCATGGACCCCATCATGATGTATGTAATGATCCACTCCATCTTAAGGTCATCTAGACCGTAAGGATCATGTTGGGATGACATCCCAATCATCCATAGCAATTATAGATCATGCATGTAGTGATTTTATGTTGCATGCACAATCAATGTAGTTATATGGGTATGATTCATTCTTAGGAGGGCCCATTAATGGCGGGACCCTACCCCATGGCCGGATTATGTTTTTTTTTCCATCTTTCTTTTCCTATGTTTATAATAAATCTGATATACATGGGGCCCACTTGATGTGCATGCAAAACTAGGCCCAAGTGGTTAGACATCCAGGCCCACCTTGTTGCCCCATATTGTTAGCATGTTTTGGACAGCCTTTGGGCTTGATTTTATGGATGATCTTGTAAGGGGCTTGGGTCTGAGAGTTGTGTGACCCATTTAGGTGGACCCCGCCCTGAGGAAATACTGATTTATTCCCTTTTGATTATCTTTTGGGGTGGTTTGGACAACAACATGTTGCTGTCCAAATCTGCCTGGACATACTTTTGGGCCACCTTAGGGCCTGATTTATGGGTCTTTGGTGGGAATGCTGAAACAAAATAATATGTGATTCTTGTAGCCTTCTGACCCACCTATAACCATACCAAATTTCAGCCCCATTTGACTTTCATTGGGGTCCCAAAGGTGTGGTCCAAGTGAGGTGGACAGTCTGGATTTTCTGCACAGTTCCAGTAACATTCCACCCTGGACAGGTTGAAATTTTGAAATTTATTAAAATACTTTTGGGCTGTCTAAAAATTATGAAAATTTACAAAGAGGTGGTCCACTCATGGTAGGACCCACCTACAAAATTTTGGGGCCAATGGACACCTGTACACACCCATGACGGTGGCTGGACCGGCCCATTACAATATGGTGTCCAGATCAGTCCGATTTTCAGGATAGATTGATTTCTTTAAATAAATTAAAGTACTTTCAAATGTCCAAAAATTCTGAAATTTCGTGAAGTTATTTTACACTACTATGGTGGGACCTACTTACCAAATTTCAGATCTAACGGACCCCTGTGCACACCTGGCGAGGGCCGGACTGGCCCACCACGTTGGGACGTCTAGGTCTGTCCGATTTTTTTGAACAGACTATTTGTGTTAAATTAATTAAAATACTTAAGAATATCTAAAAATTATGAAATTTTGTGGGGGTGTGGCCCAATTATGTAAGTGTCACTCTGTAAAATTTTAGTTCCAACTGACTCCATTTGGGCATCCAGAAGAATGGGCTAAGATGGTTGGACTGCCAGATTTTTCTACGTGCAGTCCAACAATATGCCTTGATAAAAACCATAATTCAAAAATGTTTCCTCTGATGGTGGGCCACATTTTTAGGTTTCCTCTTATTGTATGCATGATGAAGGACCATGGCCCTCAATTCTCAGAGTTTTAGAGACCCTGGACCCACTCCAATGGAGTGCCCAAATTTAGGACAGCACCATGCTATAATTATACTTGGCCTTGGGCTGAAATTTTGAGGAGTGGGGCCCACCACATTGTGAAGAATCTTATAGGTAATAATTTATATCTTTAGTTCCTGAAATGTTGGGGTTAATAAATGCACTGTTGAGGCCCACAACAGTTGAATTTAATTGGGTCCATGAATGTGGCTAGTTGTCGAACTCTTTAGGCCCAATTGGGCTAGAACTTTTCAGATAGGCCCATTGAACTCTTGGGCCATTTTTACCATACTATGTGTTGGAATAGTGGGCCAGATTACACAAGTATATGGGCTCTTGGTTGCCCACCAAATCAACTTTATACTTGGGCCGGGCTGTAGGCCCAACTTACTTGACTAAGAGCATGACATTTGCCGATGTGATTTGAGCAATGGGCTGCCCACTAGGCCACCACAATATATGGGATTAGTGGCCTTTATGTTGGGCCCTAACCTTTTTCCTATGGGCCCATACTGGTATATATGGCTTGGGCTATGTGTGTTTCCATTGGACCCATGTTTTGGATAGGCCTTGGGCCGCCTTTCTGAAGCCCAACATGAATGTATGTGGTATGATTATGTCTGCCCATTTCTTATTTCTAATGTTGTGTGGGCCTTGGGCCTTGATCCGTAATCAATTAGAGATGGGATACCTCTTGGGGACCAATTGTGGTTGGATGTCCACATTGGTGGCCCTAAGGTAGGCTCATGGGTTTTTATGGGTGTTAAAGGCCCACCATAGATCCTTGTTAGGCTCGTTTCATCTATTTAGGCCCATATCATTGTTCTCCTTGGTCTCATGGGCTACCCCTGTATATGGGCCCCCACTAGAGGTTGTATTCCTTATGAGGAATTGGTTAAGTACCTAGACCCTTCATGGCTAGGTAGAGAGTTCATCTTCACCTCATTGGCACCCCTATTCATCTTCATGACCTACTCCCATACACATCATATGCATGCTTGGTTGAGGTATGATTAGCCATGGTTGTGTCATTGTGTAGGACATGTTGGTATCTCCCCGAGAGATGGATGTTTGGGATTGATGCATGAGTGATTGTGTGATTCATGCATCTGGCATTGCATAGCTTATGGATATCCGCCGTTACTTCATTAGGGCCTTGCCTCTACAGGGGTATTCGTGGATGGCCGTATGTGTGGACACCGAAAATATTAGTTGAGCATACCGGGTGCATAGGATGCCCATGGGTGAAATTCCCAAAACTTCCATAGTACTAAGGATTTACTCCAACACCGTGATCAGGTGGAATATATGAGCGCACGAGGGCCTTACACCATTAGGTTGCGACTCTCACTGTCATGTAGTCGGTTGGATAGGGGTGTGGCCTTACCTGCCTGATGTGAGGAGTCATTGCTAGGCTGAGTCTGACCAGCTCGTAAATGGTCTGCTACCTTCAGGCCTTGTTGGTGATTGGCTGTCCACAGGCGGGTAGTGAGGTCTCTTACGCTCGTTTGACTGTGCGGGGTCTGTAGAGCGGCAGTCATTCAGCAGTGTAATGGACCCCGGTGATTTCCTTCTGATTGAAAATGTACATGACTTGTGGTTTGGATATGAGCACTGACATTACTTGCATTGCATTAGCATTGGTTGTACAAGCCCCTTCATGCATTGCCTTGGCATGACACCCAGTACTCAATGCATCTTATTCATGATAAGCCTGGGTAAGGCTAGTGATATCCTCATTGATCATGCTTCTCTCCTTGTATCTCCTACCACTCTTCTGTGCACCATTATCACACACCTAAACCACCCTCTAAGCTTCTATAACCTTATACACGATTGATGCGTGCAGGATACTCTAGGCAGGCGACATAACAGTAGAGCATGGAGTAGATATGAGTATTTGAGGACTTCAGTGTTGCTGACCTTTCTCTTTTTTCCTTTTATCTCATGTACGTCCTTTTAGACCTTATGGATGATTGTAAAAGTTTAAATTTATATGGATTTTGCGATGTGTGACTTTGTTATTCTCAGATGTTCTTGTTGTGATCTTGGGTATGCTCTTATTGGTAATGATTATACTGTTATGAAAATTCTCCTTGTTAGATCCCAGGATCGGAACTTGTCTCCGGAACCGAGAATAGGGTACGATGGGGGCTATTATGGCCAGAACCGACCATCGGGTTCCTTGTGATTCCGGTTACCGAGTCTGGGGCGTGACAGTAGTTGGTATCAGAGCATAGCAAGTAATTTTGAAATAACTCTGGATAACATCGCTTGTCTGCCAAGAACATAGGACAAGTAGTGTCCCGAGATTCTTCTCTTTGCTCCGTATTGAGCCTATAATTGTCTTGATTCCTTGCGACGTCATTATTTTATAGACGATGACGAGTGGACGTGGTGTTTGTGGTCGTGGTCCATGTGGACGAGGCGCCTGAGGTACCCATCCTACTCGAGCACATCCTACTCACGTTGTTGAGGATCCGATTCCTGAGGTCCCGATCTGGCCTGCTCCACCAGTTGAGCCCGTAGCACCCATACCTCCAGTTGATCCAATTCCCCCACCTATCCCCTCTTCTCAGCCTATTATTCCGATTACAAGGGCTCTAGTTGCTCCTGTTCCCCCACCTATTCCCCCTCCTCAGTCCGCTGTTCCGGTTTCGGAGGCTCCTACTCCTACGACGGCCGCACTCGTGCCTCTACCTGAGGCGAGTGTCGTCCTTGCTTTTCCGACAGTACCCATAGGCTGAGCATTTCCATCAGCTGATGCAGCTGATTGCCACCCCGCATTGCAAACCCGTCAGCCAGCTACCACTGAGGTTTTCGGGCAGTCTGACTTACCGCGTGCTAGTGCGATAGCCCGAGAGTTCCGCTAGCATGATCCCCCGAGGTTTAGTGGTGATCCTGACCCTTCTGAGCTGAGGCTTGGCGCACTGAGGTTGCGGGAATTTTTAACACTATACAGAGTCCTGCGGCCAGAGAGTATCCCTTGCCACCTACCTTCTTCAGGGTGAGGCCCGACACTGGTGGTTATCCGTGTCCAGGATGGTCGGGGCTCAGTTCGTTTGGACATGTGAGGAGTTTGTGACCCGCTTCGACTAGAAGTTCTTCCTTGAGCATGTTCAGATCCAGCGGGCGATCGAGTTTGAGACCCTAGTGCAGGGCGATATGACTGTATCTTAGTATGAGGCCGGTTTCTTGGCCTTGTCTAGATTTGCTCCTTATCTCACCAGCGATGAGAAGATGAGGGCCCGTCATTTTGTGAGCGGTTTGCGTCCTACCCTTCGCAGTCGTGTGGTCTGGCATTGCTTGGAGACGTTTGACCAAATTATGCATCTCGCACTAGTTTATGAGGAGGACTGGAGTATGACCCAGAGATCGGGAGAGCAGAGTTCCGGTGGAGACCGGAAGAGGAGTGCACCAGCCAGTAGTTCTAGGTAGCATCGTCAGTAGAGGTAGAGGGGCAGATCAGGTATCAGCAACCTGCGGCTCAGTCAGTAGCCTCTTCATCGTCATTAGCACTGCCAACTGCTTCATCTTTCGACCCCTTTTCCGGTGTATGCTTCAGTTGTGGATAGGCCAAGCATCGGAGGCGTGAGTGCCCTCTCCCCATTCAGCAGCAGCGACCATAGCAATTGCCCCCTCCTCATCCTCCTCAGCAGCAGCAGAGAGAACAACTTCCACCAGCCGCTCCTAGGGTTCCTCCTTAGCAGCAGAGGCAGCTAGGCAGACCACCTCAAGAGAGACAGCAGCAGCATAGACAGCACAGCAGCGACAACAGCAGCCGCAGCACCAGCAGAGGGGATATTCGTATATTGTTCGATCCCTGGGTCCAGTGTGTATAGCAGCCCAGCAGGCAGATTCAGGACCCTCAGTCTTCCGGTTTGCTTTCCCTACCAGCTCAGGGCCATTTTTATTCTGCGCAACAGGCGCCACGCCAGGACCCGCAGTCATCGACCGTGGAGTCGTTGAGGGTATTCTTCTTGTTTCTACTTGTGTTGTTCATGTTTTGTTTGATTCTGGCGCTTCCCATTCTTTTGTAGCCGAGCAGTTTTGCCGATCCACCGGTATTCCGTCGGAGGCCGTGTCTAAGGCCTTGACCGTTTCGGCTCCCATGGGGAAGTCTATTGTGCTGACCCATCGTAGTCCTTCTTAGCCGGTGTTAGTGGGCGAGATGTTCCTCCCTACTGATCTATTCATGATGTCGATGGCAGGATTTAATGTGATTCTGGGTATGGACTGGCTTACGGAGTATCGTGTCATCTTGGACTGTGTCACATGGACAGTCACATTTCATATCTCAGGCTTACCAGTGTTCTAGTTCGTCACCGAGCCCAGAGGAGAGCTGCTATCTAGTTTATTGGCTTCGGTCATTGAGGATTCTGTGGCAGAGAGTATTGAGCAGCTGCCAGTTATTTGTGAGTAACCGGATGTGTTTCAGGAGATACCGGGTTTGCCGCCGCGTCGGCAGGTGGAGTTCCAGATTGATTTGGTGCCCGGTGCAGTACCTATCTCGAAGTCCCCCTACCGGATGGCACCGTTAGAGTTGAGGGAACTGCAGGAGAAGTTGGATGAGCTCCGGGAGTTAGGCATTATTCGTCCCAGCAGTTCGCCTTGGGGAGCCCCGGTATTGTTTGTGGAAGAAAGATAGTTCGTTGCGGCTCTATGTGGACTATCGCGAGCTCAACAGAGTCACCATTAAGAACCGATACCCGCTTCCCTGTATTGATGATTTGTTCGATCAATTATAGGGTGCGCAGTATTTTTCCAAGATAGTCTTGCGATCTGATTACCATCAGATTCGGGTCCGAGAGGATGACATTCCGAAGACGGTTTTCCAAACACGCTATGGTCACTTTGAGTTTTTGGTCATGTCGTTCGGACTGACCAACGCGCCCGCCGTATTCATGCAGCTGATGAACAAAGTTTTTTTGTCGCTCCTCGATCAGTTCGTAGTGGTATTCATCGATGATATTCTTGTATATTCGAGGACCCGAGAGGACCATGCTGAGCACATGCGGATTGTGCTTGAGACCCTCCGTGCCCACCAGCTGTATGCGAAGCTGGAGAAGTGCGAGTTTTGGCAGGAGGAGATGAAGTTCCTCGGTCACGTAGTGACGAGGGAGGGTGTCGCTGTGGACCCCTTGAAGGTTGATGCAGTGCGTCAGTGGGGTCAGCCCACGAACGCGTCCGAGATTCGTAGCTTCTTGGTCTAGCAGGATATTATCGACAGTTTATCGAGGTTTCTCCTGTATTGCAGCACCACTGACCCGGTTGACGCGGAAGAGGGTGCCGACTTTATCTAGAGTGATTCCTGCGAAAAGGCATTTACGGAGTTGAAAGACCGCCTCACGTTCGCTCCTGTTCTCACTCTTCCTGATGAGTGAGGGTTTTATTGTTTTTACTGATGCCTCTAGAGTTGGCTTGGGTGTTGTACTGATCCAGCACGGGAGCCGTGGCATATGCCTCACGCCAGCTCAAGGTCCACGAGCTGAACTATCCCACTCATGATTTGGAGCTTGCAACAGTTGTCTTCGCACTAAGGTGTGGAGGCATTATCTATATGGGGTCAAGTTCGAGCTCTTCTCGGATCATAAGAGCTTGAAGTATCTATTTCCGCAGTCTGAGTTGAACCTGCGACAAAGGCGATGGATGGAGTTATTGAAAGATTATGATTTTGACCTTCAGTACCACCCGGGTAAGGCAAACGTGGTGGCGGATGCGCTCAGCCGTCAGCCACGAGGCCTGGTGGCACATATGATGGTTCGACAGTGGCAGATGCTCGAGGATGTTTCAGAGTTTGACTTTGAGTTTGGCTTGCAGTCTTCCATTGTTCAGCTTTCGAGCTTGTCGATTCAACCCTCTTTGGTGGCTAGGGTGATCGAAGCTCCGCAGACGGACGAGTCATTTCAGGAGTACCGAGCAGAGGCTGCATCAGTGGAGCAGTCAGACTGGCAGATTGGTTCTGATGGTGGATTACGATTCAGAGGCCGATTGTGTGTCCCGAACGTGCCAGAGTTGCGTCGTAATCTGATGACTGAGGCACACCGATCGAGACTTACTATCCACCCAGGCTCCACGAAGATGTATCGTGATATGAGGAGGCAGTACTTCTAGCAGGGGATGAAGTGTCAGATTGCAAGTTTTGTGGCTAAGTGTGACACATGCCAGCGTGTCAAGGCTGATCATCAGAGAACCCCCTGGTCCCTTGCAGTTGAGCGTTCCAGAGTGTGGAGTGGGAGCATGTATCGATGGACTTCATTGCAGGGTTGCCGAGGACTCAGAGCGGTCACGATACCATCTGGATTATCGTCAATCGTTTAACAAAGTCGGCTCATTTCATTCCAGTGCGTGCTTCCTAGTCTATGGACTGGTTGGCGAGGATATTCATTGAGGAGATAGTGAGATTGCACGACGTCCTAGTTTCGATCGTTTCAGACCGAGACTCCAGATTTACGTCTCAGTTTTGGAGGAGTTTTTCACAGCAGGCGTTGGGGGTCACTTTGCGTCTCAGCACCGCTTATCATCCGCAGATGGATGGGCAGACCAAAAGGGTCAACCAGATCCTTGAGGATATGCTTAGAGATTGTGTGATCGACTTTGCGGTAGTTGGGATGAGCATATGCACCTCGCAGAGTTCACGTATAACAATAGTTATCAGGCGACTATCGACATGATTCCTTTTGAGGCACTTTATGGTAGACCGTGCAGATCTCTTAGTTGTTTGACCGAGGTTGGAGAGCGTCGTCTCTTAGGTCCCGAGCTTGTGCTGTAGACGTCAGAGGCTATTGATGTTATCAGGCAAAGGATGCACACAGCTCAGAGCTGGTGGAAGAGTTTTGTTGATCGTCGACGTCTACGCTCAAGTTCGCAGTCGGGGACATGGTATATCTCAAGGTCTCGCCTATGAAGGTGTAGTACGTTTTGGTGTGAAGGACAAGCTCGCCCCAAGATTTATTGGACTTTTTGAGATTACCGAGTGCGTAGGCGTTGTGGCCTATAAGCTTGCCTTACCTCCTGAGTTGTCCAAGATTCACGATGTATCATGTTTCTATGTTGCGGAAATGTAGGTCGGACACTATTCCCGTGATTGATTGGTAGCCACTGAGGTCCGTGAGGATGCTTCCTACATTGAGCAGCCTATTCGTATTCTCGATCGGAAGGAGCAGGTCCTCAGGACCAAGGTCATTCCCTTAGTGAAGGTGCAATGAGGTCATCATTCAGAGACTGAGGCATCTTGGGAACGCGGGCGAGATTAGAGAGCATTATCCCCATTTATTTGATGATTGATAAATAGATATATCATTGTATGTATTGCCTTCCTTGTATGATGATTGTTATATGATGGTGGTGTTTTATCTTTTCTTTTGTCCTAGATTGGTCAATTTCGAGGACAAAATTTCTTTGTTGGTGAGAAGGATTGTGAGACCCGACCCGACTTCGAATGTGTGCATGTGTGTTTGTGAGTATGCATCTCATTTATTTTGGTCTCGCGGTCCTACCGATCAAATTTCGGCGACACGTGACTCTCGGATAGTGTTTGCAGTCATCCTTGAGTTCGGTCATGTAGACCCAACTCAGATTGAAATGAGACTTATGCCATTGCGACCGCATCATCGCCACGGTTCCAACGCCCCGTCTCGCTCATAAATCCGACTTATAGATCAAAAGTTGTGAGCATTTCATCTCGTGGCCCACTTTTGTACAAAAAATATATAGACCACTTCCATGGCACAACTTCTCATTCACACCACCGACACACACTACATAATTGCATTGAATTGTCACCACCCAAACCTAGCCTAAGTATAACAACTTTGTTATTGTCACCATAAGCCATCATTTGCTTTCTTATACATAATCATTACTTCCTTACAAATTCTCTCTCTCTCTCTCTCTCTCTCTCTCTCTCTCTCTCTCTCTCTCTCTCTCTCTCTTCTCTCTCTTCTCATTTTCTCTTCCATTTGCAAAATTTCAACAACCTTCTCTTCATCTCCCCTCCATTTTTCAGCCCCCTTCTTCCTTAATCCCCCACTATCTAACCCTTGAAACCCCATCTCCACCATTGTTCCATCTCCCTTGGTGGTAAAGGACCTTAGTGTGGAAGTTTGGTGGTCATCTTTAATGTGGGTGATTTTGTTGAATTCCTTTAATTTCCCTAATCTCATTATTTCTTCATGGATGGATCATATGGGACCCACCAATCCATGGTGGGGATCCCATTTGATCCCATGGATTGGCCTTTGGCCCATCCTACATGCATGTCATGATTCATGATGGGGCCATTCTCCATGGACCCCATCATGATATATGTAATGATCCACTCCATGTTAAGGTAATCTAGACCTTAAGGATCATGTTGGGATGGCATCCCAACCATCCATATCAATTATAGATCATGCATGTAGTGATTTTATATTGCATGCACAATCAATGTAGTTATATGGGTATGATTCATTCTTGGGATGGCCCAGTAGTAGTGGCGGGGCCTACCCCATGGCCGGATTATGTTCTTCTCCATCTTTTCTTTCTTCTCTTTATAATAAATCTGATGTATGTGGGGCCCACTTGATGTGTCATGCAACTTGGCCCAAGTGGTTAGACATCCAGGCCCACCTTGTTGCCCCATATTGTTGGCATGTTTTGAACAGCCTTTGGGCTTGATTTTATGGATGATCTTGTAAGGGGCTTGGGTCTGAGAGTTGTGTGACCCATATAGGTGGACCCAACCGTAAGGAAATGTTGATTTATTTTCCCTTTAATTATCTTTTGGGGTGGTTTGGACAGCAACATGCTATTGTCCAAATATGCCTGGACAGATTTTTGGGCCACCTTGGGACCTGATTTTTGGGTCTTTGATGGGAATACTGAAACAAAATAATATATGATTCTTATATCCTTATGACCCACCTACAACCATACCAAATTTCAGCCCCATCTGACCTTCATTGGGGTCCCAAAGGTGTGGTCCAAGTAAGGTGGACAGTTTGGATTTTCTGCACTGTTCCAGCAACATTCCACCCTGTACAGGTTGGAATTCCGAAATTTATTAAAATACTTTTGGGTGTTTAAAAATTATAAAAATTTACAGGGATGTGTTCTACTCATGTTAGGATCCACTTAAAAATTTTTGGGGCCAATGGACACCTGTACACACCATGATGGTGGCTGGACCGGCCCATTACAATATGGTGTCCAGATCAGTCAGATTTTTAGAACAAATTAATTTATTTAAATAAATTAAAATATTTTAAGATGTCCAAGAATTCTGAAATTTTTGGAGTTGTTTTCCACCCATGTTGGGACCTACCTACCAAATATCATAGCTAACGGACCCCTGTGCACATCGTGGCGAGGGCCGGACTAGCCAACCACGTTGGGAAGTCTAGGTCTGTCCGATGTTTTTGGACAGATTGTTTTGTTTAAATTAATTAAAATACTTAGAAATATCCAAAAATTCTGAAATTTTTTGGGGTGTTTCCCACCTATATGTACGTGTCACTCTGTAAAATTTCAGCTCAAAACCCCATTTGGGCATCCAGAAGAATGGGCCAAGATGGTTGGACTGCCAGATTTTTCTGCTGTGCAGTCCAGCAATATGTCTTAATAAAAAACATAATTCAAAAATGTTTCCTCTGATGGTGAGCCACCTTTTTGGGTTTTCTCTTATTGTATGCATGATGAGGGACCTTGGCCCTCAATTCTCTAATTTTAGAGGCCCTGGCCCACTCCAATGGAGTGCCCAAATTTAAGACAACAACATATTATAATTATACTTGGCCTTTGGCTGAAATTTCGAGGAGTGGAGCCCACCACATTGTGAAGAATCTTAGAGGTAATAATTTATACTTTAGTTCCTTAAATGTTGGGCTTAATAAATGAACTACTGAGGTCCACCACAGTTGAATTTAATTGGGTCCATGAATGTGGCTAGTTGTTGAACTCTTTAGGCCCAATTGGGCTAGAACTTTCCAAATAGGCCCATTGAACTCTTGGGCCATTTTTACCATACTATTGTGTTGGATTAGTGGGCTAGAGTACACAAGTATATGGGCCCTTGGTTGCCCACCAAATCAACTTTATACTTGGGCCGGCCTGTAGGCCCAACTTACTTGACTTAGAGCATGACATTTGCCCATGTGATTTGAGGCAATGGGCTGCCCACTAGGCCACCACAATATATGGGATTAGTGGCCTTTATGTTGGGCCCTAACCTTTCCCCTATGGGCCCATAGTGGTATATATGGGTTTGGCTATGTGTCTTCTCCTTGGACCCATGTTTTCGATAGGCCTTGGGACGCCTTTCTGAAGCCCAACATGAATGTATGTGGTATAATTATGGCTGCCCATTTCTTATTTCTAATGTTAAGTGGGCCTTGGGCCTTGATCCGTAATCAATTAGAGATGGGCAACCTCTTGGGGACCAATTGTGGTTGGAAGTCCACATTGGTAGCCCTAAGGTAGGCCCATGGGCTTCTATGGGTGGTTAAAGGCCCACCATAGATCCTTGTTATGCTCGTTTCATCTATTTAAGCCCATATCATTTTCTCCTTAGTCTCGTGGGCTACCCCAGGTTTATGGGCCCCCACTAGTAGTTTTATTCCTTATGAGGAATTGTTTAAGTACCTAGACCCTTCATAGTTAGGTAGAAAGTTCATCTTCACCTCATTGGCACCCCTATTCATCTTCATGGCCCACTCCCATACGCATCATATGTATGCTTGGTTGGTATGATTGGCCATGGTTCTGTCATTGTGTAGGACATGTTGGTATCTCCCCGAGAGATGGATGTTTGGGATTGATGCATGGGTGATTGTGTGATTCATGCATCTGACATTGCATATCATATGGATATCCGCCCTTACTTCATCAAGGCCTTGCCTCCACAGGGATATTCGTGGATGGCCGTATGTGTGGACACCGAAAATATTAGTTGAGCATACCAGTGCATAGGATACCCATGGGTGAAATCTTAAAACTTCCATGGTACCAAGGATCTGCTCCAACACGTGACCGGGTGGAATATATGAGCGCACGAGGGCCTTATACCATTAGGTCGCAACTCCCACTGTCGTGTAGTCAGTTGGATAGGGGTGTGGCCTTACCTACCTGATGTGAGGAGGCATTGCTAGGCTGAGTCTGACCAGCTCGTAAATGGGTCCGCTACCTTCAAGCTTTCTTAGTGATTGGCTGTCCACAGGCGGGTAGTGAGGTCTCTTACGATCGTTTGATTGTGCGGGGTCTGTAGAGCGGCAGTCATTCAACAGTGTAATGGACCCCGGTGATTTTCTTATGATCGAAAATGTACATGACTTGTGGTTTGGATATGAGCACTGACATTACTTGCATTGCATTAGCATTGGTTGTACAAGCCCCTTCATGCATTGCCTTGGCATGGTACCCAGTACTCATTGCATCTTATTCATGATAAGCTTAGGTAAGGCTAGTGATATCCTCATTGATCATGCTTCTCTCCTTGTATCTCCTACCACTCTTCTGTGCACCATTATCACACACTTACACCACCCTCTAAGCTTCTATAACCATATGCATGATTGATCCGTGCAGGATACTCTAGGCAGGTGACATAGCAGTAGAGCGTGGAGTAGAGCTGAGCATTTGAGGACTCCAGTGTTGCTGACCTTTCTCTCTTTTCCTTTTATCTCATGTATGTCCTTTTGGATCTTATGGATGATTGTAAAAGTTCAAATTATAATGGATTTTATGATGTGTGCCTTTGTTATTCTCAGATGTTCTTGCTGTGATCTTGTGTATGCTCTTATTGGTAGTGATTATACTGTTATGAAAATCCTCCTTGTAGGATCCCAGGATCGGAACTTGTCTCCGGAACCGAGAATGGGGTACTATGGAGGCTGTTACGGCCAGAACCGGCCATCGGGTTCCTTGGGATTCCGGTTACCGAGTCTGAGGCGTGACAAAAGGAGAGCCTGGATGGTTTTCCAAACCATAAAACCAACTCACAACCCAATCCAGCACTACCATACGAATTGAGATAACACACATTCCTCTCACTATACTCCAGTGATTCCAGCAAGATAGCAACGGTTGAACCTTTGCAAGAAGAACAGACCAATGGTGTGGTCTAGAACGGTTCAACTGAACCAGTAGCTAAAGACTTGACCAGTGCAGTGGTCTAAACCACAATTTCTTCTTTTTCTTTCTTCTACAATTTTTTTTATTATTGTATTTCTGTCAGACTGAGTGTAATAGAGTTCCAATAGGTGGGCCTTCGTGTTTGCTGAACGCAGACCCACACCAGGCTCGTCGTATCCTAGAAGCGATTTACCTGTAACCTATTAGCTTACTCAATTCACTTGAGTAGGGGCAAATAACACTTTAAGGACAACGTTTCAAACGTGCTTCAGCCTGTCCATATTTCAGATTTATTTGCATTTTTCGGATTCCATATTTTGCAGAAAAAAAAAATCATTATTCTGTAAATTTCCAACAATCTTAAAGCGTTATTCGTAATGGAAGCCGACAGTTTTCATCCATCAAGATGATGAATCAGGATTTAATACGTCTTGATCGGTTCAATGGAACCAATTTTACGGGATGACAAGACAAGCTGAAATTTCTTCTAACAGCGCTGAAGTTCTACTACATATTAGATTCAAATCTGCAAGCGTTACCTGAAGCATCCGACAAAGATACACCTGAACAAGTAGCTGCCCACACCAAACGAGTCGAAGACGAACTCTGTGTCGAGGACACATTCTGAACGTGCTCTCCGAATGACTGTACTATCTGTACCAACAGACGTCATCAACAAAGGAGATCTAGACCGCTCTGGAGTTCAAATACAAGGCTGAAGAAGAAGGTACCAACAAGTTTCTCATCGCCAGGTATTTTGACTTCAACATGGTAGATAAATTACCGCTTGTTCACTCCCCAAGTATAGGGTTGTGATGTAGTAATAATCTCGGTAAGACCGAGGTCGAATCCACAGGGACTGAAACCTGTACGTTATCTGAAACTAACTAGGACTAGAACTAAAATAAGATGAATTTTAAACCAAGTATGATTTGAGAAATAATGGTGAAGTAGTAATGTAAAACGTTAAGAAATTCAGAAGAAGGGAGACTAGGGATTCAGAGGATCCACTTGTAGAGATCAGGGAGATCTTATGCCTGTATCACAAATCATGGAAATTAAATGAACTGATGTTGATATAGTTTTCAAGAGATGAGAGGTATATGAATTAGAATGGATTCCATCACCAAACCATGCCCAAGAGACAAAGCAAACAACAGAATTAAACTAATTACCAACCAATCAACATGTTTATGAAGGTTAGGAAGGGTACCGACATCCAACCATGCCCAGGAGACGATGGTGAACAACAGGGCTTCCTGACGTCATAACCGGAAACAGAAATATTCAAAGCCATCGCAGACCCATTGTAATTTTAGTCACAACAGCCCATTAACAACTAAAAAATATTCCCATAAATCAAAACCATAATCAAGGTAGTTCATGTATCAAAATTAATTAACGGCACAAAAGAACATCTCCCATCCTGCTACAAGCTTCACCCCTTAGCCCTAGCTAAGGGGGTTAGCCTGACATGAATAGGCTAATCTCCATAGAATCCATAGAAAAAAATAGAAAAAGAAAAGAAAAGAAATAGAAAAAAAACAGAAAGAAAAAAAACAACTGTCTGCCTTCCCTGTTCACGTCCGAGCTCCAGCCAAAAGATCCTTGCTCCCAGCTTTTTTTTCTCCTTAATCCTCTCTCTCTCTCTCTTTCCTCCTTTTATGGAGAAGGCCTGAGCGGTTGGTGTGTGTCCTCCCTGGAGTCGGAGAACCGATTCCCTGTTACGCTGCAGCGTGCGGAGCTTGCTGTGCGTAGTGAAACCGCAAGCCACTTTGCGTTTGGCTCGGATCTATGGGATGATGAATGTCCTTCGCTCCAAGATTTCTTCATGGCTGGAATAGTGGCTGGCCTGGGTTTCACCTGAACGGTTCAGATCATGCAGTCGATCAAGAATGGTGGGCCCAGAATTTTCGGAATTTCAAACAGCGTAACAGAGCTTACACAAGGAGCTCTGGCTGTCGGTGGGGCCCACTTCGTTGAGTGGTGAGAAAATCCACTCCATCTATTAGAACGGCGTCGAAAAACCGTTCAGACCTGATCGGTTTTGGCTAAATACCATGGTGGCCCACAGAAGTACTAATCGACCGTTCATCCTGCGTCCGATCAGTTGAAATCCATTGTATGCTTCTTCTTGGAAAAATTCCACCTAGGTGAGGGTCGTGGCTACCCCCTGAGGCACTTGGACGGTTTGGATCATCGAAAAGGATGATAACTGGGGCCCACTACGTGAAAATCGGATGGACAGCGCCGTCCGCTGTTTCCGGGTGTGAGACGGATCGGGTCAGCGCCCGCTGACCCGATTTTCTGGTCCAGTTCACCTTGAGTGCACCTGTGTATTGCGCACTTGCGCTGTCAGTGGGGTCCACACGTAATGTTTCGTGAGAAATCCATACCGTCCATCCGGTTTGTCATATCATTTAAGGTGTTGAGTCCAAATTTGAGGCATATCCAGATGTCATGTGGGCCCAAAATCGATGGTTTATAGACTGATCTGTCCATTGGGACACTTATACTGAGATCCAACAGCTAAAATTCGACGTGTACGGTTAATTTATGGTCCTCAGGTCACGTATGAAGTTCGAGCCAATCGGATGGCGGGAACCATGTGATCTTGCATTCTGGACGTCCTTCGGGCCACTTGAGCTTCAGTTTCCCAATTTTCTCGGATCTCTGGCGTGTAATTCCGTCGATTTTGGTCCTCTGGAGTCCGTCCCTTGCTATGGTGATTTCAGAGCATCAAATACATACATTTAGCACCTTTTTGTAGTCCCCACTTGCAGATGTACCTTGCATCACAAACACGATTAAATTAGGATTTTAAACGGTGACATGTTTATAAATCCGGTAATAACTGGAGTCTAATATGCAATATTTGACCCTCAACACAAGCCCCAACCAGCATTTTGCTAGCCCGAGCAAATTATGCGAAAAATAAGTTGAGAATTACAGGACAATTTCTATGAACTCGAATGATTTATGAAAAACAATCCAGATCCTATAATTCTAAAATTCAAGAATGTTGGGCATTACTATCTCTTGGATTCGAGCGCACAGTAAATTCCATAGTCAAGTTCAAGGTATTGATCCACCAATTAGAAAACTTCTAAACATTAAGATCCATAGAGGTATAGTATAATCTCGGCTTTCAACATTAATATTCAACCACAAGAGCATTTAGAACACCCAACTTAAACCAAAGCGTCCCTCATAGATCTTTTTTTTTTTTTTTTTTTTTTTTTTTTTAAAGGCAACGCCAAGAAGGGGAGTCAAATCCTCACCTATAGGGAGCAAACCTTTGGTGAAAACTTGTCACCTAACTCTTTTCTCATGTCAACCATGGGGAATCGAATCTTCATCTATAGGGAGCAAACCTATGATGACGATTATGCGACTTACCCTTTCAATTCTTCTTTATAAACTGATGCTGAAATTTTATTTTTCTGGCTGGTTCCTTTCATGCTCAGTGATTACCAAATTAACCCTTCAGTTTCAACTGAAATCTTAATGTGTAAGCGAGATGTGACATGTGAAATCATGACTCAATCAATGTTTAAAACCTCTAACCATGGACTAACAATTTAAATTTAACTGTGAAATTTGACCGATAACTGAACCCAAGAGTCATGAATTACCAATATTACGTATCGTAAAATTCTAAATCCAAGATAGTCGTCAAAATCACTTCAAATTCGCAAGAATTTCCAGTAAAAATTTTAAAATGTTTACAAATTTTGCTTAGGACCAAGAAAACACTGATTAGGAAACCTAATCTCCCACCCCCAACCTAAAATCTACATTGTCCTCAATGTAAAAGATATAAACATGCAATGCACATGAGACAACGGCAATAAAGAAAAAGTGATGGGAAGATAGTACCTGGATAGAGAGTCGAGAGAGACTTTTCCATAGAGATCTCAACATGAGAGCGGGTCAGCACAAGAGTAAAACCAATAAAAATCCTACCTATACCACTTTCGCAGGTGCTCTCGATTGCATTTAGCGAATGCAACAAGCCTTTAAACCCCTAGGTTGCCCCTAGTAGACGAGTTTAGTCTCGTGAGGGTTTGCAGTAATGTTACCCACAAACATTTGACTAGGAAAATGGAATGAAAAGCTGGGCTACCTCCCAGGAGCGCTAAGTTTACCGTCTTCAGCCAGACAAATACAATAAACTACCCTAGTCCTATGAAGCGATAAACCTACCTATACCTCCATCAGACTAGTAGATCATTCCTGGTAAACAGGATCAGTCAGAGGCATGGACATGTCTTCTGAATCAAATTCTCGACAAATGGCTTTAAGCGATGTCCATTTACTTTAAATTCCTTGCCATTGTCGGGATCTCTTATCTCGACGGCCCCATGAGGATATGCAGTAACAACAATGTAAGGGCCGGTCCAACGAGATCGAAGCTTACCCGGAAAGAGATGTAATCGAGAATTATACAAAAGGACTTTCTGACCTGGCGTGAATGATTTCCGTAGAATATGTTGGTCATGAAACGCCTTCATCCTGTCCTTGTAAAATCTCGAGTTCTCATACACGTCGTTCCGAATTTCTTCAAGTTCATTTAATTGAAGTTTGCGTAGCGAGCCAGCGTTGTTCAGATTGAAATTCAGATTTTTGATCGCCCAGTAGGCTCTATGTTTCAACTCCACAGGCAAGTGGCAAGCCTTCCCATTGACGAGTCTAAAGGGAGACATTCAAATAGGGGTTTTAAAAGCAGTACGGTAAGCCCACAAGGCATCGGTCAAACGGATTGACCAATCCTTACGGTCAGGGTTAACCGTTTTCTCCAAAATGTGTTTCATCTCCCTATTGGAAATCTCAGCTTGCCCACTTGTCTGTGGGTGGTATGGGGTGCTCACCTTATGAGAGATACCGTATTTCTTCATTAAACCCTCGAATGGCCTATTACAAAAGTGTGAACCCCCATCACTAATAATGGCTCGAGGCGTTCCAAATCGGGACAGGATGTTTTCTTTTAAGAATTTAATGACTTTGCGATGGTCATTAGTTCGACATGGAAACGCTTCGACCCATTTAGTGACATAGTCTACGGCAAGCAAAATATATAAATTTCTGAAAGATTGGGGGAATGGTCCCATGAAATCGATGCCCCAGCAATCAAATGCCTCTATGATAAGAATGGGATTCAAGGGCATCATATTTCGACGGGATAATGCTCCCAATTTCTGACAACGCTCACAAGCTTTGCAAAACTCATGAGTGTCCCTGAACATAGTGGGCAAATAGAAGCCACACTGCAGAATTTTGGCCGTGGTCTTTTTTGCAGAAAAGTGACCACCACAGGCCTGTGAGTGACAGAAGGAGATGACACTCTGATGCTCATCATTTGGCACACATCTCCTTAAGATCTGGTCTGGGCAATATTTAAACAAATAAGGATCATCCCAGAAAAAGTTGCGCACCTCGGTGAAGAATTTCTTCTTATCTTGCGCAGTCCACTATGTCGGTATGAAACCTGTAGCAAGATAATTAGCAATATCAGCGAACCAAGGTGAGTGGGAGATTCTGAACAATTGTTCATCAGGGAACATGTGAAAAGGCCAAGCTATATGTCCTAGAGGGGGGGGGGGTGAATAGGATTATGCCAAATTAAAATAAAAATCAGCGGAAATAATATAAACCAATAGCCTTACAACATGAATCAATTCACAAAGCTAAATTTAAATCACCTTGATAAATAGATATCGAGAGATTGATGCAAATTCAGTTCTAAGGACAACCTTACACCATAATCAACAAGGGCTTATGGTAGGACAACCTTATTTCTAGAACCTCTTTTGGATCAAGGACTCAATATTAATATAAGTAAATGAAATAGTAAGGAATTGAATTTAAATACAGAAGTAAGATCTAAATTATTACAACAATCCCCACACTTGCTTGAAATGTAAATAGTTACAACATTCACATCCACTTGTACATTCCACACAATCGAATGATAAAAGATATGAAAATTAAGCAAGCATTCAAACCACAGTCAAAGAGTTATAGTGGTTCGCTTGTGTGTACACCAACTGTTTTCCAACAGCCACACAAAAAGCTACTCCACTCCTAATATCCTCACACAGGGGATATTAGCGTTCACTAACAAATAGGTTTTCACAGGTTCACCAAAAACCTTTACAATTGTGTCTTTTTCACTTGGGCTTACACAATTCAAAAACCCCTCTTTTCTGAGTTTTCTGGTTTTCCTCAGACAACCAATACAATGAGATTTTTCTGGCTTAACCTCAAACAAAACCAAAAGTAAATGAATTTTACAGAATTGTAAAATACCTGGATTTCTCCTTTTCGTAGCAGCCCAGGTAGAACCAATCGGAGTAGATGATTTGAATGTCAAAGTTCAATTTCCAATACTCACATTCATAAGGTTCTAAGTTCTAATTGATTTTAGATTTAACTCGTTGGGCGTAGCTAAATTTGATTTTGATTCCAAGAAGAAGGAATAAGATAATTCCTCTTTTCAAATAAGATTGGAATATAGAAACAAAATCAAATTAAATAAGCTAGCAAAAAGGAATATTAAATAAGCACAATCTAGCTTAAAATAAACACAAACTTATCTCAGAGTGATCACTTGAAAATTTCTTGAATTGAATAGCGTTGAAGTTATGAAAACTCTGAATTTCGTGTTCAATTTATAGAAGCAGAAATCGCTCCTACGACTGGTCTTAGAAACCTACGACTGGTCGTAGCTCTAACGATTATTTTTGAAAAAATAAGCGCGATCTTTGAAAGCCGTTCTACGACTGGTCGTGAGTACCCTACGACTGGTCGTGGGTCACCTACGACTGGTCGTAGGACCAGTGATTTCGTTGCTGGACTTTAAGTCGTAGCTCCACGACTGGTCGTGGACGAGTCGAAGCCACACCTACGACCGGTCGAAGGACCTCCAGGACTGGTCGTGGGCGTACCAAAAATTCTGAAAAATCTTCAACTACTTAGGACTGGTCGTGGAATTTCTTGGACTAGTCGAACCAATGCTAGGACTGGTCGAACAAGAGCTAGGACTGGTCGTAGAATAGACCAACCTTGTAAAAAATAAATATTTGATTAATGTATCCAAAGTGACCTACTTAAAGGGTCAACCTAAGGTCATTCAAACCTGAACCATGTCGTATGGACATTGAACTTCAACCATTCAACGAATGTAGATAATTTGAATTATATCAGGCTTGAGATCTTGAACCATATCATGCTTGAGATCTTCATCAACATAGAACTACTTCATGCGTTGTTTCTTTAGATTTGAACTTCAACACTGTAGCTTCTTGGGGCTTCAACATGTAGCTTTTTGAGGCTTCAACATGTAGGCTTCATCATGTAGCTTTTTGAGGCTTCATCATGTAGCTTTTTGAGGCTTCAACATGTAGCTTTTTTAGGCTTCAACATGTAGCTTTTTGAGGCTTCAACATGTAGCTTCTTGAGGTGTCTTGAATTCCAATAAATGATCATACAAGTATAGAACACCGATAAATGTTTTGGCACATAAAATTTGACAACCAAAGGAGCATGAGATCATAACACTTACCACATGTCGTTGATATGGGTCGCCTCAAGGGAATTAGAGGTATTAAGGCGAGAAAGGTGATCGGCCACTACGTTCTCTACTCCTTTTTTATCTTTAATTTCCAAATCAAATTCTTGGAGTAGAAGGATCCATCGTATCAGGCAGGGCTTAGAAACATTCTTAGAAAGAAGATATTTAAGTGCCGCATGATCTGTATAGATAATGATCTTGGACCCAATCAAATAGGACCTAAATTTGTCCAAAGCGAACACTACGGCTAAGAGTTCTTTTTCCGTAGTCGAGTAGTTCACTTGGGCAGGATTTAAGGTCCTACTTGCGTAATGTATGACGTATGGCCTCTTATCTTTTCTCTGGCCTAGAACCGCTCCAAGAGCATAATCAGAAGCGTCGCACATAAGCTCAAAAGGAAGGCTCCAGTCGGGTGGCTGCATGATGGGTGCAGTGGTTAACGTGCCCTTAAGCTTAGTGAAAGCTTCCTGGCACTGCTCAGTCCACTCGTATGGAGCATCCTTTTGAAGAAGATTACATAAAGGACGAGAGAGAAGACTAAAGTTCTTTATGAATCGCCTGTAAAATCCTGCGTGTCCTAAGAAGGATCGCACGTCCCTGATGTTCTTGGGTGGAGGTAGGTTAGAGATAAGATCGATTTTTGCCTTATCTACCTCAATTCCCTTGGACGAGATGATATGTCCAAGGACAATCCCCTTATGAACCATGAAATGACACTTCTCCCAATTAAGTACCAGATTCTTTTCTTCACATCTTTTCAGCACACATTTAAGATTCTCTAAGCACTTGCTGAAAGATGAACCGAAAACCGAGAAATCGTCCATAAAGACCTCTAGATATTTCCCCACCATGTCAGAAAAGATACTCAGCATACATCGCTGAAAGGTGGCAGGGGCATTACATAACCCGAATGGCATCCTTCTGTAAGCAAAGGTGCCATAGGGGCAAGTAAATGTGGTCTTTTCCTGGTCCTCAGGGGCGATTTCAATTTGGTTATAGCCCGAATACCCATCAAGGAAACTGTAATAGGAGTGACCGGCTAACCTTTCCATGATCTGATCAATGAATGGTAAAGGAAAGTGGTCTTTCCTCGTGACGGTATTCAATTTCCTGTAGTCAATGCACATTCTCCAACCAGTAGTGACTCTAGTCGGCACGAGTTCATTATTAGCATTGGCTACGATGGTGATTCCGGACTTCTTAGGAACCACCTGAGTTGGACTCACCCACTGACTATCAGATATAGGGTATATGATACCCACATCCAATAATTTGAGAACCTCGGCCTTAACCACTTCCTTCATGTTTGGATTTAGTCTACGCTGTGGTTGCCGAGCGGTCTTCGCATTATCCTCAAGATATATGCGGTGAGTACAAATCGAGGGGTCGATTCCTTTGAGGTCCGCGATCGTTCAAGGGCTCCCTTATGCTGAATGAGAGTAGCTATGAGCATACTCTCATGTTCTTTCTCCAGGTGGGCAGAGATCACCACCGGTATGTCTCATCTTGACCTAAATAAGCATATTTCAAATCAGAGGGCAAAGGTTTTAGGTCAAGCTTCGGTGCCTTGAGGTTAGACGGTAGAGGCGCTACATCAGTTTGTGGTAATTCTTCAAATTGTGGCCTCCACCAGTTAACTTCAAGTACCGGTGCAGTATCCAGTAAGGCACACGTCTCCCTAATCATATCATCATCAAACTCATGGGAGTGGGCCAGGCACGTCTCAAGAGGGTCGGAGGATAAGGTCAGAGGTGTCGTATCTTCCACGAAAGAGTCAATCATGTTAATGTCATGGATATCGTCATCATCCTATGAGTTGTTGCCGTTATTGAAAAAGATGTTTGACTCCAATGTCAAATTTCCAAAAGACATAGTCATGATACCATTCCTGCAATTGATAATTGCATTTGACGTAGCAAGGAATGGGCGACCAAGAATGACGGGAATCTGAGTGCTTATGTTATTGATGGGTTCGGTGTCCAAGATGATAAAATCTATAGGGTAGTAAAATCTATTGACTTGGACCAAAACATCCTCAATAATCCCTCTTGGTACATGAACAGAGCGATCGGCAAGTTGTAGTGTGGTTAGAGTGGGTTTTAACTCACCCAAACCTAACTGTTTGTATACCGAGTAGGGAATCAGATTGACGCTCGCTCCTAAGTCAAGAAGTGCGTGATCAATTCGATGGTTCCCGATTACACATGATATGGTCGGGCTACCGGGATCCTTGAATTTCTGCGGCACGTCTTGCTTCAGGATGCACACTCACTTTCTCAGTTAAGAAAATCTTCTTTTGAATACTCTGCCGTCTTTTGGTCGTACATAGGTCTTTCAGAAATTTTGCATATGAAGGAATCTGTTTTACGACATCAAGTAGAGGAATGTTGACTTTCACTTGTTTCAACACCTCCAGAATATCCTGAGAGTTAGAAAGACGTTTTGGTGCAACCAACCGTTGGGGGAACGGAGCAACTGGCTTCTCTAGAAGTTCCGGTTCTAATTTTTGTGGGGTATCGCTAGATCCATCATTATTGTCCTCTTCTGGTTCTTGAGGCTTTTTAGGCCTAACCGGAAGGGTTTTATCAATGATCTTCCCACTCCTAAGAGTGGTGATGGATTTAGCGTGCCCCATTTGATTTGAGGAGCTGGGATCATTTATCTCGTACTGCGGTTTAGGATTGGGGAGAGGTTGTGCAGGAAGCATCCCCTTTTCTATAACCGTCATACAAGAATCTATCTTTTGCATAAATTCAGTAAATCCTCGCATCGCTTGAGCCAACTCTTGTATGGAATTTTGAACCGGTTCTTCTTGAGGTTTCCCCTGATTTGGATTTTGAAAAAAACCTTGGGGTAGCCGTTTGTCCATTTCTCCAACTAAAGTTTGGATGATTTTTCCAATCAGGATTGTATGTATTGGAGTTGGGTCCAGTAAAAGGTCTTTGATAGTTGTTCACGGCATTGGCTTGTTCATTCAACACTCCTCGAAAGGCAGGTATTGTAGGACAGTTTTCAGTTGTGTGAATGTTACAATCACAGATGCCGCAAACAATTTCATTGACCTTATCCTTCTTTCCTTCCATGGCCTCAAATTTTCTTATGAGATTAGTCACTTTATAATTGAAATCATCCTCTTCTTTCAGGAGATACACTCCACCTTTTTCCTTAGATTGAGTTGGCCTAGACGTGGTGTTTGATTTTGGGTAATAATCCCAAGATTGTGTTTTTTCAGCCAGACTGTCGAGGTAATCCCATACCTCGTCAACATCTTTATTAATGAACTCTCCATTGCACATTGTCTCGACCATTTGGCGCATGGAAGATGTCAGTCCATCGTAGAAAAAATTTGTAATGCGCCACGTTTCAAAACCGTGTTGTGGGCATGAACTGACCAGGTCCTTAAACCTTTCCCAACATTGGAAGAATGTTTCATCTTCCTTTTGGGCAAAGTTCATGATTGCTTTTCTGAGGGTAATTGTTTTGTGATGTGGGAAGAATTTTTTTTATGAATTCCCTCTGCATATCATTCCATGTGCTAATGGATCGAGGACGCAGTGAATGTAGCCATGTCTTAGCCTTCTCTTTTAAAGAAAAAGGAAAGAGTTTCAGCCTGATTGTATCCTCGGATACATTGGGAAAGTATAAGGTGGCTATAATCTCATCGAACTCTTTCAAATGTAAGTATGGGCTTTCTGATTCAAGCCCATGGAATTTAGAAAGGAGTTGGATAACTCCTGGCTTGATGTCCATCTGTCCTGTGTTTTCAGGAAAAATCATACATGAGGGCATACTCACCCCCGCAGGTTGTAAATAATCTCATAAAGTACGAGGCGGGGGTGCTTGATGCACCTCATTCTCATCATGTGTTTCCTCATCCCTGTGGTGAGGTAGTGCTTGAGGTTGATTTGCAGCCATAACCTCAATTAACTCAGGGGAATTCGAGCGGTCTATCTAATCCTGCGATGGACAGTCAACCCCTTAACTAATCCTCCTTCAGTCAAGAGACGTCGAGTGTCGTCACGGGCCCACTTGGGCATGAAACACTCGCAGCCCTCAATCAAATTCTAAACCTAATTCTAAGAAAGAAAATGAAAATCTAGAAAGAAAGAGAGAGTTGGAAGGAGATTACCAAATTGAAGTCCCTAAGTTAAAACCTGTAAAATAAAACAAAAACAAGTTAGTTTCTAAAGATAATAGACCTAAGAGTAGAAAATTCCTAAGAAGGAGAATAGCTATCAACTAAGTTCTAAATTTAGAAAAGAGAAATCCTAAAAAGGAAAGTAGGAACCTCTAAACAATTTAGGAAAATTCTAAACTAGAAAGTAAGTGAGTAATGAAAGAGATTTGAAAACATAAAAAGTAGAAGTCAGAAGGAGCTTACTGAGTTAGAAAACCTACAAAACAAGAGGGTTAGTTTCAAAAAAGGAAAAACTCTAGGAAATTTCTAAAATTAAAAGAAATTAGAAAATTTTCTAAAACTCAAACCTTAATTCTAAAAATAGAAAGAAAGAAGATTTAAGAAAGAGCGTACCAATTTAGAAGGCTATCTCAGAAACCTATAAAAATGAAACGTTAGTAAAATCCTAATCTTACTCTTAATTCTAAAACTAATTAATTTCAAATTACGTATCCGTCAGTTCCCCGGCAACGGCGCCAAAAACTTGTTCACTCCCCAAGTATAGGGTTGTGATGTAGTAATAATCTCGGTAAGACCGAGGTCGAATCCACAGGGACTGAAACCTGTACGTTATCTGAAACTAACTAGGACTAGAACTAAAATAAGATGAATTTTAAACCAAGTATGATTTGAGAAATAATGGTGAAGTAGTAATGTAAAACGTTAAGAAATTCAGAGAAGGGAGACTAGGGATTCAGAGGATCCACTTGTAGAGATCAGGGAGATCTTATGCCTGTATCACAAATCATGGAAATTAAATGAACTGATGTTGATATAGTTTTCAAGAGATGAGAGGTATATGAATTAGAATGGATTCCATCACTAAACCATGCCCAAGAGACAAAGCAAACAACAGAATTAAACTAATTACCAACCAGTCAACATGTTTATGAAGGTTAGGAAGGGTACCGACATCCAACCATGCCCAGGAGACGATGGTGAACAACAGGGCTTCCTGACATCATAACCGGAAACAGAAATATTCAAAGCCATCGCAGACCCATTGTAATTTTAGTCACAACAGCCCATTAACAACTAAAAAATATTCCCATAAATCAAAACCATAATCAAGGTAGTTCATGTATCAAAATTAAATTAACGGCACAAAAGAACATCTCCCATCCTGCTACAAGCTTCACCCCTTAGCCCTAGCTAAGGGGGTTAGCCTGACATGAATAGGCTAATCTCCATAGAATCCATAGAAAAAAATAGAAAAAGAAAAGAAAAGAAATAGAAAAAGAAAACAGAAAGAAAAAAAAACAACTGTCTGCCTTCCCTGTTCACGTCCGAGCTCCAGCCAAAAGATCCTTGCTCCCAGCTTTTTTTTTCTCCTTAATCTCTCTCTCTTTCCTCCTTTTATGGAGAAGGCCTGAGCGGTTGGTGTGTGTCCTCCCTGGAGTCGGAGAACCGATTCCCTGTTACGCTGCAGCGTGCGGAGCTTGCTGTGCGTAGTGAAACCGCAAGCCACTTTGCGTTTGGCTCGGATCTGTGGGATGATGAATGTCCTTCGCTCCAAGATTTCTTCATGGCTGGAATCGTGGCTGGCCTGGGCTTCACCTGAACGGTTCAGATCATGCAATCGATCAAGAATGGTGGGCCCAGAATTTTTAGAATTTCAAACATCGTAACAGAGCTTACGCAAGGAGCTCTGGCTGTCGGTGGGGCCCACTTCGTTGAGTGGTGAGAAAATCCACTCCATCTATTAGAACGGCGTCGAAAAATCGTTCAGACCTGATCGGTTTTGGCTAAATACCATGGTGGCCCACAGAAGTACTAATTGACCGTTCATCCTGCGTCCGATCAGTTGAAATCCGTTGTATGCTTCTTCTTGGAAAAATTCCACCTAGGTGAGGGTCGTGGCTACCCCCTGAGGCACTTGGACGGTTTGGATCATCGAAAAGGATGATAACTGGGGCCCACTACGTGAAAATTGGATGGACAGCACCGTCCGCTGTTTCTGGGTGTGAGACGGATCGGGTCAGCGCCCGCTGACCCAATTTTCTGGTCCAGTGCACCTTGAGTGCACCTGTGTATTGCGCACTTGCGCTGTCAGTGGGGTCCACACGTAATGTTTCGTGAGAAATCCGTACCGTCCATCCGGTTTTCCATATCATTTAAGGTGTTGAGTCCAAATTTGAGGCATATCCAGATGTCATGTGGGCCCAAAATCGACGGTTTATAGACTGATCTGTCCGTTGGGACACTTATACTGAGATCCAACGGCTGAAATTCGACGTGTACGGTTAATTTATGGTCCCCAGGTCACGTATGAAGTTCGAGCCAATCGGATGGCGGGAACCATGTGATCTTGCATTCTGGACGTCCTTCGGGCCACTTGAGCTTCAGTTTCCCAATTTTCTCGAATCTCTGGCGTGTAATTCCGTCGATTTTGGTCCTCTGGAGTCCGTCCCTTGCTATGGTGATTTCAGAGCATCAAATACATACATTTAGCACCTTTTGTAGTCCTCACTTGCAGATGTACCTTGCATCACAAACACGATTAAATTAGGATTTTAAACGGTGACATGTTCATAAATCCGGTAATAACTGGGGTCTAATATGCAATATTTGACCCTCAACACCGCTGCTGCCCCAAATTCAAGAACTACAGCTACTAGTAAACAAAATCAAAGCATAAAAAAAAAAAGCCATCAAAATAGATCTTCATTTCTAGGTCAGGGTTATAATCGCCAAATTGCCACTGATGTGGAAAGACTATAGAAAGAAGTTACTGCATAAAATTGAGGACTACACACTGGAACAAATCCAGAAACACCTCAGAATTGAGGAGGAATCCCGTAACCGCGACAAAAAGAATGATAATGGGAATACCTCGTCCAAGGTGCATGCAGTAGAGAACTCTAATAACAAACATCCCGAAAAGGACAATTCCCTGAAACCCAATAAAGGAAAATTCAAGAAAAACGCCCAAAAGAAGAACGAAAAGTTCAAAGTCCATGCCATGTCTGTGGAAAAACCGGGCACTATGTTCGAGTATACCGATATCGCAAATCTAAACAAGAGGCAAGTGCTGTAGAAGAAGATGATATTTTGGCCATGATCACTGAGGTGAATACCATTCAAGGCAAAGTTCCAGGTTGGTGGTATAATACTATCGCTACAGTACATGTGTGCTACGACCAATCAGCCTTCAAAACCTATGAGGAATTGACCAATGGTCAAGAAGTCCAAATTGGTAATGAAGTCCGATCGAAGGTCATCGGCAAAGGAATTGTTGAACTGATATTCACCTCTGGAAGAAAGTGATTTTGACTAATGTATTGCACGTCCCAGACATGAGGCGAAACTTAGTTTCTGGGGATCTTCTGGAAAAATCAGGTATAAGGGTGGTGTACGAGTCAGGTAAACTGATTCTGTCTAAGAAAGAGAATTTTGTCGGAAAGGGATATGCTTGTAATGGGATGGTCAAGTTTTCTTTGAATGAAAGTAGCACTTTTGCGTATATAGTTGAATCCGCTAGACTGTGGCATAATAGACTAGCCCATATAAGGTATAGTACCTTGAAGTTGATGGCTAAGAATATTTTAATCTCATACATAGATAATGAAATCGATAAATGTGAAGTGTGCATACGATCCAAAATGACGAAGAAACCTTTTCCAAGTATTGAAAGATCGTCTCAAGTATTGGATCTTGTGCACAGTGATATCTGTGAGTTAAACGGCATTCTTACTTGTGGAAGTAAACGGTACTTCATAACCTTTATCGATGATTGCTCTAGATATGTGTATGTGTACCTATTAAAGAGCAAAGATGAAGCATTGAACATTTTTAAGATATATATAAAGCAGAAGTAGAGAATCAACTAAATAAGAAGATAAAAATTCTCCGTAGCGATAGAGGAGGAGAAAACTTCTGCAATGAATTCGATAACTTCTGTGAAGAATATGGACTGATACATCAATGTATAGCGCCATACACACCTCAACAAAATGGAATAGCTGAAAGGAAGAATAGAACATTAGTAGAAATTGACAACTCAATGCTAATAAGAGCAAAATTGTAATTAAGTCTATGAGGTGAGGCACTGCTTGCAGCGTGCCATATTCTAAATAGAATACCGTCTAAAAAGTATAAAATATCTCCATATGAAACATGGAGAGGCAGAAAACCTAACCTAGGATATCTTAAAGTGTAGGGGTGTCTTGCATACTGCAGAACCCCTGATCCAAAAAGAACTAAGTTAGGACCAAGAGCTATTAAGAGCGTTTTTGTAGGGTATGCACAAAATAGTAAAGCTTATAGACTTCTAGACATACAGTCTAATAAATAATAGAATCAAGAGACGTTGAGTTCTTTGAGAACTCGCTATCCTTGGAGTCAAAGGATAATGAAATCCAAACTCCTAATAGAGAACTAGATAGCACAACTCCACAGATAGTGGAAGCTCCTCGTAGGAGTCAAAGAACAAGAATAGAGAAGAGTCTAGGAGATGACTACATAGACTCACAACACATCATTTTCCATCTTGTAGAAGCAGATAAAGAAAATGTTATCAGACAAATACCTATAGTAATATTATAGAAGATGATCCTAAATCATATAGAGAGGCTATATCCTCTAGAGACGCAGCTTTCTTGAAAGAAGCTATAAACAATGAAATGGAATCTATAATGTTAAATCAAACATGGGAACTAGTTAACTTACCTCCAGGTTTTAGACCCATAGGTTGCCAGTGGGTATTTAGGAAGAAATATCACACTGATGGGACTATCTAAACCTTTAAAGCTCGATTAGTAGCTAAGGGTTTTAGACAAAAAGAAGGGATAAATTACTTTGACACATACTCTCTTATAGCTAGGATAACATCCATTAGGATATTTTTTGCGCTAGCTTCTATACATCATCTTCACATCCACCAAATGGATGTAAAGACCGCTCTCCTGAATGGTGACCTCAATGAGGAGGTATACATAGAACAACCTGAAGGATTCGTTCTACCAGAAAATGAAGACAAAGTATGTAGATTAGTCAAATCTTTGTATGGATTAAAACAAGAACCAAAACAGTGGCACGAGAAGTTTGATTCCAAAATACTATGTCATGGTTTCATGCATAATGTAGCTGACAAATGCATATATTCTAAAGTAGATGATAGTTATATTATTATTATTTGTCTGTATGTCGATGACATGTTAATAATAAGTAATAAAATGGAAGGTGTGACTAAAACAAAGAGGTTTCTATCTTCCGTATTTAAAATGAAGGATCTTGGACAAGTTAATACCATCTTAGGTATCAAAGTTAAAAAAACATTGTGGGGGTTATGCTTTGTGTCAATCTCATTATATTGAGAAGATACTAAACAAGTTTAACTATCTAAAAATAAAAAAAGCAAAGGCCACATTTGATCCAAGTATCAAGTTAAAGAAAATACTAGAAGAACCGTTGCACAATTAGAATATGCGAGTGTTATAGGGAGTCTTATGTATGTTATGCAATACACTAGACCAAATATCGCATATGCTGTGAGTAAACTTAGTAGGTTTACTAGTAACCCCAGTACTGAACACTAAAATACAATTAGCAGAGTCGTTGGTTACTTAAAAGCAACCAAAGACTTATGACTATTTTATTCAGAGTTTCCTGTCATATTGGAAGGATATACCGATGTGAGCTGGATATTGAGTGCAGGGGACAACAAGTCTACTACAGGGTGGGTATTCACCCTAGGAGGTGCAGCATATCTTGGGGATCCAAGAAACAGACTTGCATAACGCACTCGACCATGGAGTCTGAATTTATAGCCTTGGCTGCAATAGGCAAAGAGGCTGAGTGGCTAAGGGATCTTCT